>CAWUFW010001994.1:0-600000 GCA_963921515.1 Calotriton arnoldi | reverse complement strand
AGAACAGCAAGCAGGCAATGAAAGATTGGCAAGTTGAGCACATGACATTGAGACTACAACCAACAATAAATGCCCAGGAGGGGCGTGTCTTCTGAAGTGATTTGTGTGTGAAGTGCAGGTCACAGATCCCATTGCCAGTAGGATATTGTTGATGTGGCCAGATTAATTATTTCTGGGGTGTCAGAATTGCGGGAAAGGGAGAGCTCTCGCATACAAATCATTAGCCAAAATATAATTAACATTAAAGAAAGGCTTGAGACTCTAATCTCCTTTAAATATTTATTCAATAGCCGAAATATTCAATACAGAAAGCAAAGGCTAGTTAATTAACGTAATTAGTATACTCATAAACCATAAGGATCTTAGCAAATGAAGTAAGAGGTCTGCCCTGCTACAAAGGTCTGGCTCTACAGAACAAGCATTTGCAATGCAGTCGGTCTTGCCTTTGGGGCCTTTTAAGTATTTGGCTATGCAACACATTTTTCGCACATTACTGCAACGTAGCTTCACTTACATGTATTCTTAGCACAATGACATTCCCAGATGACGGTAATCACCACAACATATTCAATACTTGAGACCTACGCCCCAGATTCAGGGGAGCATCCGGCGCTGTGGCGCTGGGGGACTTTCATAAACAATGCAAATATACAGATAACAACCTTAGTGATTATGATTGAGAAGTATTCCAAACATTCCTAGAACAAGGGAAGATGCAAAACCAAAGGGGAAAACCTAAGGGGTCTGCTAAATTAATGGCGAAAATATATATTAAAGTTCTTTAATTTATTGTCAAAAATACAGAAACACAGTACATCAAACGGCAGCCGCTGAGTTCATTGTCAACATTGTTTAATGATTTGAAATCTGTATGTTTGAAATATGTACACTACATAGCTGCCAAGGTTTCAGATTGCTATGTGTGACATTTTCATATTTTCAGAGTAAATATGAGTGTAATTTTAACGACTATAAGTGACACTTTCTTGCGAGCAAAATCAAGCAATGAAAACGAGGGAAACTTATAAATATCCGAAATCACACCCATTTGAGCAACTAGAAACTCTATGTTAACTGCTGCAAAGCCTAAGAAATAATTATTAAACGACGTTCATTTATACTCATGTCTAAGTAAATATACTTAGAATTGTACAAATATTAGGAAGCTCCTTTGTAACATATTAAATTAAGGCTCTGCAAACTAGGTCAGGAGCTGTTTTTTATTTTTTGTGGTTGTGCGTTTTTTGAGGTTTGTGCCTCCAGCCTTTGCTAACTTATACTGGACCCCCTGGTTCCTCCCTCGAAAGGAATGATGCTGCACAGAGCATCACTCAGTCCATGGCCTCTCTCCCGCGTGGGACCCTGCCCAAACAGGATGTGTGAGGCCCTAATAGCACACTCCTCTGGTGGCTACTGTTGTTGTAGGGGCCAGCAGAAAACCAAAAACAGATTGACAGCTTTTGTGGTGGGGCCCCCCTCCCAGCAAAGTCAGAGAACATCAGGACTCTGGGCCACTCTATCACGTCACGTGAGTGACCCAGCCCAGCACGGAACCGATGTTTGAGAGGCCCTAACAACATGAAATACACACTTCACGCGGCACCAGTCTTGCCACCCATTTCACCTTTTGGGTAACTAACACTGGCAGGTGCTGCAGCTGCCTGATCGCGCGCAGCCATTGGCATGGTGTTATCACACACAGGCTTATAACTTACAGGCTTAAAAACCAAAACATAAATAAAAGGCATTGTCATTTACAATGCCAAGAGCTCAAACTCGCGTAAATGCGAGCCCTATTGCATTGCAAATGCTCTTTCTTAATCTGATGTTAGCAGATGCTAATTTTGGGACAATTTCACAGGACTGCAGCTGTCTGCCACTGTATTTTTTTTATTTAAAGAGCTGCAGGCAAACTGCAGTGCCAGCACACATAGATCCAGCAGTGAGAATTGGTGAATTTTGCCTACTACTTTTTTTTGTTTGAATGTTCCAGCCACCCTTATGCCCTCAAGCAAGAGACTCAAAACATGGCAGTAACACCTTCAGCAAACAATTGAACAAGCTACACTGTAAGGGGAAGAGGGGTTGGGTGGTAAGGGGAGGGGAATACATCATCAACAGTTCACTTTTCTGAACCAACATGGATATCAGTTACAGTAATTGGGAGTGGTAGAGTGATCATGAAATTTACACCGGGCAGGCAGTTTAGCCACAATGCGGCAAAGTGCCACGCACACTGGGATAGGAGGTAGACACACACAAACTTCATTGTTCCAACAGAAACAACTATCTACATAAATGACACCTTATTCACATCAAAGAGTTGAAAAAACTGTGATATTTCATAATAACTAGGATACACACAGACACTAATACTGGGACTGTGAAAAGAGCATTTTTGGAGCGAAATGTTGCTGGAGCAGGGAGGCGTGATTTGGTTGAAGGAATACACTAAGAAAGACAAGAAATACAAAACTCTCAAACAAATAATGCTTACAATAGGAAAGAGAATACAGGACAGACACTGAGGCATTGTCTACATTGACAACAGAACAGGGATGATTCATGATGGGAAATTTACAACGAGGAAAACCAGTGAACTACAATGAAACTAGAATACTCTGAACTTAGGACAGGGAGACACATACACTGGGGTAGGGACACACAACACTGGACACCGACACAGACCAGATTTGTCAATAAAGCACCACTGGGGCAAATATTATACTAATAATGTGACAAGAGACATAACACTGGACACCGACACATACTAGCGTGGTCAGTACAGCAACAGAGGGGCAATGATATACTTATACCAGGATCAGGAGTACACTAACACAAGGACTAGGATAACAGACATGGAGTTATCAACATTGGGACCTGACACAGGGATACAATTATACGTGATCAGGGAACAAATGGACAATGGCACATAGGAGAGGGGATATGCCTACACTGGGAGAAGCACATGGATATATGTACAGGGAATACACAGACAGACAGAAAGCAAAAGGTCCAGGAGTACACCCATCATAGAACGGGAGGCACATACTTTGCATCAGAGAATGAGCAGGGATCTGACAAATCAGTGAAAGCACGTCAGATAATATACTCACACAAAGACTGAAAAGACCTGGGCACTGGAGCAGGGAGAAATAAACACCAAGGCAGTGAACACAGAGTAGAAGCTGGGGATTTTGATTTGAGGCAAAAACACCGGGGCAACAAGAAAATGTGGCAGAGAACACCAATACATCAACTAGGAGACAGGATACCCCTTTCCAAGACATGCATCAACTGTGGGCCAGGGAACACACAACAGACTGGAAAGGAAGCAACTCTAGAACACGCAATGCACTAATAATGAAATAGGGACGGAACAGGAGGAAGCAGACATCTAAATAATGCTGTACACTTGGTAGGAGGATGCAAGACCAGACTGGCCTCCCCTTCCCCCAATGGACCCTGCATAGTGTCACCAGGTCACTGGCACAGGGATAAGGAAAAGAGCTACACTATGTCAGACAACACACTGACAATAGAAACGGAGGCGTGTGTTTCGCGGACAAAGAGACAAAAAAACAGAAAAAGGGCCCTCTTTGAGACCATGTTACCATCTGGATAGATCAGAAAATACGTAAACACCAGCTCAAGGAATACGCACACAACGTCTTGGGCTCACAAAAAGCGCCAGCAATGCGTTGTGCCAATGAATACACCGACACTGCCCCAGAGCCAGGCAACATGCTGGCACCAGGCTATGGAATACAGAGGCACCAGGCCACAGAATCCTACAGCGCCAAGAAGCCATGAGCGCCAAGAAACCATTAGTTGTGCAAATGCTGCACTACTCAAAAGTTGTGTAATTACATAACAATGCACCACCTCCCATACTACCACAACCTGTCATAAGTGCAAATACATTCACTGAAGCAGAGTAATTCCAGCATTAATACTAAAGCACACAAGGCACCCTGGTTTACTCATGCATGCATCCTCCATGAAATAATGGGTTATTATCATGAAATGGCCAGCTTCATCGATGCCTCAGCAGTCTTTCTATGAAGTGTTTCCTTTATCCCAAGGGCTGCTCTATTCCAGAGCAGTCAGACAGCCTACATCCCACACATCTGCCTGTATCCTCCACACCAAAGACATGCCTCCAGTCATAGCCCACTACACTTTACAGTGTTAGATGAAAGCAGTTGCTCAGACCACAGTAGCTCTTCAAACTAAGCAAGAAAATAAGGGAATATCAAAACTTCCCACATCACATAAAAGAAGCCAAGCCACCTCACCAACAATCCACAAATACCTCTGCTGAACCATTTCCAGTATATCACCTACGGGGCATGGCCATGAAAGTCCTCAGCCTGTTGCAATAAGCATGGCATTTGCCTGTTTTCAGTGAAAGCAACGGATGCAAGCCTAGAAGGCAAGCAAAGACACACCAATCAGTTTGGATCCAATGCATGGTCGCGGTTTACCTGTGGAGCTGGAGACATAGTTCTTCCCGAGGCTGAATTCCGGCAAAAACCAATGGGAAGGCAGCATTTAGCACCTAAGCCAATCAAAAACATGGGCGGAGAGTGGGCAGAGCTTCCACGAAGCTTCCAGGCTATAATGTATACTGCAGGACCTAAAAATTACCCTACAATGTCTCCAAACAATATGCCTTATTAAAACCTTCACCCGCCCCTGTTAAGAAAACTAAACAGGATAAATGGTCAGACGAGTGGGCTATAGATAATTAAACACCCCTCACAAAGAACATGTGGTTTAGGATTTGGCCTTTTACTCTTTTTTTTTTTAAGACAATTACATCCAATCTTCCACAGACCAGATTCCTTCTTTTACTAAGAACTTTTTAGACACCTGAAAGACTAAAAAAACTCCATCTTTCACCAGACGATACTTGCTGGAGTTGTAAATCAGATTCAGGTATCCTATCGCATACGTTCGATTGCCAGCGTTAATACCAGTTTTGGGATAGAATTTACACCTTTATTCAAGAATTTTTGAATGTAACACCTCCGAAGAATTTCACGTATACACTAGTAGGCCATGCTATAGAGAGGGACGATGCACATTTGGAGAAGTTTGACTTATTAGTACTAGATCTCATGTTTACCTTGGCGCACCAAATGATCTTAAGTAACTGGAAAGATTTGAGTAACACTTTAAGTTAGGCATGGTGGAAATGGTGGAAATGGTTACAGAGTGGCTGATCGATCCTGCCAAAACAATGTCCCTGGATATCAGTAGACTCCCATATGTGGAATAAACTGGATGAATATTTGGAGAAATGAACCCCCCCAGCTCCCATGAATTCATGTTTTCCTTGTATTAATGTATCCCCTTCGCACATCTTGGATTGTTATCCCACTAGCTGCCTACTATAGTGCTGACCTATCATACACATACAAGTTTAAAGTTATAAGAATGGCTTTGTTACCTTGTTCTTATTGGCTTATTACTTATCCTTTCTTTATTTCTTACTGTCAATATTGTGGTCCATCATTCCGGTAGGAATGGCATTGGCACCTGATCTTTACGTCAAATAGAATCTTCATTTTTGCTTATGTATGTCTGTACTGAACCTGTATTAACATAATCAAGAGTTGTTTGCACAATGCTTATTACGAATGATTCTAGAAGCATTGTTCCATATTTTCCGACCATCACCTGGAAGACAATGAGACCTGTACCTAGGTAGATTAAATTCTTTGTCATTTGTTTGTGTACTGTGCTTTTCTATAAAACTCAATAAAATATTTGCAATACAAAAGAGCAAATGTTCAAATCCCAGAATACTATGTCTATAAAGCCAGTAATTACTTAGGGAGTCACGACATGGGGCCCCTTGGCAGCTGAGTGAATTCTTAAATGTAGATGTATAGGTTAACGACGCTTAAATGGCATAATGTATGTATTACATGCAGTTTATACTGAATTGTGTTCTGAAATTACAAAACGCGTTTGTGTACTTTATTTTGGTCAATTCACAGCAATACTGCTTTACTGTGATTCTGGCGACCATGAATCACTTAAAAAGTAAAACAACTCCGTTTTACGGAAGAGCAGACAAGAGGCACATGTTGCCTCAAATAAACAGTGTTATTTATCACACTCAGTATATACCATTACCCCGGGGAAGGGGGGGTGGGGGGGCGGTGAGGGGATGAATACTGAATGTGATCTATACATCTCCATACTCAGAGTTTGTCAGGGAAAATGAAACAATGTGGAATTTGTGTTTGCCTTTCTGGTTACCTGAAGAAATCTGGCAGGGGGAAACTGCGAGCATGCAGTAACTATCGCATGTGGTAATACACCATATGGAATTTGCCGCATAACTCAGAAATTATCACTTAAATCATATATCATAATCTGGCCAAAACGGTCACTCACAACTCCTCCACCCTCATGAAAACACCCTCCAAAAAAAAGTAAAACACAAAAGACTTCCCACTTCCACTCCCTAGAACCACCACGTCTAAGAGAACATACATTAAATCCCACACAAGATAACTCAGTCCTCCAAACACCACTAAGCTTTCGTCAATCAGAACGCAGCATTTGTTACCCTACCAAGCTCTGAAATCTCCGCCCCAAAAGAAAAAGGACTCAATAACGCGCATATGCAGAACCCACTCAACACGCACCAATGAAATATCAAATACCTACTATTGAGGAATCCCTTAGCAGCCCCCCCCCCAAAAAAAGAACTGAAATCCCCACTGCTCGTAGAGCTCAATATAACCCCCACACAAGACCAGACGCTGCTTCGAAGGAGCACTTGGGCGCACTTCCACCTTCTATCCTAAAACAAAGCATATAACCCCAAAGAAGCACAACACATTTTCAAAGCATTATTTAACCTCACCCCAAGGAGTACAAAAGTCCCATAACTTAACGAGCACAAACATCGACTGTCCCTACCCCAAGGAGATGAGACCCACTCCCTAAACAGAACATACAACCCGCACCTCACAGAAAGGAGCATAAGACCCACAAGTATACACACACACACACAATAACGCTCTGCCTTCTTTGCGAAGCACATAGCACCATCCCCCGCCGCTGCACTCACTAGTGCGAGCTCTGCCAGAAGTTCCCGGCCATGGAAGAACCACAGGGGCTTTGCCAGCCCGAGGCTGTGGTTACCGGGGTAAGGCAGTGCTTGTAGCACCCCACGGAAGTAGAACACCGGCTCCGGTGCTAACGGGAGGAAGAGACCGAAGACGTCCAACGTCACGGAACGACGTCTAACCGCCCTTACTGCGCATCATCAGCTATTGCTGTAGAGTACGTTCTGCGCGCTTCGGGTGCCTGGTGTCACAGCAGGTTAAACTGAGCACCTAGACGCGGCTCTCAAAAGCAGTAAAAAAAAAACATGCATTGGCAATACAATAGGACTCGTTGCGTGAGACCTATTGCATTGCAAATGGCAATGAATGCGTGCGTGCGGGTGACGAGGCACAAACGGGGGTGGGAGGGTGGCGAGAAGGCATCGGACTGCGGGAGGGGGGGCGGCCACGGGAAGAAAGTAGTCCGTGCCGTAAAGGGGCCAGTAGCCGTGGAAGGACACAAATGACGACATGCTCGTCATAAGGAGGGACTAACAAGCCCTCAACCAATCGGAAGGCAGCATTTAACAGACAAGCCAATGAAAAAGATGGGCGGAGAGTGGGCGGAGCTTCCAAAGCTATACTGTATACTGCATGTCTCAACGAGACAGCGCATGCGCTGCCTAGGCGAGACCTAAAAAGGAATATAATATCTCTCTCCCAAATAACATGTCTTTTTTATAACATTTCTGGACAATAGAAATAAACAGGTCCATATCATGACATTATGTAAAGGGTTGCACTAAATGTCATTTTGCAAAGAAACCAACCAGACTACTAGTGTGCATTAACGCCTTGGCCTTCGCCTACTTCCAATTGATTATGATTGGTTAAATGTCTAAACAATTTAGCTGCAGTGAGGAAATAAACATGAAATGAAGCATTGCACAGTGAGCTGCTTCACATCAATAACAAGGAAAATAGACTGGTACTGTTTCAATTTTCTTCTATTAGTTAGGAAGTTAGAAAACTGTTATTTAACAAACTCAGCAAACAAAGACCACAACTTGCATCTGATTTTCTGAAAGAGATTGAAAACATGAAAGCGCATAGCTTCTGCACAGCAAAATAAACTAGCACTTTTTCACTATGCAGACAAAGAGGCCTAGTGACGCTGACTAATGCAAAGATAAAGCATTATTATTTTATATGCAAATGCGCTTCTACAGTAGCCTATGGTGGGAACAGAGAGAGAGAGAGAGAGAGAAACAGCCAGAGACAGAGGGAGACTCCCTGTGGGCCCATGTGGATATGTTTCAGACATCTCTGCTTTATTATTTTCTTTTATGACAGATATTTCATAGTTTCTGAAAATGAGTCCGAGAAGCAGCAGATGGTTTTCTGGGGAACATTTTATGTGAAGAGGGGCATCTCGACCTAGAGGTTCTACACATAGAATAGTATTGTGTGCATGGGGTCTCCTTGAAACAAGAATACAAAAGGCGAATGTAATGAGAGGGTGAGGGATAGCAACATGTTAGTGGACGTTACAACACTCTGTGATATTATTTATTTACAATATACATATTTACAATTCCAAGAGAAGGGACATACCACAACTTGCTGACAAGCATGCAACACGTTGAAAAGGGATTAAAACCCAGGTTTTCAGGTTCCAAGAACAAAATGAGCAACTTTAAATATGATTTTAAAAGTAGTGGAAGTCGAAGTCGACACACTGCCATGGTGAAGTTGGAGAACTTTTCACTATGTGAAAAATAGCAAAGTTCACCAATTTTTCCTATGCAAATCTATCTATTATCCATGGGTTTCAGTAGACTACAAAGGAGAAAGTCCTAAAGGAAATGTGGATTAAGAAGCGTACCTGACAACAGTTTAGAAAAGACACAGCTTCTGTATCCAAGGGTGTGCCCTGGCCTCTTCCTCTTCTTCCCTAGTCTCCTGCTCCTGACTCTCTTCCTTCTGGTTGCCTTCATCCTGGTTTTCCAGGTCTTAGCCCTGGTTCTTCTGGTCCTCCTTGTGATCCTGGTCCTCCAGGCCTGCATCGTGCTACAATTCCTGGGCTTGGTCATCATGACCCCTATGGGACGGATCCTTCTGGAACTGGTCATCAGAGGTGACAATATCATATGCTTGGGCCTTGCACACGTGACAGCAGCTTCAACGTACTCAAGTGTACGGCCATTGACATTTGAGCATTAACTTCGGATTAAGGATCCTACAAATTCAGGCTTATCACAGAAGAGTTGTCCATTTGGTTTCATGGTGTGTCTCGATGCTAGTTTCCACAATACCCCATTATGAACAAGATACAATCGCCAGGCCAGTATCCACATTGCCCAAGTACACAAAGCAATACCATAATTAGGCCAGTTTCAAAGAGACCTCAGTATGAACAACAACATAGAGAGGACAGGTTCCATTCAACCCCAGCATGTGAGACACAATGTCCAGGGTAATATTGCAATAGTATGCATAGTAATATAGCTCTGGAGTATGTTCCCAGGATGTAAATCACTATGGCCAGGTTTCTAGCTGCATCACCCAAGTTCCACAGTCATGCCAAGCTTCCTAAATCTTCAGTATCTTAAGCACCAGAGCCAGGGCTATTTCTACATTACCCTAGCATAGGAGTGCTGTAAGGATGGCCCTTGAAAAGAGGTAGGAAAATGCTATATAAATGATACAATACAATACAATGTAGACCATCGCAGCCAGGTCAGTACCCATATTGCATTGATAAGTGGAGCACCATAGTTAGGCCCATTTCATAGTGACCCAGTACAAAAAGCACTCTAATCATAGCAGTATGCACCTTTCCCCAGTACATAAAGCTGGATAGCCAGACCATGTTCCACAGTGCTGCGGTATCTACAACAGTGTAGCGAGAGCAGACAATATCCACCGTGCTGTAGTACGTAATGCACCATAATACATGAAGCTGCTTTCTATACCTGGCAAAGACATTATTATAACCGATAAGGAGGTCTCGACTACGAAGTCAAAAATGCACATATTTGGGGAATGGGACTACCCATACACACCCAGACCAGCACTACCCATCCACCCAGGATTTCAATTCCTTGCAGGGTGATTGCTTAAAATGGACAGATTCTTCAGTGCCTCAGTGCTCCCTTTTCCAGGGCATCAAAGCAGATCCTGACTCAACGAGAGTCCACAGTGTCACCTCCATTACGGCAATATAGCAGGTCCAGTCCCCACTAATTTTGTGGAGAATCATGGAGCAGGTGCTGCTAGCACTGGAGAGAGAATCCCATAAAGTCCAGCAAAGCAAGCTAAGAGGGTATGTACCCCAGTAGCCCTAGAGAGAGAATCTCATAGAGTCCAGCAAAGCAAGCTAAGAGGGTATGTACCCCAGTAGCCCTAGAGAGAGAATCTCATAGAGTCCAGCAAAGCAAGCTAAGAGGGTATGTACCCCAGTAGCCCTAGAGAGAGAATCTCATAGAGTCCAGCAAAGCAAGCTAAGATGGTATGTACCCCAGTAGCCCTAGAGAGAGAATCTCATAGAGTCCAGCAAAGCTTAGAGGGTATGTACCCCAGTAGCCCTAGAGAGGGAATCTCATAGAGTCCAGCAAAGCAAGCTAAGAGGGTATGTACCCCGGTAGCCCTAGAGAGAGAATCTCATAGAGTCCAGCAAAGCTAAGAGGGTATGTACCCCGGTAGCCCTAGAGAGAGAATCCCATAGAGTCCAGCAAAGCAAGCTAAGATGGTATGTACCCCGGTAGCCATAGAGAGAGAATTGATGGAGCAGGGTAAACGAAAAATTTTAACCTCCTAATATTTACATAAAATAATTAACACACAAGTTAAAAAAAAAAAAAGGTTTGTCTTGGTAAATAACCAACCATGTATGTTACATGTAAAGGGTTAAAGGTAACACGCTATTTATGTGCAAACTAATTTACTTACAATTGTTGACGTGGATAACATAAGTCTAATATTTGCGTACTAAATAGAATAATAAAATGCATGATTTGTGCTTTGAAAATAAATTGTGTAGTGGCAAAGTAAAGCGATGGTAAGTAAGGGATGGCTTTATATGTCGCTTTTGCTAGGTAATACCTAATTGGGGTACGTAGAATGACGGGAGGGAAACGAAAGGGTTTATATTCTTTATTTTTAACTATGTTTTGTTTATCTTTATAATAGTGCGCTTAGGCCTGTTGAGCAGCGATATAAAATGGCCGCCATGAGCTAGAATACGCAGGCGCGAGTGAGTTATGAAAAGAGAGAAAGGCCGTGAACAAGAGGGATCACGTGATCGTTCCAAAGCCTAGGATGGAAGTATGGTCAAGGCTGCGATGACCTTATAGTGTAAACGTGTGCCAAAGAAAATCAGCAAGAAGCGTGAGGAGTCGCAGTGAATAAATGAATGGACAAAGAACTGTTGAACCTAAAAGTATCGGAAAATGATACAGTTTGAACTGCAAGAGCGGATGGGTAATGTCATGAACCCGTGAGAAACGACAGAAGTATGAACTTTCCACAAAGAACTGGTTGGAACAAGGATATTGATAATGAGATGTATACTGACCCGAATGGACCAATTAGAGAGAATCTCGCCATAAAGATGTAACATTTTCACTTAGTAAGCTAGTATTAGGGTATAAGAAGACCTACTCTTGGAGGGGAGGGGTTAGCTGCTTTTAGCCGCTTTTGGGGTTAGCTGCTTATGGAGTTGCTGCTGCTGATGGCTGACGAGCTGATGCTGCTGCTGCTATTTTATATTTTTGATTGAGCATGAGATGCTGCTTTGGAGAACCTTTTTACTCTTAATAGATTTTTCCATTTAGAACTATTAGACTTTTATGCTTAAAATACTGAAGGGGAAAGGAACGAGAAGGCCTGTTTTCTAGGACAGATAGATCCTTTGGGAGTTCTTGCTGTGACGAACTTTATTTTTCCATCTAATAGGTATGCATTGCATTTTCAATTTATTCTTATAATGATGCTAAATGTAATAACCTGAATAATAAATCTGAAACTTATTCATGCTTCTAAAATTTATATAAAACTTTATTATCTTTAAAACACTGACTCAGTGGTTCTTTAGCTCAATGATAAATCTAAAATGTTTAAAGGTTTATTGTGATTGAGCTGGTCTTAATCACCATCAACTGATTCCTACTAGTTGGTCCATCGACCAATGAGCGGAATACCTTAAAAGCAATGAGAAATATTATGTCGTTTTAAAAGAGGTATCCCGTCTCCTTCCAGCGAATCGTTCTACTGTTTTTCTCCTAGGTAAGGACGGATGAAATCCAGGGGAATATATGAGAGAGTGAATGTATATGCGGTGTTATGGGCCCCACCGTCACATGGATATAGTCTGTGTTTTAAGAGGGATATTTGCACCTGGATGTCCAAAGCATATAGGAGAAGAAATGTTATTGATAGCGCCTGATCACCATCAAAGCTAAGAGGGTATGTACCCCGGTAGCCCTAGAGAGAGAATCTCATAGAGTCCAGCAAAGCTAAGAGGGTATGTACCCCGGTAGCCCTAGAGAGAGAATCTCATAGAGTCCAGCAAAGCTAAGAGGGTATGTACCCCGGTAGCCCATGGCTTGTTCGACAGCTGTGCTTGTCCTTCGCTATTATTACAAAGCTTCTTCTCAGCTCATCAGGCCTTTGCAGGGGTTTAAGAAGAGAGGCGGAGAGTTCTGCGACTGGTGACACTAAAGCAAACCCTAAAGAGACAAACTCATGGACAGGTCCACCCCAATCAGCAATCTGGAAAAGATCCAAAAGTCAGAGCAGGTCAGCTCTCGAGTCTGACTCCACCAATGCACCGCCTTCCCTGTCCCTCCAAAACCTTCGAAGAGGCCTCGTGCTAGACACCAGAGACAGAAGTGTGTCCTCTCCCTATTGGTGCTGGGAGGGCTTCACCTTCCATATTTAACATGGTGTTGCCCATAATCACTCTTGAAACTCATAACCCCACTCCCTTCCTCCGGTGTCAGGATCTTACTCTCCCTGGAATGAGCCTATTGCTCAAGGAGGCCTTTGACCACCCCAGATGGTAACCAAAACAGTTAACTCCACTGAGCAAATCAGCTCAAAGTGGGAATTTTATTACTGGATGGCAAAGATAAATATGCTTTTTAGACAAGTACATTAAAAAACCACTTGCTCTAAATCTGGAGTCAGGGAAATATATCCAAGGCCGCATCGTTAGTCAGTGTAACATGTACTCATCAAAAGTTATAATTTAAACCAGCTCAAACATAACATGCACTAAAAACACCACAGGTCTTAAACTGAACCCAAAAGGAAAAGCACATTCACTGTCACTACCCAAAAGGGTATCAGGCCATACACAATTGAGTCTGGGTCCTATCTGCCACAGTTCTAGCTTTGTTCAGATGACAGGCTGAGTCTGGCAACAGCATTCCTCACTCAGCCTAAACTTGTACACAAGTGTTAAAAGTGTCATGCACAACCTGCTCAGAGTTCCTTATCCCATTGGTCCACATCTGCTGACCTTGTTTTATAAAGATGGGCAGTGGATGTTGCGACTCATAGTCAATTTGTGGTGTTCCACCTATACATCAAAGCAAAAATGTAGTTAGGCTATAATTTCTTTAAAAAAATATTGCGGTATCCACAGCATCGGGGGACGTAATATTGAAGGTACAAATATTGTTTTTTTGTCTTAAAATGCTCTGCAAGCTCCCTCAGAAGTAGGTTGCTGTTTCATGTGTTTGCCACATGGTCTATTTAATTTCACAGGTATCATACAGGCTATTTGTTTGGCAAATGTAGGCCACAGTACAAAGTGTTCAAGTGATCGTGTCGAATGTCAGACCAAATATTCATGCAATCGAACAGAGTTCTGACCAACAAAGTCTCAGACTCACCTTCTTTGTGATTGTACAATTCAATTTCCATAAGCGAAAATTATTGATTAAAGATTTTTAGTCTTATATTTGTCACACACACAGGTGGTTATTTGGAATTTGAGTATGTTATGAGGAATACATATGCATAGTGTTATTGAGTATTTAATTTGGTGTAGCATAACTTTCTAATCACATGCATGATGGGCATATATTGTTCCCACTATATGGAGTTGGGCCTGGCTACTGCGACACATAAGGTTATGCGGTTACTTCACTCCAATTTATTATAATTTTAAATTGTTCTACCTTGTGTTCTTTTAAAGTTTCCTATTTTTAGTGAAGGTTTTACTGATTAGGTATTGGATTGAAAGGGTCTGCTGTTTTTTTGCTTTATGTTTTGAATCCAAAAAAACCTTTGAATATATGTACATTTAAACATATAGTATTTTATGATATATGGTTCCCTGGCCCTGATGAAGTCAGTTATTGATGAAACACGTGTTGGCTAGGATAGAACAATAGAAGACGATTCCAGAATTCTTCCAGTACCGTGATTTATTTTGGTCAACTGGATAAAAAAAGTGCTCAGGGGACCAATTTTGAATTTCTTGGAAGATTTTTCCTTCTAAGGAGTGATTGGCAGCCACTCCTTCCTCTTCGAAGCACCAGAACGTTATGAATGGTTAAAACAATCACAGCCTATGTTAGTTAGAATGAGCTCCTGTATAAAAATAAATGTATACTTGGCAAAAAATATAGGGACACCTTCCTGCACACAAACAATCCTTAGAGTGCAAAATCAGCGTTGGGGGAGTCCCCTCATCTTCAAGATGGAGGGGACTGAAAAGTGCGCTTAACTTCGCCTCCTCCACTGGAGGGATGTAGTTGGCAGAGGTGGGCACATCTCATTATCTTTCTGAGTTTTCCCGCCCAAAGTGGGGGTGTAAACCGAGGACTGCCATCTGCTGCTAGCAGCAGAGGCTGGGGGTCGCATTACAAATGGGGCAGTCCTTTCAAGCTTCCCCTTCAAGCACTGGGCCCATCCTAGGGGAGGAGGTGTGACACCCCTGCCCAAGATGTGCATTGTTTCTGGTCCCAGAGAGCAGAGGCTCTCCACCCAGGGGTCCAGAAGCATCTCTGTGTGTGGCAGGCTGCCTAAAGCCAGTCAGTGCCCACACCAGGGTCGGTAGGTTTTCAGGGGGTACCTCTGAGGTGCCCTCTGGGTACATGGTTCAATACATCCCATACTGGCATCAGTGTCGGTTTATTGAAAGGAGAACTTTGGTACCAAACACTCCTGGGTTCAGAAAAGCCATTATGGTGCTGTGGAACTCGAGTTGTCAAGTTCCCAGTCCACGTACTCTCTATGGCTTACCTGGCACTTACAATATTAAGGAATAGACCCTAATACGGTAGCGGCATATCTGCTCAGGTAGATATGCCCACACCTGTGATATAGGGCACACTGCCTTAGGGCTGGTAAGGTCTGCTAGAGGGGTGACTTACCTATATCTTGGGCAGTGCTAGTTGGCATGGCACACAGGCAGTTTGCCATGTCGACTTGGTTGTTTTTTCATCTCACAGGGGAATGCAAGCCGTGGGGGCAGTGGCATGGTCTTAGTGAGGGGGTCCCTCTTCAGCCTCCAGGCCCAAGGTACCCAGGGTACCACTTACTAGGGACTTACAGGGGGACAGAAGTACTCATTGTGGAATCGTTTTTAGGGAAAGATGACTGGTACTGTAAACCTGGACAGCAGGGACCCAGTCCTCTACAATCAAAGTTGTATAACCCCCCCAAAGTTGTACAACCCCCTCCCCCGCCAAAACCTTTGTAGTGGTGAGGCTGGTTTGCTGCGCTCGATCGCTATGCACCATATGGGGGCTAGTCTGACAAAATTTGCCAGGGCTGCTTTTGGTTCCCAGTCCGGCCCTGGTGTTCAACAATGTTCCTGATAAATATTGTTTATAGGAAGGTGGAGTATTCTGTGGTGATGCTGGTTAGGCCTCATCACGCAATACTCTCACAGACCGCAAAGATGGTCCTTGGATTCATATAAATAAATCATTAGCTCAGTCCTGGTAGTGTGGCAAAGAGAAGTCAGGCTCTACTAGAGGAATATGTGTTAAACCTTTCAGAGTACCAACATGGACAAAAAGTAATTGACACTTGAGAGAAATCCAACATCAATTTATAAAATTAGAGTGTATTTTATCTTAATTTAGACACCAAAATGAACAAAATAGCATACATATAACCGGAGTTATAGGCTTTGGAAGCAATATAAAATCAGTGCAAAATAATACAGTGAAACTTTAACATTGTGTTCAATGGGAAAAACTACTAGTGACAATTGGTCGAATTGCGTGCTACCCTAAGCAGTGTAAAGGTGATGCGGGTCCCAGAACCAAGTCACGATAGTCAGTTCAATTGTACCTGATCCATGGAGCCCGGGTGCAGAGTTGTTGTCTGTCCCTGGTGCTGAACAGGAGCCGCGAGAGAGCTGCCTTTACCGCTTTCACTGTGCTGCGGTGAACAAGATGCAAAAGCACAGCAACAAAGTGATTGCTGACGTCGGTGGAAGGTCGGATGGAGTTCCCCCTAGATGCAGCGTCGAATGCAGGGGTTGGTTGCCGGACTGGCGACCAACGAGCCTTGGCATCGGGCATCAATGATCCTTGGGAAAAGGAACTTCGATGTCCGGTGGTCTTGGGGAATGCAGTAGCTGCCTGTAGCTTCGTGGAAGGCAGGACTACAGTTCCCACAATGCACTAGACCATCTGGGTTTGGGTGACCCACGGAAGGCCCGATGACCAGTCATTTTTCGGATCTGGAGAGTTCTTTTACCTACAGTTTGCAGTAGACTAGTGCCACTAGTCCAGGAGAGTCTGAGGGGGCTTTAGGCTTCCACAGGGGTGTTTCTGTCTAGGGGAACCAAGAGTGAGCCTAGAACGAGTCTTAGGACAAAACAGATGCAATGGCTGGGATAGCAGGTGCACTCTACTACGCAAATTTAACAAGATTTATGAAACTTGTACATTTAGTGTCCAAATATCTTCTAGTGCTCAGGAGGAGGAAGAGCCATCTATTCTTTCTCAACTGGAGAGGTCCAGGAATCAACAATAAAATTCTCCAAGCATACAGAAATCCGGAGGTGAGGTTGTGGTTTCAACAGTTCTTTTATTTCTTTGTTATCATATACGCCCTTTGTCTTACCAACATGTGTTTCGTCTCTGGCTGTTCCAGTCACAGCAGACTTCATCAGGGCTTACATCTAAAACAGAGCTGCCAACCTCGGGTTTGCCCGGGTGCCAGTCCATGCTTTCCTATGGACCGTCTATCACTTATAGGAGGCCCCACCACTGAATTCTGCAGGGTGTGTGTGCCCCTACTTTTCCACATACCTTGGGGACACTGATTAGCTTGATCAGGCAGCAGAACGGGGTAAATCCTCAACGGACGTCCCAATCTTGCTGCTTCTGATTTTCCGTACTCAATGTTGTAGGCGTTCAGGTGCAGATGTGTCCCCTACAAGTGAACGTGATGCATTTCGTGCTCTGATGGTTGTTTTTTCTGATCTCCAAAGCAGTCTCCTGTCAGGCGGAGGCGACGGCTTCTGTGCTGTGTCACGTTGAGTGCAGGTACGTCACGGCTTTGTTTTGGGTAGTGTGCCATCACCTGCGATGAAGAGAGGCGCATCTTGGTGTTTACATCTCGGAGTGCCATTCGCTGCGCAGTCTCCATGCTTCCCCATTGCGTTTTCCAAGGCAGGAGCCCCCTCCCACACTTTGGTTTGAATGGAAGAGTAAGGAAGGTTGATGTATGCACGCCCCCTTTAGTGCTTGTTGACACAGCAGGCGCATTCGCCATAAACGACTTTCACTAGAGCAGAACAGCGCGTTCTTTTAAACACTCTTTATGGCTAAGCAACAACTCTACATCATCTTGACTGATAACCACCCTCCTGTTTTCGTGACTTGAAAGGAAACTGTGTTCATTTGTAAGGAGTAGTTTACTTCCATTCTAGGCAAAACCTACTGTCGACTTGCAGGCGAAAAAGCACTTCCGATTTCAAGCAATGAAAGTGAGGGTTCCTATTGGATCAAAGTGTCTGCCTCGCATGCTGCATTTAGGCTAGAGAGATTTATAAAAGCATTGACAGAAAAACAACGTGGAATCTGTTATTCAATCAGGAATAACATTTTCACTTTAAAGCACAGCATACACTCTCAAAGTTGCATTAAAGCACCTGCAGTTTTCAAAGTAGCAAACCCTTATAAAATAAAAACTGAGTGGAATTGTTTTAACTCAATCATTAGAAATTTGCAGATCTTTGCAATCAAAAACCCCTGCTGCATGTCGAAATACCAGATAACACCGAAGCCCTCCAACCCATTTCCCATTTGCTCCTGGAAAATGTCAAACATGTAAATAATCTACTATCTACAGGCCAAATTCACTTTCTTTTAATTCTATGAGTGGGTAAGTTCCTGAACGCCGATATTTGTGAACTTTGTTTTCCTAACGATTAATTCAACTCTGTACAGTAGAGATCATGTGGCGTAACAACCAGAGCTGCCGACTTTGGAACTGGTTTTAATTATTTTTGAAATGCTGTTCAGTCAAACTTTTTTACTTTGATTTTATTTTTCCTCACAGCGTGGCCCCACTCAATGTGACCACCTGTGACCATCTAACTGGCAAGTATAAATGGGATGCCACTAGGCTTAAGACTTTATCTGATGGACATTTGCATAGGCTGTATTCCCTATGCTGGTCTCCCCTGTGTGTACGGCATGGCTCTGAGCTGTCTGCAAATTGTTTTGCAACAATATTGTTTGCGGCCTGGACTGAGGGTTGCTGCATGGTTCTGGTATGCACACACCAATAACGTGAGGATCAGTGTGCTCGGGTTATGGTAGTGGAGTTGTATGTGTGCTTTCGCGTACATGTGTTCATGAATACGTCTTTTTATTACTGACAGTCACATTTTCTGTCTGGGGGGACGAATCTGTGTGTCTGTATAAAAAAATGAGGTCGTTAAAGTACACCATGTTCCCTCCTCCTCCTCCCTCATTTGACTGTTCCCTGCCATGCACCCTCACGTCTGACAGATAGTGCACCTCTCGGCACACCAGTGAATGGCGGCCCTCGTATCCAACAGATTTATAGTGCACGATACCCTCGGTTAGTGAGTGTCCTGTTGCAAAGTGCACACGTCGCCCCATCTTACAATGCACATTACTCCCTAATCCCTATTGAAGTAAGCTATTCTCCCCCCACTGCGATAAAAGTCCACCCCAATTTCTTATCATACTTTTCCTGTTGCGCCTTGTTAGCACTGCACAATTTACATTCTATTTATTTTTCATTTTACATTCTATTTACTTGTCTTTCCTGCCTTTCTCTTCCCCATGCTCCTTTTCTTTTCCTATTTTACTGCTTTCTATGACTTTGTTGCAGAGGGTGTCTAGATATTGTGTTATAGTAGCTGGGCATTTTTCGTACTGACCATAGGAAGGGCACATGTTTCCAAGTTTACTGCAGAGTCGAGAGCATCAGCTCGCGTGTTGTGCAGTAGAGCTTAGAATGTGCAGTTTTACAGTCGGACACAGGTTGTTGAACATTTCAGTGGGCCAGTGCTTAATTTGCAAAATAAAAAAAATAAGTACAGTGTACTCGTCAGGAGGCAACTGCAGATTGCGACACCCATTGCTTTGCCAGTGCTGCCAATGAAAGTACCAGCAGAGCTGTGGCAGACTGTCATAAGTGTCGGAATTGACTATTAATTGCCGGTGCTGAGCACCAGAACTCACTGGCTCAAATTAAGCACTGCAGTGGATGCATCCTGCTGTTGTACTGCAGGGTATGGTGTATGCACAGTATGGAAAGGTGTTAGCAGGCCACAACGTGCATGTGATCTCCCCACGGTGAACAGTTTATGTACTTTTAGAGTACGGCTCATGGTGTTCACTCTCACAGAAGTGCCCAGGTTAGTACCTGTTGCGAGTGCCACCACCAGCCCCTGTGGTAAACAAAGACGACCCTTTTGCTTTAAACCATGTCGCATGGAGTACCTTTTGCTCTTCCATGACTTTCGGGGCACCCTCTGCATCCCATTTTTGTACCGTGTTGTGAAGTGCACATTGTTCGAGTGTTACTGTGCACACATTGTTCAGAGGGTCTTAGAGTTGCTACCCTCTGCCTTAGAGCACACCCACTGCCCACGCTGCTCTACAACATAGCTTAAAGACATTGACAAAGACAATAGCTCTGGCTAAACATTTATAAGGTCCTAAAAGCGAGAGCTATTGGCTATGCCACTGCTTGTTAAACTTGGGAACTCTGTATGGGGATTGGTTGCACCTCACTGTACCAGTTCAACACCCAAATATAGCAATAAGCAACAGAAAGGTGACCAGTCCAGCTTTGCAAAGGGCATTCTACTGAGCGGCAACACGTGTTGCTGCATTTTTTAGCAACTTTTGACCCGTTTGAGCTAGAAACAAAATTTTGTTTTTGCAAATTTATAACTATGCAAAAATCGCCACGCCCACACAATCACCAGTGGCCCTGCTTATATTGTCCTTTAATGGTAAAGACCACTGTAAGGGCATATAAGCTTGCACTTACATGTCCACACCTTTAATATAATGCACCTTGTCTCCTGGGCTTTAGGAGGTCTTCCTTAGGGGTGTCTGACATAATTCACAAGCAGTGCATTGACTCTGCCGCACATAATGAGCACAGTCAAATTGGAGCAGTTTACACGGTTCCTGCAGTCTGCAATGGCAGCTCCTCTGTCAGTAGGTTTCTTGGGTCACTCAGGGTGGCACAAACAGTGCTGCAGGCCCTGGTGGCCCCTTTACCACCCATGCCCTTGGTACCACTGGTAGCATATACTAGGGACTTATAATTGAGTAAAGTCCTCATCAATTGGGGTTGCCAATTACACATATCGGTTTTAGGGAGAGAGCACTGGCACTGGAGTCAGGTTAGCAGGCTTCAGTGCACTGTCAGAGTCGAAATCCAGCCAGTGGCGTAACAAACCGTGAGGGCCCCCCGCAAGATATGCTGAAGGGGCCTCTCATACTCACATCAGTAGGGGCTCCCCTCCAGTATGGGTGGGTCTGGCCCTCCCGCACCACAGGGGCTGCAATGGCCTTTGTTACGCCCCTGAAACTAGCATCTAGTAGTCTAAATGGGGGGGGAAAGTGGGGGGACATCTGCAAAAAACTATTGAAGTGGAGTGAGGTAACAGGGTGCCACAAAGAAAATGTGAAATCTTCAAGTAGCTTTCAATTATTTTTTAAGTCCAAATACTGCTCAGTAAGTACTGGAAATCCTCTTAGCCCCATCTCATTCTTTTTGGCACTTGTCAGAGAAGAGTAGTGATACCTAATCAGGATGAGCGCTCCAGTATGTTGCTCGTTTATTCAAAATAAATTAATCATTTAATAGATTTCGGTTTAACACCAGTCAGAAAACAGAGTGCACCTTATTTTTTCAGAATTAAAAATTTCTGGCAGTGTGCTCCTCAATATACTGGTACTAGTAGTGTTAAATGTGTACAGTGAAATACATATTTATTTTAAGATGAAAACCAAGACAGTCCACTGAATGTTTGAGGTGTGTTGAAATTGTAGCTGACTTACTACACATATTCTTGACTCGCACTGCATAGGAGGCATTTTAGCAAGTCTTTGTCTCTTTTACACGCACCTCTGCACCACTGCTTTTTACTCTGCCTGCTGCTGTTTGTCACCATCAAGGGGAGCACGCCATAAGTCCACAGCAGGTCTTACTTCCAACTGGCCTGCACAGCGAACTACCAAGCCCAGGGTGCACAGCGCTGCACACAGCTGCTGCCTGTTGACGAGGGGGAGGCGCCAGGACCATCGTGAGCATAAAGCACTGCTCATCCTCCTGCGGCGCGGGACGCGCTGGGCAGCGGGCGCACGCACCACTGCTTTTTACTCTGCCTGCTGCTGTTTGTCACCATCAAGGGGAGCACGCCATAAGTCCACAGCAGGTCTTACTTCCAACTGGCCTGCACAGCGAACTACCAAGCCCAGGGTGCACAGCGCTGCACACAGCTGCTGCCTGTTGACGAGGGGGAGGCGCCAGGACCATCGTGAGCATAAAGCACTGCTCATCCTCCTGCGGCGCGGGACGCGCGCGGGCCGCGCCCGGGCAAATCCCAGGCCAAGGGCAGGCCCGTCCTGCGCCCGTCATCGTCAGGAAGAGGCACGCAGGGCCACCCCCTTTTTGTCCTCTTGCCGGGCTGAACTGTGTACTACGAGCCATCTCAAAAGGTACTGTGTTATATGGCCTCTTAGGCCCATTGACTTACTGTTGAACTTATTGAATCCACTTAAGTCTGTTTAAGGACGTGTTCTAACACCTTGCCCAATTTTATTGTAGATTCTGCTCTTATTTGGGGTTACACAATGGGCAAAAGAAAACTAATGGAGGGAGTAGGGCCGCTTGTAACTGCAGGACCAGGGAAAGGGAAAAAAGCAAAAAAATTGCATAGACACGCTGCCAACACCTGCATGATGGACAGGATTGATGTCCTCATCCATGAGTGTGAGGACATCTTGGGAGCAGAACCAGCTGTGACTAATCCTATCTTGCAAACAACAACTCCCAACCCTAGTACATCGCGATCGCCCATTATCCCCTCAATGTTTCATAAGAAGAGTAAGGAGGAAGTCCTGAAGCCTGGTTCTGAGACTAGACACGATTTGCGTGAGGTACAGATAGTAGGCCGTTTTAGCCCAGAACCACCCCCTAATATTCCAACTACCGTACCTGAATCTAACCAATCTGGTGTTCCTATTTCATGCACAAATAGGTTTTCTGTCCTGGCTGAAATTGCCGATACTCCGTTTTTACAGACCATTCTCTCTCTGCCCTCAATTCAACCAGAGAGTACTGAGGAGACGACACCATCAATGTTAGATCTTTACCAGCTTGTCGCCTCTCTCAGGCAGGAAATTGGGGCCATGAGAATGAAGATAGACGACCTAGCGAATACAGTTAAAACATTAACCTCCAGTAACACCCTAAGTAACCAGACGGCGCCCTCGCCTACAGAGAGTCAACAGTCCCTACAGGTTATGAGACTCCATCCATCCTCTCAGAATGGAAGAGAACGAGCGGGAGGTAGACCACCTGTTCCTTTTTCACCAACACACAATGATGTCCTCCCAACATCCACCACGAGAAGCTTAAAGGCCAGAAAACAGCACTCCCGAGTTATAGTTCCCCTGCACAATCCTGAACATCACATCACTTCTGTAAGTACACCATTTACAATGTGCCCAACGCTCGTTAATACACCAAAAAAGACCTATTTGCCGCAACCAATGGATACCGTAGGACATAAAGTTTGTATGGTTAATGTTCCTAAGCTACACAATGGGGCTAGTCACGAAAGTGAGGAATCATTAATCAACAAATCCATTCATTGGATACGGCAGGTTAGGGGATGTCGCTCACTTATACGGGAGGACATCCTTAGAGTGAGAAAGTGTACAACACATTCACACTCACGGGACTACATTGAGCTTACCCTGAGTAAAGCAGACTTGGCAGAGAACCTTATCCTACTCGAGTTTCGCACTTCTTCCCCTGACTCCTCAGCAATACAGTTAAGACGATTCCCTCATAGACCAAATGACATACACCAAGCAGGCCTAGGAACAGGCTCTTCCTCATTAGATTGCAACGATTGACTACATAATGTGACTACCAATATAAACATGATCCAGGCTTCCTCCCTAGCGACTGACCAACTGCCTATAATTGGCCTAATTCACTCCCCAGAACCCAGCACAGCTTTACCCCGAGACCTAGCCCCTTCAAATCAGCTAAAAATCATCTCCTGGAATATTGCTGGCCTTCCCAATAAACTTTCGTTACCAAATTGGAATGAGCTAATAGAGGGCTATGACATATGCATCTTCCAGGAAACATGGAGCTTGGTCCCATTATACAAATCTGGCTATAGCTGTTATTATATTCCGGCTACCACCGTAGGGAAGGGTCGTCCCTCTGGAGGGTTGATTGTGTGGGTCAAAATCGCCCTAAATCTTAGAATAACAAATCACTCAGTATCGTGTCCAGACATCATGAGGCTTACAATCAAGGGACATAGAGGGTGGGAACAAATGGACTTGTTTAATGTCTATATAAGGGGATTAACTGGGGGCAAAGCCTCACCTATCATCACTTTGCTCGAACAAGGTTTGACAAGTTGTTCACCCGAGTCCAGGATAATAGTGGCAGGCGACCTAAACAGTACCTTCGAGCCTCTTGGCATCGAAGATTTAATTGGGATAGAGGAGGAGGACAGGAAATGGGGCATCCCCTCACTAACCTTACCCCCGGTGAAAAGATGGTCACAAAGGGCCATTCAACTAAATGCATTCACCGTGGAGTATGGTTTAAGAGCAGTGAACGGTAGGACAAAATCTGATTTGCAGGGAGCCTTTACTTATAATAAAACATCCTGCCCTTCCCGCATCGACTATATTCTAGTAGATGTCGGCTTCTGGGGACATGTTTTAGACATGGTAGTGGAGAGTACATTAGATAGTGATCATAACCCTCTATGCATGTTATTAAGGTCGCCTTGGGCAGTTGCATGCCCCTCATCGATTACTTCTACGCACTGCGTAACCAAAGAGGTGATATCTTCCAATTCCGGAAGAGCACTTAAATGGCACAAGGTTGCCCTACAAGATACTAAACTAGAGGCCATTAGACAAATACTGTATGTAAAAACCACTGAGCTAACTGAGGGGACAGTGGAGGATCCTACAAATGCACTCTCTATACATACCTGTACTATTGAGGAGATCAGTACCCATTTCCAAGCACCAATTAGACCCACTGGCTCTGCACCTCACATTGGGAAAGCCCAATCATGGTATAATAAAGAGTGTAGACTCAAAAGGAGGGCTTTGCCAGCAGCTATTAGAACAAAGAAGGGTATAGCCATTACACTGGCTAGGAAAGAATACAGAGAGGCGCAGCGAAGAGCAAAACTAGACTGGGATGAAGCTAGATGGCAAAAGTTAAAATGTGCGACTCTTGCAAGGGACACTAATCTATTTTGGACACTGGTCAGGAGGACAAATAGAGGAGAAGTAGACCAAATCCTCAATCATATTACCCCTGAAGCTTGGTGTGTTCATTTTGGCAACCTCTATTCTGGGCCTAATAACACATGCATAGATAGTTACCCTCAAACTAATTCTAGGACCAATGATAGAAGCATAGGTGGTGTCCCCTCGTTTAATTTTAGGCCTGTTGAGGGTGATCTTTTCACGCTAAAAGAAGTAAAGGTGGCTATAGGTAGGATGGTTCCTGCAAAGGCCCCGGGACCAGATGGCCTACCTGGCGATCTGTTTTTAGCTGACCAGGATAAATGGGCCGAGTACGTCCTCCTCTTAATCAATTCCATCTCTAGAGGATGCCCAGTCCCAGAATCATGGAAGGGGGCAGAGGTAGTGCCCATCTACAAAAAGGGAGAAAGAGAAGACCCTTCCAACTACAGACCAATTAGTCTTATAGACTCAATGCAAAAGGTAGTTGGGAGGGTAGTCTTACAGCGAATCCAGGCCTGGGCTGCGGAGGAGGATATCCTCTCAGAGTATCAGGCGGGTTTCCGGTCCAATACGAGCACGGTGGACCAGGTTTTTAGATTTCTCATGATCCATGGAAAAGTAGTAACGGTAGGCAAGGGCAGTCTTTATCTTGCTTTTATTGATCTGAGGACTGCCTTTGACTTGGTTCCTAGGAAAAGTTTATGGGAAATATTGCGAGAGATGGGTTTCCCTCTAATAATCCTTAATCTCCTAGAGAGGCTTCATGAGGGCAATTATGCCCAGGTAAGATGGGGGTCCCAAGGGCAGCTTACTAGAAAGATCCCAGTAAACAGGGGAGTTCGCCAGGGCTGCGTGATGGCACCCACCCTGTTTTCTTTATATGTAAACGGGGTGGTCAGCTTTTTACAAGAAACACCAGCCGATGCCCCTGCCCTGGCAGGCAAAAAAGTGCCAACTCTCCTGTTTGCTGACGATACACTGCTCATCTCTAAGACCCCTGCAGGTTTGCAATCCCTCTTAAATAAGTTCCAAACCTTCTGCAATTCCCGGGGGTTGATTATAAATACAACGAAAACAAAACTAATGACCTTTAACCCCCACAAATCGTTTAGGAACAATTTCACTCTAGATGGGACTCGACTGGAGAGGGTTTCCACCTTTGATTATTTGGGGATTCGGTTATCAGAAAAACTACAGTGGAGACCCCATCTTGATAAAATGCTACTAAACCACAAAAGGGTTGCTGGGGCACTGAGCAGAGAACATCGCTCTTCCTTTAGTAGACCTGTTGCCCCGGCACTTATTGTATATGGAGCCAAGGCCGTTAGCTCGGCTCTTTATGGCGCCGAGCTATGGGGCTTCGAAAACCTCGACGAGATTAGCAGATCGGAACACAAGTTCTTTAGGGACTTGATTATGTTACCACGAGGAGTTCCTCTAATCCCTTTGTTCTGTGATCTGGGTAGGCGCCATTTTAAAGATTTGGCTAAACTTCGACCTTTGCTTTACTGGGCCCGTCTCAGGAGGACCCCAGAACCAACCAATTATGCTGAGGCACTCACAGAAATAATGCGTATCGACACCAAGAAGGAGATCAAATGGATCTCCAACCTTAAATCATTAATAATTGCTCTTGACCTTAAGGACTCTTGGGATACCCAAATTCCACCAAGTAAAGAGGACCTCAAACGGTCCTATTGGGCCTGGATTGAGGCTAAGGAACTTAGTAATCCTAACATGGGAAGACTCACGGAGGAGTTCTTCCAACATAAACTCCATAGAGGCTTAGAATCATATATGGACACAATCCAGGTTCCCAGAGACAGGTCACTGTACATTCAATTTAGGTTTGGCTCCCTCCCAGTTCGTGAATTTACTGCAAAATGGCTACCACCGCACTGCACTACCGCAGAATGCCCTTTGTGCGGCACCACAAAGGAGAGCGTTGCCCACCTTTTGTTTGCGTGCCCTGCACACGCAAGCGCAAGGTCCAGGTGGCTCGTGCCCATATGCAAACAACTAGGCTCTCTGGACTACAGAGTTGCTTTACGCATACTTAAATCGGACACGAGCACCCTGTTTGTTTGTGGAGTCGCCAAGTTTTGGGATGCGCATGGATAACCAGGTGTAGGGCTATACAGAGGGCAGCCCCTTCTGCTGATGAGTAGCTGGTGAATCCGACGTGTAGGGCCAAGGACCCATGGTACAGAATACTTGGGGTCTGATCTTGAACAGCATTCAGTTGATTTTAATTATTTTAAACCTTTTAAATGAATTTAGAATCCAGAGAAAATAACTTTATGTCTTAACGGTCTTAGAATTGTACTTTCCTATTTTTACTGATTGTATGTGTTTGTATTCTCTTTCTCTTTTAACTCTATTTGATATATTTGATGAATTGGCCGATGCTTTTATGATATTCATATCGAAATAAAGCTATTTATTCATTTTAGATTAAAAATATTTACTGGTTATGTTGAATTGTAAGCTCCACTGCTGAATAAATGGATCATATCAGTATATGTGAAATGACAGAAAGAAACGATGTCTCAATGATGCTCAAACCATTGATCAGTATTGGAATGGAACTTTCCCAAATAGTTATCACTAGAACTTGGATTGATCCACACCTGGCTACTGCCTATATTGGTTATGGTTAGAAAGTTGATTAGTATTTAAGTCACTGAGTTCAACCCCATGGTAGCGGTAGTACAGAGCGGTCAAGATTAACTTAGGGCAATGTGTAAAGTATTTATGCAGTATCCAAACCGTAATAGAGTCAAAACACCAAACAATAAAAATCGTAAACTGAATTTTAGAAATAAGCGTAAACTTTATTAAACAATATGACACGAAAACAACAAAAATCCAATAAGGGGAACCGGAGATATGAATATTTTAGGATTTAAGTGAAAATAGCACCAAAAAGTTTTAGAGCCCATGGTAGTCAATGGTCGCACTAGTTTGAGTCCCAAGCACAACATGAGTCCGACTTTGATGGAGCACGGGTCATAAAACCAAGTGGATTAGTCCGTGTAAAAGTCTGGAAGTCAAAAACTTAAAAAAGTTTCAAAGTCCGACTATAGCAAGTCACTTTTCCACTTTTTAAAAAAAAACATTGACATTTTCTTATTTTTGGGATAACAGAACGTAAGGCCCTGCATACTCTACCCACTAGACCAGTTTTCCCTCTGGCTCACAATTTGTGTATATGCAGTGACTAGGCCCCTATTCACTGTATATTGACATTTTCTTTCCAGTGCAGATTAGGCCTTTCTCACTTATTGAGAAGAAAATCCTCCCTGCGTAGGACACCACTGAAATTGTAGCCGCCGCCTTAAAAAAACATAGAGGCTGGATACCTGAAGCATGTTGGTTCCACTGGAGCTTTGGAGATTTCTTGCTGAAAATGTTTTATTTTTCAGTTTGTCAGAGGTGCGTACATCTCTGTGCAGGATGAAGCTGAAATTCAATCTGAGGCTGTGGAATTGATAGTTGGATACTATTCGTGGGTCTCATTAAGACTCTGGAGCCCTGAAGGAAAAGGTTTCAAGTTTCCATACTTTCTTCTGGTACCCAAGCAACCACAGGAGTACCCTTCTGAGGCCTCCACAACTTCAGTGGAAGGCATTTAGAGACTCTCAGGGTGTCAGGCAGAGGCCAACAGCAAAGTCAAGTCCAGGCCCAGTTGCCACTGACCATCTGGGTACTTCGGGGAAAAGGACTCTTGTAGCTTGATGTGTACCTGTTGCCACACAGGAGATCAGCCAATTGACTCATGAAGTCTACTTCTTTGTCCTCAGTACAAGAGGGACCTGCTGGCCCAGTCCTTGACAGGACAAGCAGGCATAGTCCTCTTATGACCTTCTGAAGGTTGAGAAAGTGTTCTGAGCAGGGTGCCTTGAGGTGCCACATTTATGTTTGCCACTAGCGGTTGGATGGGGGTGACTCCTGGGCACTCCCTAAACAATGAAGTAAAAGTTTCCAGGTCCTTGCTATCGACGTTTCAGTAGTTCCTGTTTTCTTTACTGCAAACAGGCCCAGACTGCAATGTTTCAGAGCACTTCCAAGATGGTCCAGTCTAGAGCCAGAATAACCTGGGCTCTAAAGAGCTGGGGGTGGGGGGGTGTTTGGGAGTGTAATATGGAAAATGCTAGTGTCCTCCCACATCTAACACTGAAATTCAGTTTTAAACAGGTCTTGGACCCACAACAACCAGACAAGGGATGCACAAGAACTGCTAGTTCATTTGATACCTTTCATGGACGTAAAAGTTTAACATGTGCCTTAGACAGGTCCTTAATGAAGGATTTGACACTGTTGTGCCAACAGGAGGGGCAGCAGCCCCACCCTGAAAGCCCAACTGAGCTCAGAGGAGTCATCCTTTCCAGTTCAAGTCTACCTGTCAATCAAAGTGGACTGTTAAAGGCTAAGTACAGGCTAACAGTCCACTCATTTGGAGAACTAGTCCGCAGAGACGATGTTAGACCCTACTCACTCCCAGCACAACGCCCGACCAAGGAATGATAACCTCAAATAAGGCGCTGTCCTAGGAGGGAAGGGGGTTGGGACAAAATAATAAAAGAGACAAAGACTTGCATTCGCTGAGTGGTTTCTAGGTAGCTATCCTGCTCTGGAACACCCCACGTGTCTTCCTCTTTCGGGGTGTGTCTTCTAGGGGTGTAGAGGAGAGTAACTAAGGAGAAGGAACACACACTATATTAGCATTGATACACATTGACATAGTTCAAATAAAATTTGAGCAATGACTGACTGACTGACTGACTGAGATATTTGTAGAGCGCACTACTGCCGAGGCGTCTTGGCGCTGGGTAATAGCTATCCAACCTGAATGACTGACCTAGATCTTGGAGAAAAGCCATGTTTTAATCAACTTTCTGAAAAGGGGCCTGCTGTTCTACAGTCTCAGATGTATTGGGAGTGAGTTCCACAATTTGGCCGCTTGATAGGAGAACCCCCTCCCGCCCCATCTGGCTCTTCTTATCCTGGGAATAAGGACCAGTCCAGTGTTTGCTGACCTAAGGCATCGAGCAGGCAGATATCACGGAAACAGGCGTTGAATGTCTACCGCCCCTCCTCCATATAGGGCTTTATGAACTAGACAAAGCGCTTTAAAGTCTATTCTTCGGCGGACTGGTAACCAATGGAGGAGTCTTAAGCTCGCGGAAGTGGGGTGGTGTTTTGGTAAGTTTAACAGTACTCTTGCAGCCGCGTTTTGTAAGGACTGTAGTTTGGAAAGCTGCCTGACTCCCGCACCTAGGTAAAGGGCGTTGCAGTAGTCAATTCTGGATGACACCAATGCGCCGACCACTGTTTTCCTTAATGAGAGTGGTATAAAAGGGAGAATCTTCAGTAATACTTTCAGTGTGAAGAAACAGGCGGAGGACACTTGGTTAATCTGAAAAGCGAGCGTTAGGTCTTTGTCGACCAAGAAACCCAGATTTCTGGCCTTCGGTACCGGGACAGGGTACGTTCCGGCTTCATACGGCCACCAGAGTTCGCTCCAAACCGAGGGCTTCTGGCCGAACTCTATGACCTCGGTTTTACCCGTGTTTAATTTCAGAAAATTCGAGTTCATCCAGCCCATCAGTGCCAATAAGCAGTTTCGGAACCTTTCCGCCGTTAGGTCCACATCTTGTGTGACTGACACCACTAGCTGGGTGTCATCAGCATATGACACTAGAGAAAGACCATGACTTTTTATCAGTCTGGCCAGTGGGGCTACATATACATTGAACATGATGGGGGACAGGGCGGACCCCTGGGGTACTCCACAAGGGAGAGTGAACTTTCCTGACTGAAGTCCATTCCAGTGAATTGCCTGCACCCTATTGGCCAAGTAAGAGGCTAAAAGGGCCTCGAAGAGCAATGGAAGTACATACACACAGAGATGTTTATAATAACATAGAAAATGTGTATTCTTTTAGTTCATGTGGGATAGAATTACCCACTACTTTCGTGAGCTTCAGATAACAGGTCACAGGTTTTCCTCTGTCAGCATATTGAGTCATATTCATTTGACAGTGACTGTTCTTCCTTTTCTGAATCCTCCTTCTCTCTTTTTGTCGAGGTTATTCACAAGTCTTGAAGTTTTTTTTTGTAGAATTGTAGCAGGCGAGTTTTTGAAAAGAAACAAAGAAGAACCTTGTTTTCTCTTCTTTTGCTTTCTACTTCCTTTCATTGCAGGTTATGTAGTCACAATGCCAGGATGACCAATGGGCCGGTTCCTGAACAGCTGCAGCCACGGATAGGTCTTTTCTGGAATGCAGGGATGGGAGAAGTCCGATAACCTGCTCAAGGTTGTCTGCAGGATCGCAGGTGTCATGGGGTCAGTTGTGGAAGCTTGGATCAGGGAGAAGAGGGTGTAATGATCCAGGAGAGTGGGAGGGAGGAGCAGGATTCTCTTTTCAGGAAATAAAGCCAAGCGCCTGACTGGGGTTTGGCTGAGTATTTATAGGTGGACAGTTCTTTCAAGAAGGGCACATGTTTATTTATCGTTCAATTGTCCTGGAAAGTCCCTGACTTCAGGCACATGGATAATTACCAACACTGTATAATTGGTGGCACCTGAATTGCTCTGGAAAGTCCCTGACTGCAGGAACATGGTTAATTATCAAGCGTGTGAATAATTACAGCATCTGGAAAAGGTCATCAGTGAAGCAAGGCTTGTACAAACATGTGGAACAAAAACATGAGGCCTTTTAGTCAGACCTAAGGATATTTACAAGCACATGGAACATTGCAAACACGAAGATAATATAAAGGTTTGGTATAGGCAACAGTGATAACACACTTAGCAAAAATACTTAACCTAAGGTGTGTGAGATTGAGGAGCGACTACATGATTTATAAAGCACGGGGTTGTTGAACATAAGGTACATGCTTGGACACAAGAATTAGTGATCATAATGCAGGCTGGGCTACATCTGGAGAGCAAATGCAAATTAGCCCTCAGTAGCTTCAGGCAGTCTAAATGTATATTTATAAATGTTACTTTTCCTTAATAATGAATAAAAATCCAACTTCACCATTGAATTAAAAATTGTGGTTTAATAATGTTTCTAGCTGGTCCCCAACCCGAGATAGCAATATTAATATTTTAATCTTTACTCTCTTTTTCTGTATGGGACAGCCAGACCTGCCATAGTGAAAATAGATTTTTGGGGCTTGTCACTGTAGGGATATGGCAACATTAGTTTTCTACATGCCCCACTTTCAAAAACTATTCACTCTATTGTGTGGGCTATAAGGCCTACACAGTGGTGAGTTATCAATATTTAAAAGGGAGGTCCCTGCCAATCAAAAAGCGCTATTTGGACTGGCCACACTGCAAGTTTTATACTGGAACAATCAGGCTACAATGGTAGACCTAAAGCCATGCTTTGTAGGCCCACTCTGTGGATGGCAGAATAAGTAGCATTTATCTTCCAGGACCTAGGTACATTTTCTGAACCATATACATGGAGCTTATAAGCAAAATATTTAAGGAATAAGCCAGTGTAACCATGTTTTAAAGGGGGAGCATAGGCACTTTACTCCTGTTTAGCAGAAGTAACAATACACAGAATTCTTAGTCCAGCAAATATAGGGTCCAGAAAAAGGCAAAAATCTGGGTTGACTACGCTAAAAAGGTGGCTTTCCTACCCCACCCCCTCCAAATCCCCCCCAGGAAAAATCTAGGGTGGACTAATCAATCCCTTGATGGACGTCCCTACTCAGGCCCCAGAATGTAGAAAAAATTGTTGCCTCTGCAGTGGCAATTGTCTGTACTACGCTCCTCTGAAACTAGTACCCCCTATGTAACTATCTGTCCTAGCCACTAACCCTGCCCATGGGGAACCCTTCTCCTCACTTCCAGACCACACCTCCGAGTCGATAAACTTTAGCCTACTCATAAGTGGATCCCAGAATGTGAACAGTACCACCATGGCCAACAAGGTTATGTGGCCCATTCTGTCCCCTCAGACTTCTGTCCCCAGCTTAGGGCCAGCTCCGTCCAACAGGCCATAAAACAGCAAACACTATCTACAGCTGTCAGTGTCAGGTGGAGGCTTCCGTCCTGTGTGTTGGAATGGAAAATAATTTTAGCCGATTTTCTGTTGCATTGTATGATTTAAGTTAGCATTTGCTGCACCATTTTGCATTCCGCCGCCATTTTGTACCATGATCGAAACTAAGCTTCTGTTTCATTCTGTTTGCCTCAGCAGAAAGCAGCCTCAATGTTTTTTTTATTTCTTCAAGGTTGAGCTTCGCTGTACTAATGAATAGATTGTTTTATTATTGCATACCTTTCCCGTTAGATAGGCCCGCTCCCACCCTTAAAGTGGCGGGCACGGGCAGAATAACCTTGGAACTGAGATAGCATGTACCCGGTCTTGGGATTGTAGCTCATTCTTCTGTGTCTCCTTTGTTCACCAGCTACTGACTGGAATATTCCAGTTGGGGCGTGTCTTTTGGGGTACTGGAAATGTATATCATGTATCTCCATGTTGGGGGGAGCCAGTCCCTCTGCAGCAATCCAAGGAGGCTGGTCAGACTGGACTCCGCTTGAATGTATGACTAATAAATTACTTTGGTTTGTATTCTCTACTGTCTGACCAACTCTTCATTTGTTTGGAAGGCTAAGAGGTGGTCGTGAGTGACCCGGGTGACCCTATTCGGGTCACTTCCTTCAGTTGGCACCCGAACAGGGATCCCATCAGGTGTGGCCCTTCCTCACCCACAGGCAGGTGAGGAGGACGGATCCGCGCCGGGTCGGACGGGCAGACCAGGGATCCCTGCACGAGAGAGTCTGGTACTCAAAGCTGCCCGCCAGTCTGATGGGTGGTGCCTCGACCAGTGGTCATCTCGGCTGGGGTCCTGAACAGCGAAACCCTTGGATCTGACCATTTGGTCTGAAGAGTCGGCAGTGGAGAATAAATTTGTTTGGCCTGTGTGCACCAGGTGAGTCTGCTTTGGTTCTTTGTGAATATGGCGCCATTTTGGTTTGTGCTTGGTACGGTCTGAGGATCGTTTTTGGACAAGCGCTTGAATTTGTTTGCGTTCCTTGTGAACATGGTACCACTTTGGTTTGTATTTGATGAGGTCTGAGGACCAATTTTGGTAAGATATTTGCAAATATCTGCTCGGCATCAATAGTGAACCTGTTTTCGTTCTGAAAGATGCTGTGTATCAGTAAAATGCTTTGTTTGGGCTGTCGTTGTTGTTCTACTGATGCTCGATTGGAAGAAAGTCAGCCAGCTCCACCAGAAGGCACCCCTAATTTCGATATGTATGTCAAACATGGCCTTGGCCCTATTATGTTTAGTACATTATGGCACAAATATACGAGGGACAATGCCGAGTTGCAGTGGCCGTTGATGGGCACTTTTGATGAACAAAAAATTAATTTCCTGCAGGATAAATTGTTTGCAAAAAGAAGTAGACAGCCGATGTTCGATTCCTTCAGAACATGGCAAAAGGAAGCTAGACAGAGACGAATGAAAGCAGAGAAAGGCCCGGAAGGGAACAATGCAGACGGTGACACAGAAAGCTGTAAAGTATGACAGAGAGAGACCAGAAACAGGGATAGAGTGTGCTGATAGAAAGTTTCGACTGCAATGGGAAAAGTCTTATGTTGCTCGAGACGAAAATTTTACATTTGTGGAGGAATTGTTAGATGCTCGACCTCCACCCCCATACGCCCCGCAGAAAATATATCCTGCCATCCCGCAGCCACAATTGCCTGTTTCTTCTGCTTCTGCTGTTTCTGTTTCTCCTGTCATTGATGTGGCTGCTTTGGCCACCGCACCCTCTGTCCTTTCTTTGGCTTCGCCTTCAGCGCCTGCGATGACCGCGAGTCTTCCTGCTATGCCTATTGTTTCGGCATCTCTCTCTCCAGCTCTTACACCTACGACACAGCCATTGGCGACATTGGTGCCCGTTCCCTCTGTTACTACTCCTTCCCTTTTCCTTCATTCCCTGATGGTACTGAGTAGTGGAACGCCTGTACGGGGATTTGGGGATGGGGACTGGGCGACAGGTGGGGAACGACTGGGGCGAATATTGATACAATCTGATGTGGGCGATGAAGAGAAGAAGGTGGTAGCCAATCAGGCCGCTCAGTGGGCTGGTAACCCCATTTACAGCGTGGAGGATGTGTGGAGTGTGATGAAAGATTATGAGCCGTTTGTGCAGCAGCATGCCCTTAAGCACATGTCAGCTACTCTGATTGGACTATGGGAGCAGTGTTTTAACAATGCGGCACCTCAGATTATTTATGATATTAGGGACAATGTGTATGCTGCTGATATGGTACCTGGTCAGGTCTTTGGTAATGTTGCAACACTGGTTGCTTATCGGGGTAGGCTGCTTGAGAAGAGCCCGAAGACAGTGCCCCAATTCCCGATGAGGGAAGTCCACCCTGTATATCACCCTGAGATACCAGAGCTACGAGATCAGCATGACGTTGTTGCTAGACCCCGGGTAGAGGCCCGGTTTCAGGAACAACAGGTTTATACTCCATGGAAAAGGAGTGAGGTTTTGTCCCATAAGACTCAGTAACCCGACCCGAGGAAGAATCCTACTGCATATTATAAGGAATTGACAAGTGATCCACAGTGATGACGCTTGCAGATATTGACATGTTTTTTGGTTTACTGGTACCCGTTGATATTTGGAGGCAGGTACACACACAGGACCATGTTGCAGAATTGGGTGGTACTTGGGATCAGATTAAGGCATGGGACCAGGAGAGGAAGCCTGGTGAGAAGCCTCAGGCCGAGATACTAGCGTTGCCTGGTCGCATTTTTACCTATACGCATTCCCTTATTCCACCAAGAAGGGTAGATTGGGATAAGTTAACGGCATGTCATCAGAAGAAAGATGAAAGTGTGTCCGATTTTTTCACTCGATTTGAAGGTGTGTTTTGGGATTTTAGCGGACAGGACCTGTCGGTGGAGGGAGGTGTCCGATTGTTCATTAATAGATTTGTCACGAACCTGCTTCGTGAGATCGCGATTCGGTTGCAGGCTTCGGAGAGCACGTGGACTACCTCCTCCCCTTCTGTAATATTGAGTATGGCACAGTATTATGAACACAGGGAAAATGAGGAGAAGGAGAAGGTGGAGAAAAAGCACAAAGAATTGAAGACCAGGGTGTTTTTGCAACAGGCTTCTCGAGGGAATGGTAGAGGACGTGGTGGTCCGGACCGACAGCTTCCGCATACTAGCAGGAACACTACGCCTGTAGGACCGAATCAGTGTGCATATTGTAAAGAGGAGGGACACTGGCGCAGCGAGTGTCCTGTGCTTTTGCAAAAGGTGGCGGTCCCGAGGGGATGAGGGTCTCGTGGATGGGGGCGTGGAGATGGTGGCCAGGATAGGGTTCAGGCCACTGAGACATCGAAGGGTCATACTGACCAGAACTACTTTAACGACCTTATGGGCAAACAGTTCTACCACGATGACTTTGATTTGGATGAGGTGACACAGCTAGGACAGCTAGGGACAGGGTGAGGGACCAGTTCAGATACCTGAAGATCAGCGCGATCCTTATGTTACTGCAGATTTGCATGGCTCAGCCAAGGAATTTTTGGTGGATACAGGTGCTATGAATAGCTCTATTTCCCATTCACTGGTCCCCGGGGCAGCTCTGTCTGGCCATAATAATGTTTCGGTAGGATTTTCTGGTGTACCGGTTGTAAGCCCCATTTCCAAACCACTCACGTTGACTATAGGTCCTTTTACTGTGGATTCGCCATTTCTGTTGACCTCTAATTGCGGAGAGAATTTGAAGGGCCTAGATTTACTAAAGAAGCTGCATGCGACAATTTATTGTTCCCCGGACGGAGTTTACATGACGATAGGTCCGAATGTGGTCAGCTCTAAGCAGTGTTTATCCAAAGATGCACCCCTCCCTGCTGAATTTAAGGATGTGCCGCCCACGTTGTGGGCGACAGGTGACATGGATGTAGGACTATTGCAGATTCCCCCGGTTTCCATTAAAGTCAAAATACCACAGGCGGGGGAGCGGGCTTTGTTGCGGATTATACAGGATCTGATTGAGTCAGGAGTTGTTGAGACCACAGCGAAGGTGTGTAATAGCCCTATTCTTCCTGTTCTTAAGAGGGCACCTTCAGACTCCTTTGATGATCACTCAGATGTTTATCGTTCTGGGATTGACTTGCGCGCAGTTAATAAAATAGTGGTTCCTCAGTTCCCGGTGGTCCCTGACATTACTGCCCTTCTGACGATGATTCCTTCCTCTGCTAAATTCTTTTCTGTTATTGATCTGAAAAATGCATTCTTTAGTATCCCGATCCATCCCGACAGCAGGCACTTGTTCGGTTTTACCCTCGCTGGCAGAAGTTTTAGATTCTGTTGAGCTCCTCAGGGCTATACAGAGAGCCCTAGTACATATAGTCAAGCCTTGAAGGCCCAATTGGATTTACTCACACTTTCCCCGGGTAACGTATTGCTCCAATATGTAGATGATATCCTCATTGCTTCTGACACCAAAAAGGGATGCAAAGGCAGTACGGTAAAGTTGTTGCTGCATTTGGCTCACCATGGACACAAAGTGTCCCTTTCTAAATTTCAATATTGTCGACAGGAGGTCACCTACTTAGGTCACCTACTGTCGAAGGAGGGTTGGAGATTGACCCCTGAGCGCATAAGCACCATTGTTAAAATGCCAATCCCTAAAACTCAGAGGGATGTGCGCGCTTTTATTGGCATCACTTGCTACTGTCGACATTGGATCCCTAATTATTCGTTACTAACAAAGCCCCTGCTTGCACTTGCCACTAAAGATGTGCATGAACCACTGCCTTGGACGCCTGAATGTCAGCAGTCTTTTGAGCAACTAAAAGTCGCGCTTTGCTCTGCACCTGTGCTCGGTACGACTGACTACATGAAGCCGTCCGTGCTGTAAGTACACGAGACGGCCGGTTGTGCGCTCTCTGTTTTAACACAGGCCTTAGGAGGTAAGCAACGGCCGTGTGCTTATTTTTCTGCTCTTCTTGACCCTGTCGCAAGAGCCCTCCCGAGCTGTCTAAGAGCGGTCGCAGCAGTGGCCATCTCTATACGACAATCGGCTGGGCTCGTACTTGATACCGACCTCACAGTCATGGTACCCCATGCTGTGGATACACTTTTGAATAAAATCAAGACACAGCACCTCACCAGTGCACGTCTGACCGGTTATGAATTGACCCTTTTTGCACCGCATGTTACAATTAAAAGATGTGCCACTCTGAACACAGCCACGTTGCTACCCCTTCCTTCTGAGAGTGAAGAAATTGATATACATGATTGCATTTTTCGGACAGAGGAAGAAAGGAAGGGGCGGGTAGACATGACTGATGTTCCCTTATCTGACCCCCAAGGGGAACTATACGTCGATGGCTCTTGTTTTAAGTTACCGGATGGCACTACAACCACTGCAAATGCGATCACAACACCGCACACAGTAGTTGAGATGTCGCGAGTTCCCTATCAGTCGGTGTAGGAAACTGGCTCTATATATACTACACCAAAGTGAGGTATAGTGCGTATAGAGTCCAGGTGACCCCAGAGGTAGGCAGAGGTTAAAGTTAGATAGAACCTTACTCTCTATTTGTGGTAGAGTGGTTGAGCAGTAAGGCAGTATCAGAGGACAGTGTTAAGCATTTGATGTACCCACTCAGTCAGCAAATGAATTCACACACTCAAGGACTGAACTCTAGACCAATTGTTTTTGTATAAAAATATACTGTTGTTTTATTTTTAGAACCAAGCAATCCTGGCACAGGTAAGCATTAAATACTTTACAGTAATAAGTTGCTGATTGTAGAACAGTTTGAAAATGCAATAGAAATTGTACTTTGTTTGATTTACAGGGGATGCAGTAGGTTGCAATACTTAGCAAATACAGTACATTGAAATTAATAGGCTTTTTCAGTAAATTACAGGTAAGTTACTTTTACGTTACTTTTTTCTAACTCAGTGCTGGATACCTAGATTCAGCACTGGGACATTTCCTGCAAACAGGTAAGTAAATACATTTTGGTTATTCGTGCGATTTTTAAAGAATATTTTTAGATTTCCAAACTCCACACTTAGAAACTTTTTGGAAGAAAAATTGTCAATGTTATCCTATGGAGGAAAAACAGGTTATCGGTTCACTGGTAAGTTATCGACTGTGGGAGTTAAGGTTCTGGGGTTAGACTCAGGGGTCCCCCAGGGTCAGTGATGTACCCTTGTTACACCCTCAGTGGCACTAGGGCAGCCGGGTGCAGAGTGTTGAGGCCTAATGTTATCCAATGGGGGATAGGGGGCCTCTGGTTGGTGGCTGCTGGCAAGCAGGCCACTGGGTTGTGGGAGCAAAGCTCCTGGACTTTAGCTCAGGGCAAATGGGGAAACAAAGTAGCATCAAAGGTGCACCGTCAGCGGCACTAGGGCGGCCGGGTGCAGGGTACTGTCTCGAGGTCGGGTGCCCTATTGTCTTCAATGGAGAACCTCCGGTTTGCAAAAGCGCTGCAGGCAGGGAGACGAAGGACTTCTGGGTGCGACCACCACTTCGAGAGGTAAGTTGGGAAGTTAGGGGTTGGTTAGGCACCGTCGGTTTGGGCACACAAGGCCGTGGGGCGTCGGGTGCAGGGGTGCCTTTGGGGTTGGATCTTCTTACCAGCTCCAGGTCGCGGTTATGGGGGCCTTCTGGATTTAGGCTGCAGGCGTCGGCTGGAGGCTTGAGGCAGGTCAGGGGTCACCGGATCTCGGTTCAGGATTGCCGAGGTGACCTCCTCGTGGTGTTTGCCCACTCGAGCTCGGGCCGTGGACGGCAGGTGCAGAGTGGGGTGGATTCGCGGTCTCCGGCTGCTGCCAGAGGTTGCAGTTGAACAAATCTGGTGTTCACGGGAGAAGCAGTCTTTGGAAGTGAAGGCAGGCAGGTCCTCCGGGGTTTTTGAGGTTGCTGGCTGCAGGACACACCAGGATTTCGCAGGAGCAGGTTCGAGGGGAGACAGGCCGGTAGGGCTGGGGCCAAGTCAGTGGGCGTCTTCCTCTTGTTAGCTGGCTGCGCGACTGTTCGGTCCTTCTTCTTCTTTTCTTCTTGCTGTCAGGCTGGATCTGAGGAAGCAAGGTTCAGGGTGCCCCCTAAATACTAGATTTAGGGGCGTTACAGGTAGGTAGAGGGCAGGGACCAATGGGTCCCTTCCCTGGGGTGGGTACACCCCCTATCATGCCACCCTCCAGTGGGAGGGGGGCGGGAGCCTGTCCCTGGTTGGTTGGGTCCCCCCATCCTCGAGATGGCGGGGACTCGGAGTTGTGCTTCACCTCGCCTCCCCCACCTGAGGGGTGGAGTTTGCAGAGGTGGGTACACCTCTTTCCCTCACTTGTTTTTCCCGCCGGTTCTCCCGCCCAAAGTGGGGGGTAGAACCAGTGGGGACCAGTTGCTGAAAGCAGCAAATGGTCTGGGGAGGCTCACAAAGGCGTCATGCCTTTGAAGCTTCCCCTTCGTGAACCCTGCCCATCCTGGGGGAGGAGGCTTGGCACCTCGTCCCAGATGTGCATTGTTTCAGGCCCCCGAGAGCAGCAGGCTCTCGACCCAGGGGTCCAGAAACATGTCTGTTGGTGGCAGCGTAAGCAGCCACTCAGCCGGGACACTAGAAGTTGGTCGAGTTTCAGGGGGCATCTCTGAGATGCCCTCTGTTGTGCATTTTACATTAAATCCCACACTGGCATCAGTGTGGGTTTAATGCGCTGAGAAGTTTGATACCAAACTTCCCAGTTTTTAGTGTAGCCATTATGGTGCTGTGGAATTCGTAATGACAAACTCCCAGCACCATATACTCTTAATGACAGCACTGCACTTACAATGTCTAAGAATGGACTTAGACACTGTAGGGGTACAGGGCTCATGCACCTGTACCCTCACCACTGGTATAGTGCACCCAGCTAGAGGGGTGGCTGATCCATGCCAGGGCAGTGATTTGTAGGCATGGCACACAGGGATGTGTGCCATGTCGACTCTTCACTTTGTTCTGCACCAAGGCACGTAGCCTGCAAAGGCAGTGTGTGAGTGAAAAGGTGCAGGGCCTCTAAGGGTGGCACAATAAGTGCTGCAGTCCTTAGAGGCCTTCTCTGGTCACAGTGCCCTGGGTACCTGTGGTACCATTTACCAGGGGCTGACCTGTGGCCAGAGATGCCAATTGGGTTTAGTTTTGGGGAAAGAACACAGGCCCTGGGAACCTGATTGGCAGGGACCCAAGGCACACCAAGTAAAAGTGCATCAGTAGTCTGGCAAAAAGTGGGGGGGTTACTGCAACAGAAACCCACTTTCTACAGTAGGCCCAAGTGGCGGAACTCGTTGCCCTTATACGAGCCTGTGAGTTGAGTGAGGGACTGACTGTCAATATTTATACTGACAGCCAATACGCTTTCGGGGTCGCCCATAACTTTGGGCGACTCTGGGCGGCGAGGGGGTTTCTCACCTCCCATGGGTTGAGAATACAGAATGGCCCTTTCATACTTAGGCTTTTGTCAGCTCTGACACTCCCCAAGAAATTGGCAATAATCAAATGTAGCGCCCACAGGGCAGTAACTGATGATGTGGGTAGAGGGAACACATTTGCAGATCAGACAGCTAAGGAGACAGCCGAACAAAGATGAAAAGAATGTTTGTTGCAGGTCCAGCTAGGTAGGTGACCGAGGTTACCATGTTTGAGGATATGTTGGCAAATGTCAAGGAGTTTCAGAGAGAGGCAACGATTGAGGAGTTAGTAGTATGGCAGGAAAGCACAGCACGTTTGGATGAGGAAGGGTGTTGGACGGATAAGTCAGGGAAACAGAGGTGGATGTTACCAGATGCATACGTTCTTCCTGTAGTCACTATGGCGCATGGTCCAGCCCATATCAGTGCAAAAGGTGTCTGTAAGTTGTTAGATCCGGTATGGCCCAAAGACAGCTGCCCATTTGGTAAAATACTGTATGGTGTGTATGATGCACAATCCTGGGAAGGGTACCTCTGCACCACCTGGCAATTTTGCATCCCCTACTTTCCCTTTTGAGGTCCTCCAGTTGGATTATATAGTGATCGATCGGGTCAACAATTTGAAATATCTGTTGGTGGTTGTTTGTGCATTCAGTAAATGGGTTGAGGCTTACCCCACTAAAGAAAATACAGCCATAGCGACTGCAAAGGTACTCATAAAGGAGTTCTTTCCTCGCTTCGGCTTGCCCCGTTTGATTTGGAGTGACAATGGAAGCCACTTTAATGCAAGAGTCATACAGCTGGTTTGCGAGGGACTCCATATCAAACAGAAGTTTCATGCTGCGAATCACCCACAGTCAGCAGGTTTAGTTGAGAAGTACAACGGTACTCTCAAACTGAAATTGGCTAAGGTTCAGGAGAGCACAGGGTTGCAGTGGCCAGATGTTTTACCATTAGCCCTCTTGTCCACTAGAACAACTGCCCATTCTAGAGTAGGATTGTCACCCTAAGAGGTTGTGTTCGGGCACCCGGCAAATGTCTGGGGCGTTCCGCGTCCTCGGAAATTCTCTGAGATTGAATACCCTTTGTTAGTGAATTATTTTAATGAGTTAACTAAAAGTCTGCGTTCTATTCACCAACTGATCCAAGACACTCTTCCGTCAGCACCTAAGGGTCCCGGGCATAACATTCGGCCCGGGGATTTTATCTTGACGTGGAATTTTCGGAGGAAAGGAAGGTCAGTCCAGGTGCTCCTCGCCACCCGAACGGCGGTCAAGGTTGCTGGCCGAAAGAATTGGATCCACTGCCAACACTGCCGGAAAGTGCCTCTCCCTCTGCCTTACGACCAGTGGGTCCTCGACGGCATTGGGGACTCGGAGTGGGAGCAGGTGCCCTGCTTTGTCCCCTTCTCAGATACCCAGCTGACGTGGACCCAAACAGAGGAGGAAAATGATGCAGTGTTGAATGCAGACTTTGCCCCCTGAGGTCAGGGCCATCCAGGAGCCCCGTTCTACTGGCCCATCTGTGCTTGATCCCCAGTCTATTGGCCCCTCTGTGTCTCATCCCCCTGAGCCCCTTTATGCTGACCCCTCTGTACCTGGAGTAGCTAGGTACAATCTGCGCCCTCGACGGAGGAACAGTGCACCAAAGGAAAAGTCAGATTAGCAGGCATGGACTCGATAAGTCAGGCAACAGTAGCATAGGGACAGACGAGATTGGTGCATTGTTCGGACACTGGACAGGATAGACCGAACGTGCTTCCCTGGAAGGGGGGGTACTTTTATCCTGAGCGACATGGGATTTCTTCAAGAGCTGGTCCGACAGCTCCACCGCTGGTGCTCAATAGCGCCAACGTTGATGAACAATAGGAGTCTACCAGCGAGGCTCTGACGGACGCTGGGAACATTTGCCCCTTTTGTCTTTTTGCCATTGGCATTATTGCATTTCCTTTCCTCTGATTAAAATGTACCCATTTGATTGGCCCATTGCTGAGGAAGAGCGGCCGTTTGCGGCACCGCGTTTAGAGCGATATGGATCTGGTTGGTCTAGTTGGTCCACAACAAGTAAAATAGTTTTTGTCACGGTTGTTGTAATTTCCCTAATAATAGTTCTTAGTATAGCATGGTTCCAGGAGGAGAAATACCCAGTACATTCCCTGGTTGGTACAATGCCTGTTCCCCCTGAACACATGTTTGTTACTTTGGCCCCCCATAAAGGAGAACATCGCAAAACATATGTAGACAATGTATTTTTGCAAATGCTGCACTAAGCCCATGATACGTCTAATGTTACTAATTGCTGGATCTGTGGTCTACTCCCCTCAGTTACACATAAGAGTGATATTCTGCTGTCAATGCCATTGTCCTATCTGGGGAGCTACGAGTGGTGGTTTGAACTATTTATTATGGTGCATTATCACTTTCATTCCTCTGCTATGAATATGACATCTGCTGACTCTCGCACAGTGGTAGCATATATACGTTCCCACCAAGGGTTTAATTCCACGGGGTCGGAAGGACAAGGGACCCCGGGTATATTGTCCCCATCAGCTTGTATGAACATATATGAGAAAGTAAAGAACGAACCATGGCTTCAAAATGAAATGTTGGATTTCCAGGGGTTCAATGCCACTGAATATTTTTGATCTTTTCAAATATGCAATATTACTAAGGATGAGGCAATGCCGGTGTCATTGGTCAACACAACAGCTGGTTTCTGTGTCCAGGGAATAGGAAAAGTAAAAGTGGGAGAGAGCAATTGCAATTACACATATACGTTGAGTACGACTGGTATCCCGCCTTTATTTCCACCACATAATGTTTATTTTGTTTGTGGGTCTCAAGCTTATGTTTGGCTTCCCAGGGGTTAGTCAGGTACGTGTTACCTCTCTTTCCTTCTCCCCTCAGTGTATATAGCACCGCCCAATGACCATAGGACCATTGATTGCAGCGCAGGAGTGTATACCTGTCCCGAGTCAGAAGGGTTATTAACACAGATGATATAGATCAGACAGACACCACTTTGCAGCAGTTTACAGACGCCATGAAAGGTATTATACCCTTTTGGGGCCCTATGTCCAATAGCCTTAATATTCGTCTGCTCACGAGAGTTGTAGAAGGGGTCATTTATACCACAGCTGGAATTTTGACCAATATCACTGCTGAGCTCCAAGCCACGAGACTTGTTGCCTTACAAAACAGGATGGTGTTAGACATCATCCTTGCTGATCGGGGAGGGGCCTGTCACGTCATTGGCAGCAGCTGTTGTGTATACATACCGGATCACGCCCCTAATGTATGTGCTGCCATTCAGAAGATGCATAGGCTCGCATCTGACATCCACCAAGAAAATGGTACATGGTCTCTCTCTGGATGGTTCTGGGGTCTATTCACGTCCTGGGGTTGGAAGATCCTTATCTTCCTAGTTACAATCGCTGGTATATTCTTCACATGTTGCTTGTGTATACACTGTTTCCTGCCTGCTGTACTTATTGTGTAAAAACACTGACACCCAAGCCAAAGGTTCCAGTACAAGACCCTAACATAGCTGCTGTGATGATGATGATGAAGGATATCAATGACCTAATGTCAATAGATGAAGGCATTTTTGAATATTGATAATGTGTGTTTTAACATGTAGCAGTAGTTTTCCTAATATTTCAGAAGCTATTAACTTTTAGACAGTGGCAAAATCGTTAGCAAATGCTAAAAGGAGGGTCCATTGGAATGGAAAATGCTTTTAGCTGATTTCCTGTTGCATTGTATGATTTAAGTTAGCATTTGCGGCACCATTTTGCATTCAGCCGCCATTTTGTACCATGATCGAAACTAAGCTTCTGTTTCATTCTGTTTGCCTCAGCAGAAAGCATCCTCAATGTTTTTTTTTATTTCTCCAAGGTTGAGCTTCGCTGTACTAATGAATAAACTGTTTTATTATTGCATACCTTTCCCGTTAGATAGGCCCGCTCTCACCCTTAGAGTGATGGGCACGGGCAGACTAACCTTGGAACTAAGATAGCATGTACCCGGTCTTAGGATTGTAGCTCATCCTTCTGTGTCTCCTTTGTTCACCAGCTACTGACTGGAATATTCCAGTCGGGTCGTGTCTTTTGGGGTACTGGAAATGTATATCATGTATCTCCACGTTGGGAGGAGCCAGTCCCTCTGCAGCAATCCAAGGAGGCTGGTCAGACTGGACTCCTCTCGATTGTATGACTAATAAATAATTTTGTTTGTATTCTCTATGGTCTGACCGACTCTTCATTTGTTTGGAAGGCGGAGAGGTGGTCGCGAGTGACCCGGGTGACCCTATTCGGGTCACGTCCTTCATGTGCCTGGGGGAGGCATCACTTCCAGCCTGTAGGCAGGCAAGGATTTGCCCATTGCTCCTGCCTCCTGGCCCTTCAGCTCATGGTCTATACCCCGAGACTGAACATGTGCCTGGCAGTTTAGGCCATGCAGTGGGGTACCACACAGCCCACCTCAAGGGTAACACCATCTAGTCTTGATCAGCCCAGTTCAGAGCTCCTATCTCCTGTCACTGTGACAGTCCAGGCAACGAGTGGCCTCACTAGTGCTAGTCTTATCGCCCTCTCTTGTTGGAGAAGTAACTCTTACCCTTTGGCCCTCCCACTGTGGATGACACCCACCTCCTACCCTTGTTCTTCTCAGGGGCTTCTATATCCTCCATGTTAGAGACAGTACCCCCAGAGTCTGTGTTGGTGGGGCGCCGGGGTGGCTGTCCCACCTGGCTCTTTACTTGCCCGTGGGAGCTCACAGATAATGATGCAGTCTATGTGAATTTGGGGACAGATAATTACTCTTCTTTGTGCAAGTACCCTCCCATTCTAACGAGACCATGGCCACATGGCAGTCAGATTCCCCCCATGGGAATTCCCCACCCTAAAAACTTCTCCCTGCAGATGATGCTCTGGGGAGACGAACCTTTATACCGGCCGGCATGGGAATATTGCAGAGCAGTGACACAGACCCCATTCACTGACACCCTCTGGAGGTACATCCTAGAACACTAAAGGATCATAAGCTTACTTTCTGGGTCCACTTCCCAGCAAAGGGACAATAGCGCATGCTCTGCCCTCTCCTGCTGGGATTAACCTCCCCCTAGTGCTACACTAGCGACCCCTGTGGACTGCCCACTGGTGGGTGCCTTCCTGGGGCACAAGGCATCTCCTTTCCTGTGCCCTGACAATCAAAGCACCTGCTCCTCTCAAAGGGCTTCTTTACCCCCGAGTTCCTGCCTTTCTGCTTCCCCAAAGTGGGGTGGGACTCTATCCCCTTGTCACACGTTTCAGGGCACTAAAGGGTTCCCACTTTTTCTCTTCTGAGTGGGCTGGTCTACCTTTCTAGTAGTCACTCCCTGGTACTTTCTGGGACACGCTTGTCCTGAGCCAGAAATCTGCTTTCTTCCCAAGCTGTCTATGATCCGTGAGCTTGGAGTCTATCAGGTGCCACCACAACTCTGTAAAGCAATTACTCAAGATGTACTCCAGCAGATTAGATTACACAGCACATCATAATCCTTTACTTTACTGCCCTTAACCCAACATCCACTTCCTAAACTAGATCAGTCCTCTATATCCTCCCAAGGCTGGGGAGATTGTTTCTGGGGATCCTGAACTTCAAGAGACACTTTTCTGGGGTCAACCCAAATTTGCTCAAGAGGGCTTCCTTCATGTGGGCATACCCAATTTGGTCAGCTGCATAGAGGGCAAATAGCATACCCTTCCCAGCAATGGGCATGTGCTTCTACACGCTAACCCAGAGTCTGGGACTCTATGCATACATAAGGCCAACTCATGAGCTGCAAACCATTTATCAGTGTCACTCCCAATACATAACTAGGTTCGAGTGGGCCTATTTATGAGGAGGTTTGTGTCGTACATGCACAACGCAAACCTTAAGTAAGATTTATGAAGCCACGCAAAGCTACTTTGCATTACCCTGAGTGGCTTCATAAATCTGCAGTAACACAGCGCAAATCACTGCGTTGCGTTACTCGATCCTGGGAAGGCATACCATGGGTGTTACATAGGTGTTCCTATGCAACTCCCATGATTTTTGATGCATTCCTAGATTGACCAGAACTGGTAAACCTCGGAATGTGCAAAAAAGTTACGCATTCTATGGGAAGGCGTGACGAGGAGAAATATCTCTATTTCTCCTCGTTTTGTCCTCTTTCTATGTGTGCTGCATTCTGCAGCACACATAGAAAGAGGAATATGCCTCTCAGGATTATTTTGGTGCAAGAAGTCGCCCCTTCTTGCACAAAAACAATCCTGCATGCAACACAGGTACCCTGCACCATGCTGCCAAAAGGGTGCCAGCGCATGGGAAAGGACAGGAAAGTGCCGTCCTGCCTTAAATACTGCACATTCCTGCCCTTTCCCTATCACGCAATGCAGTGCAAAAAGGTGACTTGCTGACCTGCGCTCCGTGACTTTTTCATAAATAGGCCCCTAGGTCTTTTGGGATGAGGACCCTGCGTTTACCTCTCCTAGGCACTTCTGAACTTCTGTCACTATCATCACTAGACCATATGCCCTTCGGGTCCTCAAATCCATCTTGCTCTGGTTCCTCTTATGGGCCATCTTTTTCTTCTCCAAAGCAAGAGTTGCTGCTGCCTTTTTCTCCTCAGCAGCCAAGCCCAACATTTTCTCCTCAGGGTCAGGGGAGGCCAGCTGCAAATGTAAGGCCCTCTCAATCTGATTGTCCTCCAACGTTGATGGAGACTGTTGGAAATGGCCCTTTTCGCAGGATTATCCCAAAACTTTTTGCTTCTTCCTCCTTTGTTTTTCCTGACCTGTGGTTGTTGGCTATAGGACTCTGGGCACTTTACCACTGCTGATCAGGGCTAAAGTGCATATGCTCTCTGTTTAAATTGTAATTGTGATTGGTTATCCATGATTGGCATATTTGTTTTACCAGTAGGTCCCTAGTAAAGTGCACTGAGTGTGCCAGGGCTGGTGATTCAAATGCTACTAGTGGGCCTGCAGCACTGACTGTGCCACCCACAGGAGTCGCCCTAAAATGGTGTCTCAGGCCTGCCACTGCAGTGCCTGTGCGCAGTTTGTTAACTGCCATGTTGTCCTGGTCAGTGTACACACTTGCCAGGCCTGACCCTTCCCTTTTCTATCACATTGGACACCCCTATGGTAGGCCCAAGGTACCCCCCTGGGCAGGGTGCAGTGTATGTGAAAGGTAGGACATGTTCTAGTGTGGGTAACATGCCCTGATAGTGAAATACTGCCAATTTCGTTTTTCACTATTGAAAGGCTATCTTGCCCTTAGGATAACATGGGGAATGCTGTGTAACATGTTTAACTGCATGTCTTCCCATAGCGGCAAAATAGACATATGGAATCTGGTATCCCTGAACTCAGAATTTAATAACACATCTTTTAGGGAAGGTGGTTTTTAAATTCAGAGGGCCCGATTACGATGGTGGGCGGATCGCCCCCGCCGGGCCGGCGGTAGTCACCGCCGGCCCGGCGGGGGCGATCCGCCCGCCATCCACCTGAATATTCCCACCGCCAAATTAGGATGGCGGTGGGAATGGGAATGGTACCGCGGCGGACGGAAAGACCATCCGCCGTGGTCCCGCAAGGCGGTCCTTTTCCGCCCGCCTTGCGGGACACGGTACAATGGGCCAATGGCCGCGGTGCCGTGCAGGCACCGCCGTGGGCATTACGATGCCTGTCTTTTGCGGCAGAGATCCTGCAGCAAGAAGACAGGCGGAGAATGCCTTTGGGGGCCCGTTGCGGGCCCCCGGGGGGTGGGGGGTTGGGGGGCTGCACGTAGGGGGTACCTATGGTAACCCCTGCATCTGCATGTACAAGGTGGCAGGCACCGCACGGTGCCTGCCACGTTGTACATGCAGATGCACAACATGTATTTATACATTGCGGCGGGTACTGCTTCCAGCACCGCCCGCCGCAATGTAAAAATACGGGATGCGCCCGCCAGTGTGGCGGGCGCATCTTAATTTGTGTAGCAGGACCGCCGCACCTATGGCGGGCGGTCCCTTTTGTCAATGCAATGGCGGGCGGACTTTGTCCGCCCGCCATCGTAATCGACCCCAGAGTTTGGAAATAGCACTTTTAGAAAGTGGCTATTTTCTTGTTCAGCCTTTCTGTGTGCCTCTGCCTGTTTGTGGATTGACTGTCTGGTTTGTGAGTGACAGGGGCTGGGGTGGCTCCAGGAGACTGGGTGAGTCAGCACTAGGCTGAATAGACCTATATGCATGTAGAGTGGTGGGAGGAGTAGCACCTGGGTCTGAATAGGGCTGTGCCTGCCTTCCACAATGCTGGCTCCACCTCCTGTGGTGCGTCTGATGGCCCTGGCCCACACTCACAAAGGAAGAAGATGTGCACTCGAAGAGTGCACCCAGAACTGGTTTGGACTGGGTCCAGGACCCCTCACACATGAAGAACAAAGACTTTTGGGGTATAAATATCTGAGCTGAAACCCCTAAATTTTAGATTAGGAAACTTCGTGATCAAGAAGGAATCCCTGCCAAAGAAGAACAGCCTGGAAGACTGAGAAAAAGTGCTGCCATTGCTGAGTGTCTGGGAGCTGACCTACAGTTGCTGTGATTACTAAGGAAGAGGACCAAGGGACTGTCTGCTGGGTGCTGTGTCCCAATTGATTGAAGAGGAGCTGTGCTGTGTGCTTTGCCCCCTCTGAAGTGTACCTGTCTCCAAGGGCCTGAGGAGAGCTGGCCTCCTGTTGCAGGAACACAGGGATATAAAAGTTCCCAAGAGATCCCAGAAGCGGTGTGTATGCGCTTATTTCCAGCTGGTGTGCTAAGTGGAGCCCGTGTTTGTGAGGAGGGCTTTTCCTTCGTGTTACACAAAGCCCTGTGTGCTGATTTCACTGCCGCCGGCCCGTGAGCCTGAAAGCACTGTGTGGGCTGCCGGTCCGTGACCGGAGGAAAGTGCTGTGTGCCAAGTTCACCGCCGCCGGCCCGTGAGCCCGAAAGCGCTGTGTGTGCTGCTGGTCCGTGAGCAAGAAAGAAGCTCTGTGTACCGGTAAATCACCGCTGCCGCCCCGGGAACCTCGGGAGCACTGTGCCGAGTCACCACCGACGTCATAGGGAAGCCGCGCTGTGATTGGTGGCAGCGCGGGGTGTTGCCCGGCAACAAGGGGGGCTCGTCCACAAGCGGATCCAGGAAGCGCGAGGCGTCCCGACTCTGCCCCCGCGATCAGCTGCTGCCGGTGAAAGACGAAGAGAGACCGCGCTTCCCCCCCAGGTAACCGCTCTGATCAGGGAGCGTGGCATTGTTACCGACTGGGTCGGGGGGGAGGATGCAGGTCTGCGAGAGCGAGTGATTTCAGTGTCTCGGTCGGCCTCGTAGATGGGAGCTTCCAAGACCGGTGTTTTCCTCAACAGCCCGTACCGGCACAGCTGACGTGCTGTGGTACCGGGACCCGCTCCAAGGAGCTTGTCGCTTCTCCACCATTTCAAGAGCAGCATTTCGGCTATAAACGCCGTGGGGGCATACTTTTGCACAATCTGACGACAGAATCAGTAACTGCGTGCTTAGCCTTTAGAATAGCACGTTCTAAGTAAACAACCTTGATTTTAAGAGAAGCCTTCCATACGTCTGGAACAGTTTGTTTACATTGGTTTAAAGATTTACAGAATCAGCCATTTTAATTTCTATCAAGAACATTCTAAAGAAAGAAGAGTCACTGTGTATGTTGGAATTTTTGTCGTTTGGTCTTGCATAATTTTAGATAAAGAGATCTATTTTTATAAATTCCTGTGTGGTGTCAGTTTGTGGTGTTTCACGGTATTATTGTGGGTGTTGGTGCAAATACTTTACACATTGCTTTGGGGATAAGCCTGTCTGCCTCTGCCAAGCTACCAAGGGGGTGAGCAGGGGTTATCTACAGTGTGTTTCCCCCTTACCCTGACTAGAAGTAAGGGTCCCTATTTGGAAAAAGGTACTTACCTCTGCCAACTAGAGAACCCCAGATCTAACAGAGACAAACAGCGATAGGACACACTTCTCTACAACCTAACCAATAGGGTGAAAGTTTCCAGGCCCTGGCCTACCTATTCAGTAGTTTCTGTTTGCCTTACTACAAACAGGCACAATATAAAATGCATCCGGTCAATTCCAACATGGCCAAAGTCTTCCGCCACACTAATCTTGTGCTTTTAAAGCCATGGGTGAGTAGGGGAATGTACCATGGAAATTGCTAGTGTCCTCTAATGTCTAACACTAAAATTCAGTGTGAAGCAGGTCCTGAGCACACAACAAAAAATTAGAGAGAATTCTGATAACCAGCAACCAGACAGGAGATACACAAGAATTATGATCTGGTTCTGTTTGATCCTTTTCAGTGGTGCAAAAGATTTACACATGCCCCAGACAGGTCTTTCAGACAGGATTTTACACTGTCACGCCATCCGGAGGTGAAACAGCCCCCAACCTGAATGTCTGACTGAGCTCGGAGGAGTCATCCTTGACCATTCAGATTGATCTGTCAGTCAAAGTGGTCTATTGTGCGGATCCTGGAAGGTATTTTACAACTCTTTAAAGGCTAAGTAGAGGTCGGGCAGCTGCTGGCGAGCTAATGCAAATTACCCTCAGGTAGATTCAGACAGGGTAAAGGTAACTTTCTAAAAGTTACTTTTCTTCGATACTTATTAAACATTTGACCTCACTATTGAATTGGATTTTTAATAACTAATAAAATTAGTGGCTGAATTATTTTTCTAGCTGGTCTCAAACCCGAGATAGTAATAATAATATTTTAATCTGTACTCTGGTTTTCTATATAGGACAGCCAAGCCTGTTACAGTGAAAATACTCTTGGCCAATTTGGTCCTCATTACGAGTCGAATATTAATTCCGATGAGCTCGGCAACTGGCATTACCTAGTTCATCAGGATTATGAGTTTAGCAGGAACACTAATAGTGAGTGGTCTTCCATTGGGAAGTTTCACCTAATGCAAATGGATCAAGTCACATTGTGGACTACAGTGGGAAATCAGGTGGAACTCTGCTCGATGCAATTGCTAATGGTATTCCTTAAAAACTTGCAATGTTAATTTTTTCCCCACCCCGAGGATTATCAGCATCCATGGTAACACTAACCTATGGGTGGGAAAATACCAGGGATTAATCTAGGCCACTTGTAATGAGGCACTTTGGTGGGTGCTTCTTTATGCTGCAGTTTTGTATCTCTGCCTCAATAATCCTTGTATACAACACAGAAGATTTTCAACTTAATTCTTGGATCCACCCAAAAACTGGAGATAATCCAAAGCGGCTTTTATGTCAACAAGTATTCACAAGTTGATGCTCATTCTGGTCAGCTGGTTTTTAAGCCTTTGTAATTTGTCAATTAGTTTCTTTCGGAGCCAGGTAAAGAGAATATTGCAAATAGCGAACACATCCAATCACTCGGAATCTTGTCAACTATACCTAGTGGATGTTTCAAATGAAAAGGTTTTATTTCCTTAATAGGGAAAGGTGCAGGTTGATGCCTCTCACCACTCTGTTAACTTGGAGAGCGGAGGTGATCTCAGGTTCACACAGCACTGTCAGTTTCTTTTAATGGCGGTAGGTTGTGATGCTCCTAATCCAGAAGCCACTTGAAGAAAGAAGGGCTGCATTCAGACCTAGCTAGAATCAGGTTCTGTGTTTTGGTTGCATTCAGGCAATGGAAACTCTCTTTTTATCGAACACATGATGCAGGAAGGCCGTATCTCAGGTTTTGCCATCTTAGCCAATCAACTATGACTTGTAAAACCAACGCATTTAATGGCAATACTTTCCATGTGGTTGTGGTACTCAGTCATAGGATAGCAATGCCTGTCATCTGGTTGGACTAATAGGGCATATAACAATAATGCCTGTTAAATGCTGTTATGTATGATAGCAGAACTTAGGCTCAGACTTACTGACACTTTGTGTTGGATTTGCATTGCCTTTGTAACACAAACTCGACATAAAGTGTTAAGGTGGTATTTCTTTAACAATAGTATCCCAAAGTAATGAAAAGTTGTGCAACGCACTGTCCTGTATTACTTTTCACCAAGAGGGTGTTACATGGGTGGTGCATGGGTGCACCGATGCAACCACCCATGTTTTTTGATTCAAATCCCTATTTACAAAGAATCGTAGAAATCGAGTTATGCAAAAATCTTACATCTCCTCAAGCCTCCATGTTAATTTCTCCTACTTTTTCCTATTTTGCATGTGTGCTACAATGTACATCACACATAGAAATTGGGAAAAGGCTTAAAGCATAGTTGTTTTTACTGGAAGGGAGCCATTCCAGTACAAAGCCTATGCCTTACAAAATACAGGCACCATTGCACTGTGGCACAAGTGTGTCTACGTTGGCACATGGCTGCCAAAAGCGCACCAGCGCAGGGAAAGAGCAGAACAGTGGCATATCTTAGGAAATATAACGCTGTTCTGTTCCCTCCTTTTCAGGCAATGCAGCATAGTAACACTAGTTACTGCATTGTCAGACTTCTTAGCAAATCTGGCCCCAAGTATTCAGTAAAAGTTATATAGCATATTATGGCAAACCCTGACGTTCTTAAAGAAGCCCACTATAGATGCCAACAATTCACAGCTGAATAGTGGAAACACAGGTTCTGGGTACATTAGTTGAAACAGATTCAACCAGCCAACTCAGTGACTATATTGAGGACCAAAAACATCTGTTGGGTGCATAGGTGGGCTTCTGCCCATGCCGGGTGCCTGGTTATTCTATCATCCCTGCATGATAGAGCCTCAAATAAAAAAACCCTAGATCTGTCGCCTTTATACCTGTTGATACCTACCCAGACATTGACAGATTTATCACCCTATTTTCCTTACGCCTCTCCGGGATATGGGGCAACTTGTTAGGTTGGAACTCCTTCAACCGTTTTAACTGCACTCAGAGTAATTTATGACAACCTTTCAACTGATCAACCCATTCAGTCATCTGTTGCATACTACTGGACTTCATGAGCTTGCTCTAATCTTGTTCAATATCTTCCTCAGTGCATGTCACTACCCCATTGAAACATTTGTCGGACCCAGCTAACACTATGTAGGCAACACCCAGATCATTCCCACCAAGGGTTTAATTCCACGGGGTCGGAAGGACAAGGGTCCCCGGGTATATTGTCCCATCAGCTTGTATGAACATATATGAGAAGGTAAAGAACGAACCATGGCTTCAAAATGAAATGTTCGATTTCCACGGGTTCAATGCCACTGAATATTTTCGATCTTTTCAAATACGCAATATTACTAAGGATGAGGCAATGCTGGTGTCAGTGGTCAACACAACAGCTGGTTTCTGTGTCCAGGGAATAGGAAAAGTAAAAGTGGGAAAGAGCAATTGCAATTACACATATACGTTGAGTACGACTAGTAGCCCGCCTTTACTTCCACCACATAATGTTTATTTTGTTTGTGGGTCTCAAGCTTATGTTTGGCTTCCCAGGGGTTGGTCAGGCACGTGTTACCTCTCTTTCCTTCTCCCCTCAGTGTATATAGCACCGTCAAATTACCATAAGGACCATCGATTGCAGCGCAGGAGTGTATACCTGTCTCGAGTCAGGAGGGTTATTAACACAGATGATATAGATCAGACAGACACCACTTTGCAGCAGTTTACAGACGTCATGAAAGGTATTATACTCTTTTGGGGCTCTATGTCCAATAGCCTTAATATTCGTCGGCTCACGAGAGTTGTAGAAGGGGTCATTTATACCACAGCAGGAATTTTTATGAATATCACTGCTGAGCTCCAAGCCACGAGACTTGTTGCCTTACAAAACAGGATGGTGTTAGACGTCATCCTTGCTGATCGGGGAGGGGCCTGTCACGTCATTGGCAGCAGCTGTTGTGTATACATACCGGATCACGCACCTAATGTATATGCCTGCTATTCAGAAGCTGCATAGGCTCGCATCTGATATCCACTAAGAAAATGGTACATGGTCTCTCTCTGGATGGTTCTGGGGTCTATTCACGTCCTGGGGTTGGAAGATCCTTATCTTCCTAGTTACAATCACTTGTATATTCTTCACATGTTGCTTGTGTATACACTGTCTTCCTGCCTGCTGTACTTATTGTGTAAAAACACTGACACCCAAGCCAAAGGTTCCAGTACAAGACCCTAACATAACTGCTGTGATGATGATGATGAAGGATATCAATGACCTAATGTCAATAGATGAAGGCATTTTTCAATATTGATAATGTGTGTTTTAACATGTAGCAGTAGTTTTCCTAATATTTCAGAAGTTATTAACTTTTAGACAGTGGCAAAATTGTTAGCTAATGCTAAAAGGAGGGTCCATTGGAATGGAAAATGCTTTTAGCCGATTTCCTGTTGCATTGTATGATTTAAGTTAGCATTTGTGGCACCATTTTGTATTCAGCCGCCATTTTGTACCATGATTGAAACTGAGCTTCTGTTTCATTCTGTTTACCTCAGCAGAAAGCATCCTCAATGTTTTTTTTATTTCTCCACAGTTGAACTTCGCTGTACTAATGAATAGACTGTTTTATTATTGCATACCTTTCCCGTTCGATAGGCCCGCTCCCACCCTTAGAGTGGTGGGCTCGGGCAGACTAACCTTGGAACTGAGATAGCATGCACCCGGTCTTAGGATTGTAGCTCATCCTTCTGTGTCTCCTTTGTTCACCAGCTACTGACTGGAATATTCCAGTCGGATCGTGTCTTTTGGGGTACTGGAAATGTATATCATGTATCTCCATGTTGGAGGGAGCCAGTCCCTCTACAGCAATCTAAGGAGGCTGGTCAGACTGGACTCCGCTCGAGTGTATGACTAATAAATAATTTTGTTTGTATTCTCTACTGTCTGACAGACTCTTCATTTGTTTGGAAGGCTGAGAGGTGGTCGCGAGTGACCCGGGTGACCCTTTTTGATTCACTTCCTTCATGTGCCTGTAGGCAGGCAAGGATTTTCCCATTGCTCCTGCCTCTTGGCCCTACAGCTCATGGTCTGTACCCCGAGACTGAACATGTGCCTGGCAGTTTAGGCCATGCAGTGGGGTACCACACAGCCCACCTCAAGGGTAACACCATCTAGTCTTGATCAGCCCAGTTCAGAGCTCCTATCTCCTGTCACTGTGACAGTGCAGGCACCACCTCCAGACAACGAGTGGCCTCACTAGTGCTAGTCTTATCGCCCTCTCTTGTTGGAGAAGTAACTCTAACCCTCTGGCCCTCCCACTGTGGATGACACCCACCTCCTACCCTTGTTCTTCTCAGGGGCCTCTATATCCTCCATGTTAGAGACAGTACCCCCAGAGTCTGCGTTGGTGGGGCGCCGGGGTGGCTGTCCCACCTAGCTCTTTACTCGCCTGTGGGAGCTCACAGATAATGATGCAGTCTATGTGAATTTGGGGCAGATAATTACTCTTCTTTGTGCAAGTACCCTCCCATTCTAACTAGACCATGGCCACATGGCCACATGGCAGTCAGATTCCCCCCATGGGAATTCCCCACCCTACAAACTTCTCCCTGCAGATAATGCTCTGGGGAGACGAACCTTTATACCGGCTGGAATGGGAATATTGCAGAGCAGTGACACAGACCCCATTCACTGACACCCTCTGGAGGTGCATCCTAGAACACTAAAGGATCATAAGCTTACTTTCTGGGTCCACTTCCCATCAAAGGGACAATAGCGCATGTTCTACCCCCTCCTGCTGGGATTAACCTCCCCCTAGTGCTACACTAGCGACCCCTGTGGACTTCCCACTGGTGGGTGCCTTCCTGGGGCACAAGGCATCTCCCTTCCTGTGCCCTGACAATCAAAGCACCTGCTCCTCTCAAAGGGCTTCTTTATCCCCAAGTTCCTGCCTTTCTGCTTCCCCAAAGTGGGTTGGGACTCTATCCCCTTGTCACACGTTTCAGGGCACTAAAGGGCTCCCACTTTTTCTCTTTTGAGTGGGCTGGTCTACCTTTCTAGTAGTCACTCCCTGGTACTTTCTGGGACACACTTGTGCTGAACCAGAAATCTGCTTTTTTCCCAAGGTGTCTATGATCAGTGAACTTGGAGTCTATCAGGTGCAGACACAGCTCTGTAAAGCAATTACTCAAGATGTGCTCCAGCATATTAGATTACACAGCCCATCATAATCCTTTACTTTACTGCCCTTAACCCAACATCCACTTTCTAAACTAGATCAGTCCTCTAAATCCTCCCAAGACTGGTGAGATTGTTTCTGGGGATCCCTGAACTTCAAGAGACACTTTTCTGGGGTCAACCCAAATTTGCTCAAGAGGGCTTCCTTCATGTGAGCATACCCAATTTGGTCAGCTGCATAGAGGGCAAATAGCATACCCTTCCCAGCAATGGGCATGTGCTTCTACAGGCTAACCCAGAGTCTGGGACTCTATGCATACATAAGGCCAACTCATGAGCTGCAAACCATTTATCAGTGTCAATCCCAATACATAACTTGGTTTGAGTGGGCCTATTTATGAGGAGGTTTGTGTCGTATTTGCACCACATAAGGTGGTACATGCACAACGCAAACCTTAAGTAAGATTTATGAAGCCACGCAAAGCTACTTTGCATTACCCTGAGTGGCTTCATAAATCTGCAGTAACACAGCGCAAATCACTGTGTTGCGTTACTCGCTCCTGGGAAGGCATACCATGGGCATTACATAGGTGCTCCTATGCAACTCCCATGATTTTTGATGCATTCCCAGATTGACCAGAACTGGTAAACCTGGGAATGTGCAAAAAAGTTATGCATTCTATGGGGAGGCGTGACGAGGAGAAATATCTCTATTTCTCCTCGTTTTGTCCTCTTTCTATGTGTGCTGCATTCTGCAGCACACATAGAAAGAGGAATATGCCTCTCAGGATTATTTTGGTGCAAGAAGTCGCCCCTTCTTGCACAAAAACAATCCTGCATGCAACACAGGTACCCTGCACCATGGTGCCAAAAGGGTGCCAGCACATGGGAAAGGACAGGAAAGTGCCGTACTGCCTTAAATACGGCACATTCCTGCCCTTTCCCTATCATGCAATGCAGTGCAGCAAGGTGACTTGCTGACCTGCACTCCGTGACTTTTTCATAAATAGGCCCCTAGGTCTTTTGGGATGAGGACCCTGTGTTTACCTCTCCTAGGCACTTCTGAACTTCTGCCACTATCATCTCTAGCCCATATGCCCTTCGGGTCCTCAAATCCATCTTGCTCTGGTTCCTCTTATGGGCCATCTTTTTCTTCTCCAAAGCAAGAGTTGCTGCTGCCTTTTTCTCCTCAGCAGCCAAGCCCAACATTTTCTTCTCAGGGGAAGCCAGCTGCAAATGTAAGGCCCTCTCAATCTGATTGTCCTCCAACGTGGATGGAGACAAACTGCGATAGGACACACTTCTCTACAACCTAACCAATAGGGTGAAAGTTTCCAGGCCCTGGCCTACCTATTCAGTAGTTTCTGTTTGCCTTACTACAAACAGGCACAATATAAAATGCATCCGGTCAATTCCAACATGGCCAAAGTCTTCCGCCACACTAATATTGTGCTTTTAAAGCCACGGGTGAGTAGGGGAATGTACTATGGAAATTGCTAGTGTCCTCCCATGTCTAACACTAAAATTCAGTTTGAAGCAGGTCCTGAGCACACAACAAAAAATTCGAGAGAATTCTGATAACCAGCAACCAGACAGGAGATACACAAGAATTATGATCTGGTCTTGTTTGATCCTTTTCAGTGGTGCAAAAGATTTACACATGCCCCAGACAGGTCTTTCAGACAGGAGTTTACACTGTCACGCCATCCGGAGGTGAAGCAACCCCCAACCTGAATGTCTGGCTGAGCTCAGAGGAGTCATTCTTGACCATTCAGATTGATCTGTCAGTCAAAGTGGTCTATTGTGCGGATCCTGAAAGGTATTTTACAACTCTTTAAAGGCTAATTAGAGGTCGGGCTGCTTCTGGCGAGCTAATGCAAATTAACCTCAGGTAGATTCAGACAGGGTAAAGGTAACTTTCTAAAAGTTACTTTTCCTCGATAATCATTAAACATTTGACCTCACTATTGAATTGGATTTTTAATAACTAATAAAATTAGTTGCTGAATTATTTTTCTAGCTGGTCTCAAATTTGAGATAGTCATATTAATATTTTAATCTGTACTCTGGTTTTCTATATAGGACAGCCAAGCCTGTTACAGTGAAAATACTCTTGGCCAATTTGGTCCTCATTACGAGTCAAATATTAATTCGAAGGAGCTCGGCAACTGGCAATACCTAGTTCATCAGGATTATGAGTTTAGCAGGAACACTAGTAGTGAGTGGTCTTCCACTGGGAAGTTTCACTTAATGCAAATGGGTCAAGTCACATTGTGGACTACAGTGGGAAATCAGGCGGAACTCTGCTCGATGCAATTGCTAATGGTACTCCTTAAAAACTTGCAATTTTCATTATTTCCCCACCTCGAGAATTATCAGCATCCATGGTAACACTAACCTATGGGTGGGAAAATACCATGGATTAATCTAGGCCACTTGTAATGAGGCACTTTGGTAGGTGCTTCTTTATGCTGCAGTTTTGGATCTCTGCCTCAATAGTCCTTGTATACAACACAGAAGATTTTCAACTTAATTCTTGGATCCACCCAAAAACTGGAGATCATCCAAGGCAGCTTTTATTTCAGCAAGTATTCACAAGTCGATGCTCATTCTGGTCAGCTGGTTTTTGAGCCTTTGTAATTTGTCAATTAGTTTCTTTCGGAGCCAGGTAAAGAGAATATTGCAAATAGCGTACACATCCCATCACTCGTAATCTTGTCAACTATACCTAGTGGATGTTTCAAAGGAAAAGGTTGTATTTCCTTAATAGGGAAAGGTGCAGGTTGATGCCTCTCACCACTCTGTTAACTTGGAGAGCGGAGGCGAGCTCATGTTCACACAGCACTGTCAGTTTTTTTTAATGGCGGTAGGTTGTGATGTTCCTAATCCAGAAGCCACTTGAAGAAAGAAGGGTTGCATTCAGACCCAGCTAGAATCAGGTTCTGTGTTTTGGTTGCATTCAGGCAATGGAAACTCTCTTTTTATCGAACACATGCTGCAGGAAGGCCGTATCTCAGGTTTTGCCATCTTATCCAATCAACTATGACTTGTAAAACCTACGCATTTAATGGCAATACCTTCCATGTGGTTGTGGTTCTCAGTCATAGGATAGCAATGCCTGTCATCTGGTTGGACTAATAGGGCATATAACAATAATGCCTGTTAAATGCTGTTATATATGATAGCAGAACTTAGGCTCAGACTTACTGACACTTTGTGTTGGATTTGCATTGCCTTTGTAACACAAACTCAACATAAAGTGTTAAGGTGGTATTTCTTTAACAATAGTATCCCAAAGTAATGCAAAGTTGTCTTGTATTACTTTTCACCAAGAGGGTGTTACATGGGTGGTGCACTGATGCAACCACCCATGTTTTTTTAAACAAATCCCTATTTACAAAGAAACGTAGAAAGGGAGTTGTGCAAAAATCTTACATCTCCTCAAGCCTCCATGTTCATTTCTCCTCATTTTTACTATTTTGCATGTGTGCTACATTGTACATCACACATAGAAATTGGGAAAAGGCTTAAAGCATAGTTGTTTTTACTGGAAGGGAGCCATTCCAGTACAAAGCCTATGCCTTACAAAATACAGGCAGCATTGCACTGTGGCGCAAGAGTGTCTGCGTTGGCACATGGCTGCCAAAAGCGCACCAGCGCAGGGAAAGAGCAGAACAGTGCCATATCTTAGGAAATATAACGCTGTTCTGCTCCCTCCTTTTCAGGCAATGCAGCGTAGTAACACTAGTTACTGCAATGTCAGACTTCTTAGCAAATCTGGCCCCAAGTATTCAGTAAACGTTATATAGCATATTATGGCAAACCCTGACGTTCTTAAAGAAGCCCACTATAGATGCAAACAATTCACAGCTGAATAGTGGAAACACAGGTTCTGGGTACATTAGTTGAAACAGATTCAACCAGCCAACTCAGTGACTATATTGAGGACCAAGAACATCTGTTGGGTGCATAGGTGGGCTTCTGCCCATGCCGGGTGCCTGGTTATTCTATCATCTCTGCATGACAGAGCCTCAAATGGAAAAAAACCCAGATCTGTCGCCTTTATACCTGTTGATACCTACCCAGACATTGACAGATTTATCACCCTATTTTCCTCACGCCTCTGGGGCAACTTGTTAGGTTGGAACTCCTTCGACCGTTTTAACTGCACTCAGAGTATTTTATGACAACCTTTCAACTGATCAACCCATTCAGTCATCTGTTGCATACTACTGGGCTTCATGAGCTCGCTCCAATCTTGTTCAATATCTTCCTCAGTGCATGTCACTACCCCATTGGAACATTTGTCCGACCCAGCGAACACTATGTAGGCAACACCCAGATCATTGCCTGCTACCACTAAGTAGGCAACACCCAGATCATTGCCTGCTACCCCTATGGAGGCAACACCCAGACCAGATTCAACCTGAAACTTCATACAGTCTTCAACTGCACTCTAATCCTACCTCTTTGACCCCAGGACCAGAAACCACCATGCAGTCAGAAATCCTAGTTTGCAGAAAAATTGTCTCACAAGATTCCCTCTAATTCGTGGCCCACAGAACGTGGCATCCTGCGCTCACCAGCAACCTTAATAAAAAGACTTGCAGTGACTTTGAACTCTGGCCTCAGCCTAGGACCCCAGATCAAAACTGTGGTCATGACTTCTTTGCCTTAAGTGGGAACAATCAGGAGAATGTTTTCACTCACTGAGCCCAGGCAGCCATCAGTATTAGTCTTTGGCATGTGGAGTAGGCTAATACACTCTTCCTTGGTACATGTGAATATCTACTTCACAGGCTACAATTGATCAAAAACATATCAGGATTATATTCCTCTTGTACCCACAAATACAGGCCAACATTAGTCAAGTCCTGTGTGCCTTATAGTCACTATATTTAAAAGTCCCCTTTAAGGCTTTCTGCATCTCCCACGGTGCTCTGGTGGCTTCCTTCACATCCCTGTCTTCATTATAGCTATCCTACACGGGCCTTGATTTTTTCACATGAATGTTTTTCGCTCGGCTCTTGGTATGAACCCTTGTCTTGCAGCTAGAAGCAATTCAGCCTTATCATGGATGCTGGTAGAACATCACAGGATTAGAGTTTCTGCCTTCTCATCTTTTGTGCTACGCCCCTATGCAAATGAGGGAACACCCTCTAAGGACAATGGTGGCACTACATGTGTGCCAGTGGTATCAGTATTACAGAATGGTCCGCACAAGGATCTGTGGTCCCTTTGTTGCGGGTATTCTGCACAACAACAAAAAATAAGCGCAATACCATCAGCAGGGACCCCATATTGAGTCAAATGCGCCATTACTGGTGCGCGGTTAGGCGGTGTTATAGCAACCGCCATAATCAATAGCAGAAAATAACAACTTATACGTGGCAGCGCAATAGCGGGTTAAAAAGAAAGAGAAAGACCTTTTAAAATTCAAGTGTGAAAAACCTCTAAAATAACACAATATAGGAGGCTACACCGTCACAACCGTCTTAGGAAACAGATGTGAGGGGATTGTGGACAAGCACAAGCACTACTCAGGAGTCTTGCAGATAAGTACCAGACCAAACGTTGGCGGCGCCATGTTGCGGGGATTCTGCACATACACAGAACTATGCGCAGGAAAACAGGACCTCGGTGTATAGGGGCTGAACCTTCCTACCACCTTAGTACCCACAATCCCAAAACCGACTAGCTATAGTGTCTCATTTGTTCTCCTACATAATCATGAAGATACAAATGATTAGACAATCCAGAACACAATACTCCTGACTCTCTCAGGAGTCGCGGTAGCAAGACATACCCTTTCGCTCACTCACTCGTACTTGTCCACAATAAGAATTGTCAGAGTCACTGTTATAGTTCAAAATGTTTATTTTAGCTATCGTGCTCTATAATGCAGTATACGAGCCACTAGCAGCAGCGAAATGTATAAAGCTAAAACAGTTAGCATTGTTACAATTCCATAGAATATAAAGGGGGATGTCATCATATATAGACAGTGTAAAAAGGACTATAAGTCCTAACCACCCTCCCCTTGGTAAGGTGAAGTTTATTATATAAAGGAAAATCACTTGGCTTTGTCAGCAGACCCCATACCTTAGAGCCTAGATGGAAGTTTTACATCATAGGAACAGCATAGCTCTTCTCCCTGGAAAGGTCCCTCTCCTAGTGTGTGTTTAGAACAACATGCATCCCCGTAATATCAAAGCACGAGTTTCCAGCAGCGCAGCTGCGTTTAGCATGTTTTGTCTAGGTGCTAGGGACTGACCAGAACAGAATAACAAGGGGCATTGTTTATCGACCTTGCACATCATGTTCAGACTAAACTCCAGGAACAAGCAGAGAACCCAGAAAGCAGACAGTTCTCATGTGAAAGGCACAAACAGAGTCTTGCAAAATAAAGTCATGTAGTAACATGAGCAAAAGCAGCATCATGGCAGCGGACCTCATGCTAACTTAGCAATGTTGACAATGACCCTAATGGCCATACACCCTCCCCTTGGTAAGGTCATAGTATATATACAAAAGACCAAAGCAGAGTTCAAAGGTAAGCAAAGTTCAAAGGCATTTAAAAAAACAAAATTGGAAAAATTAAAAAAAATATATATATATTATGTTGTTTAAACTTTTGTTGTGTCACGGAAGACGTGATTAATATGGAGGTGGTGAATCCATCAAAGTACATGAACCTAAGAATGCAATTAGTTCCAAAAGGTCATCCTTATCGTTAGTAGAAAAAAGGGATGCCATCCAATCAAGTAGCCCGAAGGAACAGACGTGTTCCTCATAATCAGATGCTTCCAAGAGCATATCCGAGCAACTTACGTGATATTCGCTGAAGCTCCGTCGCAACAGGTTCTGCGCAGCCGCACAGATATTCCATTCAGCCAAGACTCCAAGTGCAGCTGCACCCGCCATACGTCCATCACTAGAACAGGCCTGCTCATGGGCCACTAAGGGACCCATCAACTGGTCATAATCTGGGTCTGAACAGTACGTATTGGAGAGGCATAAATCCAAAGCCCAGTAGAAGGGGCACCACTGACAGTAGAACACGGGTTGCACGCAAGTGAAGTAGGCAAAGCGAAAAGTTAGTCCATAACTCACGCTAAGCGTTGCTAATGGCAAGCATCCAAAAAATTGTTGCATTCGGTCACGGTACAGCTGCAATTGGCATGGTCTGTGCATCACCACAAGATGAGCAGCCATTGCATAGTAGGAACAGAAGGATCAGGATTCCACCAGCTAGCGCCAGTATTAATAGGAATCCTCCGAAGAAGCTGGAAAAAATAGAATGAATAAAGGCCGGTATTACTTCAAATATCGTCTGAAAAGAAGTCACTAGGCCGGATCCCACAAGTTTGAAAAAATGAGCAAGGCCTTTAGTGTCAGACGCATTAAATATTTGATGTATCAGCTCCCCAAAATGAAGTGGGAGGTTCGTGTTCAGAGGTGACTGAATCTCACTAGATGTTCTAGCCACCTTCAATTCGAAGGTCTCTCGAGCCGAAGTGAGAGGCACTTCTTGTTGAAACAATAGCGCTTTGAGTCTGCTTAATTTGTTGATATCTGTTTTCAAAGTCGGAATGGAAGGCCAAATGGAACTATCTATTTTCCCATGCGGGGGCGGAAAAAGCACATTGCTACAACAAGTAACACGTTGTGAAACTGTTACTGTATACGGGATTCCTGCCCGTAAACCACAGCAGTTGTGGTTATTCAAAATAAGATAACTGCCATTAGTAAGCAATGTAAAAGCGGGAATTCTTGCTGGGCTGGAGTTCCTTTTAAAAAACAAGCAAGATTAGGCATGGAAACATCACAAGCTCCGTGCAACTTAACGTGTTTACAAACTAGGGAATATCCTACTGTGCAATCGCAGTCCTCCCCTGTTAGGAAAACTTCCTTATCCTCCCGTTGACATCTATAAGTGAAAAGTAGGGACCATAATTCATGGAGAAACGTACTACCCAGGGGTTCAAAGCTACCAATTGGGAAATGTTTCATGTAAGATCCAAATTGAAACAGCGAAAATGGGAGAGAGATAACCCCATCAATTAACCATACAGCTGAATCTGTCTCTGCCACAGAGAATGGCAAGTGTTTTAATTGTCCAATGTGTAATAGCGTGTATCTAGCGTCTTTAATGGACATAAATCTCTGATTATCAGTTAGATTGAATGGTAAAAACAAAGCAGAAGCATTCAAATAATCCCAAGGTACTTTTCCCATTTTGAGAGTCTGTAACGTCCATGCAAACTGCATCACTGATTGTAATTGATTTTGACCATGATATCACACAGATACATCATTCTGAACAATATCAATAACAGAAGAAACAATATTATCCAAGGTATAAATGCGTGAAGACAGTGTATTGATACTATTGTCGACTACTGCAAGGACTTTTTCTAAATTTGCTTTGTCAATTTAGCGCAGACGAAGCCCTGCTTCAATCTGTGAAAGTTTCCATACTTCATTGTAAGCTGCATAGATAAACCTCTTTCATCTAGGAATCCTAAGACCTAAGATAAAATCAGCCAAATTGATTTCACTCGACAAGAGTGACAGGTCTTGTTTTACTGATGACAAAGTGGAGTGTTCCAACCATTGTTGGCACAATTTACCCACCGAATATGTGGTGACTGAATGTGAATGTGGAAAATCAGGATCTGGTCTAGTCTGTGTGAAACCAGGCGTTGCATTATAAAAACGTAGTTGGCATGTATTAGAATTGGCTTGCCAAACCAACCATCCGGACGGATCGACATCAGAGACAATAAAAGTGTCATTTCGAAACAAAGCTTTTAATACCTTGATTGTATAATTCGTTTGTGTACGCCAATTGTCATATTCCGCTAAAGACGGAATGGATGGGATGTTTATATTTTTGGCAGTTGCCAAACCAAAGCAAGTAGTTTGGTGCACTGTATCATTTAAAAATAATATTTGAGTCTGGGTTAGGCAGGCACAATGCAAAGCTTCAGTTCCTTGAACCTGCCAAGCCTTAGTGCCCCAAATAGATTTCAGATCAATGGTATCTCTCCAGTGATCATAACCCTGGATGGCCAATTCAGTTCCAAAGGAATTGAAATAGATTAATTTAGTGTGGGTTAGAATAAATTTGGACTGAGACGACAATTGCAATTTAAAGAAATAGGATTCTGGACTGGACGTGTTATAATCTGTGAAATAGGTGAACTTATTCCTAATGGTTTTAGAACTCCCCTGTAAAGGAGTTGGGGAATGTTCCCACTGTGTGTAATTAAAAACAGGTCTTAACGTGTTTGTTTTATGTAAGAAATGATGCCCATAGTGTTGATAACAGAATAAATCAGCATAATTGGCAGAATTAAAATATAAATCTTCAGCATCAAAAGCAGCATAATACTTTAAATCAGAAAACAATGAATGTACTGCTTGTACATCCCAATCATCGGAATGTATGTCTGGTGTTACCATATCTCCTAAAGAAACGCAAAACACGTATGGTATCTTGAGGACTTCCGTCAGGCCGTGAATTTCGAATGCTACTTTATCCCAAACAATGCCATCTGCAACCGGGAAAGCTGAAATGTTCACAAGAGTTTGATCACGTTTCATGATATGGGACGATGTATGAGGGGCCAGAATTCCATCGACCAACTTTACAGCAGAGCGTTCTGGCAAATAATGACCATTGATTAGCAAGAAAAATACTGTCACAAATCCAATTGACATGAAAAGGAAAATCAGGATAAGCATCAACCAGATGTACGTCCGGGGCGGGACCACGTAAGTCTTTTTGAACCAAGAGATGAAAATACTTGTTTTAGTTTTGTTTTAGTGGAACTGCCAACGTGGAAGACGAGGAGGAAGAGTCATAAGAGAAGCTCGTACGGTCCCTAAAATAACTGCTCGCTCCCATATTCATCAAAGGCGGTAGGGCGGTGCCAGCTTGATGTTGTCGAGGACTGTTCGGCACTTCACTGTGGGACTCATCTGCAGGGTAAGTATACTCGACTTCTGCGTTGGAAGAGGATGGAGGCAGGACAGGCAAAAGGTCAATAGTAGTTTCCGTCTCACCCTCAGTGATACAGGGATTAGTCGAAGAGGTTGAATGCACCGGATTCATAGAGATAGCGTTGCATGAAACTGCAGGAGATACACTATTCAGAATCGGCCAGACGGTATAGCTTGACATTGTCGACTGAAATGTATCTGTTTTCTTTGCGACCAGGCAAAGGGGGTAGTATTACTGTACGAGTACCCTTTAATCCAAGTACTGGGACTGGTGCACGATAAGAGGGACCAAATTCTTTTTTGTTCTCCAGCTTTTCTCGTACCAGATCTCCAATCTTAGGAAGCCAGCCGGCTACCAGAATCAGCAGTGCTGTGTCATTGGAAGAGGGCAAATGTTCAGTTGCGTAGCTGTCATGGGTCTTTTGTATGTCCTGTAACATAGTAAAATGGTTATCTACGTCAAAGGTTGTGGCAGCCGCCATAACGTCTAGACCATTAAGGTCTGGCACAAACATTTTAATGCCAAAGAGCATTTCGTATGGGGTCCACCCACCCAGAGATCTTCTAGGGAGATTATTAGGTGCACATTGAACTCTATACAAATGGGCCAGCCAGTTCCTGCCAGTACCTAAGACCCTAGCTGTCAAAGATTGCTTTAAGTCACGGTTCATCCCCTCCACTATAGAATTGCCCTCAGGCCTGTATGGAGACGAAAACTGCACCAACACCCCCATCGACTTCCTTGCGTCCTTGTACGCCTTAGAGGAGAACGCTGGACCTTGGTCACAATGGAAGGTGCCACAGGCAAACATCCCGACAAAGACACGCAAATCTCTAATGACATTTCGAGCGTCAGCACTTCATTGTGGCCAAACCCATAGGAATCTAGTGCACGAATCAATTGCAACAAAAATAAATGTATATGCCGTATCAGAAGACAATGGACCGCAGTGATCAAGATATACATAGCCAAATGGCTGATTGGAAATATATAGCTGTGTTTGTGGTGGGCGTGAAACCGTAGACGGTTTGATTTGCTAACAAATGTCACAAGAAAGTACATAATTACCGGTTTGTTTATATAAACCACGCCACCAATAACGTTGCTGTAAAATAGAGACAGTTGCAGACACTCCGGCATGTGCAGAAGCCATGCCTTCATGTGCCGCAATAATCAAAGCAAGTCTGCGGTCCATGTTGGGAATCAGCTGATCCCCAACCGATGGAATTTTAGCATAAGGAACTTGTTAGGGAGATAAATGATAAGAATACTTCGAAGGAAAGCCCTGCGGATAAGCAGTTCCAACCTTTGTAGCAGCTACCGCTGCCAAAATTTCATTATCTATCTTAGTCATGGACCTTGTAACTGCTGCAACGGAACACGTGGCTACTGCAGATTTGGCTGCCTCGTCAGCCAAAGAATTACCGACAGCATGTGCTCCCACACGCTGATGGCCAAGAGTATGTATAACCTGTGTGAGTGGCAGACGTTCTTTAAGCTCCGCCACTCGAACCCAAATCGTTTTATGCTTTTTTGTGCTGTTTTTAGAGTCTCGATAGTCATTTGGAGTCCAAAAGAATAAGTTGTCATTAAAAGACTGAACACATTAGTAAGAATCACATACAATAAGAGTATTCACATTAGGATCAGCAAACTCGAGAGCTAGAACAAGAGCACTCAGCTCCGCCAATTGCGCTGTACAGTCTCCAAGTGCCTGAGTATGCACTATGGAAGACTTAAATTCTCCATTTACTATTGAACCAGCCACAATAGAGCAAGCTGCTGAATAAGCATGTTTGGAACCGGTGGCTGGTTGAGCCGAGCCATTGGTATAAATGATACGATAGAAATGGGATTTCTGGTTGGCTAGGGCAGGGCATGCACCTAAGCCAGGCAGAAACCACCACTCTAGTCAGGGCAAGGGAGTTACACACTGAAGATAACCCCTGCTCACCCCCTTTGTAGCTTGGCACGAGCAGTCAGGCTTATCCCAGGGGCAATGTGTAAAGCGTTTGCACAACACACTCACACAGCAGCGACACACAAGGCACACCACAAAAGAAACTCCACACAAGGTCATGTAAAAATAGCCTTTGTATTATCCATAAAATACATCAGAGCATAATCACATATATACACTGTGCCACCTGGCACTAGGCATTACTTTACAGGGGATTATATACATTACAGGGCCAATCGGGCCACTGTCATCACCATTAGAACACACATGTAGTGAAAATCACAACCAGTAACTACTGGTAACGTTGCAGGTAGCATAAACACATTCTGCATAACATCCTAGGCATACCGCCTCAATTACCAGTGCACCACAGTAACACTCATGAGGTGCACACATCACCTTTTATGCGCTACCAGAACACAAGGTGACATCCAGGCCAACTGGCCTTCCTCGGGAGCCCGTCTTGGGCTGTCCCGTAATGCCCTCTGTCCCAAAGTCAGGGCTCTATTAGCACATGGCCTTGTATTAGCCACCAGGCTGCCGATGCAGCAGAGTACTAGCCCAATGGGCCGGTACACAAATGGGGGCAAGGGTGCAACTCACCCGTGTCTCTCAGCGACACAAAAATGCCCCCCACATTGCAGCTGGCCGCGATCTGGCGATACAGCTGTATAAATCACCACAGGCACCAACCGTGTGCCCTCCCAGCCCCACTCACCGGGGCTTCTTCTTTTTGCTGCGAGGAAAAGGCACCTGCAGGGACCAACAGTGCACTTTGGAAGCCCCACTCTCCAGGGCTTATCTTTGAGGACTCCAACATGGAGCCTGCGAGGCTCCGCTTTATCCTTGGCAACGCAGACGTTGTCCGAGCACGGAGCGAAGTCTCCGCTGACCCCGTCTCCCTCTTTGCACAACACGTGGGGCTCTCACCGGCACACAGGAGCCCCGCCCTCCTCCAGGCACAAGCTTGCCTGACTTCCGGTGGACACGTCTGCGATTGGCTTCTCCTCTGGCCAGCCCTGTCCACAACCAGGCTCAGGAAGCGCGCCTGGCTTCCGGGTCGCGATGCGGCTGCTCTCGCCACGTCTTCCAGTCAGAGCCCACTTCTTGGCTCAGAAGTCAATTTGTGGAGTGCCCACCACACGCTTCAGGCGCGCGGTCACTGCACCTTCCCCTGGCACAAACAATGCGGGGTAGGCTCCCACTGACGGCGCCTCAGCTGGTGAGCCCGCACTTCGGGCTGCGGGCTAGTTTCGGCCCTTAACCCTGTGTCTTCTCTATGAGGAGAGCCAGCAGCAGGCTCTCCTCGGCAGGGCCAGAAAAGCAGGGGAAATGAGCAGCGCTCCGCCTGTCTCTCACCTGCAGACACCAGCAGGGAGCAGGCAGTGCTTTTCTTCACAAAGATGCACAGGCAGGCCAGCACACCGGGTCTCCTGGGCAAAGTAGCAGATCCTTCAGCTGCCAAGCAGGGCAGCAGGTCAGTCCCCCGGTGGCGGTTCCTCCTGGCAGTCCGGCAGCCTGCCGGCCCCAAGTAAGCACCAAGCAGCACACAGCCTTTCATGGGGTCACAGCCCCAATCCTTATACCCATGTCAGTCTTTGGTTTCCCCCTAGCGCAGGGCTCTGTGCCCGGCCCAAACCAGTTCTGGGGGGCACTTAGGAACATCCTTTCAGTGCACAAAACACCCTCATTGTTAGTGTAGGCTCTGGCCCCAGACACACCACAGGGGGGCGGAGCCAGCATTGTACAAGGCAGGCACAGACCTATTCAGGGTCAGGGGCTACTCCTCCGACTACTCCAAATGCAGTTCAGGCCCATTCAGCCTAGCGCTGACTCACCCAGCCCCTCTGGAGCAACTGCACCTCCCCAGTCTCTGTCACTCCAGAGCCAGACATGCAATACACAACAGGCAGGCACAAAGATACATAGCACACAGAAATGCCCACATCTAAAAGTGGCATTTCTAAAATAGTGATAATAAATCTGCGAACACCATTACGCAGCATTTATTACTACTACTCCAAACATACCAAACTTGACCACTCTACTCCTCTCAGGTCAGGAATTACCACTGAAGCACATATCAGGGAATCCCCCATGCATTCCTATGAGAGGGCTGCCTCACAGTAGTGAGAAACCAAAATGGCTGTTTGTCACTACCAGGACATGCCACACATTTAAGGCACATGTCCTACCTTTTACCTACAGCGCTCCCTGCCCATAGGGCTAGCTAGGGCCTACCTGAGGGGTGACTGATATGTAGTAAAAGGGGAGTCACACGCGTGGCAACCACTTTATGTGCCACGTCACAGCGGCCGTAAATTGCACGCACAGGCCCTGCAATGGCAGAGGCCTGAGACAGGTTTGAAAGGCTACTATGGTGGGTGGCGCAATCAACGCTGCAAGCCCACCAGTAGAATTTAATTTACTGGCCCCGGGTATATGAGATACCACTTTACAAGGGACTGATAGGTAAATTAAATACGCCAAACAGGTGTAGACGAATCTTACCACGTTTTACCATAGAGAGCACATGCACTTTACACTGGACAGCAGTGATAAAGTGCCCAGAGTCCTAAAACCACCAACACCAGGTCAGAAAAAATACCAGGAGGAAGGCAAAAAGTTCAGGGATGACCCTGCAAAAAGGGCCAAGTCCAACACAACCCCCTTCCAGCCTAAAGCCAGGGTAGACCAATCAATACCTTGATGGGCTTCCCTGCTTGGGGCGATAGAACCCGGATGCAGGCCCGCAACTGCAGGGGCACACTCCAGTTCTACGCCAATCTGAACCCATGTGGTTCCCTCTGTCTAAGCTACCAGGATCAACTAAGCTACCCCACTGGGACTCCCTAGCTGTCCGCGGCCAGGGCCAGGCCCTAGGACATCCAGATGTCTCTGGTCCTTGCCATCTCATAGAGTGGGGGGCAGCAACCCCTGTTACATAGTATCCATTCTCCACTCTTCCTCTCATCAGTGCAGTTCTAAACTGCCACTGATCCTCCAACCTAGGGTCCGCACCCTCAGGCTGATCAGAGGTCACGGGTGAGGCTCTCCTCCCCTACCTCTCCTTCTGGGGTCCCGCACTCTCCTCCGAGGAAAAACACCCCCAGAACCAAAAACTGGCAGGACACTGGAATCAGCCCTCCTACACAATTCTCCCACCAGTTCAGGACCTTGACCCTGCAACTGGTCTCCCAACCTAGGGTCTAAACCCTCAGGTTGCACCGGGGTCAGAGGCGAGGACTCCCTCCCTCTGCACCCCCTTCCAGAGTTCTGCACCCTCCCACATGGAGTGGTACCCCTAGAAGACAAACCGGTCAGGACACTGCTTACAGATGTCCTTCCCTAAAGTTAGGCAGAACCTGAACCTGGCCTCCCAACCCAGGGACTAAACCCTGCGACTGAGCACCCGCCTGGCACACCAGGACTTCCTGGGGAGCACGCATGCCCCCTCCAAGGGTAACACATAACTCATGTGTTGCGTGACAGTCTGCCTGGTGCTGATCTCCCGACCCCTGTCCATATGACAGTGCGCGAAGACTCCCCAAAACAGAAGTGGTGTCACCATGGTCACTCTTAGGAGGCTCAACACTTATGGCTGGCCCCTGACCCAATGGTTCTCCCACTGGGGACCGCATCCCCCTCTCACCCCTCCATCTGGACTTCTGCACCCTCCACTTAGGAGTGGCACCCCCAGACACCAGAACTGGTGGAGCTCTGTTTACAGACGCTCCAAGTTCTCCTGACACTAGGAGATCCCCCTCAACGGATGGCCTACAAGTACAGCCTAGGCTCCCCACCTGGTGTTCCCCGAAGGAACCCTCTAGGCCCTGAGACTGGGTTTCGGGCACCTTGAGACGCATCCCATTCTCACTCCTTCTCCGCGGAGACAGGACGTGAGTCCCTACACCCCTTTGACTACACCGGTACCTATCTGGGCTACTAAGAACCTTTCCCACGACCCTGGGCTGGGAAATACCTGAGCCACTCCTCTAAGGGTCACTCCCCATTGCCTCCTCAGACCGTCTGGCACTCACCCAGAGGTCTGCCTCCCATGCAAGCTCCCTGGGATCAGAGAACTCACACTCCAACAGGTGTTGGTGTAACCCTGGAAAACAACAACGGAACATGTGCTCTCTGACAATCAGATTGAACAGCCCCTCAAAATTGTTTGCCGTGCTACCCATCACCCAACCTTCCAGTGCATCACAACATTCATCCACAAACTCCCCCCAAGACTGGTGAGACAGTTTCCTACTGCCCCTGAACCTCAACCTATACCCTTCAGGTGTGACACCCTCTTCCTGGGAACTAGGTACCATGCTCTGGGATCTGGGAGTGAGACTTCCTACACTGGACTCACTTTTGCTGCCACCACTGGACCCTACCCTCACTGGTGAATCCAGACCACTAAAACTGCACTCAGGGTACATATCCTCAAGAGTTAGCTTTTCCCTGGCGAAGGCCCTCTCTGCCTCCACCATCCTCTTCTGCGCGAAGACCCTCTCAGTCTCTAGCTTTTTCTCCTCCACACCCAGCTGCTCTCGCTCCAACCTGAGCCTTTCCAACACCAGCTGATGCTTCCTTTCTTCCCGCCTATCCACCCACTCCTCTGGGGACAGGGAAAGGGTTGGGGCACTGCCCCCGGCACTGGACCCAGCAAGGGACTCCCTCTCTCTGGGGTCCTCTCTATCTACTGGCGTCCCTGCCCCGTTATTTTCTCCCTCCTGCTCAAACTCTCCAGGGCCACTGCCCTCTAGGGGTGCTGGTCGGGGACCCTCCCTCTTAGAGACCTCACTGATCTCGGGGTCCTCCTTCCCAGACTCCTCCCTCACCCAGTTTTTGGATATCCAACAGGCCAACACAGCTTCCTGCAGTTCCACCTTCCTGGCAGACCTACTCACTTGACACCCAAGACCCTGACAGAACCTCTTTAAGTCCTTCACAGTATACCTACACAACATCCTTACATTAAATGCACTTTCCGTCCCAACAACTGCTGGATCACCGAGGTGAGACATGACTGACACATAGGGCTGTCACCAAAATTTCAGAAAAGCAGGAAAACACAACTGAAAAAATGACACTTCTGAGGAGAAATAAAACAATCAGGAGAAAAAAAATCCCCAAACATGTGATTGGTTTAAATTATAGAGTTTGTAGTGCAACCAGGTGCCACTGTGATACTGCGCAAATGCAAGTCCTATCCTCACCGCTGACAACCAATGTTAGAAATGAGATTTCTGATTGGCTAGGGCATGCGCCTAAGCCGGGCAGAAACCACCACTCGAGTCAAGGCAAGGGAGTTACACACTGAAGATAACCCCTGCTCACCCCCTTGGTAGCTTGGCACGAGCAGTCAGGCTTATCCCAGAGGCAATGTGTAAAGCGTGTGCGCAACACACTCACACAGCAGCGACACACTAGGCACACCACAAAAGAAACTCCACACAAGGTTATGTAAAAATAGCCTTTGTATTATCCATAAAATATATCAGAGCATAATCACATATATACACTGTGCCACCTGGCACTAGGCATTACTTTACAGGGGATTATATACATTACAGGGCCAATCGGGCCACTGTCATCACCATTAGAACACTCAAGAAGTGAAAATCACAACCAGTAACTACTGGTAATGTTGCAGGTAGCATAAACACATTCTGCATAGCATCCTAGGCATACCGCCTCAATTACCAGTGCACCACAGTAACACTCATGAGGTGCACACATCACCTTAGGGCCTTAAGCCCCACCAGAACACAAGGTGACCTCCAGGCCAACTGGCCTTCCTCGGGGGCCCGTCTTGGTCTGTCCGGTAATGCCCGCTGTCCCAAAGTCAGGGCTCTATTAGCACATGGCCTTGCATTAGCCACCAGGCTGCCGATGCAGCAGAGTACTGGCCCCAATGGGCCGGTACACAAATGGGGTCAAGGGTGCAACTCACCCGTATCTCTCAGCGACATAAAAATGCCCCCCGTGTTGCAGCTGCCCGCGATCTGGTGGTACACCTGTATGAATCACCACAGGCACCAACCGTGTGCCCTCCCGGCCTCACTCACCGGGGCTTCTTCTTGTTGCTACAAGGAAAAGGCACCCGCAGGCACCAACAGTGCACTTTGGAAGCCCCTCTCACCAGGGCTTATCTTTGCAGAAATCGAGGACTCCAACAGGGAGCCTGCGAGGCTCCGCTTCCTCCTTGGCAATGCAGAGGTCGTCCCAGCACGGAGCGAAGTCTCCGCTGACCCCGTCTCCCTCTTTGCACAACATGCAGGGCTCTCACCGGCAAACGGAAGCCCCGCCCTCCTCCTGGCACAAGCTTGCCTGACTTCCAGCGGACACGTCCACGATTGGCTTCTCCTCTGGCCGGCCCTGCCCACAACCAGGCTCAGGAAGCACGCCTGGCTTCCGGGTCGCGATGCGGCTGCTCTCGCCCTGTCTTCCAGTCAGAGCCCACTTCTTGGCTCAGAAGTCAATTTGTGGAGTGCCCACCACACGCTTCAGGTGCGCGGTCACCGCACTTTCCCCTGGCACAAACAATGGGGGGTAGGCTCCCGCCGACAGCGCCTCAGCTGGTGAGCCCGCACTTCGGGCTCTGGGCTAGTTTCGGCCATTAACCCTGCGTCTTCTCCACGAGGGGAGCCAGCAACACGCTCTCCTCGGCAGGGCCAGAAAAGCAGGGGAAACGAGCAGCGCTCCGCCTGTCTCTCACCTGCAGACACCAGCAGGGAGCAGGCAGTGCTTTTCTTCACTAAGGTGCACAGGCAGGCCAGCACACCGGGTCTCCTGGGCAAAGTAGCAGATCCCTCAGCTGCCAAGCAGGGCAGCAGGTCAGTCCCCCGGTGGCAGTTCCTCCTGGCAGTCTGGCAGCCTGCCGGCCCCAAGTAAGCACCAAGCAGCACACAGCCTTGCATGGGGTCACAGCCCCAATACTTTACCCATGTCAGTCTTTGTTCTCCCCCTGGCACAGGGCTATGTGCCCGGTCCAAACCAGTTCTGGATGGGGCACTTAGGAACATCCTTTCAGTGCACAAAATACCCTCATTGTTAGTGTAGGCTCTGGCCCCAGACACACCACAGAGGGGCGGAGCCAGCATTGTACAAGGCAGGCACAGACCTATTCAGGGTCAGGGGCTACTCCTCCCACTACTCCAAATGCAGTCAGGCCCATTCAGCCTAGCGTTGACTCACCCAGCCCCTCTGGAGCCACAGCACCTCCCCAGTCTCTGTCACTCTAGAGCCAGACATGCAATACACAACAGGCAGGCACAAAGACACATAGCACACAGAAATGCCCACTTGTAAAAGTGGCATTTTTAAAATAGTGATAATAAATCTGCGAACACCATTACGCAGCATTTATTACCACTATTCCAAACATACCAAACTTGACCACTCTACTCCTCTCAGGTCAGGAATTACCACTGAAGCACATATCAGGGAATCTCCAATGCATTCCTATGAGAGGGCAGCCTCACAGTAGTGAGAAACCAAAATGGCTGTTTGTCACTACCAGGACATGCCACACAGTTAAGGCACATGTCCTACCTTTTACCTACAGCACACCCTGCCGACAGGGCTAGCTAGGGCCTACCTGAAGGGTGACTGATATGTAGTAAAAGGGGAGTCACAGGCGTGGCAACCACTTTATGTGCCACGTCACAGCGGCAGTAAACTGCACGCACAGGCCCTGCAATGGCAGAGGCCTGAGACAGGTTTGAAAGGCTACTTTGGTGGGTGGCGCAATCAGCGCTGCAAGCCCACCAGTAGCATTTAATTTACTGGCCCCGGGTATATGAGATACCACTTTACAAGGGACTGATAGGTAAATTAAATATGCCAAACAGGTGTAGACCAATCTTACCACGTTTTACCATAGAGAGCACATGCACTTTCCACTAGACAGCAGTGATAAAGTGCCCAGAGTCCTAAAACCACCAACACCAGGTCAGAAAAAATAGCAGGACGAAGGCAAAAAGTTCAGGGATGACCCTGCAAAAAGGGCCAAGTCCAACAATACATTTGTATTCATCCAAAGGAAGCAACGACAACGGAGGAGGATGAACATGTTCATACTGTAAAAACTCCTGTGTCTGAAGAGCAGGATCAAAGATAAACGTGATATCAGCTGATGTCAAAGAAGTAGCCCATTGTATCCAACGGGATGTAGTGCCTTAGAGTTGGGTACACTTGCCTTAGTCACTGCTTCTAAAGCAGGGAGAGGCGTGACCATAAGAATGCGTCTTCCCTGTGCCAGCGAGCGTTCTTTCAGAATCGCCATTTGGACTGCCGTCAAAACTTTTTCAACATTTGAAAAACGCATTTCAGCCGATGTGTACAAATGTGATTTGCATGCAATAGGTACTGTGTCTCCCTCATTGAACGTTAGGTAAGTGAAACCTACCGTCCCCGGTACAATACGTATGACCAGGTTCGTGGTATTATCACGCATCAGCAAGTAGTTAGTCGCTAACAGATCTGACTGCAAAGATTGTAGAATAGAGGTATGTTCCGGATGCCACCTGGCAGAAGAATATGTTGGTTGTATCAAAGCATAGAGCTGTTTGATACGCTGGGCATAATCGGGGATGTAAGTCCTTCCGAAATTTAAAAATCCCAGCAAAGACTGAAGTTTCTTCAGCGTAGAGGGAGGTTGCAATTGTGCACATTTCTCCAGAAAGTGGGGGGCTAACCCCCCACCCTCATTATTGAGCTCATAGCCCAAAAAGAGTACCGCAAAATGAGCGATGTGATTTTGCAAAATTGAATCCGTCAGATAAATATCATCTACGTACGAGAATGCATCCGGATCTATGTTGTGCAATAAAGACACAACACGTGCAGCAAAAGCCCCGGGGCTGTTCTTATACCCCATAGGCAAGCGCATACATTTTTTCTGATTTCCGACTGCAGTGGATGCTGTCAAGTCACGGCTCTCAGGAGCCAAGTTATGACTGTAGAAACCATTGGATATATCCAGTGTAGTTTTGTATTTTTTATGAACAAGGCTGTTCACTAGTGCAGAGCTATGTGTGTTCTGTACCGCAAATGTACGACAATGACTATTTAGATTTCGATAATCCAATACAATGCAATATGAACCGTCAGGTTTTGATACCGGAAAAAGAGGATTATTCATCAGTGATACACAGGATTCAATCACTCCTTTATACTCCAATTGAGTTAGAATGTCACAAACGGGAGCCTTAGCCTCTCGTCTGATTGGATACGGCAGTTGTGGTTGTGGCATAGACCGTAATGGTATCTCATGGGCTGGTGAATCACTATCCCAGCCCACCTGATTACGATACACCGCTGGGGCAAGGGCCAAAGCCCACTCAGATGCGTAAGCCTTTGCATGTTCCTCAGGGACGTAACGCGAAAAACTCAGAAGTATCACTTCCTCCCCTCTAGAAGCGGCTAGCACAAATGGTGGAGGCCAATCTGCCTCTGCCAACAAAATGTCGTATAATGAGGTGAGATTTTCCTAGAAAACCACAGTGATTGTACGCTGTATATCACCTTCAATTTGGAAGACAATTTCATAGAGTCTATCCGGGGGGGCAACTCGGGTATCTGCCGTTTCTACTGTAATAAATGTATCCGTTGCTCTCGCCTCCAGACAGGGACGCAGTGCCTCACGCCCTATGGTAACCTCCGCTGTGCTGTCGAGCACAGTCACCGCCCATGTCCAATCTAGAAGCCGCGTTCTCACCGTCTGAGGCATGCTTCGCTGTTAAAGCGACAACCTTTTTCTTTTGATACGGTGGTCGAAAACCAGGCAGGTCCTCTTGTTTGGCTTTAACATCAAACTGTTGAGGGTGATCTCGTCCCTGCTGTGTTGTCGGACCTTTGCCACGATCCTGGCGTTCCCCAACACCGACTTGAGAGTCCGATGAGTCCTGTAAAGAACGAGGAGAGCGCTGATCAGGCACTTGAAATCTATCAGGAGTCTTAATTTTCGCGCGGTCGCGCAAGTCATAACTACGCTCAGAAGACTCAGGTACCTGCGAACCAGCACGCAAACCTTACTTCTGCTGTTCCTGCCCCTGTTTTTTATTTCTCCAGTTCTTTTTAGGAAAGAACGGGTGCCTGTCCTTTTCAGTCTGGGCTTTTTGTTGAGTTTGAGATTGAGTTTGCGTTTGAGTAAAAGGCCTAATTCCCAGACTATTGCTCCCTAAGGTTTTATAAGCTTTAGCAATAATCTTTGGCAATTTGCGCTGTTTGTCTGCATCTGCCACAGCTTCCAAGCGTTGCGCGACTTGCAAGCCCACTGCATCACCCTTAACATTAGCAAGGATCATATTGCAAACAATGTCGAAAACCCCCACCAGTCTCATCCCCAACTCCAGAGCCGCCTCGGCCCCATGTTCATCCTGAACACTTTTTATCATCGAAGGGAGTACGGTCATCGAGGGGGTGCAGAAACACATCGAATAAACCGCTGCAAACACTTTATCCCAAGTGTTACAATCAGCTAATTCGGGAACTAGGCCTTTAGGTAAACTCATGGTCAGGATCCTGTGTTTCTCCACAGGTGTGGTATTTGGAAAAACAGCTTCGAGTTGCCCAAATTTTTCAGCAAGCCAATAAAGAAGTACGTCCATCACTGAATTAATCATGATGGGACTGATGATTACGCCACCCGGTCCTGGTGGTTGCGCAGCAACGCCAGGTGGTCCCACCTGGAAGTTGCGTGACATGAACTGAATTACAGCTCTATGTACGCTTATTAACGAAGTATGCAACACGTTTAGCTCCACAATTGTAGCATTAAGATAATTTGGGTGCGGGGTATACCCAGCCAAAACGGGCCACGTGGCCCCATCTATCGATAAGGGACCTAAACGGATCGGTGTCATAGGGTGAGGAAGGGTGCCATTAAACCATATTGCATGTTGCCAAGCTGTTAGCGGAACTTCAAGAGGTCGATAATTCTGCGGAAAGGCAGTGGCAGTGGCAGAAACAAATGATCTGTTCCATCAACTGCCGGAAAGCTGACCCAAGAATAAAATACCACGCAGCGGTGAGCTGCATCCGCTTCAACAACAAAAATAAGCGCAACACCATCAGCAGGGACCCCATATTGAGTCAAATGTGCCATTACTGGTGCGCGGTTAGGAGGTGTTATAGCAACCGCCATAATCAATAGCAGAGAATAACAACTTATACGTGGCAGCGCAATAGCGGGTTAAAAAGAAAGAGAAAGACCTTTTAAAATTCAAGTGTGAAAAACCTCTAAAATAACACAATATAGGAGGCTACACCGTCACAACCGTCTTAGGAAACAGATGTGAGGGGATTGTGGACAAGCACTACTCAGGAGTCTCGCAGATAAGTACCAGACCAAACGTTGGCGGTGCCATGTTGCGGGGATTCTGCACATACACAGAACTATGCGCAGGAAAACAGGACCTCGGTGTATAGGGGCTGAACCTTCCTACCACCTTAGTACCCACAATCCCAAAACCAACTAGCTATAGTGTCTCATTTGTTCTCCTACATAATCATGAATGAATGAATGAATGAAAAAATGTATTGTTCAGTTAATAAAAACTTACAATTAAAACACCTTTGTACAATTCTTCTTACATTTCATGCATAATCAATTCCATTTCCTTATATAAAAAACCACGTAATTAAAAAGTATTTTTCATCAATTCATAAAAACCAAGAATATATAAAACAATCCTCATTGTCCGCAGTTAAGCAGTTTCTTCTCCACTATTTCTATAAACTTCAAAAGTCTGCCCGTAAATTGCAAACTTTCTCCTTGTAAACTGGCTATGACTGCTTGTCGACATGTTCGTGTCATTTGACTATTAAAGTCCGACCTCAACAGCCTCCTACGTTCACCTATTAGAGCAGGGCAGCTACAAATGATATGACAAATATCCTCTCTCTTGTTGTTACAGAGGCGACACATCCTCTCACTACTCCTCATTTTCCATGCAGGGGCGTCTCCAAGAAATTGGCTATTTCCAAATCGGAGATTCATAAACTTCAGCTTTGCCCTTTGGCTATTTGAGTCTCCTAGATAGCTCTGTGGTTTTAACATACCGTACGAAGCAATAACTGTCCACGCATGGGATCTCTTTGCCAATACTGCTTTATCCCATAAAGACGACAATTTTTTACTGTACCCATTTATAACTTTATTAAAAGCCACCTGTGAGAGGGGTAAGGCCCATAGTTGTTCCGCCTTGAACGTGTCTATCGCCAGTTTAAAATATTCATGAGCCTTCTTATGTTTACTATCACATATTGCCTCCCAGACCACTGTCATAAGCGAGGAGTCATTATCCCTTCTAAGTTTGTGGCAGAATCATGAAGATACAAATGATTAGACAACCCAGAACACAACACTCTCGACTCTCTCAGGAATCACTGTAGCAAGACATACCCTTTTGCTCACTCACTCGTACTTGTCCACAATAAGGATTGTCAGAGTCACTGTTCTAGTTCAAAATGTTTATTTTAACTATCGTGCTCTATAATGCAGTATACGAGCCACTACCAGCAGCGAAATGCATAAACCTAAAACAGTTAGCATTGTTACAATTCCATAGAATATAAAGGGGGATGTCATCATATATAGACAGTGGAAAAAGGACTATAAGGCCTAACCACCCTCCCCTTGGTAAGGTGAAGTTTATTATATAAAGGAAGATCTCTGGGCTTTGTTACAGACCCCATACCTTAGGGCCTAGATGGAAGTTTTACTTCATAGAAACAGCATAGCTCTTCTCCCTGGAAAAGCCCCTCTCCAAATGTGTGTTTAGAACAACATGCATCCCCGTAATATCAAAGCACGAGTTTCCAGCAGCGCAGCTGCGTTTAGCATGTTTTGTCTAGGTGCTAGGGACTGACCAGAACAGAATAACAAGGGGCATTGTTTATCAACCTTGCACATCGTGTTCAGACTAAACTCCAGGAACAAGCAGAGATCGCAGAAAGCAGACAGTTCTCATGTGAAAGGCACAGAGTCTTGCAAAATAAAGTCAGTAACATGCGCAAAAGCAGCATCATGGCAGCGGACCTCATGCTAACTTAGCAATGTCGACAATGACCCTAATGGCCATATAACACCTTGTGTAATACAATAGGGCCCCAGGTTTGCAAAAAGTGGGCACATACGTCCATTGTGCCCCTGGGGCACTATGTATAATATGGCCCCAGATGTTCCTTGTCCCTCCAGGATGCCAAGATTGCAGAGGATGTTGAGGAATCCATAATGGGTGGGTTAGTGAGCCTTTTGGGGGGTCTATGAATCTGTGTAACTCTCTTACCAAGAACGAAAAAATCTTGCAAGAAGCCTTTGCTGAGGAGGAGGTTTTTAGAAAGATTTATTAATGTAATGAAGTCTTTAATACCTTCTAAAATGGTCCTGTATCCTCCATTATCCTCATGCATCCCCACAGCTCAGAAAGAGGAGATGTCAAACAATATTATCATTTCCAACCCACGATGGCAGACTCTTTGGACTCCAGTGCTGACATCCCCACTGGCAATAATGCCACTAACACAATATAGGTCTCAGAAAAGATCTGAGAAAATTGTTCCCATGCTCAACCCTTAGAAGATTGGCTGCGAGCAGGCAGGCTTAACTTCAAAGACAGGTATGTAAAGCATTTAAAAACACCAATTCAGTAAATAATTTAGACACAACACAATAAAAATCCAACACCAATTTTTAGAAATAGGAAATATTTTTATCTTTAAAATAACACCAAAACGAAAAGAATCCAATGTAGGGAACTGGAGATATGAATTTGTAAAGATTTAGCACCATATATATCACATAGAAACCTATATCACCCATTGGGACACCTGGTCGCGCTAGACAGGGACAAAGTCAAAGTTTCAGGCTGACCACGATGGAGCCCTGCGCGGCTACCCCTCGCGGTAGGTCTCGGTCAAAGTTTTTACCTTCTGACTTAGAAACTTTTCTGGAGCTTTTCTTCCCGGGGTCCCTTGAAGCTCTCAGCCAGTCTGGATTCAGTGAGTGTTCGCCGGCTTGCCTTGTGAAAAGCTCTTGGTCAAACCTATGGAAGTAAAACCTCCAGAGCTTTCCAGCAGAATGAACCACAGATCCAGGCCGACTCGCGGTTGAAGGTGGGCAGCTGGTTGGTCCCGGTCGCCTTTTCTACGTTCGGACTTAGAAACTTTTACAGAGCTTTTTCTCCCGGGGTCCATCAATGCTCTTTACCAGGCCATATTCGGTTAGGGTTCGCTGGCTTGGCTTTGACCAACTCCTGGTCAAACTCTGCAAGTCAGACCTCCGGAGATGTTTAGTGGGACGAACCTGGAGGGCAGGCCGGCTCGCGGTTGAGGGTCGCCGGCTTGGCTAGCCAGGTTGAGTCAGTCCACTTATGGAGCTTTTTTCCAAAGTTGTTTCAAATGTCTTAAAACTTCTGGAACTTCTTCTTGAAGTTCCTTTGAGGGCCCCAAACTGTCCAAAACTTACTCCAAGGGTCTGGAAGCTCCAAGATGGTCCTTGAAAATTTGGGACTTCAATTCCCACAATCCACTTGGACAAAACCCTTACAAATCCACTGGTAGAACTCCAGGCTGGGGATTCCTGGTGGTGATGGTCCAGGTGGGCTCTGTTAACCTCTAGCTTGCAGGGAGTCCACTCTTTAGTTCTTTTGAAGCAGGTGTGATCCACAGGGCTGTAGTTCCAGGTTGTGCAACAGGCACAGTCAGAGTACAGGGCCTGGTTGGTTCAAATCAAATCAAGCATGTACCCTTCTTCTTCCTTTAGTTTCAAGCAGCAGATATGAGAGGCACTGCCCCTCTCAGATACTTATTCAGTGTTCTATGGGGTTACACAGGAGGGCACTCCTGTCCAATGAGGTGCACGACAACACCCCAGAGCATGATCATTCTCTCCAAAGTGTGGCACAATGGTCTCCCAGAAAGCACTATTTCTCCAAAATTCAATATGGCTGAAGTCTCAGCAGAGAGGCAAGAGCTGGCTAAACTAACCTCCAGGATGGCTCATCTCCATAGACTCCCTCCCGCTGGCATCTGCACATTCCTTCCTTAAACTTGTCATCTGGCTGGGTTCAGAGGGTAGGGCCGTAAATGAAAATGGTTTTTTCTGTCCGTCTCCACCTTCATTTAAAGATCATTGTTTACTACCCCCCTCCCCTTGCTTAGGCATTCTTATGCAGCAGAACCCTTTCCTCCCAAATGTCTCTTTCACCCCAGGGGCTACTTCTGACCTCATCAAAGCAGCCTGGCTGATCCACTTAACTCTGACCAATCCGGGCAGATACTGGAAGGCTGAATTTTGGCTTACAGACAAGAAAGTCCTATAACATATTGTCTGTACATTTTAGGAAAAATACAACAATAGCACAATATTGGATTTATCAATACCATTCTAGTAAGTCCTTGAATAATATTTTTAGGGTTTTCCTGGCAGGAATTATTAGTTAATAACTTCCAGCCATGTTATTCTATGTGGCTGGGGATCTGCAATGGGCAAAATGAACTGGGCAATTTCTCCAACACCAGGGCTTGTAAAGCATCTTTTATAAGGACCCTGCCTATATCTACAGGACCCCACACCTAGAACACCCAGGGGAGACTTTAGGGGCTCTGAATATGTAAGGATATTGCAGATCCTCACTCCACAGTGATCCTAGCACAAAAGTCGATTTTGGGAAGTAATTTACTACGACATGTAATTTCACTAAACCAAATGCATTTAGAATCCATTTTATAGGGGTCCTCCTTATAAATACCTCCGCCCCCCCCCCCTCCCACACCAGTGGGACCTTTAGGTGAGACCCTGGGGGTACCTAATGTGGATAAATATTTATTAATTTTTAAGTTCCCCAAACACCAGAGTCGAGTTTGAGCACAATGTACATGTTAAAAGAAGTCCTGCAACACAGGGCTGTTTTTAAACTGACCTCAGGCCTCAGTCCTCAGGCCTCAGCAGTCCACACATGCAAGTGCAGAAAGGGCTGCTGGCCTCCAAACTGCAATGCCCTATTATATACTAGGGACTTAAAGGTAGTTTTGATCCCCCTGCCCTATTACGTATTAGGGCTTTATAGGGGAGGTCATGCCAATCATAGGGGTACCCTAGCCCATAGTGTGCTCTAGTGTATGTAGGTGTATGTAGGGTGTTCACTTTCAGTGTGTTTTCAGCATAGCACTGGCCCTGGTTAAGCAGAGCCCAGGAACAGTCAGTTACCACCAGTACCAGCCAGCCCCCAAAAATGGGGGTACCCAGGGCACAGGATGACTTTGCAACGCTAGTATATAAGGCTGCACAGTTCAAAGAGGAGTGCAGGCAATGCAGCCAATGGTATTTTTAGTCATGTTCTTCACCTGCTTACCATGAGTTAATATCTGTATTGGGGGCTCTGTAGGTCCCCCTTAGTTTCCTCACTGCCACACTTTTCATGAGTTTCCTAAGTGTTGTTCAACGCCATCCTTCGATGGGGCCCTCTCAACCTGTCTCTCAAAGTCCACTGGGCCAGGGTTCTCTTCAACAGTCACCTCTTCCCCTTGATTCCCTTGGGCTGGAGCTCTAATCCAATTCTCTGAAACCATGGAGCCTCAATTGTTCTCTGCATATAATGTTAAGACATCAGCAGGACAGGACCGCTCCCCAGGCTCCATTGACGACAGGCCGTGCCAGCACCCAAACGGCGGCGCACCCAATTCTATATTCTGGGAGATCCGTGGGTTCCAATAATGTCCCAGGCATTGGCCCATGGATGGAGGAGACTCCTGACAGCGTCCTCTAGCTCAAGCTGGCTCCCAATATGTCCAAAAGAACACTGTTGCCAGTCTCTCTTCACTTATCACTTCTGTGACACCCACCCGGACAATGTTGTTTCCTCACAGGGAGGTTTGGCTCCTAAAGATCGAGTCTATGATATCATGGGACACTATATCGATGGACAAAATATCAAAAGGAAGGTATGAATAGATTTTCTATACCTATGTACCTTGATGATATATATCTTCGAAGTAGATAGATGTGGAGTTAAGAACAGTAAATCTATACTTGCCTCTGTGTATTCACTTTTCTATATTTGTCCCTCAATGTTCTGTCCACAATATTAGTGCGCCACAACATTCTTGTGCTTGATATTGAAGAGTGAATTCTAACTGGGAGCAATTGGGAGAGATGTCCACCAGGCCCAAGAAAATGTTTTCAAGTATTTCTTCAAAGGGATTTCTTTGTTCACTTTGGTTTAATGAGCATCAAAGGAAGATGCGGCTCTAAATAAAAGAGATTCTCACCAGAGTCAAAGCCCCAAACACAAGGTACCAACCACATTAGCAGCCTGCCCTCTGAGTCTTTTCCATCTATCAGCTGGGAGTGTGACTAATTTGCTTCATCAAGTGTGACTAATCCATTTGCATGAAGCTAAGAACCAAAGCCATTATTAGCTGGCTGACGAGAGAAGGTCTGAGCACTGCAGTGCTTCATCAGTCTTAATTATAGGTCTTTGATGAAAAACTCTCTGCACCACCTGTCTGTGCTGTCATTTAAATCTACACAAGCAAATAATTAGATATGATTAAATTACAGCTACGGACATTAAATAATTAGTCTCAATAGAGAAATGCTTGTTTGTAGCAAACTTGAACATGATCAGGTAAGGTAAAGAGCTCCTGAGTTCCGATTTCTGTAAATCTCAAAGGCACGCTTACGCATACGCTGCAATGGTGGCTAGAGATATTCTAGTTTTTACATTGAACTCTCATAGAGTCTTCAGATCACATTATGGGCCAGATGTACGAAATTCTTATTTTTCTTATTTTTACTGAGTAGGAATCGCTATTAGGAAATCACAAATAGGAAATGCTATTGTATTTTCACCAATGGGTCAAATAGGAAATGGTTTGCATTTCCTGAATTGCGATTTCCTAATAGTAAATTGCTATTTAGGAAATCCAAACCCAAGGGTGCCTCTGGGCTTAAGGCCCCCCTGCAGGCACCTCAAAATTCGTAGTGCACATGTAAATTGACATATGCCCTAGGGGAATATGTTTGCTTCATGTCACATTAAAAAATGCATTTTCAAACCATTTTTTAATTTTGCACATGGTTACCATAGACTTGGAATCGATGGTAATAGCATTTCCTAAATGCCCAATTCACATTTAGGAAATGCTATGTACATGTGCTTTAGGAATCGCAAATAGGTAATCCCTATTTGCGTTTCCTAATCGCGGTCGCAATATGCGAATTCTACTGGGTAGAAATGGCAAATTGCGATCGTTTTTTGGCCTTTGTACATATAAAAAGGCTGTTCCTTTCTTAATGGTCCGAAATTGCGATTCAACCCATTAAGAAATACAAAAAGCTTTCATACATCTGGCCCGTTGTCTGGGACTCGATTCGCAAATTGCCCGAGAGCAGCCCCCCTAGGTCCATTTTTGTGCTCCTGGGGCCATTCGCGGTTATAAATTAAGTTGTTGGTGGTTATGCAGCCTGTTCTATAATAGGAATTGAGCACGTAGCCATTCATAGACACAGTCCAAATTTGAGGATAAATAGGTCAAAATTTGTAGAAATGTTTTCACATATTGGCAAGGAAACAGTACTTAATTTGAGCTGGTGGTTTCCGGTGCTCAGCACTGGCACGCAATTGGCAGCACTGGCACTTATTACAGTCTGCCACATGGTGGGCTGTTTGTCTGATATAGAGTGAGTACAACAACAGATGTTTACTAATGCAATATACGTTAAAAATGACTATTTCCTGCCGCCCATGCTAATCTTATAGCTTTGGGGCCTGGAATAGTCTGAATTGTCACGCATGTAGGAGTGTGATGGTTAGTAGCTGGTTTGGTACTGTCATTGGCAGCACTGGCAGGGGCAATGGGTGGTGTAGGCTGCAGTGGCCTCCTGTTGAGGGCCCTGGCACTTCATTTTTCTTTTTTAATTAAGCACTGCAGGGAAGGACGTAACATCTGCAGGAACTATGGCGAAAAAACATATTTATGCTTCTTATGTCTGTGCTAAAAAGAAAATACACATCAAAATGTATTCTCTGTATTGGTTTCCATCATTTGTGAATTGATAGAGCACAGTCAAATTCAAATATGGAAGGTGTCTGTCCAGGTGTGGACATCTGTTTTAAGCTAAATGTGTGAGTGCTGCTGTCAGATTGTATGTCCCCTTCACGCACGTCCACAACGCAGACACATTTCTCATTAGTCATTCTGTTTCCTGGCTCCAGTGTATCTGCCTTTTCAGATACCATTACTCAGTCAGCTTTGCTTGTTAGCACCTGTGCCCACCGGGGCCCAATTTTAGGTGGAAGTCACACAACGCAGATCCGCGAGTAAAGGTACCGCTCTGCGTTGTGTGAACGGTAGCGAGCAGCACGGCACCATATCTACTATGATGTGGTGCTGTTTGCTCTCTCCAAGCGCTGGCGCACTTATGGCTGCCATGTGTCAATGCAGACACCAGGCAAATTGCAATTTGCGTTGTTTTGTAAATCCCACCACAACACTTTGCGTCGGGTTTGCATTAAAAAAGTAAGGCAGAGTCAACACAACGTGTTTGTAAATCTGGGCCTGGGTTTGGTTACAATTCACGAGTCACTGTGTAATTGAGTGATGGGCTGAGGGCTTCCCTGCACAGAGTTACTATGCAGATGCCCACTGCTCCTCCCTGCCTGCACATCAGCAGAGCTGCTCTTGGAATCAATGAGTACCACAGTCAGTGCTTGAAGTGTTGCTGATCTATGCTAACAGCTGCTCCTACTGTTCCACCTGCATAGCCCCAGTCATTCCTCCTTCCTGTCTGATGTTTCTATACCCTTTCTTTGTGTCTGGAAAATCAGACAGAGACAAAACATCTGTAAACAATGTCCAGAAATTCAAAAATGTGTTGAGACTTTACAAATGACAAATTCAACGGTCACAGCAAAATCTGCACAGAATATTTGGGCTCCCTATGAAAGGGGGGTTCTTACCACCTTTCAGGACCAGGTCAGGTGCTCTCCCCAGATACTGACAGTGCAGCAAGGGACCACCCCATCAGTGTCTGCTTATGAGCACCAAGCACCAATGTGTGCAAAGACTGGATTCACCCTAATGGAGGCCGCCATGGCACCAATCATTGATCAAGGGGACCTGCCCACAGAGCAGCTGGTAAACAGTAACTGAACGTGTCTGTCCTGCACTGTCATTGACATCAATCAGGATATTCAGGGCACTGAGGCTAAAGTTGGCTTGCCTTTGCTTAGTGCAGCTGACATGATTATCTTAAAATTTGTACACTGTATTTTTTCACTGTATCCCCTTGTACACTCTTACATGGCCTGCAGTGATTAAGGGTATTTTCAGTTTAGGTTTTTATTTGCCTATTTAACCAGATTTCCTTCCTTAGTTTTGTTCCTCTAGTCCTCTGCGTCAGGTTAGTACCGTTGACTGTTGTGCTAGGATAGTAGGTTGGATGGGCCATGTGCCAGTGGCCCTCTTGACAGTGCCCGCACCACTGTTCCTGGCCTTGAGTTTGTCAGTCTAGTGATTTTGTGAATGTGTCGGCCTGCCAGGGTCTTTGAATTAGAGAATGCTTTGAAAGGGTCCACAGGTAATCCTATCTGCCCCTGTCCCTGCCAAGATTGTGGCTGGCATGTGACACTGGCGGATTTCACTTGAAGGCGAGTGAAGCCCGGGCTAGCCATTATTGAAGTGCAAGTATGTGCTTAAGTGGTGCAAGTATGTGCTTATGTGGTGCAAGCATGTGCTTATGTGGTGCAAGCAAGTGCTTATGTGGTGCAAGCAAGTGCTTATGTGGTGCAAGCATGTGCTTATATGGTGCAAGCATGTGCTTACGTGGTGCAAGTATGTGCTTATGTGGTGCAAGCATGTGCTTATGTGGTGCAACCATGTGCTTATGTGGTGGAAGCATGTGCTTACGTGGTGCAAGTATGTGCTTATGTGGTGCAAGTATGTGCTTATGTGGTGCAAGTATGTGCTTACGTGGTGCAAGTATGTGCTTATGTAGTGCAAGCATGTGCTATTGTGGTGCAAGTATGTGCTTATGTAGTGAAAGCATGTGCTTATGTGGTGCAAGCATGTGCTTATGTGGTGCAAGCATGTGCTTATGTGGTGCAAGCATGTGCGTTTGTGGTGCAAGTATGTGCTTACGTGGTGCAAGTATGTGCTTATGTAGTGCAAGCATGTGCTTATGTGGTGCAAGCATGTGCTGCTCTGCTTATGTAGGGCAAGTATGTGCTTTTGTGGTGTATGCATGCGCTTATATGGTGCAAGTATGTGCTTATGTGGTGCATGCATGTGCTTTTGTAATGCAAGTGATCCAGCGCTATCAATAAAATTTCTTCTCCTATATGCTTTGGACGTCCAGGTACAAATATCCCTCTTTCCACAACTATATCCATATGACGGTGGGGCCCATAACACCGCATAAACATTCACTCTCTCATATATTCCCTGGATTTCATCCGTTTTTACCTAGGAGAAAACAGTTAATGATTTGCTGGAAGGAGACGGGATACCTTTTAAAACGACATAATACTTCTCAAGCTTTAAGGTATTCCGCTCATTGGTCGATGGACCAACTAGTAGGAATCAGTTGATGGTGATTAAGACCAGCTCAATCACTATAAACCTTTAAACATTTACATTTATCATTGAGCTAAAGAACCACTGACTCATTGTTTAAAGATAATAAAGTTTATATAATTTTTAGAAGCATGAATAAGTTTCAAATGTATTATTCAGATTATTACATTTAGCATCATTATAAGAATAAATTGAAATTGCAATGCATACCTATTAGATGGAAAAACAAAGTTCGTCACAGCAATGAATTCAGATCACAGCATAGAACTCCCGAAAAACTGTCTATCTGTCCTGAAAAACAGGCCTTCTCGACGGACCACCTATAGGATGTTTCCCGCCACAATCCCGTTCTTTTCCCCTTTAGTATTTTAAGAATAAAAAGGTCTAATAGTATTAAAAGGAAAATCTATTAAAAGCAAAAGGTTCTCCAGCAGCAGCGTCTCGTGCTCAATCAAAAATATAAAATAGCAGCTCCCGCTCCTACCCCCCTCTAAGAGTAGGTCTTCTTATACCCTAATACTAGCTTACTAAGTGAAAATGTTACATCTTTGTGGGCGAGATTCTCTCTAATTGGTCCATTTGGGGTCAGTATACATCTCATTATGAATATCCTTGCTCCAACCAGTTCTTTGTGGAAAGTTCATACTTCTGTAGTTTCTCACGGGTTCATGACATTACCCATCCGCACATTGGTCTCAATCTGTATCCTTTTCTGATACTTTTAAGTTGAACAGTTCATTGTTTATTCACATATTCACTGCAACTTCTCACGCTTTTCGCTATGTCCTTCTTTGGCACACGTTTGTATAATAAGGTCATCGCAGCCTTGACCACGCTTCCATCCTAGGCTTTGGGACGGTCACATGATCCCTTTTGTTCACAGCCTTTCTCGCTTTCGGAACCCACTTCGCGCCTGCGTACTCTAGCTTGTTTGCCATGGCAGTCATTTTTACATCGCGGCACAACAGGCCTAAGCGAACTATTATAAAGATAAACAGAACATAGTTAAGAATAAAGAATATAAGCCTTTTCGTTTCCCTCCCGTCATTCTACGTACCCCAATTAAGTATTACCTAGCAAAAGCGTCATATAAAGCCATTTCTTACTTACCAACCGCTTTACTTTGCCACTACACAGTTTATTTCCAAGCACAAATCATGCATTTATTATTCTAATTAGTACGCAAATTATTAGGCTTATGTTATCCACGTTAACAATTGTAAGTAAATTAGTTTGCACGGATATAGCGTGTTACCCATAACCCTTTTCATGTAACATACATGGTTGGTTATTTACTGAGACGAACCTGTGTGTTAATTATTCAACATAAATATTAGGAGGTTAAAAAAAATTTGTTTACCCTGCTCCATCACAAGCAAGTATGTGCTTATGTTGTCACGCCCTGTACGTATCAAGGAGGGGCCATTGCCGTTGTTAATATATCTAGGGTTCTCTAGGCACTTTCGTAGGGAGTCCACTAACTCCTTGAAGACCATCTTAAACATCTTCTAGAAGAGAATAACTCCTCTGGTGGGGGGGGGCTAAGTAAGAACGCCTCTCCTGTAATATCAAATGTGCCTGGGATGACTGATCTTCTAGTTTGCTTCTGTCGGTTTGCCTTGGAACAAGCATTAATTTTTGGTGGATTATCATTGCACTGGCTCAAAGTTTGAGATGACAAATGCTCTAATAGATGCTTTCCACCTATTTTCTGGTTCCAGGAATTGGGAGACCATAACATGGATGTTGATGTGGAAACAGACAAAAAAGCTGAAGAGTTTCTCCAATCTCTTGTGCTTCACTGAATAGGTTACAGGATGTACACACATCAGTGGTCACGCTTTGGATTTAGTTTGCACGGATATAGCGTGTTACCCATAACCCTTTTCATGTAACATACATGGTTGGTTATTTACTGAGACGAACCTGTGTGTTAATTATTCAACATAAATATTAGGAGGTTAAAAATTTTTCGTTTACCCTGCTCCATCAACTCCCCCCTTTGGTGATTTTTAATATCACCACAAAAACCCATGTTACACAATTCTGTCAGATAGCATATTTCTTTGTCCGGTTGGTTTTGTTAGTTTACACAACTGTATCCCTTTCATCTTGTCTCTTTGTTTTCTTATACATGTTTTCTTTTATTTCTTCTAGCTCTATTTCACCCATTTCTCTTTCTCTTTCTTTATTTATCTTATTTTCTTTTTCTATTTTGTTCTGTCTTTTTCTTCTCTTTATACAATAGTACTAGAACTAATATTATTATTATAGTCGCTACTCTTATGATTTTCCCTATTATTAATCTACTCATTCTAGTAAACCAATTTATTACTGAGGAAAAACTCTTACCAAGTTTTCCCAATGCATTTTCAACCTCCAGTGGAACAAGTTCTTTGTGCAAATTTGTAATATTCTTTATATACTTCTGTATATTTTCACTTTTATCTGGAATGTAAGTGCAACAATGTTGGACTTTCAGCATTCCACAGACTCCACCCTCTTTTGCCAAAAGAATGTCAAGGGCAAGTCGATTTTGCATCACCATAGCTCTCATGGCAACCATTTCGGTATTTACCATCAAGAACCCTCCAGCAGTATCTGTAGATAAACGATCTACTACTGTGGATAACTTCCGAATTTTAAATGCATTCAAAGATATTCCCACTGCTGGTATCAATGCTCCAAAAATATCACCTACTATTTCTGAAAAACTTTCCCTTTTTCTACGTGTAAATGTCTTTATCATTTCGTGTGTTCCCTTTTCTGCTCTATCTACATGAAAAATCTTTGGAAAGACCAGGCCTAAGTAACATGATCCATACCAATGGTCCGGCAACCTGTAATAAGCTCTGTTACCGCAAATATAATAGATCCCAGGAAATATTGGATCTTTTCCCCCTTTGAATCCCCAACCTCCTAAAATTTTATAATCGTCATGGCAATCACTGGAACCCACGAAATAATTGTCATATCTCGTTCTATTTCTTCTAATGCACAACCTTCCCTGTTGGGGCCAATCCAGAGTCATAGCTGCATTTGTCTTTTTCTTGTCATGATTTTCTTCCTCAAACGCCCAAAGAGGTGTTTTTGTCTCTTCTATCACTTTTCTTTGAAATTTCACTCTTCTATCCTCGACCATTTCTAAAAATACCTTTTCTTCATTCCTTAACACACAGGTAGGGTTGTTTTTAACTATATCATCTAATGTTAGAATTTTATTTTCAATGAGAAATTCACCAAATGTTCTTGCCTCTTTCACCTTGTTTAGTTCAGAAACTATAGGAATCTTTGCAAAAATCTTATCTATATCAGTGTAATAATATTCTAATCTTCCTGTCTTGTAAAATAGACTTGCTAAAACGCTACATGTTATTCCATACGTCAAAGGAAGGTGATGATAGGTCACACCTTCTGCAACAGACGCAGGCAATTGCATACAAACATAACAATCTCTTACATCCATTGTTTCTACATACTCATACAATAATTTAGTGAAAACATTTTTTGAAAAATCTGTTATTGATTTGTCTTTATGTAATTCTGCACTACTTTCTAATATAGCTGTTTTGTTGCATGTTAGCTCCTATTTCTTTCTCTGTGTTATTCTTTAATATAGACGTTTCTTCTACAGCTAATCTAATTGGAATGGTGATTGCTAAAATAACCCATACGGTCATTAATAATCCTGTACAAAAGAAGCACATCTTACACCACCTACTTAAGAACTCACATCTACATTTTCTATCTTTAGTATCTACCATTTTGTTCTATTACCTATTTTATAATATGTACAGAAAAAATGCGTCACCACACCTCAGAAATGACCTCTTAGCCACCCTACTCTCTCACTTTGTCCTGTTTGGTACTTTCTTTTAGTTCTTTTCAGAACTCTTTCTTTGTCAAATCCAGTGTTTTGTCCAATCCGGTAGAAATTTGTTCAAATTTCTTCAAATTTGTTGCACTTCACCTTCACCCATTAGGTTGTAGCTTTGTTCCGGGTTCTCGTGAGTGATCTCTTCTTCTTTGAAATCAGTCAACGCAATGTATAACCATTCAGGCGATTTATACTTCAAATTTGCTTTCTTTACTCTTTTTGTTTTCTGCAAGTGTTTTCCACCTTGTTTTTCTTGTTCTTTTTGACTTGTTATCTCATTTACTTGTTCTGCACTTTTTCCATCTAATCTTATGATCTTGTATCTCAATCTTCTAACTTCGTGGGGCCAATTGTCTCCCTTTCATGGCCTTTTGGTTCACTTTCTTTTTCCTCTCTTTCTGTTCTCCAAGTTCTCTTTCTTGACTCTAGTTTCTGGTTTCTTTCTTCTCCACTTTCTTCTGACTCTGTTTCAGTCCTTTCTTTATTGTCTCTTATCTTAATTTTTAGAATTTCATTTCCTTCAGCTATTTTTGGTTTTTCTCGTGTTTTCCTTTGATCACCTACTTCTGTCCCTCCTCGAGGTTCTTCCGAATTTGTGTCAATCTCTCTATCTGTTTCTAAGTTTCCCTGTTCTTTTGTTCGTCGATCTGTCCCTATTGCTCCTCGGGGGTCTTCCGATTCTTCTATCTTTCTATCTGAAACTATCCCTTCTTCGTCTATTAATATAATTTCTGAAGGATCTTCACCATAACTTGTACTTGGTTGCTCACTGTTACTGTCTTTTTGCTCAGTTTCTTCTTTTATGCTATCAAATTTCCAATTTCTTTTCAGATTTTCCTCACAATCCGAATGCTCTGTATCAGATGCTGAACTGGTGACTGATATTTCCAGATGTCGACTCACATGTCGATCTTCAGATTCTGGAACTTCTGCTATTTCCTCCACTCCTCCTGTCGTTGCACTTGTAATTGGGTCTTCCAGATGTCGACTTACAGGTCGATCTTCAATTTCTGGAACCCTGTTCGTCTCTCCCTCTGCATCAGATGCTGAACTGGTATCCAATACTTCCAGATGTCGACTCACAGGTCGATCTTCAGGTTCTGGAACTCTGATGGTGTGGCTGGCATGTACCCAGTGTTTTATTCCTGCACATTTGACTGCAGTTGTTGTCACCAGGATCACTTGTCGTGGTTGGTCCCAGCGAGGAACCAAACAGTTTCTTCTTCGGTGGACTTTTATGCGGACCCAATCTCCTGGATTCAAATCGTGAGCTGGTTTTCTTTCAAGAGTGGTTGCCTCCGGTCCAACCTGATGAAACACAGAACGTACCACATCAGCCAATCCTTTGCAATAATCCAACACGAGATCATCAGTTATAGTCAGTAGTTTGTTGACAGGTACATGTGCTTGTCTCATTGCTCGTCCCATAATTATTTCGTGGGGACTGAGTCCTGTCTTTCTTTCCGGTATACTTCTGATAGTCATTAAGACCAATGGCAAGGCATCTGGCCATTTGAGTCCTGTGGCTTGACACATTTTCCCTAGCCTGTTCTTAATTGTTCCATTCACTTGCTCTACTATTCCAGAAGCCTCTGGTCTGTATGCACAGTGCAGTTTCTATTTAATACTAAGTGCTTCACAAATCAGTTGAATCAATTCGTTTTGAAAATGTGTTCCTCTATCTGTTTCAATCGTTACTGGAAAACCATACCTTGGAATGAATTCTCGCAGCATAAGTTTAGCTACTGTAATTCCATCATTCCTTCTTTGCAAGTTTGAATTCATAGGAATGACTAAAGAATGCTCTTCTATTTTCTGATTCTCAAAAACTGGTATTACTGGACCTATCGTTACTGGTACAGTTACAGCTTCCATATTCATTGTTAATTCTCTTATCTTTTCAGTCAATTCTCTTGTGGTTTTTGCTAATTCAGTTGCATTGTCACTTTCTATCTCTTCATTTTGTGAAGTTTTTAATTGATCTTGTGACCTATTTATCTCATTTCTTCGTTCGGGATTTTTATTCCTCCCAGTTTCCATTGGCGGTGCATTAGGTGTCACCACCGCAGAATTCTGTTGGTATGGAGGTGGGTTTCTGTTTAAAATATCTTCCAGCAATTCATCTTCCGTCTCACTACCACCATATCCATACTTTTCAGTAACCAAATGTTTATTTTTCTCTGTACACTTTCTCTTTGCTTCTTCCTCAACTGTAAAAGCTGGAAACAAACCTCCTGTCATATTAGCATATCTCCAACGCTTTATTCTGTCCTCATGATTCACTCCCCACAACCTTCCGGGCACAAAATCATGATTCTTTAATCCTTTGAATCTTTCTCGTTCATACATCTCATCTTCCCATTCACTTAAAGCTTCAAACTGTGTCGGTCTAGGTTTAGGTTCAAGCATCGTCATCTTCTCCCTCAAATTCCGAAGTACAGCTACACTAAATGAACCATTCTCAGGAAATGCTAATACTCCATAATTTTGAGTATATTTAGTCCAATTTTCTAACCATATGCAGGTATGATATCCGTACTTCTGCATCATATGCGAAGCTGGTGATTTCGGCGGAGGAATTACTTGTCCCTCTCTAGTCACTACCTTTTTGTCTTTCTTAAAAAGTTCTTAATTTTCGCCATCCACGACGTTTTCTCTCTACCATACTCATAATAAGCCATAACTCACAATCTCTTTCCCTTCTCAAAAGTCCGCAATTCAACACTGTTCTCTATGCGTTATTCGGACCTATCCCAGCGCGACTCACACCAACGCTCCAATCCTAAGCTTCTACGTCACTCCTTATCCAACCACTCCTAGCGCGTCTCACACCAACGCACCAATCAGAGCGTCTTCTGTATAACTAGTGTACTGTCCAATCCCAGCGCGGCTTTTGTCTACGTGAGTTCTGCTCCTGACCCCTCCTTTACAAAATTTATCGGCAATTTATTTTTCAACAATTCTTTGTTAGTTACAACATTAAAAACATATTTCCATTGTCTGATTTCGCTAACAAAAGTGACAGTTTTATTCTAGCTCGCAAGAATACAGTTTCGTTCGATAAGTGTAGCACTTCCCTCTACCTTACCCTTCTTTCAAGCAAGGGGTAAACCCGTTTCTCTGGGGATAAAACACATGTGGAGGCTACACTGCTCCTGAGAATTAAGGCCAGAGTTTCACAAGAAAACCGGTTGCTATTTCACTCACACACCTTTTATACAGAATATGTCCCTATCATAACACAACCTGTGTTATCACCAATATGAACTCAGACAATGCACTATTCCATGTGACTTCTCTTGTCACACGTGTCCACTTCCTACTTCCCGGAAGCTTCAAAACCTTTGACTTACATATAACGTGATACCATACAACATGAAGTGTTATACATAAAAAATAATCAATAATCAATAATCACCAAACTAATCTATAGTAACCATAACTCTGCTACCAAGAAATCTGATCCAGCGCTATCAATAAAATTTCTTCTCCTATATGCTTTGGACGTCCAGGTACAAATATCCCTCTTTCCACAACTATATCCATATGACGGTGGGGCCCATAACACCGCATAAACATTCACTCTCTCATATATTCCCTGGATTTCATCCGTTTTTACCTAGGAGAAAACAGTTAATGACTTGCTGGAAGGAGATGGGATACCTTTTAAAACGACATAATACTTCTCAAGCTTTAAGGTATTCCGCTCATTGGTCGATGGACCAACTAGTAGGAATCAGTTGATGGTGATTAAGACCAGCTCAATCACTATAAACCTTTAAACATTTACATTTATCATTGAGCTAAAGAACCACTGACTCATTGTTTAAAGATAATAAAGTTTATATAATTTTTAGAAGCATGAATAAGTTTCAAATTTATTATTCAGATTATTACATTTAGCATCATTATAAGAATAAATTGAAATTGCAATGCATACCTATTAGATGGAAAAACAAAGTTCGTCACAGCAATGAATTCAGATCACAGCATAGAACTCCCGAAAAACTGTCTATCTGTCCTAAAAACAGGCCTTCTCAACGGACCACCGATAGGATGTTTCCCGCCACAATCCCGTTCTTTTCCCCTTTAGTATTTTAAGAATAAAAAGGTCTAATAGTATTAAATGGAAAATCTATTAAAAGCAAAAGGTTCTCCAGCAGCAGCGTCTCGTGCTCAATCAAAAATATAAAATAGCAGCTCCCGCTCCTACCCCCCTCTAAGAGTAGGTCTTCTTATACCCTAATACTAGCTTACTAAGTGAAAATGTTACATCTTTGTGGGCGAGATTCTCTCTAATTGGTCCATTTGGGGTCAGTATACATCTCATTATGAATATCCTTGCTCCAACCAGTTCTTTGTGGAAAGTTCATACTTCTGTCGTTTCTCACGGGTTCATGACATTACCCATCCGCACATTGGTCTCAATCTGTATCCTTTTCTGATACTTTTAAGTTGAACAGTTCATTGTTTATTCACATATTCACTGCAACTTCTCACGCTTTTCGCTATGTCCTTCTTTGGCACACGTTTGTATAATAAGGTCATCGCAGCCTTGACCACGCTTCCATCCTAGGCTTTGGGACGGTCACATGATCCCTTTGTTCACAGCCTTTCTCGCTTTCGGAACCCACTTCGCGCCTGCGTACTCTAGCTTGTTTGCCATGGCAGTCATTTTTACATCGCGGCACAACAGGCCTAAGCGAACTATTATAAAGATAAACAGAACATAGTTAAGAATAAAGAATATAAGCCTTTTCGTTTCCCTCCCGTCATTCTACGTACCCCAATTAAGTATTACCTAGCAAAAGCGTCATATAAAGCCATTTCTTACTTACCAACCGCTTTACTTTGCCACTACACAGTTTATTTCCAAGCACAAATCATGCATTTATTATTCTAATTAGTACGCAAATTATTAGGCTTATGTTATCCACGTTAACAATTGTAAGTAAATTAGTTTGCACGGATATAGCGTGTTACCCATAACCCTTTTCATGTAACATACATGGTTGGTTATTTACTGAGACGAACCTGTGTGTTAATTATTCAACATAAATATTAGGAGGTTAAAAAAATTGTTTACCCTGCTCCATCACAAGCAAGTATGTGCTTATGTTGTCACGCCCTGTACGTATCAAGGAGGGGCCATTGCCGTTGTTAATATATCTAGGGTTCTCTAGGCACTTTCGTAGGGAGTCCACTAACTCCTTGAAGACCATCTTAAACATCTTCTAGAAGAGAATAACTCCTCTGGTGGGGGGGGGCTAAGTAAGAACGCCTCTCCTGTAATATCAAATGTGCCTGGGATGACTGATCTTCTAGTTTGCTTCTGTCGGTTTTCCTTGGAACAAGCATTAATTTTTGGTGGATTATCATTGCACTGGCTCAAAGTTTGAGATGACAAATGCTCTAATAGATGCTTTCCACCTATTTTCTGGTTCCAGGAATTGGGAGACCATAACATGGATGTTGATGTGGAAACAGACAAAAAAAGCTGAAGAGTTTCTCCAATCTCTTGTGCTTCACTGAATAGGTTACAGGATGTACACACATCAGTGGTCACGCTTTGGATTTAGTTCTTGACCGAAGCAAGTTGGTCTCCATGGACAGTGTTGCACAGTTGTGTTGAACAGATCATCTCCTTATTGGGTTTCATTAAATCCATGACCATTGTTAAACCAGAGTGCCAAAACATTATAGCTCTCTATACTTGTTTATGGAGAATATGGACCTCACTAATATCATGCAGGTTCTTGGGGTGAGTCTGAGAAATAGGGATGATCTGCCCAGCCCTAAAGCTATAATGGTCAGGTGTTCCCATGCTCTTGATGCCGTCTCTAATAACCGGGCACCTAAGAATAAGTCAACGCCCAAGTTTTCCATATCTCAGAATGTCTGATTCTCTGTAGAGGTGGGCAGAATGTTTCATTATGCCCGCAGAATCAGCGGACTTTCGCCGACTCTGCATTACTCTTGTAACGCGGAGTTCCAGCCAAATGCTGACAATCGCTGCACTGATGAATTTTTCTCTCAAGGCTCCAAAAATGTGAGCAAGATTTGGCCTCCTATAGTGCGATTTTCTAATACCAGCGGTCACGGGTGGTCACAAGCTGTCGTGGTTAGAGGGCTGCTTCGCAAGCAGATTTGCAGTTGTTCTAGTAGATTTTCTACTCGAGGGGCAGCAAAATCAACTCAAATCCTGCCATTCGTGCTGATTTTTCAGTGCTGCTCAAACTACTTGCAATAAAGTGCACTGCAAGCCGTGTGATGAGCATATTTTCTGCCCGTTGGTGGAACTCCGCCGAATCTCGCAGCAGAATTTTTATGTAACTCATCAAAATTCTGCAAAGTAAAACTCTGCAAGTTCCTCCAACCCCTAGCGCTAAATTAAAAACGACAAGCAGAACGTGCCTGATAGAAATACTGTTGGCAGGTAAATAGACCACCCTACAGAACTTATACAAGAAAAGCTATCTGTCAATGAAGCAACATCATCTTGAAAAACAACTCTAGTCATCAGCTGTTTGCCACCTTGAAAGTGTTTATCAATTCCCCATGCATCTTCAACACCAAGCATTGCTCTTAACTGTTCTTCAATGACCCTGGCAACAATTTCACATCTACAGTTAGAGGAATCAATGAGAACCTAAAAGGCTATTTATCCTCCTGCCAGACCATTGTGTGAGTCTTTCTGGAAAAGTTCTCCCTCACCTCTGGGGAGGAAGCAAAGCACTGATTTTTAAGTTAAAATCTAATTCTCCTGAAGACCTATGCACAGTGGTGGTGCTGAAAAAAGGGGCACCTTCTATTGCCAAATCTATGTCTTGCTTGTCTAACTTCAGGAACTTGTCTGCGGTGGTCCTAGAAGACCGGAAGTTGGAAGTGGTGTCCCCCTTCTCACAAAGCCCAAACTGGACAGCAGAGACATCAATCAGTGTTGGAAAATTGCCACACGTCTTATTTTTGGGAAGTTGTTGGAGAATTTGGTAGCTAGGCCATAGTCCAGCCAACACATCCAGTTGATTATCAAGCTGGGCAAGCTGGCTCCCTCTTCAGCTCAGAACTCAAAGGGTGCATGGAAGTAGTCAAGCGGCAGATGAGCCAAACCTATCAGAACCTCAATGAGACTCAAACTCAGCTGCTGTTCCTGGGAAATGACCTGGTGCATTGGAAAAGTACTTTGTGGCCCTCATGAGGCGGGGGTGGGGAGGGTGTCCTTCACCTGAACGACAAGATAAGTTCTTGGGCTACTTTTAGAGCATGATGTGTCACTAGAAATACAGGTTGAATCGGTGACCCTCACACCTTTTTGCAGCATTGAAATATTTCATATTGCCTGTGTTCTAAAACTGTGCGCTTCAGCACTTAAAATATGTGACTTCTTAGCACTACACATGTTCCTTTCACAATTCCTTTTGAACTAAGAAGTCATAAATAGCTGTGGAAAAGACATTGCAATCGCACACGGGGAAGCTCGATGTCCTACTCCAAGCCACCTAGGACGTCAAAACGACCCTGAAGCCTAAGCTAGACACTCTCACTATTGAGATAGGATATTTGCTATTTGATCATGGTAAACTTGTGGAACGCTTGGATACTGCAGAATCCGCCCTGGCCACCATGAGCCCATCGATGACAGACATGCATACTCCGATACAGGACTTAAAGAAGGTGGTGGCCCTCCTCGAGGTGAGGGTGAACGATGCAGAGGGCAGCTCAGGGTGCAACAAAGTATGCATCATTGGCCTGCCAGAAGGGGCGGAAGGCCCAAGTTTGGAGCTGTTACTCCAAGACAGGCTCGCCAGTATGGTCCTGGATGGGAAGAAATCGTACTTCTTCTCCGTTAAGGGAGCATGTCAAGTACCCACCAGGACGCCACCTCCCGGTTCGCCAACCCGGCCGGTGGTGGCCAGATTGTTTAACTATTGAGACAGAGACAACATTTTGTAAGTTACCAGGAAGAAGGGCCCATGTCTGGTGGACAACAGAAAGGTGAACATATTTCCGGACTACACCATAGACATTCCGAAATACAGAGGATCATTCCTAACCGTCAAAAGGCAGTTGTGAACAATTGGCATTAAGTACTCCCTCATGTTTCCAGCTAAACTTAGAGTGCTGGACTTTGAGAAGGTTCTCTTTTTCAGGACTCCAGCGGAGGCATATGCCTGGCTGGAGTCTAGGAAAGGGGTGAGGTTGTCCACCGATCTTGTTCGAAAGGGATGCTGGGAGCAGCAGAGAAAGAAGCACAGACCCTATGGCTCTGCGAGGGACAGGCCCTCAAAGAAGCAGGCAGCCAAGGAGAGGGCTATGGTGGTGGCGGAGATTGAACTATACAGTGACTTAGTCGCTGCACCATCCACCACCCCTATGGGCTCTCCAAGCCAGCTGCTAGATGATATAGACGCTGACCTGGAACTGGATTTGAGAGCTGGACCGAACATCAGCCCAATGCCACCTGACCAAATCATATGAATGGAACACTGTCATATCCCATATGTACTGTGCATGCTGTTGGTGCCTGGTTGCTGCCCGGGCGTAGAGGAAGGAGCTGTAAGCCCAGGGAGTGGGGACACTGGATAAAGGGGAGGGGGCCGAGCTGCATAGGTGGGTCCACCACCATAGATTTCTGATCTCCAAACCACACCCTCAGAGATTGTGATGGAACAAATGGGCACACAGGTTCACTGAGTTAAGCTATGGAGAAGCTACCATTGTAGTTTTCACTGGAGGATGGAAGTTGGAAGTTATATAGTTTTTATGGTTTATGTTGAGAGGTCTCTATTATCGGTGCAAGTGGCAGCACCTTACGATGCCATCTCGCAGATACACGGTTATGACCTGGAATGTGCGAGGGATGGCTACACCCCAGAAGTGCAGCAGGATCCACTCATACCTGAAGTGCAGTGGGGTACAGATTGTACAGTTAAAGGGAAAACCTCTATTATCTGCTGAGCTCCAGAAGTTGTTAAGGAGGTGGGGAGGGCAGATACTGGGCACGACAAACTCAGCATATGCTAGGAGGGTGCTGATTTGGGTCTCTCCCACAGTCCCGCTGGTGATACATCACAGGGTCATTGATAGGGACGGGCACTACGTGGTAACAGAGGGAGTGCCAGATGGGGAGCCACTGACACTGGTGGCGCTCTATGCCCACAACACCAACCAAACCCAGTTCTTAGATGGACTCCCCCCCACCTTGGTGCACAACCTAGTGGCCCAAGCATATGGGGTGAAGACTTTAACCGTGTGGAGGATGTTGCGCTTGGTAGATCCCACTGCAGGGAGCAAGCAGCCGGACGACCTCATGCCATTTTAGCTCCTGGATCAGGGACGGATAACGTTATGACATGTGGTGAAGGCTTACCCAGACAGTTTGGAATGCGACTATTACTCCCATGCGTGCCACCTACACACTTGCATTGAACTCCTATTGTGCAACGAGGCAATATTCTGTAATGTCATTGACTCAGAATACTTGGGACGGACGGACACTCACAGACCATAGTCCACTCAGAATGGCAGTGCCCTGGGGTAGGCGCCTCACAGGTATATCCACGTGGAAGCTCTACTAGACACGCCAAATAAAGAAACTGTTGGGGACCAAACTGGCCAGTATTTTATGGAAAACACCGGTACTACTTCACGAAGGGGCATAGCGTGTGTCCGGGTTTCCACAATTGACACAACAAACTCACATCATGTTAATGCAGCGTGATATCGATCCGGCTCAAGATGCTAGCATATGGGCAGGAGTTTTTAAAAGCCTGCCAGGTTCCTAAAGATTCACAGAAGAATCCAGAAGCAGCCAAGACGTGCAACAGTAGTTGCAGGTCTAGTTTCTCGCAAGTACAGGTGAAACTGTGAAGTGCGCACAAAGCGTTCTAAGCCGCACATTTCACCTCGGTTTCCTCAGTGGTAGTGTTGTTGGCATCGTGCTTGCGATTTTTTAGTCAGATAGTTGGTAGTGTAGCCCTTTCTGAGTTCGCACATAGAAAATTAGAGTATGGTAGTGTCTTTCGTGAACGCGGTTCAGTCAGTCAGAGAAAGTTTCGGTCACTTGTCTTAAAAAAGGGTGCAGTTTCTGAAAGAATTAGTTTGTGAGAAGAATAGAATCTTTTAAGAAGAAAGAAGTCTTACCTGAGTCCCCGAATTCCAGTCGCAGTGAAGAAAATCCATATTCTGAACCAAGCACACGCAAGTACCCGACCTGAAATGAAAAGATAGTGTAATTGATGACAAAAGAAATTATATTAATATCAGTATATCTAGTCTCAAAAGAAATAGTGAGAAATGAATAGTGAAATGTGAACTTAAAAGTTCTTAAAAGAAAGACATTTAAAGATATACGGCAAAAGACTGTATGTTAGGAAAAGTAAGAACTAATCCCTCAAATTTTCATTTTGCTAAAAACAAAAGAACGGATGCTAAAACCTTAGTCTAGAGGTCACCCGCTTCTGTTGTCCCAGATGAGGATCTATTCAGATCCATTCTGCAGATCTTGCGTCACCTGTCAGTGAGTGACTGCATCCACCTGCAAGGGGATGTATGAGGGGTCCATGAGACCCCCTTTTTCCTCTCCACCTTTTTGTGGAACACTTTCAGTGCACCCCCTAAATTCATGTTTGCCTCTGTGCCTGCGTCCATAATACGGTGCGGGGGTAGAGGCAAAGAGATTCCCTCATTTACATGGCACCATGCCCCCACGCAAATGAGGGAACACCCTCTTGAGATAGCACTGGCGTTACATGTGCGCCAGCACTATCAGTATTACAGAAGGCGTCGCACAAGCATCTGCAGCCCCTTCTGTTATACCAAAGTGCCCCGGGGGCGCACAAAATGGGCACACATGCCTATTTCACCCCCGGGGCACTTTCTATATTACGCCCCTTGGAGTTCAAACTAGTTAATTCTTGAAAATCAGTGAAAATGACGAGCTGTACAATAGCAGCACTGAAAACAGGAGAGACACCAAATGCAAAATAGGAATGTACCCGAAAAAACAAAAATGCTATTAAAATAGAGCGCCCATATATATATACAGGGCTGCAGAGCATACCTGATGATAAAAACAATCTGAATAGGCAAGATAGTGCGAAAAGCAGGAAGTCAGATTTGCAACCCGGCACCCCATCCGCAAGATACTGCCTCCTCAATCATCCTCTGATGACTTCCAACCACAGACCTCTTTAGGAAGAAACAAGACTCTGACTCCGTCCTCCTTTTTCACAATAACATCCTAGGTGGCAGCCATTTCTGAAATCCCGCTTCCCTCGAGAGTCAAGTTAGTTTTGTTTTGTTGCAGCATTCACCGCTGCACAAGCCACCATTCCTCTGATCCTAATTATCATCATATCTGGCACTCCAATTGCAGTAAGCATTGAGTCAACACCATCTAAACGTACTGTTTTCCATAGCTCGAAAGTTCCTGACACTGCTATGTTGTTTAGCCATAAGAAGAACATTGCTGCCCTGGAAGACCTACCTTAGCTATCCAATTGGCAAGCTGCAGGAGGATGGTCCCAGAAAGAGTTCTGCAAGGCACAAAAGAGTGCCCCACTCTTGAGGTCCTATACCTGCAGACTATGACCCAGGCCAATGGTGACACCTCTGGTGATCACCACATTTATTGAGAGAATGGTCTCCTGTATAGTGAGCCTAAGATCTCTGAGTCTGTGTCCACCCATGTGTTGGTGGTCCCCCAGTGCTACCGGGCCTTTCTACTGGAGCTGGCTCATGACATCCCATTAGCAGGACATCTAGGTTAGGCCAAAACATATGACCGACTGGCAGCGGCAGTCCATGCAGGTATGCGCTGTGGATATCACCTGATGTTTCCGCAGAAGCGAGGTGAAGAACCGATGCTGGATCCCAACTTCCCTCACCCACCAGATCAGCCCAACACAGTTAAAGACAAAGAGGTGAATGTGGGGAAGAGGGGAAAACAAAACAAGGAAAAGGAGGAGGAGTCAAACGAGATGGCACGTCTTGCACAATGTCCTTATGGGGTTGATTGCATACACTTCCTATGTAAAATAACATACAGTAAGTATCCGTCATACATATGTCAGAGGGTAGTATTTAACAATGACCTGAAACATACGTAGGATTAATATGCCTGATGACCATCCCTCTTCCAATTCAAATGAAGATAAAGACAGGCAGGAAATAATTTAGGACTGATGTGTCTATGAAAATAGAAAATACTAGGCATTAACATTATGGCTGAGGATCCTAATTATTTAATTACAAAGAAAGTGAAAGATACTAACCTTAACATTTGCCACCGTATTATTCCACTTAGACCCAAAAATTATATATCCTGCTACTACTAGGAAAAAACCAAAAACATATTTTCCTAGACAGGATGTAACAAGAAAAACGCTACACAAAAAGGTGCTGGGTCAGATTAGAATAGGCGTATCCTTAAATGTTCAGGAAACTAAAATATAACTATTTTCTCTTCTAGCCAGGCCATGAAAATGAAGGAAAACTAAATAATAAGCAATTCTCCACTCTTCGTGGAATCCAGGAAATCAGATAAGTATTATTATCATAGCATACATAATGTCACCATCCTACCGTATGTCAGAAGGCTAGGATTCTTTCAGTAAATACTTTTCCCTTCTCTCGTTGTAGTTGAGAGGTGAAAAAAAACTCCAGGTGCGTAGAACTCGAGGGGCTGAATTACATGGAACAGCCGGCGAGAGAACGCCAAGTCAGACGATGACCCGGAAGAGGAAAACAAGATCTTGGAAGAGAAGACTCCTCCTGCTGCAGCAGGAGCACGTCGGAGATGTACCGCAAGACCTGGTGGCTGCAACAACAGGATACAAGGCAGGTAAGTGAAACAAGGAGTGCGGGAGAGGCTAGGCAGAATCTGTGACTGATTGCAAAGCGCGTTCTTGTCACAGACCGCCCATTTTATCTGCACTTGACTCTGCCCCGCCCGCCAATTGCAGACGGCGAGCGGGGCATGCTTCACAGTGGCAGGGTGGGAAGTCAACAGACGACGGAATAGTGAAAATTAAATATATAAATAATTCCTATTCCGTCGTCTGTCGACATCCCCCCCACACTGCCCCACCACACTTACCTGCACGGACCGCTGCTGCCGACTGGTCACCCACTTCTGTTGTCCCAGATGAGGATCTATTCAGATCCATTCTGCAGATCTTGCGTCACCTGCCAGGTCAGTGGCAAGTTAGGGGTAAAGCATAAGGCTCCCATACTCCCCTTCTCAGTGTTGGGAACACCCCTTAGGGAGGTGGGAATAGGCATTGTCGGGCCTTTGGAACAAAAGACAGCTTTAAGCAGCAGGTTCATCCTGGTCTGGGTCGTGCCATGCCACAAGATACCCTGAGGCCATCACCCTGAGGTCAGTGACTGTACCTGTAGTGGCCAGGCATAGATGGGGATCTTTGCTTGCGTGAACTCCCCAAGGAGGTTGTGTCTGGCAGGGGCACCAACTTCATGACTGCGTACATGAAGACCTTGTGGGGTGAGTGTGGGATTACCTGCAAGTTCTTCACTCCATGCCACCCCCAGACTAATGGTTTTCATAAGAGATTCTACAACCCTGAAAGGCATGATTATAGGCATATCAGAGTCCATGAGGTGTAAGTAGAAAGTCCTGCTACCATGCCTACTATTTGCCTACAGGGAAGTGCCTCAAAAGGGAGTGGGCTTTATTCTCGTTGCACTTCTGTTTGGCCACCCTGTTAAGGGATCTCTCAGAGTTGTAAAGGAGGGGTAAGCAAAAGCCCACAAGAAACCCCCGCAAGATGTAGTGAGCTACATGTTGGTCATCAATTGCTTCTGAAAAGAGTTCACTAAGAACCAGGAGGCTAGCCAGGAAGTGATGAAGCAGTGGTATAACCAGAAGGCCACTCTGACAGAATACCAACCTGGCCAAAAATTGTGGATCATGGAGCCCATGCAGCCCTGAGCCTTAATGGACCAGTGAACATGGCCCTATTAAATTAAGGAGAAAAATATTGAGGTCACCTACTTGTTGAAACTCCAGGCATCCAGGAACTCCTTAAGGGTACTGCATGTGAACCACCTCAAACTATAGAATGAGAGGGCTGAGTTAAAAATGCCCATGGTGACAAATGGTGGTGAGGAGGAGAAGGAGAGTGAGCCCCTCCCACACCTACTGTCTTCCAAGAAGCAAGATGGGTCTGTAGAGCATATTATCCTCACCCCCACACTGACGTCAGAGCAACAGAGAGACTGTCACCAGTTACAGGAACAGTTTTCTTCTATTTTGTTGCTTAACCCAGGGTTCAACAGCTGGTGTACCCATGATATTGACACAGCGGACAGCAAGCCTTTCAAAAACAAGATTTGCAGACACAGGGACAGCAAGATTCACAGGCTGTCTGACAAGGTTAAAGCCAGTTTCAAAAAAGAGGTTTCTAATAAGCTCCAGTCGAGGGTGATTGAACCCTCCTGTAGTCCCTGGTCCCCACTGGGTACCACCCCAGAACTGAGGTTATGTGTGGACTATAGGGGTCTAAATCCAGTCACTAAGACAGATGCTCACCCCATCACCACAGCTGCCAAATACCTGAGGCCAATGAGAGATCAGCATGTTCCACCCCGAGGGGCACTTTCAGTTTAAAGTGATAGCCTGTGGGTTAAAGAACACCCCCTATCACCCTCTGAAGGTTGGTCAACCAGGTCTTAAATGGGCTGGAAAACGTCAGTGTATCCTATGTGGATGACATTGCTGTCTTCACTCCAGCTGGGATAGCCACCTGCACAATCTCAATTAAGTGCTTCTGGCCCTGCAACAGGCAGACATGACTATGAAGGGCAGCAAATGCCAGATAGGACAGGGCTCTGAGGTGTACTAAGGGCACCAAGTTGGTGGAGGCCATGTAAAGACTCCTAAGATACAGACCATTGTGGCTTCGGAGTTTCACAAGACCGAAACTGAAGTGATAATCTCCTTAGGCAACAATGGATAATACAGGAGGTTTCTCAAGGTGTATGGCACCATTGTTGCCCCCTTGACTGAGCTAACTTCCAAGAAGTAGCCAAAAAAGATCTTGACAGAGGCATATCGGAAAACATTTGACACCCCATAGGAGGCAATGTATAAAAGGGACCTGACATCGCAAAAGAATTCCTAATGTTGACAGATGCTTCAGAGCATAGGATAGGGGCTATGCCTTCACAGCTAAATGATGAGGGCCATGACCAACCTGTAGCATTCATGAGCAGGTGGCTTTTTTCCAGGGAACAAAGGTGGAGTGCAATTGAGAGGGAGGCATCAGATGGCGGGTGCAAATGTGGGGTGGAATCCTGAACTGTAGAGGTGGTCTATATCCCTATAGGGTATGGACTTCATGGTAGAACATCGCCCTGGGACTGACCATGCCAATGCTGATTGTCTTTCCAGGTTTTTCCACCTCTGCGAAGAAAACTACCATGGTGGTATGTAGTTATCCCCGCCTTCTGCTAGAGGGGAACCATCTTCGAAATTACCATCTTTTGTGCGATGTACCCCCAGATCAGTGCCTTGCTGGCTGTAGAACTCTGTGCTCCCCCTTTCAACATGATGAAGTTGGTATACCACTAATAGGCATATTTAATATACCTATAACCCTGAGTATATGGCGCCCAACGTGTACCCAGGGCCTGGAAGTTAATGTCACAAGTGGACTGCAACACCAGTGCTACTACTGTGACAGTTTAAATCCGACTGCAAGCCTGCCACTAGTAGCCTGTCTGTGCATGGATTCATTGCAAATTCGACAAGTCGAAATAACCCTTCTTTAAATATTAGTAAGTCACACCTAAGGAGGCTTTACTGCCCATAAAGGCATAGTGCATGGACTTTAAAAGTAGGACATGTAAAAATGTTATAGAAAACATGTCCTTACACTGACAAAACCCTAAAAACTATTTTCACATAAGCAGGTTTGACTGTTCCATAGGCAAGCACTGGGATATAATATTAAAATTAATTAATGTTATCTCCACCTAGGAAACAACTACAAAGTTAATTCTTGGACTTTTTAAAATATTTATTCCAAACCCAGGTCATAATTGTAATAAATATTTTAGTTCAGGTACTTTTAGAAAGTTACTTGTTGACCTGCCTAAAGCTTCTGGAAACCCACTTGCATGAGATGCAACTGTCATGCAAAAGCTTGAATAGTACTTTTGATGAGGTATGAGCTTGTTCCCAGAGTTGAGACAAATTTCTTGGGTGTGGGAAATGTTCTCTCCAATGGCAGGCTGAACATCTGGGCTGTGCCCAGGAACTCAATTAACTTCAAAGATGTCTAACCTGTTACACGCAAATGTAGCTAACTCCTCAGTCTCCACTTTTACTCTGTTACCCTAGCCAGTCAGACACCAGGCACAGTTGGAGTGGAGATGCCTCCAGAATTAGATTAGAGTGACCATATGGGAGGGGTTGCACATTTCCCTTGCTACATCTCTGGGGTAGGTACAGGAGCTTCTCAAAAGGGAAGTAAGGTTTTGCTACATTGGTTTTGGGCAGAGAGGGGCACCGTGGGGTTTTTGCAGTAGTGCACAAAGGTCTACAAATGTGAGTAGGTTTGAGCCTTGGAAGTTTTCCCATATAGATAAGGGAGGGGCCAGGAGTCACCCCCACCCACACGCTGGTGCCAGGCATAAATGTGGCACCCACAGTACCCTCCACAGAAACCTTCCAGGACCTGTGAAAGAACAGAAGAGGATTGGACCTGTTGTATGTAACCAAGAAGACTGGGCTTACTCTTCCTCTTTTACCCAGGACAAAGAGTTGAATTCTAAGTGTCATAAGGCTAACCTCCTGTTTGAGCTATAAGGACACACCAAGCTTCAAGAGGCCTTTTTCCTGCATTCCTAGCTGACCAGTCCCAACTGGTCTGTCCCTGGACCCTTCTCCTGCCCTCTATTGACCCCCAAGTGCTGTCGCCAATGTCCGGGACCCTTGGCTGGTGTCAAAGTGTACTCCTCCTAACAAATCCTGAAACCTCGGACTTAGATATTTTTTGTCAACATTTTGCTCTGAGAACAGGCAGGAGACTGGAACCACCCTGCCAAACTGATCCAACTAAGGGGCATTGGCGCTGGGCTACAGATCCCTACAGCTGCCGCTACGTTCTTCTCTGCAGTAGCAAATCAGGTTCAGAGGAGGTATCCATCATTTTAAGGAAACAGGCTTGTTACAGGTTCAAACTGGCTTTTTGCCCCATTTTGACTGCTAGGCACTGGTGTAACAACGCTGTAATGCCCTGCGCCCTGCTAATCAGGACTCTGAACCTTCAAAGTACATGTTTTATTGGCTTACCCCTTGTAGGAAATTGGGCTATTAGTTTTGCAGAATGTAAGAACTGTGCAAGTAAAAGATAGACAAATTCCCCTTACTGAGAACCAAGCACCCCGTTGTAGCGCTTGACTCTGTCAAGATAGCGAAGCAGAGTAGTCCAAGCCCTACTCAGGCAAGGTGGTGTGGGCTAGTGATCACCATTCACTAGCATCCAATTATAACACTCAAAAAATGATTGTCCCATCAAGGCTTTTTCTTTAGGAAAAGGAAAAGTGCATTTATTACACACACACTACTAAACACTACACATTAATTTACAAATCCATACATACTGCAAATACCTTAGATGGCATTATGAAATCACATTTGACCCCTAACATGCCATGATCTCTTAAATCCTTAAATCATAGTACCCCCACCACCCTCTGTACTACACAGCATATCACAATGTAAGGGGGTATCACTTTAAATAAAACAAGCCCATTGGCTTTATAAAAGGTTCACCATATTAAAAGACCAACAAACCACATGTTAAATCACACCATCATTTCATGTAACCAATAATAACCATGTGTAAAGGAAGTAATCATTGTTAATAAAGCACTTCAGAATTACTCAACAATCATTGTCAACAATAAATGGTTAATAAAGCATTGAAATCAAGCATAAAATGTGTCAGTGTCTTTTTATACATATTGAGGTCATAGAAAATGCAGCCATAGAACCAGCCCTAGAGAGTGCTGCATTCCCAGCTGTAGAGCAAAAGTTCCAGCCTGGGGAGTGCTTTGAAAATCATGGTGAAAATCATGATGGCCCTACATTTTAAGACCTTGCAAATGTAGGGTTAGTTTTGTAAATTTATTAGGGAGGTTGCTGTGCCTCCTGCAGCCTCCCACAACTTTGTTGGTGGTGCTCGGCATGGCTTTCCTTTTTTTCCTTTCTTTTCCTTTTTTGAGGAGAGGGTGCCTGGTCCCACCCGGGCATATTCTGGTCTCATTTGATGGGCGCAGTTTGAGAAGCACACCTCCAGCTGCCCTGGCTGACTCCCCACCCGGCCAGCACTCTCCTTCTGCCACTGTGGTAGCCAGCAGTTCTCTTTTACCCCTCACCTGCAGGCAGTTTATATCTTGTCTATGGTGGGTGCCCCGCTCCCCCTAGAAACAGGCACTGGGAGCGGGGGATGAATCCACAACTGTGGGAGCGAGGCGGCACTCCCCCTTAATCCTTAGTTGCCTGGGAAACAGAGATGGGGTCCCGTGTCCCTCCTCCTCCTCCTCGTCTCAGGTGAGCATGATGGCGCTTCCCCTCAGCGGCTTACATCGGCGGCCCAGAGATGAGGTCCCGGGTTCCTTTTCTTTTTGTTGGGGTGGAACAACAGTGCTTCTCGGTCCTCTTGAATCGGCCACCGGGGAGATGGGGGTCCACAGGGCAGGAATGAGCCTGGGGACGGGGCCCCATGTAACCTCCTCCCTGGGTCAAAATAACAGAATACATCTTGCCCAACCTCTAGGCCCTGGCTCACCCTAGGGGTAATTTTCAGGCAAGGGGCAAAGCCCCACACACTCGTTCGCTCACAAAGGAAGTCAAAGGTCGCCAACTTTAAAAAGGCCATAACTCAGTCCCTGTGGCACTGATTTGGATACTCCTGAGCTCATTCTACCCCTGGTGATGAACCCTAGCCACCAGGAGCAGTTCCAGCTGGCCTACAGCCTCCAAGATGGTGAACTTTGCAGGGAGCTGGTTCCACTGGCTTCCTGCATCAGCTCTCCTCCTGATCTTTGTCGCTGGGCACAGAATGCAATATCTTTTTACCAACTGGTCCTCAGGTGTGAGGGGGTCAGCCTCACTGGCCTTTGGATAGATCCACTGGTCCTAGGGTCTACTAGAGCAGAGGCTTGGTCCTTTTGGGCATCATGGCGTTTCTTCTTCCAGTTGCCCATGGCTACTGCCATCAACACATCTCCAGTGAAAAGGCACAAAATAGCCCTCTCTCACTCTTGTGCAAGTGCTTTTGAATGGGGTGGAAGGTTCTGGAAGCCAACCTTCGGGTGCCACATCACCTCTTCACCCCTGTCACAACCCTCCTGCTCAGCAAGCTGGGACAGTCCACGATGGTGCCATCCAGAAGTCACAGTCCATATCTCCTTTGAAAGCATCAGCTCCACTGCTCACTGACATCACTGCCAGTGCCTTTCCCACTAAAACATCAAAGGGGAGGCCCCTCCTTTTTTTTAGCTCTGCTGTCTGGACTTCCTCCTTTGTTTAGTGGGCCTGGGCTGTCCCCAGCCCTGGTACTGTGTGACAGCTAGTTAACAGGTGCAGATTTTTCTTCCCCACCCCTTCCTCCTTAGGAGCTAAAGGAAGCAATGTTAATTACTCCTTTTGTGTGGGGAGGCTTTTGTTCCCTATACTGGGGAGAAATGTAATTAACTTAGGCCAGCAGGGTGACCAAAAGCCGGGGCTCTGATCCTGAGCTGAGCCAGGGAAATATGAAACTTCTGGATGACCCATAAAGTGAACATATATGATCTTGAGACCCACGTATATGAACTGTGCACACACCTTCCACCTCAGTTTCATACATCACAAGACTTTGTAGGCCTACAGGAAGCAAAACTGCACTCTGAGGCAGATTTCCCCCTATATGTATAATAAAGTGTCAATGAAGACAAAACAGTAAATCATACTGCTTTCACCTATAAGTGCCCACAACTATGATAAAGCCTACCCCAAGCCAATCTGTAACCCTGCAGAGTCCCCTCAATGCCAGGCTACCTGTGCGCAGTTACCAAGCTGCGCACAATGGTAGTCTCACACACACAGCCCGCACAGGTGGCCCATGCGTGTACACACATGCTTACATGCAACCAGTCAAGCGCTGCTTACCCTAGCTGTATTGCAGCTCCCTTATCTTAAAAGGTGTACACTGGTGGTAAACTCTCACAATTGCCATGTGATTACTATGGGTGAGGCATATGTAGTGAGACTCACCCACAGTAACAAGTCCAAAACCGGCTGATCAAAAAGGCAAAAATCCCAGTGTACTAAAGGGGCAGAACCCATTTTGCAAAATCCCCAATTGGCATAACTTAACTTTCTTGTAAGACCCTAGTATATGGTATCAGAGTACTTACTATCATCATCCTGGAGTACTTTACTCCTCCCATGGCAAGGGTACTCTGCCCGCTGTATTTAGAGATGTCCGCGGCCCCTGTGGACATAGCTTGCATTTCCAGGATTCGTCCTGGAGATGGATTGCAAGTTTGATGGATGGGTCCGTCAACATGACGGAGCCGTACATCAAACATACAACTTTTTTTTTATTCTCAAAAAGAAAATTGCAAGTGGGATTTTTGTTTTGAAAACAAAAAGAACAATGATCCCCTCGCTATGGTAGAATTCTCCCATGGAGTAGTGGTCATTTAAAAGTTTTCACTGCCCCTCACCACCATGTTTTTCATGGTGGTGACGGACAGTGAAAACTGCTCATTTTTTAAGCTCACTCTAAATCGGGCAGGTAGACACATGGCCAAAATTCTGATGGCCTTTACTCCGTCGGGCTATTGGGGGTGTATGTAAGTGGCGGAGATGGAGAAGTTTTTATTTATTTATTTGAGGTTTTATAGAGTGCGAACGTGACCCGTTAGGGTATCAGAGTGCTTTACAGGGATAGCACGTTATGTACAGGTTAAGCCCGGTTTTCAGGGAGTCAGGTATAGACCCTTTAAGAAGGAAAGCATTGATAATAGTAGTCCAAATGGGAACGATGAGTAGGGAGGTCGCTGCCAAGCAGTTGGCGGGAAGAGGGTCGTTGAAGTGGGTATTCGGTTTTAAGGAGGAAAGAATTTTCAAGATGGAATGGTCATCATATAGATCGAAGTTGGACCAGTGAGCTTTGTTCTTGGGTGCTGCCAGGGGGGGAAGAGAGGAGAGATGGGTCCCGGTAGGAGGAGGAGGGACATTTGAGGCGGCATTAAGTTCGTTACCTAGAGAGTTAATTTTGGTTGTAAAGAAGGAGGAGAACTCGTCACAGGTTATTAGGGATTTTGTAGTTCCTTTGGATGATTTAGCTAGTTTGTTTGATTGAAGTTTGACTATTTCAAAGAGTTTGCGGGGTCTGTTCTTGGCGTTTTCCAGTTCTGATCTGAAGAACTCTTTTTTGGATCTGAGGCTGTTCTTGTTGTAAGTATTTCTGGCCAGACGGAGAAGTTTAAGTTGGGGGGCTGAGGGGTGCTGTCTCCAAATTTCTTTCTGTAAGTCGGAGAGCTCTCCTTTCGCTATTGAGGGGACCGCTGAACCAGGGATTTTTGTCTTTGATTTGGGCCCTTTCGAGCTTTAACGGGGCCAGATCATCCAAAATGTTGGACATAGTCGAGTTGTAGTGCTCTGTGAGGACGTTGACCTTAGATAGATTTGGGGGGGTGTAGGTCATTCTCGCAGCGAGCAGTCAGCTTCTCGAGGTCAAGGTTCTTAGTGTCTCTAAGCCAGCGTTTCGGTTTCACCGGTTGTCCAGGTCTTTTCATGCGGTAGTCAGGTATTTGGAAGGTGATGGCATGGTGGTCTGACCAGTCGCATGGATCTATTGAGTTCAACCTGACCGCCGATGCCTTAGTGATGATCCAATCCAATGTGGCGCCTTTTGAGTGGTTGGAAAGGTGCAGGCCTCTGTGAGTGACTGGTTAGCGAGGAAGACTTTGACGGCGTTGCCCTGGGAGTCATTGGGGTCATTCCAGTGCAGATTAAAGTCACCGAGGAAAATGTCATTGGAGTGGGGGGAGACCTTAGCGGTAATAATTTCCATGAGGAGATCCATGAAGGTGTCGTTCTTGCCTGGGGGGTGGTAGAAGATGTGCAATTTGCATAACTGAGTAGTGTTGTTACAAATGGAGAGAGCAAGATATTCGCAGGAGTCCGTGGAGTCTGCATGGAGTTCTGTGACAAGGAGGTCTGAGCGGTAGATGCATGCAATGCCTCCCCCTTTTTTTGTTTGTCTATCAAGTCTAACAATGTTATAATTAGGTGGGACTAGTAAATCAAGGTAAGGAGATGAAGATTCATTGAGCCAAGACTCGGTTAGGATAGCTACATCAGTTTTATGGCTTAGGATGAGGGCGGCAATGTCAGAGGCGTGTCTCGCAGCTGAATGGCAGTTAAGAAGGAGGCCAGAGAGTGGAGCATTGGGACAAATGTTGTAAGAAGGGGAGGATAGGGGTACTTGTGTTAAGTTGTTGCTGTTTACACCTCTATTACGGAGAGATGATGATCTATTGGTGTTGATTGAGACAGTGGGAATCAGGTAATCGACTTTCTTGTCGAATAACATGTTATTACCATGCCATCAAACAAAGTAACATTGTGGAATGCCTATTGTTGGTGATTGTTAGAGATGCAGGGCAGGATCAAAGAACTTCTTTTCTCTATTACGAGTCAGCAGAATATGTGACAATAAATGATTGGGGAACATTTGAAATGTTTCCACAATTGACACAACAAACTCACATCATGTTAATGCAGTGTGATACCGATCCGGCTCAAGATTAGGCCTGGGCGGAAAACTACGCTACGCTCGCGTAGTTTGCGTAGTTCGCGCAACTACGCACTACGCGAATTGCACGTAGCACAGTGCAAAAACGCGTAGCGTAGTGGGCATTTTTTGCTTGCTCGCGGTCCTCAACGTCAAGTTGGCGACCGCGAGCGAGCAAAATGACATCCCGGCGAGACTTTTTCCTCGTTCGCGATCAGCAACATCAAGTTGCCGATCGCGAGCGTGGAAAATAAATCTCCCGGCGAGATTCTCAACGCGGGGAGGTCAGGTTTCTCATTGCGAGTGGTCACGTATGCTCGCGACCGCTCGCGATGAGAAACTACCAGTCCGCGTTGAGAAAACTGCCACTCGAGTACAAATCTACTCGAGCGGCAGAAAACGACTGCTTGCACTGTGCAAGATGCCGTTTGCAATGATTGCACAGTGCGGACAAGCATCCGGCACTGTGCAATCATTGCGAACCGCATTTCCTACAGCACTACGCAGTTCGCGTAGTGCTACGCGTAGCTCGCGTAGTGCGAAGTGCACTTCGCGTAGCTACGCGTATGGCATATGGGCAGGAGTTTTTAAAAGCCTGCCAGGTTCCTAAAGATTCACAGAAGAATCCAGAAGCAGCCAAGACATGCAACAGTAGTTGCAGGTCTAGTTTCTCGCAAGTACAGGTGAAACTGTGAAGTACGCACATAGCGTTCTAAGCCGCACATTTCACCTTGGTTTCCTCAGTGGTAGTGTTGTTGGCATCATGCTTGTGATTTTTTAGTCAGATAGTTGGTAGTGTAGCCCTCTCTGAGTTCGCACATAGAAAATTAGAGTATGGTAGTGTCTTTCGTGAACGCGGTTCAGTCAGTCAGAGAAAGTTTCGGTCACTTGTCTTAACAAGCATTGGCATAGCCAATAAGTCTCGCTTTTGGGACCTTATAAGTATTTAGTTATGCAGCACAATATCCTTGGTGCAACAACATCAGCTGTTGCATGGCTAAACCTTGTAGCTTATAAGTGTTTAGCCATGCAACAGTTGATGTTGTTGCACCAAGGATATTGTGCTGCATAACTAAATACTTATAAGGTCCCAAAAGCGAGACCTATTGGTATTGAAAGCGCCAATAGGTCTCGCTTTTGGGACCTTATAAGTATTTAGTTATGCAGCATAATATCCTTGGTGCAACAACATTAACTGTTGCATAGTTAAACACTTATAAGGTCCCAAAGGCGAGACCTATTGGCTATGCCAATGTTTGTTTGTTTTTATATCTCAGCAGCACTGATGGGTAGCCGCTGGGAGAATTGGGGGGGGGGCAGGAAGCATTAGGAGAGACAAAGGGGTGAGCAGACCTGCCAACTCAAAATACAAGCTCTGGCAATGCCAATAGGGGTTACCCACACAATGGCCTTATGTAGCCTTTTGGCTTTGTCAGTGCTTTTTGCCGATGCTTTTCCACATCGGCAAAGGTTTAATAATTTTTTTATTTTTTTAAATAATTCGTTCCTGACACGGAACAGCATAAAAAAAACTTAATGATATACACAAGCACATGCAGACATATGCATCATGAGAGCTATGACGGTCAAAGTGTGCGGACACACGCACGCACATGCCATGCACAGTGAGCAGTTTGTTTTTTGTTTAAATTCACCATTCCACCGTAGCAGATGCCAGTCTTGGAGCTGGAATAAAACTGTGCCAAACCATTTTTTTAATTTAAGAAAAGAGTGGCCAAGCAGTACCTGACACTTTCAAAAACAAACAAAAGAAGAAAACAAGGAGGGGGAGCAATAGTGGAGTGGCGATGGGGTTTGGTGGTGAGTAATTGCCAACACGTGGCGAGAGCAACGTGGGAGGTGGGGGAGAAGGGGGTCGTAGAGCAATAAAGTAGCTTTTGTAATAATTTAAATGAGACAAAAAACGAGCAGGAAGGGAGGGTTGGGGGAAGCAGCAGACAAGCGGTGGGGGAGATAAAGCAACACGAAGTGGAGGCAGGGTGGGGATTTCAATGGGATAGTAGCACACAAGGGACTCGGCAAGTAAACATATGCACTCCCAAGGAGTGCTGTAAGAAAAAGAAAACAAGCATTGGCCGCGCGGCCGTGAAAGTAACGCGGCCGCGTGGCCGTGAAAGCAAAAGTTATGGCAGGGACGCGCTCTGTGGTGGGGGAGGGGCAGAGCGAGGCGCTTGGGAGAGCAAGGCTTAATGAGCCATGAAAGCCACATGGCGGCTGCACGCGTGCACGCGCTCGTGAAAGCAAGCTTGAGGCCAGGAAAAGATTGTGGTAGCACTTTGAAAAGCCACTAACTAAATGTCTCGCAGAGCAGCGCATGCGCTGGCTCAGCGAGACCTAAAAAAGGTTGCAGTTTCTGAAAGAATTAGTTTGTGAGAAGAATAGAATCTTTTAAGAAGAAAGAAGTCTTACCTGAGTCCCCGATTTCCAGTCGCAGTGAAGAAAATCCATATTCTGAACCAAGCACACGCAAGTACCCGACCTGAAATGAAAAGATAGTGTAATTGATGACAAAAGAAATTATATTAATATCAGTATATCTAGTCTCAAAAGAAATAGTGAGAAATGAATAGTGAAATGTGAACTTAAAAGTTCTTAAAAGAAAGACATTTAAAGAAATACGACAAAAGACTGTATGTTAGGAAAAGTAAGAACTAATCCCTCAAATTTTCATTTTGCTAAAAACAAAAGAACGGATGCTAAAACCTTAGTCTAGAGGGTAAGAACATATAGTTAAGTATAGAGCAGACGTTAGATAGGAAGTGTGAAGTGAATTTTAACATCTTGCTGCTATTGTGTTGCAGTTCATCTTGCGATTCCCACGAAAAGACACGTTCTTGACAGAGTGGGAAGCCTTTAAGGTGGTGATCCATGGACTGTGCATTAAAACCTCATACGGCATAATGTGCATGTTGGCCGCGGAGATAAAGGCGGCAGAATCTCGAGTTAGAGAGGCTGAGGTGAGAATGGGGGTGGAATCCAAGGACAGACAAACCCTTGTTGTCTTGTGACGGGAATTCAGAGCCCTGGAGGAGCACCCAGAGAGAATAGACTATAGGGAACACACAGAGGAGGACAGGGCAGGTAGATTGCTGGCCTGGCTGCTTCACTTCGACACCCCTAGAACTCCCATAGGGGCCATTACATCTCTTACTGGTGAGAAAGTTACCACCGTACCCGCAATCAACACAGTGTTTGGGGAATATTATGCTACGCTCTATGCGCCTGCAGTTACGAAGGATGGCACAACCTTGCACTCCTATGTGCACAATATACTCATTCCAAGACTGAACCCCCTAGAGGAGTCCACCCTAGACGAGCCACTAATGATAGAGGAGATACCGGCTGGAATAGATCAGCTGGCGCGCAACAAAACTCCAGGCACCGATGGGCTCCCGGCAGGCTGTATGTGACATACCGAGCCACACTGGCCCCAAAACTTCTCCAGATGTACGGGGAGGCCATGGGGGCTGGAACCCTGCCCCAGATGCTCAGAGAGGTGTTGATAGTTGTTCTCCCTAAGCCAAAACGTGACCCTACCAACGTGTGCTCCTACAAGCCACTCTCGTTATTAAATACTGGCTGCAAAATACTCTTAAAGGTGATAGCCAATAGGTTGCCCCTGATCATCGGCAGGATGATTCATCCTGATCAAAACTGGTTCATACCGGGGAGGGACATATTTCTCAACTTTAGGCAGCTACTCTCTATAATGGAACAAACCCCTAGGGGATGTTGCACACCCTGTAGCGATGTTGCTAGACATCGAGAAGGCATTCAATACTGTATGGTGGTCCTACTTGATGGCAGTGCTAGAGTGAATGAGGTTTGGTCAGGAGAGCAGGAGGTGGATAGAACTTTTGTACTCGGAGCCCACCACTAGCGTGCGCACAGGTGAAGACATAGGCTGGGGTACAAGACAATGATGCCCCCTCTCCACCCTGATATTTCTGCTGGCCATGGAGTCACTCGCAGGCCTATTCAGGCTAAAGGGCCCGAAATGGGGAATACTGAATAATGGCATTTGGGATGCTGTCTCCATGTATGCAGATGATGAAATCCTTTTCTTACGCGACCCGCAGCAGACCATCCCATCGGTGGTAGTTCCACTGGAGGAGTCTCGAGACACATCGGGGTTGGGCATCAACTCATACAAGACATGCTTGTTCCCACTCAGAAGACTGACTGATACAGAGCGGGCAGGGATGGTAGGCCTCGGCCTTGAATGGAAACATGATATCTTCAAATACCCATGGATCAGCATATATCACACCGACACTGACTTGATCCAGAGAAATTTGATTAAGGTAGTAACCAGCACTAGGCAGTCGGTGCAGTTTTGGAAGATACCCCTCCTCTCCCCACTGGACCAAATGGCTATCGCGAAAATGCTAGTGCCATGGAGGCTGCTGTACTATCTCTAAGCCTTCCCACTACGGCTTCTCAAGGAATTCTTTGGGGAACTGGACAGTGTGCTGACATACAGGATATGGGGGCCTGCAGGAAACAGGTAGCACTACACAAGCTGTTCAATCCACTGGACAGAGGCAGGTTGGGGGCTACGAATTACGAGTTATACTATGTGGCGACCCAGTTGCAGTGGCCCATGAAGTGGCTGCCAGACGCTCCTAGTCCTGAAAAAGCAATCATAGAGGGAGCGCTGCACAGATGCCAGGCACTGGATTGGTTGATGGAGCCATGAGGCGGAGACGCTTCCATGAATAAGATGGCGAATCATTGTTGGCATGGGTATGTGCTTACAGGGTCGTCCTCCAAACTGTATTCTCCACATCTACCACTGTGGATGCTCCTAGCCTTTCACAAAATAACCCTCCATTACATCATGAATAGGCTATCTGGTTTTAGGTTTAAACCTATAATAACTGATTAAACCCCACCGAAAGGAAAATAGCCATCACCGGTGTAAACATATAAACACTGAAAAAACACCTTTGCAACCACAAACTGAGTGCCATTCAAAGAAAGGAAAAGATGAGTGAAAGAGTCATTTATATTCCTTCCTGAAGTGGACAATACAATGTAACTTTGTTATACAAGGTAGCATCAAGAAAGACTGGGCTAACATTATTCTGCTTGAGTTTTGTTGTTTAGGGATGTCACTAAAACATTGTCTCTTCTTCCTTCTGCTTTTTTCAGTTTTGTGGTCTTTGGTCTAAAGATGCAGTGTTTAGAAGCATGTTTTAGGTCTTATTTAGTTATTTTATAAACTGAAGAGAATCGGGAAATATCAAAATCATATTTGACATTTTGGCTACATTTGATTTCACTGATAGGTAAAATGGCTGGTTTCATAAGAATCTTTCCTAATATGTACCATCACATTTACCCACAGACAGAGAATGGGTGAAATCCTTTGATACATCAGCCCCCTTTTCTAGTGAGTCAGTATTGATTGTAAGTGAATTGCCAAACACCCCAGTCTTTAAATATTCAATGCAAGATGTAGCGGCAGGTATATGTGAAAAGAATGTTGTCACCAAGCATCTGAGATAGTGGTGAAAACATGACACCAGGCGTTTGGTAAACATGGAACGCAGTGTCACTTGGAATGCTGCTGAAAAAGTTCCTACCAAGTTCAATAAAGATTGGAGTGATATTGTTTGTATTTGCAGTAATTCAGCTACATATATGAAAATGTTGTATGATGGCCTGTCTAAATGGATACCTGAGCGTAAGTGCTTCCCCGTAAGAGATCCTTGTCACTTGCTAGATGGTATGCTGAAAGCATCTTTACAATCTTCAGAGTTAATGAAGAATGCTATTGACTTTGTAGTCCATTCTGGTGCAGTAAAAATGTATTTGGACCTCATATACCCTGTGCACACACTATCTATACACATGCACCATCAGTGCAGAAAGCAAGTAATAATTAAAATTAAATTAAAATTCCATAAACACCGGAAAAACACTGTTTCTGTTGATTTTAAAGGCGCGAAAATGTGTAACCACTGATAACCACTGTTTTTTAAGGTATTGAAAAAACCCCACCAGAATTTACCAAAAATAGAAACTGAAAACAGGAAGGCCTAATCATGAAGTACTGGGCGGAATGTGGTCTGGCCACGCTGAGGGATATGTACACACGCAATACTTTGCTCACATTCCAGGAGGTGACCAAGAGTTATGACATAGAACCAGGCTGAGCCGCAACCCTTAGAACCTCAGGGAGTAAAAAAGGCGGTCACCCTACTGTACAACATGTTGCTAGGAGGCCGGATCACCAGGTATCCAAAAGAGAGCGATAAGTGGAGTACGATAATAGAGCAAGCACTGACGGATAAACAGTGGACCGCCATGCTAGAACATGTAAAGATTGTGTCCAGGAACCTGAGGCTTAATTACACCCACTTTAACTATGTACAGCAGTTATACCTCAACTCCCCCTCCCCCCAATTGTGCGCATGCTTTCAGAGATGGTGATGAAATGCCCCACAAGCGGACTTTCAACACATGGTTTGGCCTGTCCTGTAATTGCCCGTTAATAGCAGCTGCTACCGAACAGGAGTGGTGGGGCGGGGAGGGGAGTAAATGGAAAAAAACAAAAAAACAAATGCATTCTTCAATGGTGAGCCACCTGGCCATAGGTATACTACTATCTGCTACCACTGTCTGAAGGGCAGTGCTTAATTTGTAAAAGAATAAGTGCCCGGGCTCTCATCAGGAGGCCACTGCAGCTTGCACTACACATTGCTCCTGCCACGCTGCCAATGATAGTAACAACACAACTACTAACCATCACACTTCTACAAGTGTGGCAATTCAGACTATTCCTGGCCCCCAACCCTATAAGAATGGCTTGGGCAGCAGATAATAGTCATTTTTAATGATTGATTAACAGTTTTTGTGGTTATCTCTTTATATCAGCCAGACAACGCAACCCAGTGGCAGACTGTAACAAGCACCGGTGTTGACATTTAAGTGCCGGTGCTGAGCACCGGAAACTATTGGCTCAAATTAAGTACTACTGTAGGCATAAGTTGGACTCAATGTCAGCCTGGTTTCATGTGATGCGCTCTCCTACAAACATACGCCAACAAGTTAAAGCTGTAAGTGACATTTGATGTTTTATCGGATATTGGGAGAGACTGTGAAATGTGCCATTTGCAAGGATTTCACTAAATTTGAAATTGAAAGTCGGTGCAGTATTTGTGGTGACAGGTGTCTGAAAGTACTAGCAGCAACATTTTGCAACTTCATCCTCAATTTGGTCCACAAAGGGCACGTTTTGTAAAATATGAAGGAATGTCTTGAACTTGCTTGAAGTAGAACCTTAAAGGGGGCATCTTGTGAATGATGTCAGAATGGCTCTCAAACACCAGGCAAATGCCATCAAGAAAGCAACATCATGGAAGGCCTATTGTTGGTGATTGTTAGAGATGCAGGGCAGGATCAAAGAACTTCTTTTCTCTATTACGAGTCAGCAGAGTATGTGACAATAAATGATTGGGGAATGTGTGCCAGGAAACCAGTATATAGGGAAAATGTCATAAGATGATTCTAAGACGTTCTCATAAGGGATTCCAAGTTGACAAACTCCCATTACTGGAGTGAGCCTCTACTTTTAAAGGGACAGGAACGCCTAGGGTCACACCAAGGATTAGAAGAAACATGTAAAGGCTAGAGCCATACCTGACCACCTGAAGAGATCCTGGGGGACCACAGGATCCAGCCTTAGCGCTCGTCTGGAGAATGCAAACTCTGCTTATGTCATATGGCAGAAACACTGTGAGGTTTCTTTCTGTCTCACTGGCAATCTGTTTTAGAGATTCCAAATCTTATATCTGCAACTTAAGGGCAACTGTATGTTCTGTCAGCGTTCACGAAATCAATCAGCGTATACTTTTTGTTCAAGATTCTGTTGTACTGTGTATTGTGTACATGTGCACTCTTTTAATTCAGCTGACCAAGTCATTTGGTATAAACTGTATTATTGATGTAGCTCACAAGTCTGTTTGAACCCCGGAATGCCAACAAAGCATTTCATCATTCCAAGGTTGATAAACCGAATAAAATGTAATAAGTAGTAACACCTTTTATTATACTGCACGGGTCGTGTGTGGAGTTCTCTGCCCTGACTGCAGAATCTCCACAGTCGTAAACTTACTATTAACTCGGAGTTTGTGAATAGTAAAAACCCAGTGAACTTACACAGAAAGTCTATGTTTTCCTTTGTGATTCAGGCCCTCGGTGTGCACACCCTGTTACAACACTACAATTACAACACATACACTCAGTTGTGATGTTATACACACTGCATATACATCCATATTGTAAAAAAATGGGTTATTGGTTGAGGGGGGAAAGCCCCACTCAGGCAACAACTACAATCCTTGGCTGGGTGAACCATTAAAGTCACTAAAGAAACCTGTGGTTAACCCTCTGGTAACATGACGCAAAAGCAGTCAGGCTTAACTTAGAGGCAGTGTGTAAAGTATTTAAGCAGCACATAAGCATTAATCAAATGAAAACACAACAGAAGGAACATCTCAAACAATTTAGAAAAATAGAGAACATTGCAATAAGTAAAATGATACCAGGACAAAACAAATCCAATCAGTAGAATTAGAGATACTGATACTTAATGTTTTAGTGAAAATAGCACCAAGAAGCAGAAAGTGCCACTCATGGTTATCTGGTTGAGCTAGACCAGGGGAAGTCACAATTTCAGGCAGACAGCGAAGGTGCGCATACAGGGAACAGGTGAGTCCCATTGAAGAGTTACCTAATCAGGTCCTGTGCAAGGAGTTCTATTCATGTTGGATAAGGCCGTGAGGAGGAGATTTTCGGCATCAAGAGCAGGCCGAGCGTTGCGGATGGTAATTTGCTGTAGAGCAGAGAGTCAGTCATTGCTGGAGATTTGCGTTTGTTGATCATTGCAGACGGTCGCTGTCAGTGCAAAGTGCCGGTCTCGTGTTGGCGGTCATCACAGACAGTAACCATAAACAAAAGAGGGAGTGAAGAGGTACGATAAGCTGTGGACTCAGCCTCCTCTATATATTGCAAAAAAACACAGAAACTCCAGCCTTCATACATAGAAAATACTGTCCTTTCAGGGATTGTTCAGAACAATCCCTGGAAGAACAGTATTTTCTATGTATGAAGGGTGGACTTTTTCGGTCATCACAGACAGTCAGTGTCGGCGCGAAGAGCAGGTTCCACTGGAACTTGTGTTGGCGGTAGCCACGGTCGGTCAATTCTCAGCACCAAGAGGTCACTTCACGGTCGGGAGGAGCCCAAACCCCAGATTTTCACCTTTTCTTCAGGGGGAGCTCTCACTAATGCCAGCCAAGGGTCCAAGACCTGGGGAACACCTCTTGGTGATCAGGACCTACTCAAGCAGAGGCCAGCAGCAAGGCTTAGGCAGGTTCAGTTGGTGCTGGTCAGCTAGGCAGTTGCATTGGGGCCCCAGGAATCTTGTTATGCCCTTGTCGGTCACACAGCAGGTCAGCCAATAGACCCTTGGAGTCACTCTGGGATCTAGGCAAGCAGGTCCAATCAGACAGCAAGGAAGTCCTTCTGACAGCAGGGCACTCCTTCTGAATCTCCCATAAGTCTAGTAGTGTTCTGATGAGAGGTTCTGATGGTCTCACTTTTATACCTGGTGCCTGCCTGCTTGTGGGTTAATTCTCTGACTACCCCAAAACTGGTTCTGGTCAGTTTTTCCCCTTCCCTTGGTGCTGGCTCCAAATTGTTTAGGGAGAAAAAGGCAAGGTTCCTAGGTGTGCACTGCAGGAAGAGCCCTTTTTAATTTGTAATCAGTACAGGGTACATCTCCTCCTCAGCCACCTTGTCAGGAAGACCCTCTTCCTTCATGACTAGACCTTCTTTGTCCCCATGTCTGTCAGCAATACACAAACCCCAACAGCAGAACCATTCACGATCATGTGACCCAGGACAGTTTGGACAAGAAAATGTAAACTTTCTTAAAATGGCATTTTTAAATTGTAGCTTAAAATCTAACTTCACCAATAAAGAAGATTTTGAAATACATCTCATCTGAGGGTAAACAGCAGATCTCTATATGCTCCCAATCTGATGTCAGCACTTATTAACAGTAATAAGGCAACCCAGCATTCGTCTATGGGAGAGACAGGCCGTAAAATAGTTAAAAAATGACTATACGAGTTCTTCAATGTCAGAACATGTAAAACTTGAACGCACGTCCTTCTTTTTAAATACCATTCACCCTGCCCTGCACGCTATTAGGGCCTACCTTGGGGATGAGTCATGAGTATTAATAAAAAGGAAGGTTTAGGCCTGGCAAAAGCTTTATTCTGTCTGGATGGAATGGCAGTTTAAAACTGCACTACAGGTAGCAGACGCAGGCCTGAGACATATCTTAAAAGGCTGCTTCAGTGTGTGGCACAATGGGTGCTCCAGCCCTCTGTTAACCTTACATTTACAGGCCCTGGGTACAGGTAGTACCATTTTCTAGGGATGTACAGTTACCCTTAAATAAATTAAGACTGAGGACTTAAGTAGATTAAAGGTTTGAATTAGGTGTAGTCCAATCTTAGCATGGTTTAAGGAGATAGCACACGCACTTTATCACTAGTTAGCAGGAGTAATGTGCACAGAGTCCACTCCTAATTCCAATAAATATGGGTTCAGCAAATTAAGGGAATGAAAGCAAAACCTTTGAGGGAATACAACACCAAGGCTGCCAGGTCTAACACCCCTCTTAACTAATAACCCATTCTCTTACATTGGTGTTCAGCGGTGGGATCCAGGACTTGTGCATTAGCAGTACCACTCAGTGACATAAGCTGAAATCAAAAATCTCTTTGTAATCTGACATCAAAATGAAGTGTATTTTTTTAAATTGACCTCTTATTTTTAATTGGTTGTTTCTGATTTTCCCAAATCTAATTCCTACCCTCAAAGTCTTTGCACCCATGATTTTTTAAAGGATGGAAGTGGACCTGAGCAGCATTAAGAGGTTCAACATGCCAGATCTGAAGAGGCTGTGGAAGGAGAGAGCGCTGAAGCTGGCACAGGGGTCCAAGAAAGCAGAGTAGCAGATAGTCCTTTCTCAGAGCACGGGAGGAGGTCTGTCTGCTACTGGCCCAGATACAGGAGCAGGAAGAGATAGAGGAGAAGTTGAAGATGAAATGGAGAAAGGGAAGGATGGAGTTTGTAGAGGCTCTAGGGCCAGAATAGGATGTGACCCCACACCAAGGTCACCTGAATTGTCCAGAGTAGGGAGCCGTGTATCTTCTTACAGTCTTACCTAGTAAGAGTGGAGGACAGGCCGGTTGAGAGGGAGTTGAAACTGAAACTTGCTACCCTAGCCTTTGAAGAGAAGAAAGCACCCATGACAGCCGAGGAGAAAAATTAAGCAGAAGAGATAGCAGTGAAAGAGAAGAGATCAACCTTGGCCTTGGAGGAGAAAAAGACCCTGCTGGCCCAAGAGAGGGACCAAGGAGAACTGGACCTCATAACAAAGGGGTTTCTGAGTCCAGTGAAGATGGTGGCAGCAGCAGTGAAATTCCATGGAGAGGGAAATGTGTGCACATCCATAAAAACCTAGGGGCATATTAGCAAGACCGGAGATAAAATTATCGCCGTTTTAGCGGCAGGAAACTGCCGCTAAAGCGGCGATAATAGGCTTGCTAATATGCGTTATAGAATTCAATAGAAGCCCAGGTTAGATGTGCAGGACATCTAACCTGGGCTTCTATTGGAATTCTATAACGCATATTAGCAAGCCCATTATCGCCGTTTTAGCGGCAGTTTCCTGCCGCTAAAGCGGCGATAATTTTATCGCCGGTCTTGCTAATATGCCCCCTAATGCCTAGCTATGTGGGGGTGATGACGTTGATAAGTGGTTTGCAGCATATGAGGTGGCCCTGTGTATACATAGAGTCCCAGATGAGGACTGGAGGGTAGTTTGCAGAAGCACATGCAAATTGTACCCTATTGGCCCTAGAGGTCACCAGATGAGCTATACACTCATGAAAGAAGCTGTGTTCGATCTGACCCCTGAGAAGTATCACCTGAGGTTCAGCAGTAGTAACACCAGCCATGGGTTGATCGTGTAAATCCATCAAGTAAGGCTCTAGATGCTTGGGTAAAGGACAGCAAAGTAAATTATTATGATGAGCGTTATAATCCGATGATGAAGGAGCACATACTGAGTCATTGTTTTACAGAGTTGTGCCAGCACCTAAGTGTCCCCAAGCTCACTGTACCCAGAGAGCTTGGGAAAGAATCTGACCTCTGGATCAGCACCATAGTATCCAGAATACCTGGGAGTTAAAGGCCCCCAAAAGAGCTTCCCAGAAAAGGAGTCCAAATCATCCTTTGACCACAGTTCTTTAATAAGAAGCCCCAGGGGTTGCTCAATGGGCAGATGGTGGAGGCTCTGAGAGATACCTAAGCCAGCATGAATACTGTTAAGTGTCATCTGATATCCTCAAAGCAGGTTATCTCCAAAGTAGTCCACATGGCTATGTCAGCTGACAACCAGATAAGCCACTGCCCAGTTGCTTTGGGTGCCCTAGAATGGGTGGCGGTTGGCGGGTCGCTGGTTCTAGAAAAGTTGGTGTGAATCCTGCAATGTTTGCAGATTTTCTGCTGGCGAATGACCTAGAGCACACTATCTAGAAAGAGGTGGAACTTAGGTCTCATCTGGAGATGTTGGGATTGTCTCAGTTGGTGCTTATGACCACACGCTTCATGGCAGTCCATCAGGGAACTCAGAAGAACCTGGAGCCTGACACAGTTGTGCAGGTGCCTGCCGGGAAACCCGCCCCAGAAATTTCCACAGTCTGAGAGGAGGCTCAGCAGGAGGGTGACGCCCTAGAACCTTCAGGCAGGGCAGCTGTTGTAGTTCACAGATTTCAATCTACCAGTCTGTGGAAGTGCCACAAAGCTAGACTAATTCACCTGCCCAGAGAGACCTTGACTTCTAATTGTAACAGAAATCACAGCAGCCTCTACTGAGGGCAAAAGGGTAAGGACAAAAAAGAGAAAACACTGATGCGATGCTTGTCACAGTTCCTCCAAGACTGCTAGGGAAGTCTGTAAAAAACAACATCAGATTAGTAAAGAACCTTGTATCATCAGTATAGTATGCAATCCTTTCACCTAATTACCTTAAGTAACAGGTCCTCTAACTTAGCCCTTTCTTCTCTAAACTTAAATGCAATTCTCTCACTGAAAATGAAAATTATGTTTACTATTGTTCTTTGGAACCCATGCACTGTGGTTTTCACGTATGACTCTGCAACCTCACTAAAGAGTTCAATGCACAGGGGCCGTATTACATATATTCGGCACACTTTTCCAATTTTCACAATGGTATACCTTTAAATTGGTGCGCTATGTGCAAACAGGCAAAGTGTGCCGTATTACAGTAAATGAGCTGCTGTGAACCCATACAGCCCTGGGAGCAGCACATTCAAGTGAAATATGGAGCGGTTGGTGCCAAGCTGCTCCGTGTTTCATAGGGAGGGCAGCATGCTGCCTGCATTTTTAAGAAGGGAGAGAGATCCCCTTGCAGATGGGTGCAGTGAGGGACTGCATCCACCTGCAAGGGGATGTATGGGGGGTCCATGAGACCCCCTTTTTCCTCTCCACACTTTCAGGGCACCTCCTAAATTCATGTTTGCCTCTGCGCCTGCGTCCATAATACGGTGAGGGGGGAGAGGCAAATAGATTCCCTCATTTACATGGCACCATGCCCCCATGCAAATGAGGGAACACCCTCTTGAGATAGCACTGGCGTTACATGTGTGCCAGCACTATCAGTATTACAGAAGGCATCGCACAAGCGTCTGCAGCCTCTTCTGTTATACCAAAGTGCCCCGGGGGCGCACAAAATGGGCACACATGCCTATTTCACCCCTGGGGCACTTTCTATAATACGCCCCTTGGAGTCCAAACTAGTTCATTCTTGAAAATCTGTGAAAATGACGAGCTGTACAATAGCAGCACTGACAACAGGAGAGACACCAAATGCAAAATAGGAATGTACCCGAAAAAACAAAAATGCTATGAAAATAGAGCCCCCAAATATATATACAATAGACAGGGCCTTGCAGAGCATACCTTATGATAAGAACGATCTGAATAGGCAAGATAGTGTGAAAAGCAGGAAGTCAGATTTGCAACCTGGCACTCCATCCCCAAGATACTGCCTCCTCAATCATCCTCTGATGACTTCCAACCACAGACTGATTTAGGAAGAAACAAGATGCTGACTCCGTCCTCCTTTTTCACAATAACATTCAAGGTAGCAGCCATTTCTGAAATCCCGCTTCCCTCGAGAGTCAAGTTAGTTTTATTTTGTTGCAGCATTCACCGCTGCACAAGCCACCATTCCGCTGATCCTAATTATCATCATATCTTGCACTCCAATTGCAGTAAGCATTGAGTCAACACCATCTAAACTTATTGTTTTCCATAGCTCGAAAGTTCCTGACACTGCTATGTTGTTTAACCATAAGAAGAAAATTGCTGCCCTGGAAGACCTACCTTAGCTATCCAATTGGCAAGCTGCAGGAGTATGGTCCCAGAAAGAGTTCTGCAAGGCACAAAAGAGTGCCCCACTCTTGAGGTCCTATACCTGCAGACTATGACCCAGGCCACTGGTGACACCTCTGGTGATCACCACATTTATTGAGAGAATGGTCTCCTGTATAGTGAGCCTAAGATCTCTGAGTCTGTGTCCACCCATGTGTTGGTGGTCCCCCAGTGCTACCGGGCCTTTCTACTGGAGCTGGCTCATGACATCCCATTGGCAGGACATCTAGGGTAGGCCAAAACATATGACCGACTGGCAGCGGCAGTCCGTGCAGGTAAGCACTGTGGGGCTGTGGATATCACCTGATGTTTCTGCACAAGCGAGGTGGAAGAACCGATGCTGGATCCCAACTTCCCTCACCCACCAGATCAGCCCAACACAGTTAAAGACAAGGAGGTGAATGTGGGGAAGAGGGGAAAACAAAACAAGGAAAAGGAGGAGGAGTCAAACGCAATGGCATGTCTTGCACAATCTCCTTATGGGGTTGATTGCATACACTTCCTATGTAAAATAGCATACAGTAAGTATCCTTCATACACATGTCAGAGGATAGTATTTAACAATGACCTGAAACATACGTAGGATTAATATGCCTGATGACCATCCCTCTTCCAATTCAAATGAAGATATAGACAGGCAGGAAATAATTTAGGACTGATGTGTCTATGAAAAAGAAAATACTAGGCATTAACGTTATGGCTGAGGAACCTAATTATTTAATTACAAAGAGAGTGAAAGATAGTAACCTTAACGATTGCCACCGTATTATTCCACTTAGACCCAAAAATGATATATCCTGCTACTACTAGGAAAAAAACAAAAAACACATTTTCCTAGACAGGATGAAACAAGAAAAACGCTACACAAAAAGGTGCTGGGTCAGATTAAAATAGGTGTATCCTCAAATGTTCAGGAAACTAACCTATAACTATTTTCTCTTCTAGCCAGCCCATGAAAATGAAGGAAAACTAAATAATAAGCAATTCTCCACTCTTCGTGGAATCCAGGAAATCAGATAAGTAGTATTATCATAGCATACATAATGTCACCATACTACCATATGTCAGAAGGCTAGGATTCTTTCAGTAAATACTTTTCCCTTCTCTCGTTGCAGTTGAGAGGTGAAAAAAAACTCCAGGTGCGTAGAACTCGAGGGGCTGAATTACATGGAACAGCCGGCGAGGGAACGCCAAGTCAGACGATGACCCGGAAGAGGAAAACAAGATCTTGGAAGAGAAGACTCCTCCTGCTGTATCAGGAGCACGTCGGAGACGTACCGCAAGACCTGTCGGCTGGAACAACAGGACACAAGGCAGGTAAGTCAAACAAGGAGTGCGGGAGAGGCTAGGCAGAATCTGTGACTGATTGCAAAGCGCGTTCTTGTCACAGACCGCCCATTTTATCTGCACTTGACTCTGCCCCACCCGCCAATTGCAGACGGCGAGCGGGGCGCGCTTCACAGTGGCAGGGTGGGAAGTCAACAGACGACGGAATAGTGAAAATTAAATATATAAATAATTCCTATTCCGTCGTCTGTCGACATCCCTTCCACCCTGCCCCACCGCACTTACCTGCACGGACCGCTGCTGCCGACTGGTCACCCGCTTCTGTTGTCCCAGATGAGGATCTATTCAGATCCATTCTGCAGATCTTGCGTCACCTGCCAGGTCAGTGGCAAGTTGGGAGTAAAGCATAAGGCTCCCATACTCCTCTTCTCAGTGGTGGGAACACCCCTTAGGAAGGTGGGAATAGGCATTGTCAGGCCTTTGGAACAAAAGACAGCCTTAAGCAGCAGGTTCATCCTGGTCTTGGTCGGGCCATGCAACAAGATACCCTGAGGCCATCACCCTGAGGCCAGTGACTGTGCCTGTAGTGGCCAGGCATGGATGGGGATCTTTGCCTGCGTGAACTCCCCCAAGGAGGATGTGTCTGGCAGGGGCACCAACTTCAATTCTGCGTACATGAAGACCTTGTGGGGGGAGTGTGGGATTACCTGCAAGTTCTTCACTCCATGCCACCCCCAGACTAATGGTTTTCATGAGAGATTCTACAACCCTGAAAGGCATGATTATAGTCATAACAGAGTCCATAAGGTGTAAGAAGAAAGTCCTGCTACCATGCCTACTGTTTGCCTACAGGGAAGTGCCTCAAAAGGGAGTGGGCTTTATTCTCGTTGCACTTCTGTTTGGCCACCCTGTTAAGGGATCTCTCAGAGTTGTAAAGGAGGGGTAAGCAAAAGCCCACAAGAAACCCCCGCAAGATGTAGTGAGCTACATGTTGGTCATCAATTGCTTCTGAAAAGAGTTCACTAAGAACCAGGAGGCTAGCCAGGAAGTGATGAAGCAGTGGTATAACCAGAAGGCCACTCTGACAGAATACCAAGCTAGCAAAAAATTGTGGATCATGGAGCCCATGCAGCCCTGAGCCTTAATGGACCAGTGAAAATGGCCCTATTAAATTAAGGAGAAAAAGATTGAGGTCACCTACTTGTTGAAACTCCAGGCATCCAGGAACTCCTTAGGGGTACTGCATGTGAACCGCCTCAAACTATAGTATGAGAGGGCTGAGTTAAAAATGCTCATGGTGACAGATGGTGGTGAGGAGGAGAAGAAGAGTGAGCCCCTCCCAGACCTACTGTCTTCCAAGAAGCAAGATGGGTCTGTAGAGCGTATTATCCTCACCCCCACACTGACGTCAGAGCAACAGAGAGACTGTCACCAGTTACAGGAACAGTTCTCTTCTATTTTGTCACTTAACCCAGGGTTCAACAGCTGATGTACCCATGACATTGTAACAGCGGACAGCAAGCCTTTCAGAAACAAGATTTGCAGACACAGGGACAGCAAGATTCGCAGGCTATCTGACAAGGTTAAAGCCAGCTTCAAAAAAGAGGTTTCTAAGAAGCTCCAGTTGAGGGTGATTGAGCCCTCCTGTAGTCCCTGGTCCCCACTGGGTACCACCCCAGAACTGAGGTTATGTGTGGACTATAGGGGTCTAAATCCAGTCACCAAGACAGATGCTCACCCCATCACCACAGCTGCCAAATACCTGAGGCCAATGAGAGATCAGCATGTTCCACCCCAAGGGGCACTTTCAGTTTAAAGTGATAGCCTTTGGGTTAAAGAACGCCCTCTACCACCCTCTAAAGGTTGGTCAACCAGGTCTTAAATGGGCTGGAAAACGTCAGTGCATCCTATGTGGATGGCATTGCTGTCTTCACTCCAGCTGGGATAGCCACCTGCACAATCTCAATTAAGTGCTTCTGGCCCTGCAACAAGCAGGCATGACTATGAAGGGCAGCAAATGCCAGATAGGGCAGGGCTCTGAGGTGTACTAAGGGCACCAAGTTGGTGGAGGCCATGTAAAGATTCCTAAGATACAGACCATTGTGACTTCGGAGTTTCACAAGACCGAAACTGAAGTGATAGTCTCTTTAGACAACAATGGATACTACAGGAGGTTTCTCAAGGTGTATGGCACCATTGTTGCCCCCTTGACTGAGCTAACTTCCAAGAAGTAGCCAAAGAAGATCTTGACAGAGGCATATCGGAAAACATTTGACACCCCAAAGGAGGCAATGTATAAAAGGGACCTGACATCTGAAAAGAATTCCTAATGTAGACAAATGCTTCAGAGCATAGGATAGGGGCTAAGCCATCACAGCTACATGATGAGGGCCATGACCAACCTGTATCATTCATGAGCAGGTGGCTTTTTCCCAGGGAACAAAGGTGGAGTGCAATTGAGAGGGAGGCATCAGATGGTGGGTGCAAATGTGGGGTGGAATCCTGAACTGTAGAGGTGGTCTATCTCCCTATAGGGTATGGAATTCGGGGTAGAACATCGCCCTGGGACTGACCATGCCAATGCTGATTGTCTTTCCAGGTTTTTCCATCTTTGCGAAGAAAACTACCATGGTGGTTTGTAGTTATCCCCGCCTTCTGCTGGAGGGGAACCATCTTCGAAATTACCATCTTTTGTGCGATGTACCCCCAGATCTGTGCCTTGCTGGCTGTAGAACTCTGTGCTCCCCATTTCAACATGATGAAGTTGGCATACCACTAATAGGCATATTTAACGTACCTATAACCCTGAATATATGGCGCCCAACATGTACCCAGGGCCTGGAAGTTAAATGTCACAAGTGGATTGCAACACCAGTGCCACTACTGTGACAGTTTAAATCTGACTGCAAGCCTGCCACTAGTAGCCTGTCTGTGCATGGTTTCATTGCAAATTCGACAAGTCGAAATAACCCTTTTTTAAATATTAGTAAGTCACACCTAAGGAGGCTTTACTGCCCATAAAGGCATAATGCATGAACTTTAAAAGTAGGACATGTAAAAATGTTATAGAAAACATGTCCTTACACTGACAAAACCCTAAAAGCTATTTTCACATAAGCAGGTTTGACTGTTCCATAGGCAAGCAGTGGGATATAATATTAAAATCAAATAATGTTATCTCCACCTAGGAAACAACTACAAAGTTCATTCTTGGACTTTTTTAAATATTTATTCCAAACCCAGGTCATAATTGTAATAAATATTTTAGTTCAGGTACTTTTAGAAAGTTACTTCTTGACCTGCCTAAAGCTTCTGGAAACCCATTTGCATGAGATGCAACCGTCATGAAAAAGCTTGAATAGCACTTTTGATGAGGTATAAACTTGTTCCCAGAGTTGAGACAAATTTCTTGGGTGTGGGAAATGTTCTCTCCTTTGGCAGGCTGAACATCTGGGCTGTGCCCAGGAACTCAATTAACTTCAAAGATGTCTACCCTGGTACACACAAATGTAGCTAACTCCTCAGTCTCCACTTTTCCTCTGTCACACTAGCCAGTCAGACACCAGGCACAGTTGGAGTGGAGATGCCTCCAAAATTAGATTAGAGTGACCATATGGGAGGGGTTGCACATTTCCCTGGCTACACCTCTGGGGTAGGTACAGGAGCTTCTCAAAAGGGAAGTAAGGTTCTGCTACATTGGTTTTGGGCAGAGAGGGGCACCGTGGGGTTTTTGCAGTAGTGCACAAAGGTCTACAATTGTGAGTAGGTTTGAGCCTTGGAAGTTTTCACGTATAGATAAGGGAGGGGCCAGGAGTCACCCCCACCCACACGCTGGTGCCAGGCATAAATGTGGCACCCACAGTACCCTCCTCAGAAAGCTTCCAGGACCTGTGAAAGAACAGAAGAGTACTGGACCTGTTGTATGTAACCAAGAAGACTGGGCTTACTCTTCCTCTTGTACCCAGGATAAAGAGTTGGATTCTAAGGGGCCGATTCCGATCTCGGTCGGAGGCGCACCTAACAACATTCGCCCGGGAAAAAAACCAGGCGAATGCGTGTTTCCCGACCGATTCGCACATACGTCCGAACGAGCAAGTACGATGCGCAGAACTGCCCAAATCCCGACCCAGTCGCACTCACCCAATACAGCTCCTGTTCTCCGACCGATGCGGATCCGGAAACGCAGAATCGAGTCGCAGGAAGCCCAAGCGCAGCCCCGTCCGGCCAGACTAGTAAGATGCGCCTTCCGTACGTGCCGAACCCGTCAGCTACGCACGGCACGTCAAAGCATCCGGGAGAGCGCACATAAGCTCCGATTCGCGCCACAAGACGATCCACGGCTACGAGGCGAACAAGCCAGCGGCGAGGACGAGGCGAAGCAAAGAGAAAGACGAGCGAGAGCAGAACCAACCATGAATCCCATCGTGCCGATCCTACCAATACTCTACATCTATTACCGGAACTGGTACGGACGCGTACGGCGCAGAAGGTAAGTCAGACACCCACCACACAAACAAACCACACGTACCCGACATATAACACACACACATAGGGATGCAGAAATTACTTACACCAGCAACAGCAGCACCATAGGGGCGGGATGGCTATCACCAATGCCACATACACACATAGGGGCCTGGATGCCAACCACGAACACCACCCCTACCCCTGGGGGGCCCGATGCCTACCACTACCACCACCCCTACCCATGGGGGGCTGGATGCCTACCACTACCACCACCCCTACCCATGGGGGGCTGGATGCCTACCACCCACACCACCCCTACCCGGGGGGGCTGGATGCCTACCACTACCACCACCCCTACCCATGGGGGGCTGGATGCCTGTCACTACTACCTCCCCTACCCAGGGGTGCTAGATGCCTATCACTACTACCACCCCTACCCATGGGGGCTGGATGCCTGTCACTACTACCACCCCTACTCAGGGGGCTGGATGCCTACTACTACTACCACCCCTACCCAGGAGGTGCTAGATGCCTACCACTACTACCACCCCTACCCATGGGGGCTGGATGCCTGTCACTACTACCACCCCTACCCATGGGGGGCTGGATGCCTACCACTACCCCCACCCCTACCCATGGGGGCTGGATGCCTGTCACTACTACCACCCCTACCCAGGGGGCTGGATGCCTACTACTACTACCACCCCTACCCAGGGGGTGCTAGATGCCTACCACTACCACCACCCCTACCCATGGGGGGCTGGATGCCTGTCACTACTACCACCCCTACTCAGGGGGGGCTGGATGCCTACCACCCCTACCCAGGGGGTGCTAGATGCCTACCACTACCACCACCCCTACCCATGGGGGGCTAGATGCCTGTCACTACTACCACCCCTACTCAGGGGGGGCTGGATGCCTACCACTACCACCACCCCTACCCATGGGGGGCTGGCTGCCAACCACTACCACCACCCCTACCCATGGGGGGCTGGATGCCTACCACCCACACCACCCCTACCCAGGGGGGGGCTGGATGCCTACCACTACCACCACCCCTACCCATGGGGGGCTGGATGCCTGTCACTACTACCACCCCTACCCAGGGGTGCTAGATGCCTATCACCACTACCACCCCTACCCATGGGGGCTGGATGCCTGTCACTACTACCACCCCTACTCAGGGGGCTGGATACCTACTACTACTACCACCCCTACCCAGGGGTGCTAGATGCCTACCACTACTACCACCCCTACCCATGGGGGCTGGATGCCCTGTCACTACTACCACCCCTACCCATGGGGGGCTGGATGCCTACCACTACCACCACCCCTACCCATGGGGGGCTGGATGCCTGTCACTACTACCACCCCTACCCAGGGGGGGCTGGATGCCTACTACTACTACCACACCTACCCAGGGGGTGCTAGATGCCTAACACTACCACCACCCCTACCCATGGGGGGCTGGATGCCTGTCACTACTACCACCCCTACTCAGGGGGGGCTGGATGCCTACCACTACTTCCACCCCTACCCATGGGGGGCTGGATGCCTACTACTACTACCACCCCTACCCAGGGGTGCTAGATGCCTACCACTCCTACCCATGGGGGCTGGATGCCTGTCACTACTACCACCCCTACCCATGGGGGCTGGATGCCTACCACTACCACCACCCCTACCCATGGGGGCTGGATGCCTGTCACTACTACCACCCCTACCCATGGTGGGCTGGATGCCTACCACTACCACCACCCCTACCCATGGGGGGCTGGATGCCTGTCACTACTACCACCCCTACCCAGGGGGGGCTGGATGCCTACTACTACTACCACCCCTACCCAGGGGGTGCTAGATGCCTACCACTACCACCACCCCTACCCATGGGGGGCTGGATGCCTACCACTACCACCACCCCTACCCATGGGGGGCTGGATGCCTGTCACTACTACCACCCCTACCCATGGGGGGCTGGTTGCCTACCACTACCACCACCCCTACCCATGGGGGGCTGGATGCCTGTCACTACTACCACCCCTACCCAGGGGGTGCTAGATGCCTACCACTACTACCACCCCTACCCATGGGGGGCTGGATGCCTGTCACTACTACCACCCCTACTCAGGGGGGGCTGGATGCCTACCACTACTACCACCCCTACCCATGGAGGGCTGGATGCCTGTCACTACTACCACCCCTACCCAGGGGGTGCTAGATGCCTACCACTACTACCACCCCTACCCATGGGGGGCTGGATGCCTGTCACTACTACCACCCCTACCCAGGGGGTGCTAGATGCCTACCACTACTACCACCCCTACCCAGGGGGGCTGGATGCCTGTCACTACTACCACCCCTACCCAGGGGGTGCTAGATACCTACCACTACTACCACCCCTACCCATGGGGGGCTGGATGCCTACCACTACTACCACCCCTACCCAGGGGGGGCCCGATGCCTACCACCACTACCACCCCTACCCATGGGGGGCTGGATGCCTACCACCAACACCACCCCCACTCATAGGATGGACAATGCATGACACAACCAGCACACTACAACCTAAGGAATGCAAGAAAAAGACATCCCCCCAACACCATGACAAGCGTGTGTAGACTGTGTCAAATGCCTACAACACTGAACATGACTTTGAACATACAATGTGACCCCCTATCACATGTGTCACACATAAATGTGTGTGGCCTCCACAATGCAAGCAGACCATGACCACTGTGGCAATGGGGTCCAACCCCCATCATCACAGTGACCAAAATGTAAGTGTGGGGTCCATAGCTGAAGCACATTTTGAACATTGTGGCAATGGGGTCCAACCCCCATCATCACTGTGACCAAAAGGTAAGTGTGGGGTCCATAGCTGAAGCACATTTTGAACATTGTGGCAATGGGGTCTAAGACCCCATCATCACAGTGACCAAAATGTAAGTGTGGGGTCCATAGCTGAAGCACATCTTGAACATTGTGGCAATGGGGTCTAAGCCCCCATCATCACAGTGACCAAAATGTAAGTGTGGGGTCCATAGCTGAAGCACATCTTGAACATTGTGGCAATGGGGTCTAAGCCCCCATCATCACAGTGACCAAAATGTAAGTGTGGGGTCCATAGCTGAAGCACATCTTGAACATTGTGGCAATGGGGTCTAAGCCCCCATCATCACAGTGACCAAAATGTAAGTGTGGGGTCCATAGCTGAAGCACATTTTGAACATTGTGGCAATGGGGTCTAAGCCCCCATCATCACAGTGACCAAAATGTAAGTGTTGACATTGAAAAAGCTGCAACTGCCAAACTGCATGGATTATTCCTGGTCACAGAACAACAAACACATCAGTGGCAAAGTAGTGCTTGTGTCCCATAGCAACATAGATTGGGGGAGGCAAACAGTGCAGTGCAAATAAGACATACCTTTGGCCATGTGCAGACAAACATCACCCATGGGGGCTGACACTGTCAAAACATTCATCAATGACACAATGACAGAAGTGACCATCATAATGCAGACCCACATATTTGTACCAATGGGCACACAAATGTAGATATCCTGTGGAGACTGTAGATATCAGGTGAACAAATACCATACCATGGCAGCAATGGGACACACAAACAATTATCATTGTGCTGACTGATGACCTAGGAGTTCCAGGGACAGCAGGTGAAACCCACCAAACAACATACAGCCAATGGCACACTAAAGATATGCCAATGCTGTGGTGCAGATGCACAAACACAAACAGGCAGCCCCACACTGCACATCAAACACAACAGGTGAGGGGGGGGTGGGTGCCAGTGTCCCCAGGCAACCACACAACACATGATGAGGCCTGAACACCAATTTCACAGATGCGCATACAGTGCCACACAAAAGTAACTCATGGATCCAAATCCCCTATGTGGGCAATCAGGCATTGTTAGATGAGAGGGGGCACAAATCACACATGTCACACAAGCATGTAGGAACAGCAACTGACACAGCAAGACACAGACATACCACAGCACTACCCCCAGGGTCCCCACAATGTGGTGACCCTGGGCTGCATGACTAATCCCACTGTGATGACAAAGCTAGATGTCGTTCACACTGTGAACCACAGTCATGTGTCCTGAGCAACAAACTACCATCACACCTACACAAGCACAAATCAATCAGCACGGCCAGTAAGCCAAGGCCAACATGGAGGCAGGGGTCTAGCCGGGCAACAACTCTCATCTGCACACACTCAACACCACACACCTCGACCTCCAACAATGTGCAGCAGTGAAGCTCACATGCACTGGTGACATTGCACATGCACCCATGACAATCCCATGGGGGGTGGTGGGAACTAAGGTGCAGAAACACATCACACATGGCCACTCAACAAGACTCCTGAATGTCTGACACACTGCACACTACGCTGTACATGGACATGACGGCAATACCACACCAACCAATGGGATCCCAGCCACAGTCCCACACCAATGAAGAAGCCAAGGTCACCCACAAAGAACACACATAGACAACTACCAACATTGCAGCCCTGACCCTGAGGAGTGCCAGCAGTCACACACACAACGTGTCACAATCACTGAAAGCTAACACAAACTGGAAATTACATGACAGGTGTAAACAACAAGTGCCAAGGGAATCCTGACTGTGTCCCATCTGCATTTGCCCACAAACTCAGCCCTGACAGCAAACACACCTATTGGTGACACCCTGATGACCAGTAATGTGCCATGCACCCACATCACAGAGAACCCAGGGAGAAGACTTTGGGGGAACATAGGTCAACTCAGCAAGCATCACAAACAGGAACATCACTAGGGATCCCAGCATGCACAGCAAAATGGAAGTGAACACACACAGACATGCTCACACAACACACACCTTGGGCTCAGGCAATGTCACAGGATTACACACTGCCATGAGGGGACTCCACTCCTGTGTGAGGAAAGCTGTGCCATAGGTTGCCTCAGTAGGGCTCCATCATGTCAGCAGAACACTTGGTCACACAGTCAACAATTAGCATGAAATGAAGGCTCCCGTCATATCAGCCTGGTCATGGGAGTGTCAACGAAATCATCAGCACAGATCCAACACACATGTAGAGCAAGTTGCACTGACAACACAGATGAGTCCTTCCCCATTGATGCCCAAACTTGCATGTCCAGTGGAGATGGCCACACGGTCAGGGAAGTAGACTAATTGAACAATGGCAAGCACAACAGATGTGCAGGGGTGTAAGCCACAGATGTGATATTGCAAATGTAAGTAGGAAATCCCATTGCCAAATATTGAAAACATGACACCCTCATATGCTGCTAAGGATGACATGGATACACTACAGGATAGGACACATTACCCGTGGACCACATGGGTTCCTGCACAGTAACACTTCATTTTCATGAGACCAAAAATCACCATCACTGCAGCAAAGGCACGGTTAGCATCATCAACATCATGTACATCAGAAGCAAAACCACTAGAGAACAGAAAGTAGCTTTATTCAGCATATGTGGGTTCAAAAGTTAAAGTCCAGAAAAAAGAAACAAAGGCCAATGGCCAGTCCATTCTGAAAGTCAAAACAGGGTGACATTAGCAGATGTCACCCTACGCATGCCTGCACTGCTACACACCAGGGACAATCCCCTCGGAGGGGCATACGGGGGGGGCAGGCCAGGCACCGCAGGGACAGGATCAGGGCTCACCAGAAGGAGGCAGGGAAGGGGTGGTGGGTGCTGGAGAGCCACTGACAACTGCAGTGGAGGTGTCTGACATGGTGTGTGCCAGCACAACTGGGGGGCATGACTCAGATGGTGTGGGTGCCGGCACGACTGCAGTGGGCCGTGCAGATGGAGTGGACAGGTTCCCCACTGCAGTGCCCAAGTCAGACGGGGTGGTAGTGGACTCCACTGCAGTGCCTACCTCCAGGGGAGGAGAATGGGGTACAGGTAAGGTGGGCAGGACAGAGGGGGAGGACACTGTCTCCATACCAGTGGCACAGACATGTGCAGCGGGGGTGTGGTGCCGGAAGAGCAAGTGGCAGGGGGAGAAGGCTTGATCTTTTTGGGGATGGTGTATCTGTGGGGGGGGGAACCTGGGGCCGGGTGTGGTGGGGGCACCTGTGGAGTGGGGGCCTGAGGGATGGAGGAAGGAGATTTGGTGCTTGAGCTGCAGGGCAGCGGTGGGGCCTTGCTCTTCCGGGTCCTGGGGGACTTGCGGATGGGGGCGTCAGTTGGTCTGCGCCTGGGGGAGGGTGTCCGAGGGCGAGGGGCACTCCCCTCCGTGTGGGTGGGCTTCCTCTTCCCCCTGAATGCTGTATCAGCTGGATCAGAGGAGAAGAGGCCGAGGTCACTGAGGAAGACCCGCTGTGTCTTTGGGGTTGCAGGTGAGGCAAGGGAAGGGGCCTTGGAGGGAGAGGTAACTGAGGACTGCGCAGTGCTCGTGGATGCGTGTGTGTGTGCCTGGGCCCCATCCCCTGTGAGTGTGGTTTCAGTCCCCTGACTGTGCGTGCGTGTGCGTCTGGATTTTAGCGTGTGTGTCTGTGTGCTGCCTGTGTCTGTGCTGGTGTGTGCCTGTGCCGGTGTGTGTGTGCTTGGGACAGGTAAGGTGCTGGGGAGTGTGGATGGGGCAGAGGTAGGATGGGTGAGGGACTGTTGGAGGAGGGACACTGCTGCCGTCAGGGAGGAGTCCATGGACCTATTGCCCCTCTGTAGGGCAGACATGCCCGATGAGATGCCCTCCATGAACGACACCAGCTGAGTCAACAGAGTGGTGTGTGCATGGAGGACACTCAGCATCGCTGTCTGCCCTACATGGAGCTGGCGAAGGAGGTACACAGACTCCTCACTCAGGGCAGCAGGGGACACAGGGGCAGGGGGTGCGGTGCCTGGCACGAAGGAGACACGCTCCCGAACAAGGGAGCCTCCACGGACCTCGGGAATGGGAGCCGATGGGAGGGCGGTGGTGGTGGTGGTGGTGGCGGGGACAGCAACACTAGCTGGGGTGTGGTGGCTGCTGACACCCGCCTCCACAAGGGAGTCATCCTCCGAGCTGCTGTGGTCCTCAGCTGAGGTGCATGGTGCTGAGGACTCCTCGGTGTGGCTCCCTCGCCCTCCGTGCCACTGGGTCCCTCCGACCACTCCTCGGCTGCTGACCCAGTCTGGCTCTGCGGCTCCTCCTGGTCCGTGGAGCTGTCCCCTCCTGTGGCCGTGGATGTATCTGCAAACAATAGGGAAACAGACAGACATCAGTCTCCAGCACCGAACGCACACACCACAGTAAGTACAGCACATTACAGAGCAAGCCCTGGCATCCTTAGTTGAACATTGCCAAAAGTGCCCAAACAGAGTAGGGGAAGCCAATTGTCAGTCTGATGGTCAACCATGGCACTCACATCCCTCCTGGCCTTGCACCCATCTGTCTGGTGTCTGTCGGATGGCAATACCCCAGTGTGGACAGTGCAGAGAAAACGGTGAAGCATGTGAACATGCACACATCACAACTCTTGCCACTGAGTCAGTACAGGTGTCCGGATAAAGGGATGCCCAGAGTCAATTTTGAAATGCATGTGATGCATACCAGCGACAGACACCATGATGCACCCATGTCCTGATAGTCATTGCCACAATGGTGTGCATGTAGCACATGTCACTCCCCTGCAGGATCACTCATAGGAAGTTTCATGCCATGGCACAGGCATGCCTGCTAAGTCATACATCACTGTCTCCAGTCACATGGGCAGGGCAGCCAGACAACAACAGTCTGCACTGTGTCACTATAGTAGGTCATGGGGAATGCAAGTCCTGGAGCTGAACAAGTGCACATGTACATCCCCCACACACCACATCATCTGAACCCTTATCTGTCCACGTCATACCAATTGGACATATGGGAGACCTGTAACACAACCCTCTGAACCTGAGCACCTCACAATCTGCTGTGAATGGGAAACAGCTGCCTGAACTTCACATTCGCATACCCCAGTCTGCACGGTCAGGTGATCAAACACCTATGTGTCACACAAGTATCGTCTCCTATGGTCACATCTCCTGTGGCATGCTGAGCCCCAACCGAGAAACACCCCAGTAGTCTTGACAACGAAGTCACAGCACACTGACACAGAGGCAGACACCTGAGGGGACATATCACTGAGCACAACGTGTCAGCTGATACACGTGAGTGGGAGTACAGAGTGTATTGTATGGCCTGGAGTAGGCATGACTGTCCTGCCCCACGTGAATGAGGGATGAGCCCTGGACAGTAGGCAGGTGGCTAAGTATGTGTGACACACGTAATATACACACTCCTGAGGCCCAAACATTGTTCCCACCTGCAGCATGGGTGTGTGCCAGATACCCCAGGCACATGTGGTGGATCAGCTCAGCAATTGGACCCCATATCAAAGTAACACGCAGATTACATGTCAGAACACAGGCATTGTGTAAGCAATGGACCCACCCATGATGCCCACCACAGAGTTAGGGGAACAAATACTGTCCCCCACCTTGAGCTAAGCAAAATGCAAGGACACAGTACCCAAGTGACACAATTCCCTGACTGTAAGGGCCACACCTGGGTATCAGATGAGGAGTGGGCAGTGCACAATTGAGGGACATGGGTCCTGGACCACATGACTGATGTACTGTGGAAGTTTAACCAGGCCAGAGGAGGGCACATAGCATGGCAGACAAAGTTCACAATGCAGTCATGGACTCACCCCCTCCTTGCTGCTCTCTTGGCCTTCAGCTGCCCATCCAGATCAGGGAAGACCACCGCCAGGATCCTGAGCATGTGGGGGTCAGGGTCCGGTGTCCGCCACTCCTGCGAGGAGGCGACAGCTTCAGCTGGACCCGTGCGATCCTCCGGGTCCAGCCCCGAAGGTCCTGCCACCTCTTCTGGCAGTTGCGGATCCGGCGCTTGTAGACCCCCACGGATCTCACTGCCCGGACGATGGTCAGCCATATCTGCTGCTTCTGGTGGGCATCAACCTGTGAGGATGACAAAGTGAAAATGCCATTACTACACATTCAACATATCCGTGCATCACACAGTTGGATATACATGTCTCAATCACAGTGGCACATGATGTACACAGGCAGTGCAACGATGGCTATGGACAGTTTGCCATCAGTTACTACATGGTATCATTGCCTGGGAAGTAAAACCTTGTTTAAATGCACTGTCACTGCACTATACCTGTTCAGTGCATGTAACTACACACTATGGGGGTGACAACTACTCAGTGAGCCTGCTAGCCAGTGGCGTGCAGACTGTAAGTCTTGCTAGTCAGACAACATGCACATTTAGTAAGGCAGTGGACAGCACACTCACCTGCTCCCCTGCTTTCCCATACAGCTTGCTGTACTGTGGAAGGAGGCCGTCCAGCAGGGCCTGGTTCTCCTCAGTGCTGAAGGCTGGGGCTCTATCCACAGTACGTGCCATTGCAGTAGCCAGAGGGTGCAGAGACAGCAGCAGTGGTGGTGGCAGATGTCGTCCTGGAGCATGTAGTGCAGGCAAGTGAGCTCTCAGGGGAACAGCCAGCATTATATGTGTGCTGCAGAGGCAGATACTGTCCCATGTGTCCAAAGTGATAGGTCCAAGTCGTTTGCATCTTCTGAATCTGGACAATCCATGGAATTGCACCACTTACACACGCCCACAGCATCCTTCAAAAGTTCAACTTCATGACACCCATGAATTTGCAACATTGTTGTGGGTGACCAACTGAATTCACAGCATCAGACTCGTTAAAGATTTGAAAACGCGTCCGTTGCCAGGCCAGGCCATAGCCAATGGGTGCGCACCGATCGGTCCATTGCTGTACAACGCGTATTGCGAATACAACGCGTACCTGCTCACATTGTATGCAATGGCCAATGCGTGCGCACCGATCGGTCCATTGCTGTACAACGCGTACATCGGATGACAACGCGTACCCGCTCACATTGTATGCAATGGCCAATGCGTGCGCACCGATCGGTCCATTGCTGTACAACGCGTATTGCGAATACAACGCGTACCCGCTCACATTGTATGCAATGGCCAATGCGTGCGCACCGATCGGTCCATTGCTGTACAACGCGTACATCGGATGACAACGCTACCCGCTCACATTGTATGCAATGGCCAATGCGTGCACACCGATCGGTCCATTGCTGTACAACTCGTATTGCGAATACAACGCATACCCGCTCACATTGTATGCAATGGCCAATGCGTGCGCACCGATCGGTCCATTGCTGTACAACGCGTACATCGGATGACAACGCGTACCCGCTCACATTGTATGCAATGGCCAATGCGTGCGCACCGATCGGTCCATTGCTGTACAACGCGTACCCGCTCACATTGTATGCAATGGCCAATGCGTGCGCACCGATCGGTCCATTGCTGTACAACGCGTACCCACTCACATTGTATGCAATGGCCAATGCGTGCGCACCGATCGGTCCATTGCTGTACAACGCGTCCCTGTACAAGTCACTGGCATATGTCACCACGCCTGTCACAGGTGAACATATGCCAGCCACATATACTTCCCAGAGAGTGAGGGGCACACCTACAACACCACAGCCTGTCCACACTGTGTCCTAAGGCATGTAAGGCTGCATTACCTATTCCATGTATGGGGGTCAACATGTTGTTTTTTGGGTGGCACTTGGGGGCAGCCACTCCCAGGCTGTGCACGTGTTCATGGGGACAGAATCCTTGGTGTGTTGTGCACATGAACACTGTGGTGTGCAACTGTTCATTTCAGGGCATGTGGCATGGTCACATTTCACGGTTGTGTATGTGTATGTCATGTCACATACCCCCTGAGTCCCATGTGGGACGGTATGTCCGTCCCAGGGTGACCCATTGCCACAATTGTGATGGCCCTCCACAGTCTGTGTGCATGTTGTGTTTACAATGTCTCTGATTCCATGTGTACAATGGGAGACAGTCTCCACATCCACATTGTTTGTGCATGGACTTTGATGTTGTGCGTGTGTGTGTCACAGACGTCCATGTCTGTCCTGCAGAGGCAACAGGTACCACTACCTGTGGGGGTCATGGTTGTTTAGCTTTGGTGTATTCATGATGCACCATGTCATGCCAGTGTCCATGTGGCAATACAGGGTCCCTGGGAATCTACCTGTCGATGAGCTGTGATGCCTGGGGCACATCTGTTCTCACATGTCACTGTGGTGTGTGTTTGGAACGTGACAGCAGTACATGGGTACTGTGACACAGCCTAATGATATCCCATAGCACAACCTGGGACTTGTTGAGGACACATGTTGAACTGTGATGTTAGATGTTAGCCATGTAGGTGCCATACATGTCCTTACGGAACGGCACACGCATACTTGTGTCTTGTAATGATGTATCATGTGATATTGAGTCTGGTCTATGCCACATATGTGGGGTGACTGACAATCTTTCTTTCTTCACCTATGCATTGCAGGGCACCAGCTGTCCATCGACCATTCCCTGACCTTGCAACAATGGTTGAACGGGACTGCATCCAACGGTACCGCTTCACCAGGCCACTGATTGAGGAATTGACGGTGCGGTTGGCATCACATTTGCAACCTGGCCGGACATACCCTACAGCGCTGACCCCCAAGGTGAAGGTGATGGCAGCCCTACACTTCTTTGCCACCGGTACCTTTCAACACACTGTGGCGTCTGCTGGTGGGATGTCACAGACCATGTTCAGCCGTGTGCTCCCCGATGTTTTGGAGGCTATGTTGAGATACCTGAACCAGTACATCTATTTCCCTAGACTTCAACAACTCACTGACGTGAAGAGTGACTTCTATGCCCTGGGGAGGATGCCGCATGTCATTGGCTCCATTGATGGGACACATGTGGCTTTGGTACAACCACAGGCCCAAGAGCAGGCATACCGGAACCGCAAACACTACCATTCGGTCAATACACTGGTGGTATGTCTTGCAGATATGAGCATCTCACACGTCTGTGCCCGTTTCCCCGGTTCTGCACACGATGCCTACGTGATGAGGAGTAGTCGCATCCCGAGGATGATGTCACAGATGCGGAACCAGCGTGCCTGGCTTGTTGGTGTGTACTGACTTTGTACCATTGTGTGTGTTCTGCAATGTAGTGTTCCACCCTCTTTTCCAACTCAGCTAATGTGCAATTGTCTGTATGTAGGTGACTCCGGATACCCCAACATGCCGTGGTTGCTGACGCCCCTCAGGAACCCTGTGACACCAGCCCAGATGCGCTACAATGAGGCACATGGTCGGACCAGGAGAGTGATTGAGCGGACATTTGGTCTCCTGAAGAGCTGCTTCCGCTGCCTAGATAAGACAGGAGGGGCCCTCCCATATGCCCCAGCAAAGGTGTGCAAGATTGTCATCGTCTGCTGCATGCTACACAACCTGGCAGTGCGGAAGGAGTTGCCTCTCATCCTGGATGACGATGACCAACATCCGCCACCTGTGGAGGATCCTGGGCTGGACCACGATGCCAGTGATGATGATGATGATGAGGGTGATGTCCGCACACAGCTCATCACCAACTTCTTCAGCTGAATGTGAGTATCCAGGGATGTTATGTCAATGATGTGAGTTTGCATGATATGTGTTGGTGGTGCTCTGGTGCTGTTTGAGTGTGTCCATGTGCTACTTGACTGGATGCGTGCAGCGATGTGTCCTTACAGGTAATCTGTACTCCACAACAGTGTTGACATGCTAACTTGGTTCTGGGTGGGTATCTTGTGACATGTATTGGGCATGAGTATTGCAGTTCTGTCCTGTTCTTCAGTGCTTTTGACTGTGTGTCATTTCTGTCCTTCACAGGGTACTTTCAGAGTTGTTTGGTCAACTGTGATCCCCGACACCGTGAATCAACTTCCAGGGTGGTAGCTGTCGTTTCCCTACAGGTGATGTGCGCCACACCCATGGACTTCCTTTCTTCTACACTTGTTGACTGTGTGCCCACTGCCAGGTGGGATTACCTTGCATCTGTAGTGGTTACAACATGTTGTAAATGTGTAATAAACCTGTGCTGCACTTTGTGATGTGCGTTGTCTGTGGTCACACATCTGACTGACATTTGCCTACTGCACCAGTGGGCTAGTTAACACAGACTGTGAATAGGTGTTGGGTCTGTGCAATGCACCGTATTTCCTGGCAACATCAGTGTAGGTGATGAGTCAGATGGCCCTGGTGTGTATGTGTTGTGTAGCCCTGGTGGTGTGTCTCCCTCATATGTGTCACGTCGCCATGACTCACATGCCGGTGTTGTACTTGCTGTAGCAGTTAGCATGCACAGTGTCATTTCACAGATCATCATCTCCACTTCAGAAACAACGTTGGAATCACAACAGAGGCAAGTATGGTGTATTAGTGAGTTTATTGACATACATGTGTGAGTATAGTGCACAGGATGGTGGGTGCTGTACATTGTGATTGTAATCCAAAGTCCCTAGATGATTTGGAAGTCCTGATAGCAGAAATGTCCTGAGTAAAGTCCACAGTCATCTGATACATTGGTCGAACTTGAGCTCCCCATGTCATGTGGGAGAGTTGTGTTGCATTCGACAGGGTGAAGAGTTTGCGCACAAAGGTGATTTTCCAGAACAGGTGTTGGCTTCCTGGGGGTTGTGCATGGCCATCAGCCTCTCAGTTGTCCTTCCTCGGACGACCCCTCTTCTTTGGGGGGACCCTCAAGTGCAGGCTGCTGCGGTGCAGGGGACTCTCCGCCAGAGTCATCCTCCCTCCCTGTGGCAGTTGCAGTTGTTGCAGCACCAGATGTTGTGGGCACACAGGGAGGTGTTGACATGTTGGTGCACATCTGGCGGAGGCATTGTAATATGTCCCTATGCACCGCCGTCTGTTCTTGCAATGTGTCCCACTTGGACTCCATGCGGGACATGTGTAAGTCCCGCATGGAGGCATGATGGGCAGCCTGCTGCTGTTGAATGTCCCTGAGGATCCCCACTACCTGGCTGAACTCTCCGGTGCTAGTCTGGTACGCATCAGCTATGCGTACCAGTTGTGGGTCATCATGCAGTCCAGACCCCTCTGCAAGCAGCGACCTATGTCTACCACCCCTCCCACCACCCCTGGCGACACGTGAAGGACCTGCGGTGGCATGCACAGGTGACCCTGGGCCCCCTTGGGGGTTGTTGCTGGTGTTGGTGTCCGTAGCTCCACGTTGGGCCGGGGTCCGTGTGCTGGTGGTGGTGGTGGTCCTTGGTCTGTCCGTGTCGGCAGGGGTGGTCTGTGTGTTGGCAGTTGTTGGAGGGGTGGGTGCAGGGGGTGCAGCTGGTGGTCCTGCTGGTGCTGCATGATGACTCACTGGGGAGGTGCCAGGTAGGTCTTCGTCATCTGAGGTGGGCAGAGGCTGTTCCACACCAGTGAGCTCAGTGTCCCCCGGAGCCTGGGACAGGGACTGCTCAGCGTCTGCTGCTGTGTCCCCATCATCACCTGTATTTTTAAGAGACACACAATGTTGTAATGTTTCTACAGGCATCAATGTTTCAAACACCTGACAGTTGTGACTGTACCTCTGGATGCGGACCTGTACATTGCATTGTCCTAAGTTGTCACAGTCAGCTGTTGATATTGGTGTAGCGCATTGTCCTGACAACATGAAGCATTTCAATGTGAATGTTGAGGTGTGTGCATGGCCAGCATTGGTGGTATTTGGTTGACATCCGGACATCCTTCTCCCTCCAGCCCAGTTATCCCACCATGAAGCATGCCACCCTTGCAGTGGGTGCAGGTTGACTCTCAGGATGTCAGTCAGTGGTGTCCTGCTGTTGGTTGGTGGCCAGTTCCCATCAGGGCCTTGTGCTCCCCACAACAGAGCACCAGTGTCAGACATCTTTGAAGTGGCTTTTCACTCCCTGTGAGGTGTGCATGCTTCAGTGTGAGCTTGCTGGGCATGTGGGTGGGGGATGTTGAGCTGTGACTACCACTCCCATCATGCTATTGCCTCCACCCCCCTTTCCAGCATGCCCATACTTCCTTCCTTTTGAGTGTACTTCACTGTGTGTGGGTGTGACAGCAATGGCAAGATGGCTGACAGTGGTGTCCTGCTGTTGGTTGGTGGCCAGTTCCCAGCATGGCCTTGTGCTCCCCACAACAGAGCACCAGTGTCAGACATCTTTGATGGGGCTTTCCACTCTCTGTGAGGTGTGCATGCTTCAGTGTGAGCTTGCTGGGCCATGTGGGTGGGGGATGTTGAGCTGTGACTACCACTCCCATCATGCTATTGCCTCCACCCCCCTTCCCAGCATGCCCATACTTCCTTCCTTTTGAGTGTACTTCACTGTGTGTGGGTTTGACAGCAATGGCAAGATGGCTGACAGTGGTGTCCTGCTGTTGGTTGGTGGCCAGTTCCCAGCATGGCCTTGTGCTCCCCACAACAGAGCACCAGTGTCAGACATCTTTGATGGGGCTTTCCACTCTCTGTGAGGCGTGCATGCTTCAGTGTGAGCTTGCTGGGCCATGTGGGGGGGGATGTTGAGCTGTGACTACCACTCCCATCATGCTATTGCCTCCACGCCCCTTCCCAGCATGCCCATACTTCCTTCCTTTTGAGTGTACTTCACTGTGTGTGGGTGTGACAGCAATGGCAAGATGGCTGACAGTGGTGTCCTGCTGTTGGATGGTGGCCAGTTCCCAGCATGGCCTTGTGCTCCCCACAACAGAGCACCAGTGTCAGACATCTTTGATGGGGCTTTCCACTCTCTGTGAGGTGTGCATGCTTCAGTGTGAGCTTGCTGGGCCATGTGGGGGGATGTTGAGCTGTGACTACCACTCCCATCATGCTATTGCCTCCACCCCCCTTCCCAGCATGCCCATACTTCCTTCCTTTTGAGTGTACTTCACTGTGTGTGGGTGTGACAGCAATGGCAAGATGGCTGACAGTGGTGTCCTGCTGTTGGTTGGTGGCCAGTTCCCAGCATGGCCTTGTGCTCCCCACAACAGAGCACCAGTGTCAGACATCTTTGATGTGGCTTTCCACTCTCTGTGAGGTGTGCATGCTTCAGTGTGAGCTTGCTGGGCCATGTGGGGGGATGTTGAGCTGTGACTACCACTCCCATCATGCTATTGCCTCCACCCCCTTCCCAGCTTGCCCATACTTCCTTCCTTCTGACTCTGCTTCCCTGTGGGGTAGTGTGCCTGTGCTGAATGGATGGCTGACAGTGTTGTCCTAGCGTTTGTTTGGCTACAAGTCCCATGTGTGTCACTGTGCTTCCCACAGCATGACCCAGGGTGGTGGTTCTTTGTGGGATAATTAATTTTAGTGTGAGGCAATGCATTTTCCCAGGTGAGTTGTGTGTAGTTTGTGTTAGGGGGGTGTGTGGGAAGAGCTGCTGGTAACTATGGTCATAGCTGTCAGTCTTCCTTCCCACCCAGCCAGTTTTCTCACCAGGGAACGTGCTTCCATTGCAGGGAGTGCAAGTTGTCTTTCAGGATGTCAGTCAGTGGTGTCCTGCTGTTTGTTGGTGCCCAGTTCCCAGCAGGGCCTTGTGCTCCCCACAGCAGTAGCCAGTGTCAGCCATCTTGTTAGTTGTTTTCCACTCCCTGTGATGTGAGCATGGTTCAGAGTGGTGTTGATGGGCGTATTGTGATGGTGGGCAATATCTGTGACTACAACTCCCATGATGCTATTGGCTACACTGACGACCAGCATACACAGAATTCCTTCCTTTCTGTGGGATTCCCTGTGTGGTGGTGTTGTAGTGGTGGCTACATATCTGACAGTGTTTTTTGGTTAGATTTGTGCCACTGCCTAGCTTTATTTGTTGTAGGGTTTGTACATGTCATGACACAGTTACATATGACTATGAGATGGCATGTATTGTGTTTATCTGACTGACATACACATCTTGGGATGATTCTGGTTTTGTTGCTGTGGATTTGCTAAGGGTGCATGGTTTGACTATCCCCTTGACAGTGATGTGTGTGTATTGTCACACAATATTGGGTATATTGGTTGTGTACTCACCAGGCTCTGGGATGTTTTCTAGTCCATATACGCTCACTGGTGGTAGGATGGCCCGCACCTTCTCCTCCCAGGGCCTGAGGTATAGTGGTTTGGCAGGAGGGCCACTGCCGGTGTGTTGGCTCAAGATGTAATCCTTCTTCAGTAGGTCCCTGACCCTCATGCGCACATCATACTACCTGTTCTGGATGTCTTCCTTTGTGCGCAAACATGGTGATTGTGCGTTCACCCTGTCGACGATCCTCTCCCACATCTTGGTTTTCTGCGACATGGGGGTCTGTTGGACCAGTGTACCAAACAGCTGTGGCTCTACCCTGAGGATCTCATCTACCAGGACTTCCAATTCACTATCTAGGAACTTTGGATTCTTCTTGGGGGGCATGGTGAAGGGTGGTGGTGGTGAGTGATGTGTGGGTTGGTGTGCAAGTGAGGGTGTGTGAGTGTGTGTTTTGCTGGGTGTATGTGAGGGTGCTATTTGTTGAGGTGCTGATGGTGTGTGGCTTGTGTGATGGATGAGCTGTGAGTGTGTGTGTGGTTGCTGTCTGTTGGTGTTCTGTGCTGGCAGGTAATTTGAATTTGCAAAGGATCATGGTAGGGATTTGTGTCCTTTATATGGGTGGAGTTGTGGGTGTGTCTTTGTTCCCTGTTTCCCCCCAGTATTTATTGGCTTTGTAATTGCTTGTTTGGCCTTTTTTTTTGTGTTTTCCCTTTGTACTTTTTGTGCATGTAGGAGACGTTCTTCTGACCGAGTCGGACCCTGCAGTTGTCTCGTGCGAGCTTCTCCGAGTCGTTCACGCTGTGTTTGTGCTGTTTTAAGTGCTGCGTACGCATCGGTCGCGGTGTATTGGGTTGCTTCGGCTCGCTGTTTTGTATGCGTGTCGGTCGTACGGCTTGGGCTCCGTGCGACTCGGTCGTGTTTTCCACACGATGCATCGTACTGCGCGGCTCGGAGTTCGCAGGTACGTTTCGTTCGGGTTCCTTCCTGGTGCGTGTCGGTCGGTTCGATTCGCGCGGTTTACCGGCCGGATAGCTTTTTTCCGCGCGGTTCGGTCATTCGTATTGTGTTCCGTACGAGTCGGTCGGATTTTGCACGCATTTCATCGTACTTTGCGGGTCGGGCTGCACCGGTACGTGTCGGTCGGATAAAATTCCGGATCCGAGTCGGTCGGTACATTTTCCGGCCCGAATCGGAATCGGCCCCTAAGTGTCATAAGGCTAACCTCCTGTTTGAGCTATAAGGACACACCAAGCTTCAAGAGGCCTTTTTCCTGCATTCCTAGCTGACCAGTCCCAACTGGTCTGTCCCTGGACCCTTCTGCTGCCCTCTATTCACCCCAAGTGCTGTCGCCAATGTCCGGGACCCTTGGCTGGTGTCAAAGTGTACTCCTACCAACAAATCCTGAAACCTGGGACTTAGAAATGTTTTGTCAACATTTTGCTCTGAGAACAGTCAGGAGACTGGAACCACCCTGCCAAACTGATCCGACTAAGGGGCATTGGCGCTGGGCTACAGATCCCCACAGCTGCTGCTACGTTCTACTCTGCAGTCGCAAATCAGGTTCAGAGGAGGCATCCAGCCTTTTAAGGAAACAGACTTGTTACAGGTTCAAACTGGCTTTTTGCCCCATTGTGACTGCTATGCACTGGTGTAACAACGCTGCAATGCCCTGCGCCCTGCTAATCAGGACTCTGTGCATGTGCTTAGAACCTTCAAAGTACATGTTTTATTGGCTTATCCCTTGTAGGAAATTGGGCTATTAGTTTTGCAGAATGTTAGAACTGTGCAAGTAATAGATAGACAATTTCCCCTTACTGAGAAACAAGCACCCCGTTGTAGCGCTTGACTCTGTCAATATAGCGAAGCAGAGTAGTCCAAGCCCTACTCAGGGAAGGTGGTGTGGGCTAGTGATCACCATTCACTAGCACGCAATTATAACACTCAAAAAATGACTGTCCCATCAAGGCTTTTTCTTTAGGAAAAGGAAAGGTGCATTTATTACACACATACTACTAAACAATACACATTAATTTACAAATCCATACATACTGCAAATACCTTAGATGGCATTATGAAATCACATTTGACCCCTAACATGCCATGATCTCTTAAATCCTTAAATCATAGTACCCCCACCACCCTCTTACTAGACAGCATATCACAATGTAAGGGGGTATCCCTTTAAATAAAACAAGCCCATTGGCTTTATAAAAGGTTCACCATATTAAAAGACCAACAAAACACATGTTAAATCACACCATCATTTCATGTAACCAATAATAACCATGTGTAAAGGAAGTAATCATTGTTAATAAAGCACTTCAGCATTACTCAACAATCATTGTCAACAATAAATGGTTAATAAAGCATTGAAATCAAACATAAAATGTGTCAGTGTCTTTTTATACATATTGAGGTCACAGAAAATGCAGCCATAGAACCAGCCCTAGAGAGTGCTGCACTCCCAGCTGTAGAGCAAAAGTTCCAGCCTGGGGAGTGCCTTGAAAATCATGGTGAAAATCATGATGGCCCTACATTTTAAGACCTTGCAAATGTAGGGTTAGTTTTGTAAATTTATTAGGGAGGTTGCTGTGCCTCCTGCAGCCTCCCACAACTTTGTTGGTGGTGCTCGGCATGGCTTTCCTTTTTATCCTTTCTTTTCCTTTTTTGAGGAGAGGGTGCCTGGTCCCACCCTGGCATATTCTGGTCTCATTTGATGGGCGCAGTTTGAGAAGCCCACCTCCAGCTGCCCTGGCTGACTCCCCACCCGGCCAGCACTCTCCTTCTGCCACTGCGGTAGCCAGCAGTTCTCTTCTACCCCTCACCTGCAGGCAGTTTATATCTTGTCTATGGTGGGCGCCCCGCTCCCCCTAGAATCAGGCACTGGGAGCGGGGGATGGATCCACAACTGTGGGAGCGAGGCGGCACTCCCCCTTAATCCTTGGTTGCCTGGGAAACAGAGATGGGGTCCCGTGTCCCTCCTCCTCCTCCTCTTCTCAGGTGAGCATGATGGCGCTTCACCTCAGCTGCTTACATCGGGGGCCCAGAGATGAGGTCCCGGGCTCCTTTTCTCTTTGTTGGGGTGGAACAACAGTGCTCCTCCGGTCCTCTTGCATCGGCCACCGAGGAGATGGGGGTCCGCTGGGCAGGAATGAGCCTGGGGACGGGGCCCCACATAACCTCCTCCCTGGGTCAAAATAACAGAATACATCTTGCCCAACCTCTAGGCCCTGGCTCACCCTAGGGGTAATTTTCAGGCAAGGGGCAAAGCCCCACACACTCGTTCTCTCACAAAGGAAGTCAAAGGTCGCCAACTTTAAAAAGGCCATAACTCAGTCCCTGTGGGACTGATTTGGATACTCCTGAGCTCATTCTACTCCCGGTGATGAACCCTAGCCACCAGGAGCAGTACCAGCTGGCCTACAGCCTCCAAGATGGTGAACTTTGAAGGGAGCTGGTTCCACTGGCTTCCTGCGTCAGCTCTCCTCCTGATCTTTGTCGCTGGGCACAGAATTCAAGATCTTTTTACCAACTGGTCCTCATAAGGTGTGAGGGGGTCAGCCTCCCTGTCCTTTGGAGAGATCCACTGGTCCTAGGGTCTACTGGAGCAGAGGCTTGGTCCTTTTGGGCATCATGGCGTTTCTCCTTCCAGTTGCCCATGGCTACTGCCATCAACACATCTCCAGTGAAAAGGCACAAAATAGCCCTCTCTCACTCTTGTGCAAGTGCTTTTGAATGGGGGTGGAAGGTTCTGGAAGCCAATCTTCGGGTGCCACATCACCTCTTCACCCCTGTCACAACCCTCCTGCTCAGCATGCTGGGACAGTCCACGATGGTGCCATCCAGAAGTCACAGTCCATATTTCCTTTGGAAGCATCAGCTCCACTCCTCACTGACATCACTGCCAGTGCCTTTCCCACTAAAACATCAAAGGGGAGGTCCCTCCTTTTTTTTTTAGCTCTGCTTTCTGGACTTCCTCCTTTGTTTAGTGGGCCTGGGCTGTCCCCAGCCCTGGTACTGTGTGACAGCTAGTTAACAGGTGCAGATTTTTCTTCCCCACCCCTTCCTCCTTAGGAACTAAAGGAATCACTGTTAATTACTCCTTTTGTGTGGGGAGGCTTTTGTTCCCTATACTGGGGAGAAATGTAATTAACTTAGGCCAGCAGGGTGACCAAAAGCCGGGGCTCTGATCCTGAGCTGAGCCAGGGAAATATGAAACTTCTGGATGACCCATAAAGTGAACATATATGATCTTGAGACCCACGTATATGAACTGTGCACACACCTTCCACCTCAGTTTCATACGTCACAAGACTTTGTAGGCCTACAGGAAGCAAAACTGCACTCTGAGGCAGATTTCCCCCTATATGTATAATAAAGTGTCAATGAAGACAAGACAGTAAATCATACTGACTTCACCTATAAGTGCCCACAACTATGATAAAGCCTACCCCAAGCCAATCTGTAACCCTGCAGAGTCCCCTCCATGCCAGGCTACCTGTGCGCAGTTACCAAGCTGCGCACAATGGTAGTCTCACACACACAGCCCGCACAGGTGGCCCATGCGTGTACACACATGCTTACATGCAACTAGTCAAGCGCTGCTTACCCTAGCTGTATTGCAGCTCCCTTATCTTAAAAGGTGTACACTGGTGGTAAACTCTCACATTTGCCATGTGATTACTATGGGTGAGGCATATGTAGTGAGACTCACCCACAGTAACAAGTCCAAAACCGGCTGATCAAAAAGGCAAAAATCCCAGTGTACTAAAGGGGCAGAACCCATTTTGCAAAATCCCCAATTGGCATAACTTAACTTTCTTGTAAGACCCTAGTATATGTTCTAGTATATGGTATCAGAGTACTTACTATCATCATCCTGGAGTACTTTACTCCTCCCATGGCAAGGGTACTCTGCCCGCTGTATTTAGAGATGTCCGCGGCCCCTGTGGACATAGCTTGCATTTCCAGGATTCGTCCTGGAAATGGATTGCAAGTTTGATGGATGGGTCCGTCAACATGACGGAGCCGTACATCAAACATACAACTTTTTTTTATTCTCAAAAAGAAAATTGCAAGTGGGATTTTTGTTTTGAAAATAAAAAGAACAATGATCCCCTCGCTATGGTAGAATTCTCCCATGGAGTAGTGGTCATTTAAAAGTTTTCACTGCTCCTCACCACCATGTTTTTCATGGTGGTGACGGACAGTGAAAACTGGCCGTTTTTTAAGCTCACTCTAAATTGGGCAGGTAGACACATGGCCAAAATTCTGATGGCCTTTACTCCGTCGGGCTATTGGGGGTGTATGTAAGTGGCGGAGATGGAGAAGTTTTCATTTATTTATAAAAAGGTTTTATAGAGCGCGAACGTGACCCGTTAGGGTATCAGAGCGCTTTACAGGGATAGCACATTATGTACAGTTTAAGTACAAGCAAAACACAAGGATGGGGATTAGGGAATTGACTACATTAGGACAGAGCCAGAGTTATATACAATAATCAGTACAGTATCATAATCAGCAGAACGACATGTCAGCGATAAAAAGAGAAAATCAGCAATTATAAAAGAGGGGAGATATGATAGCGACAGTCAGAGAAACCAGCAGAGCATTTGAAGGAGTGAGAATTAATACACGTCAAGGGCCAAGCAGTACAGGAAATTATGCACAGAACCAAGGGCCATGACAAAAGGCGGTATGTTCGACAAAGTAGAGTTATTGGAGGAATTTGCTCATTAGGAAGGTTTTAGCTTCCTTTTTGAAGATTGACAGAGAAGGTATTCTTGTGATGGAGGATGGTAGTGAGTTCCAGATTCTTGGTGCAGCCCCAGAGAACGCTCGGTTATATGTTTTTTCCTTGCGGAAGCGGGGAGGCTGGAGCACACAGTCTCTGGCGGACCGGGAGTTTCTGAATACCCCAGATACCACGATTTTCTGGGCGAGATATGCCGGGGAGTTCGTGTACAAGGCTTTGTGTGTGATACAGGCCAGCTTGAGCTGGATTCTGGCTTCAAGAGGAAGCCAGTTCAAGGCCTTCAGATGTAGTGAAATGTGGTCAAATTTTTTAGAGCCCAATAACAGTCTAGCTGCTGCGTTGAGGCAAGCTTTTAGAGGGGCCGTAGGAAGTATTTGGTAGGCCAGATAGGGTAGAGCAGCCGTATTCAATTCTGGAGATGACTAATGCCTGAACTGCGGTTTTTAGGTCCGCAGTTTCAAGGAAGGGTTTTAGTTTTCTCAAGTAGCTCAGGTGGAACATGGCAGTTTTGGCCATCGAGTTGGTGTGTTCACGCATATTCAGGTTGCTGTCCAAGGTTATACCGAGAGATTTAGCAGAATCCACTATGGTCGGTGTGCAGTTAAGTGCTGTGATCGAGTTAATCCATCCCAGGATGTCATTGGAGTTTTTAGGGGGGGAGATGAGAAGGAACTCCGTTTTTTGGGCATTCAGTTTGAGCTGGTTGTTGGCGAGCCATTGAACAGTCAGTTTCAGGGCATCATTCAGATAGGTAATCTCCTCTAGAGAAGAGATTTTGATGTAAATCTGAGTATCATCGGCGTACATGTGGAAGGAGATGTTGGCCGTGCGAAGAATTTCAGCTAATGGTTCAAGGTAGAGATTGAAGAGGGTAGGGGACAGAGTGGAGCCTTGAGGGACACCGATAGATATCGGGGAAGGCGCAGATAGGTTGCTGTTGACTAAGAATCTCTGGGTGCGGTTCTGGAGGAAGGAACCAAACCATTTGATGACGGTACCTCCTAGACCCATCCTGTGTTCGAGGCGTTCAAGAAGTTTCTCGTGGTTGACTGTGTCGAATGCCGAGGAAAGATCCAGAAGGATCAAGAGACAGGTATTGCCTTGGTCAAGGGCTTGGAGAGCATCATCTACGATGTGAAGAATAGTGGTTTCAGTGCTATGCCCAGGCCTGAACCCTGATTGGAATTCGTCAAGCAAGTTGAAATTAGCGATATGTTGGCTTAGTTGTAGCTGCACACATTTCTCCAGGACTTTCCCAAGAAGAGAAATATTGGAAATTGGTCTGAAGCTGTCTGGAATTGCCGGATTCAGAGTGGGTTTTTTTAGGATGGGGATGACTTGCCCGGTTTTCAGGGAGTCAGGTATAGACCCTTGAAGAAGGGAAGCGTTGATAATAGTAGTCCAAATGGGAACGATGAGTAGGGAGGTCGCTGCCTAGCAGTTGGCGGGGAGAGGGTCGTTGAAGTGGGTATTCGGTTTTAAGGAGGAAAGAATTTTCGAGATGGAATGGTCATCATATAGATCGAAGTTGGACCAGTGAGCTTTGTTCTTGGGTGTTGCCAGGGGGGGAAGAGAGGAGAGATGGGTCCCGGTAGGAGGAGGAGGGACGTTTGATGTGGCATTAAGTTCGTTACCTAGAGAGTTAATTTTGGTTGTAAAGAAGGAGGAGAACTCATCCCAGGTTATTAGGGATTTTGTAGTTTCTTTGGATGACTTAGCTAGTTTGTTTGATTGAAGTTTGACTATTTCAAAGAGTTTGCGGGGTCTGTTCTTGGCGTTTTCCAGTTCTGATCTGAAGAACTCTTTTTTGGATCTGAGGATGTTTTTGTTGTACGTATTTCTGGCCAGACGGAGAAGTTTAAGTTGGGGGGCTGAGGGGTGCTGTCTCCAATTTATTTCTGTAAGTCGGAGAGCTCTCCTTTCGCTATTGAGGGGACCACTGAACCAGGGATTTTTGTCTTTGATTTGGGACCTTTTGAGCTTTAACGGGGCCAGATCATCCAAAATGTTGGACATAGTCGAATTGTAGTGCTCTGTGAGGTCGTTGACCTTAGATAGATTGGGGGGGGTGTAGGTCATTCTCGCAGCGAGCAGTCAGCTTCTCGAGGTCAAGGTTCTTAGTGTCTCTAAGCCAGCGTTTCGGTTTCACCGGTTGTCCAGGTCTTTTCATGCTGTAGTCAGGTATTTGAAAGGTGATGGCATGGTGGTCTAACCAGTCGCATGGATCTATTGAGTTCAACCTGACCGCCGATGCCTTAGCGATGATCCAATCCAACGTGGCGCCTTTTGAGTGGGTTGGAAGGGTGCAGGCCTGGGTGAGTGACTGGTCAGCGAGGAAGACTTTGACGGCGTTGACCTGGGAGTCATTGGGGTCATTCCAGTGCAGATTAAAGTCACCGAGGAAAATGTCATTGGAGTGGGGGGAGACCTTAGCGATAATAATTTCCATGAGGAGATCCATGAAGGTGTCGTTCTTGCCTGGGGGGTGGTAGAAGATGTGCAATTTGCATAACTGAGTAATGTTGTTACAAATGGAGAGAGCAAGATATTTGCAGGAGTCCGTGGGGTTTGCATGGAGTTCTGTGACAAGGAGGTCTGAGCGGTAGATGCATGCAATGCCTCCCCCTTTTTTTGTTTGTCTATCAAGTCTAACGATGTTATAATTAGGTGGGACCAGTAAATCAAGGTAAGGAGATGAAGATTAATTGAGCCAAGACTCGGTTAGGATAGCTACATCAGTTTTATGGCTTAGGATGAGGGCGGCAATGTCAGAGGCGTGTCTCGCAGCTAAACGGCAGTTAAGAAGGAGGCCAGAGAGTGGAGCATCGGGACAAATGTTGTAAGAAGGGGAGGATAGGGGTACTTGTGTTAAGTTGTTGCTGTTAACGGAGAGATGATGATCTATTGGTGTCGATTGAGACAGTGGGAATCAGGTAATCGACTTTCTTGTCAGGAGGATGGGGGGGCGCCGGGGGAGGTCATGTAGGACGAGAGGAGGGCTAGGGTTTCCTCCTCCGAGAGGTAGTTGGGATGTTTGCAAGGGCGAAGGTGTCTGCTGGCCAGCGGCATGGGTTGGAGGGTGGGTATGGTGAGCAGGGGAAGGACTGAGTTGGGGGAGGGCTTGAGGGTGGCGATAGAGTGTTCAGTGAGGAGAAGGATGTTCTTCAAATCTAATAAGGATTTCTGGATTTTCTGAACTATGATGGATGCTCTGGTGTTCAGGGTTTCAAGGTCTAAAGGTGTAGGTAGTAGTTGCAGACAAGGGACCAGAGGGTCAGGACAGGGTTTGGCGGCATGAGCAGGAGGTCAGGCGGGGGAGCTCGACCCCCTTAAGGCTTGGTTACTGGGAGGAGGGGAGAGAGGAGGGCTAGGCGAGCTCAGTGGGGGGGGTCCGGGACTGTTGAGGGGAAGATTAGGTGAGCAGAGGGTGAGGTGATTGTTAGTTACTAAGCGAGAAGGTGAGGAGCGAGTATTGGAAGCGGGGGCGGCGGCGTTGAGTTATTGATGAATGCTAGAGGTCAGGGGGGAGCGGAGGGAAGTTCTCTAACAGCACTCGGGGAGATACTGTCTCTGGATTTGACCTGATTGGGGAACCCATTGGGAAGCACATAGGGAAGATTCGCGCCAACCCGACTTATGGGAGGGAAAGATGGGGAGGAAGGGGGAGTGGCAGCAGCATTAGTAGTGCCTGCCGTCTACACACTGAAGGTCTACCAGACTCTAAATGAAATGGGCGGCCTACAGGCCGCGGAAAAGGCTAGTCTGTCACCGTTGCGATGGAGTACGCATTCTGCCAATATTTAAATCAGCCCCTAAGTGTGAAGGTAAAACTTTCAACTGGGTTGGACGTGGTTTCTGTATCCGACCCATGCTCCATCACGGTCAGCCTTCGTTTGTGCCTAGGTTGTGGTTAAGTGCAACCAGGTGACCGTGGTTGGCGTTTAATGCTTTTAATTATATTTTTCACATTAAACATTCAAAAATCATAACTCCGGTTCTACTTATTAGAAATTAGTTGTTTTGGTGTCATTTTATTTATTGACATTAAATCTGTTTTTCTAAATTATTTGGGATTCGCTTGTGTTTTGTTTTGACTTTATTACTGTTTGAGTATTGCATAAATGCTTCATACTTTGCATCTAAGTTCCTGCTCTGTGCCATAGCTACCAGGGTTTGAGCGCAGGTTAATTTAGTGGCTTTAGTAGTTCACCCTTAGAAGGATTGTGATAATTATTTGACTGCAGTTTGCACCCTCTCAACTAATAATCCAATTTCTTACATCAATCATGCTCTAGCAATTTACATACCTATATCAGCAATCATCCACAGGACATGTTGTCCTCTGTTTTCCTTTTCTAGGATCTAGGCCAACATCCAAAAGATTTGAATTTTTAAAGCTTAAAGGCAAACAATGGCAAGAAAGTACAAAGCCCCATTTAAAATCAATGTTTGCAGTTGATTTCAGACCGACTGGAAAGACTGCTTAGGCAGTCACACTGGTAAAAATCTTACCATAACTCCTTCAGTAAGATATTGTAGCCATTGAGGGTCCCTCAAAGTCGAAATGTTGAGCTCAATTTCCCATAATAGCTGTCAGTTTTGGCTTCAATTGCGACAATGTTGGATTCTATATTGACTGTGGTTGCTTCAACTCTGGGGTGGCTTTGGTGCCTTCTCCCAGTACCAAGGTTTACCTTGGACAATCCTTCAACATGGCAAGAGAGTAGGACAGATACTTCTTTCAGTGTTTCTGCAGCAGTCTCAAGCTGCACCTGGAAAATCTTTCAAATGGATAAACTTGTATCTTAGTAGAGGTTGCATCTTTTTGTGGAAGTCTTGGCACCTTGTCCCCGAGGTATAGAGGTTGAAAAATGACCCACTTAAGGTTGGTATTGTAAAACTTTCTACTAGTCTTTCTTACAACTCTCAGGCTTCCCAGACATTCTTCTAGGGTCTAGATCTCTTGCCTGTCCAGGTTGCTGTAGAATCCAGTGACATCATCCCCAATTGGATAGCTGATTCTCCCGCAGAGGCTGGAGCACTTCTTCAGCATTTTCTATCTCTTTGGTAACAGAAAGTTAGCCAACTGACCTTTGGTAACCACTTCTAGTCTCCTGGTATAAATCAACATCTTTTCGAACTTTGTTTTATAAATATATCAGAAGGGGGCTGGGCTTTTCCCCACAAAAAATAAAAATGATTACACACAGAAATAAGGAAACATATGTGACCATGCATGCACACACACACACACACACACACAGACTCACATACACAGACTCACATACACATATTAATTGAAAACCCAGTTAAAAAAGTGAGCTATGTTTGAGACTCAAACACTAAATACCAATGAACTCTACCAGTTATTCTAAGTAAAATACATAACACATGATAGAACTCATGGTCAACCCCTGAGTGATTATAGAGTGAACATTTCTGGAAAATAACTTTCTTCACCACTCTCAGTCAGGGTTTGGGGCTCTCATAGCACTGAAACTGTCCTATTACAACTACTGATGGGATTTGCCTCCTGTTGGATCAAGGCTTACCTGCCTTTCTTATCCTCCTCGATCTTTCCACTGCCATGCTACTCTACACAAATTTGGTATAAGTCTTGATACCCTCAACTGGATTAGATCCTTTCTTTCTAGGAGTTCTCAATTCATCTTCCTTTCTCCATTCCTCTATAATCCCTTGCATGTGCCTTGCATAGTTCTACAGGGCTTATCCCTTTCAAACTCTTTTGAATGTGTACATACTCCATCTTGCCAATATCATCAGATCATATGGATTCAATATGATTTGCTATACTTGTGATACCCAACTGATTATTTCCATCTCAGATCAAATCATGACCACTCAAACTAGCTAATATGCCTGCATGCTCCAAATTTCAATCTGGTTGTGAAACAATTGTCTCAAGCCACAAGACGATAAAACCACAGCAATGCTATTTTTCAAAATCACTTCTCAGTGGACTGAAGGCTGGAGGGCCTCAGAGTTGGGGGTCGCCCCATGTCCGCCACTCCACAAGAAACCTGGGTATTTTAATAGACAATAATCTGTTTATGGCTGATCAAATTAATTCAGTCTCTACATCCTGTCTTGGCATTCTAGGAATACTCCACAAAATGCTTAGATGGATCCCCATCGAATCACACAAAACTGTCAAGCAGGCCCTCGTCACAAGCCAACTTCAATATAGAATGCCCTATATGTCAGCAAATCTGCTTTCCTGACCCAAAGATTCCAAATTATCCAAAATTCAGCTGCCCGCTGGTGGGTGGTAAGCTAAACTCTGCCAGCGGAATTAGTGGAGTTTTTCACTCCATACTATACTTGGAGCACGGAGTTCAGCAAAAACTCCGGCAACCACCACGTGGCAGAGTTTACTGGTGCTCACCACTTGACTTCTTTCATCCGCTTGGTCCCCTCCCATGTCATCTTGCCGCAACAGGGCTCTCAAGCCTATATCACCAGCCATGTGAATTCTCACAACACTTTGCCACTTTAACAGTCCTCATCCCATTGCTAACTTCCTTTCCCCAGCTCCACCCTGCAAAATTACTCTTCACCCTCACCTCCTTTCTTAGAGCTCTATTTTAGCAGCTGCACAGGCAGTGACACATTCCCATTAGAGGAAGGAGCATTAGCAGGGACAACATGACGTGATTGCCTAGGCACGTCCTGGAGAAGCAGTGTCTGTGTGGTGAGGCTGAGGCTAAGGCTTCTATTTCGGCAGGGGCGTCCGTCCCAGCACCTTGTATTTCATATTACAAATCAATGGGCTACACCAACCAGAAAAAAATAAAAAGATATTTAGATTAATATTAGATAAATAGATAAATAGAGCTGCTCATGCCTGACATAAAGATTATTTCTTGGTGAGTGCAAAAACATATATGACATTTTTTAATACTAGTCTGTGTGTTCAGTTGTAATGGCTAACTCAAATTATCAGGCGGCTTCAGACCTTCATTTAATGCCAAAAACCTACAACTGGAACTTCCTACTTTCAAAAGGGAAAGATTTATGGCTCAATCCTTCTCAGGTAATGCGATGAGAATTTGGAACTTGTTACCACCAATCCTCTGAACCACCGCCTCTTTATGGTCTTTCAAAACTGATCTTAAAACTCTTCTCTTCAACAGATACTTCCAGGAATAATTTAACCCAGGTCATGACCCTCATGGCCACATGGCATTCACATGAGCTCAATTTTGTAAATATGTATTCTATACTTGTTTCACCCTAATTATGCCACCTTCCATTTGCATAAGCGTGGTTGTATATGTAACTTGTTAATATGTAAACTTCATCACGAACACCTTATGTAACTTGCTTCGTTCTACTGTAAAGCGCTCTGACACCTTCGTGTAATGATCACTCCATATAAAATTGCATGAAATAAATAAAAATAATAAACAAAGGCATAATTATAAGCCAGTGTTCCCGGGAAATTCTTGTAGATTTCACTGCGTCACTTTTACAAGGCTTTCCTGCGTGGGAACGCCCACCCTGCATACATTATACCTGACGCAGGTATAATGAGACGCAGGGCTTTACAACGTGACGCATCTCCCTAGATGCGTCACGTTGTAAATTGGCCGCATTTTTTACGCCGCCGCTGCGTCACAAAAGTGACGCAACAGCAGCGCAAAAGTGTCGCAAGGGGCTTGTAAATCTGCCCCTTAGTGTGTGAAGTGAATATTGTTGCGCGTGTCAACCCAGGAACACGTTTGGTAATTTACAAACCGCTACTTCAAGTGACATTAAATGTTTACAAAAGAGCTCTTAAAAGGACCTTGCAGTGAAGTGTACCCCTCGCTGCTGATTATTTAAATAAAAGTGTCCTTATTAGAAGAGTCTAATTAAAATAATATAAAATGGAGGAGCAGAGGCAGCAGAGCCAACCATGTTAAAGTCCCACAAATAATTGTATGTTTCGCTTAATAAAAGCAGAAGGCGCAGTTACAATCACTCTGTGCGTAGCGCTGGATTCATTATGTCGGTCATATTGCACTTGTCCCTTTTTCTCGCTTGAAGCATTCGGCAGTCATTTTCAGTCACAAAAGGAGAAAAAGAGAAAGGCAAGATTGGAAACAGCTTGCGACATTCTGTGACCTGGTAAGTACTCCTTTACAGATGTAATAGCATAGGGTATGTAATATGGAAAAGGCAAGTGCTTAGGGTCTGTGTCCTCACAAAGTAGCGAGGAGGTGATGATGCAGCTCATGTGATGTTTACACCCTGCCCTGCTGCAGGGGTTTGGGGTGGGATTTAGGTGTTGGCAAAAGAGCAGAAAGTGTTAGAATTGTTCAGAGGAGCTGCTCTGAGCAGCCTGTAGACTTCCGGTAGTTTACTTCTGGGCTCCCTGTCCACGCTGCTGCTGGAGGAGTGAAGTGAACCAGGGCAGGGGAAGGGATTGCTGTGTGCCCCGCCTACCGGCAAGGCCCACCCATTACAGACGCACGCTTACATCTATTTAAACCCATTCTCCCACAGGGTCAAGATTTGTATCTAGTTACTGAGCAGCCCATTCTGGTCGCGGCCCTCCCACGCACCACCTCTTTCTCACCTATCTCACTTGTATCCAAGGGTAGGCAGAACTCTGCGGAATCTGGCAGAGTTGTTATGTAACTCAGTGGAATTCCGCAGAGTAGAACTCCGCGAGTTCTGCCCACCCCTGAGGTCTCAACCTACCTGTATGGATCATCTATATGCCTACATTTCAAGGGCCTTCACTGCTGGCTTCCCAACCCAAAAAGGGCTCTCTTCAAGCTTCTCCGCCATGCCCACAAGGCTCTTCATAATACTGGCCTACATTATCTGTCTAAAAGAATTTACTTTCACCAGCCAACTGGTCGTCCTCGTTCCTGTGAAAACTGATCCAGCGCAATATTAGCCAATAACATTCATACACCATATACTCACTTGGGCCCATACATTCACACTACACTAATACTTACGCTGGGTGTCAGATGTACTCTTTTATCAAAGTCCCTGCTACCAATTACCTTCTGATTGAAGAGTAATAACTTACCAATGGATCCTTTGCTAATTGGGAAGTTTAAAATGAGTGACGTTCATTATAGTACATAATCCTGAAATAATCACTGAGTCAGGAAGTTTTAAAATGTTTATCTAAAGTTTTAGCAGAGTAAAATACAGAAAACACGGTACTTGATTGAAATACCCAAGAAAAAGCATAAAAATGATTTTGCTAATAAATGACGGTGTTTAAGGAAGAGGAGAAGATAGAGACAGCAGCGCAACTAAAGGTTGCAGTATAGTTACCTAAATGCGAGAACCAAGCCCCTTGGCCAAGGAGTTGGAAAAGATAGGACCCAGGAAGGATGAAGAGCAAAGACTTCTTCCAGGATCAGGACAGGACCGGTAACCTCTCTACAACGACGCCTGCGCCGTTCCCCTCTCTGATACTCGACTTCTCTCGATTCTCCCGTCTAATGGACTCCGCCGCCCCCTCCTCAGGACCTCTTCCGGACAGGAATTCAGTCAGCAACCGATCAGCTGGGCAGTCTGGAGTTGAGAGCGCTCTGGCAGTATGGACGCCTGTTCTTCGTGAACGCATGCTCTTCTGACTAATTTACTAATGCTATATTCTATTATACCCTTCTACACCCATGTACCTCCCCTTAATGTTGCTAAAATATGGGACCACTACTTCTGATTGGACAGGGACAGGGGGTGGATTCTCGCACCATATCGATTTGGCCTAAATTGTAAAGCCTATTGTCTTTACGTTCCCTCCCCTTCAAATTAATACATTCGCTTTATTTCCCACCCGTCTCACGACAAATGTTATACATTTTACAGGAGAAAAGTAACAATTTGTCCGCCGGAAACATTGGGTACATCATCTTCGGCCAATAGGTCGTGGCCTTGGGAGACGTCCAAGTTGACTTCACTTGGCAGGCATACAGGACACATGCGCAGAACCCTCTGTCTCTCGAGTTTCAAGACACCAACCCAGGCCCAAGTTTACGAATTACTAAAAGTGTAAGAAGAAAATATTAAAATCACAAATAAAAAGTTTCACTGTATACCCACTTTCCCTACTCTATTCCCATTTAATCATAATACTATCCTGCATTAGTAGCGTTAAGAAAACGACAATTTAATAATGACATGAGAGCAAGCTTAAGCATGTGAAAACATTTAGCGGCCATTTTAATGCACACTGCGCAGAAGCAGAAGTTTCCCACCAAGCAAAGAAAGACGTCACACCATGTGATCAGGTTGCGACATGCGCATTGAGGTTCCCGCGCTTTAGCGGCCATCTTGGTTTATAGACAAGCGTTATTCATTAGTAAAACACATAGGCAAGCGTCTATCCCTTCTGTGTTTGTGAATGCAAAGATTAGTATTGACAGTACAAGTTTAATAAATTAATACTATGAGGAGGATTGCATACAAGCAAGTTTCATTTTTGAAACCTTGCTCCATCAATCCCCTCTCTGATGGCGTTTCTGAGCCATCAAAATACTACCCTCAATCAGATGCCAACTTCTAGCAAATCGTTTCATTCTCATTTTTACTTTTTCTATTCTTACAGTCTCCTTTTAATTTCTTGTATAAATCACTTCTCCATTCTTCTAGTTCGATTTCATCTAGTTTTCTCTTCTTTCCTTTTCCTGTCACTTTATATGTTCCATTCTTTCTACAGCATTTGCACCATATTGTTATTGCTAAAATTATTATTGCTATCCCTGCTAAGGGTACTAGTATTTGACCTATAAGTCCTTTCCCTATATTAGCAAACCAGGTTCCAATTGACGAGATACTATTTGTCAATCTTTCCCATACACTATCAACTTCCAGTGGTTTTAGTTCTTTCTCAAGTTTAGTTATGTTCTGAATATATGTTCCAATTTCTGCACTCTTATCAGGAATATAAGTGCAACAATGTTTCGTCTTCAATAATTTACAGACTCCTCCCTCTTTTGCCAATAGAATGTCAAGAGCAAGTCGATTTTGCATCACCATAGATCTAATCGCAACCATCTCTGTATTAATCATTAGAAAACCTCCAGCAGTATCCGTTGATAAACGATCAACCACTGTAGACAATTTGCATATTTTCCTTGAGTTCAGAATTATTCCCACTGAAGGTATCAATGCACCAAATATATCACCTACAATTTCTGAAAAACTAGCTCTTTTACTACGTATTAATTCATTATTGTTTTCATTGCTTCCAGTGTTTCTTTTTACGTGGTATATCTTTGGAAAAACTATTCCAAAATAACAACTTCCATACCACCGTGCAGGAAGCCTAAAGTAAGCCTTATTCCCACATACATAATAGATTCCAGGAAAAACTGAATCTGTTCCTCCTTTGAGTCCCCAACCTCCAATAATTAAAAAATTGTGTTCACATTCACTGGTACCGATGAAAACATTGTTATAATCAGTCTTTAACCTATGAAGACAAATTTTCCCTTTCTTTACGAAATCTAGAGCCATTGCAGCTTGAGCTTTACCAGGTGTATAACTCCCTTCCTTCTCCGCCCAAGGTGGCAACTGAGCCTTATGCTCTGAAGCTTTCTTTTGAAAATCATGTCTTCTATCTTCTACTAAATTCAAAAATATCTTTTCTTCTTCTAATAAAGAACATGTTAGATTGTGTCTATGTGCATATGTTATGTCTATCGATTTCATTGTTAAGAAAAATTCTCCCATAAACTGTGCGTTTTGACTAGTAAGCACTGGGTTCATACTCTTGCGAATCGGAACCTCTGAAAATATCACATCTAAGTTTGAATAATAATACTGTAGCCTACCTGTTCTATAAAATAAACTTGTTAATACACTACATGAGATGCCATATGTCAGTGGTAAATGATGGTATGTTAATCCTTCCGCTACTGATTCAGGTAACTTCATACATACATAACAATTACTAACTTCCATTGTGTCTACATACTGAAACAATAACTTTGTGAAAACATTTAAACTAGTGTCGTTATCAGCTATTTCATGATGAATTTCTGCCTCATCTTCTGCCATTAATTCTACTCTATTGCCCTTCATGTTTGCTGTCCTCCCTTTAGTTTCATTATTTATCTTCTTATCTATTATCATAAGGTAAGGAATTGCTACAATCAGGACTAACCATACTATAAGCACCAATACTAGACTACATATGCAGATTGCACAGCATCTCCTACAACAATTTCGTTTTGGTCTCCCAGTAACTCTATCATCAGGCATTTTTCGACAAGGAAGATTTCTCTTCTTATCTCTTCTTCTTTTCTTTAGATGATTCTTTTGTTTAGTCAGGGTGGTCTTGTTTCTTCTTCGTATGTTAGTTCTGCACTTGTTCCTTCGCCACCACTGTCACTTGACTCTGAGCTTTCAAAATCTTCAAGAATGATATAAGTCCAGTCAGGACCCTTGAATTTGTTATTCACAAGTCTCAGTCTTTTACTTTTTCTTTTTCCTGACTTTTTCTCTTGTTCAGTTTGGCTTGTCACTTCAGGTACTTGTTCTGGATCTTCACTTCTGGTTGTTATGTGGTATTTTACTCTTTTAATGACACTTGGCCAATGATCTCCTTTTCTTGTTTTCTTTGTTGGCACTGTTTCTCTGTTTACGTCTTCAAAGATCTCGTTATTTTCACTGCTCAATACTGTTTTGTTTTCTTTGATTACTGCCTCTTTTGTTTGTTCTTTTTCAGGTCTGATTGGTTTCTTTTCAGTAGCTCCACAATGACTTTCAAGATGTTGGCTTTGTTCCTTTTTTATTTCTTTATGTTCATTTGTATTTACCCCTTTTTCTTTAGTGAATTCTTCTTGATCTAACTGCTTCTGATCAGGGCTTATTGCACTGTGAACTTCTGCAGCCTGACCTGATTCTTCTAAACCTGTCTTTCCCTGTGTAAAGTCAATTAAATCTTCACTGTTTTGAGTCCAATTTTCTTTCCCTATCTGATTTAGTTCAAGATCTTTTACTATCTTTTCTTCTTGATCCTGAACTTCTTCTTCTTCACCTATCTGATCTTCTTCAATTTCCTCCAATTTTGTTTGATTTCTCGTTCTGTAATATACTTCAGGAACTTCTACCACTGGTATCCAATACTGACTTGTGCTCGGTTGTTCTCCGTCAGCTTCTCTCGAACCTCTAGCCTGAGATTCCTCAGCTGGGCAACCTTCAGCTTCTTCAGTGATTGGCGTTGTCTGTGGATTCTCTTCTTCAGGGTCTGGTACTCTCTTTGTGTGGCTTACATGAATCCAATTAGGAAATCTTGCACACTTCACTGCTGTATTGGTGGTCAATATAACTTGACAAGGTCTGCTCCACCTGGGTGATAGACACGTTTCTCTGGTGTGATTCTTCACTACCACCCAATCACCAGGATTCAGATCATGTTCTAGTTCAGGCTGCCTGGAAACTGCGTCTTCTCCAACCTGATGAGAGACAGAACGCACTAGGTCAGCCAATCCTTTGCAATAATCCAGAACCATATCATCAGATATATTTACTAATTTGTTTGTGGGAACATGTGTTTGTCTCATTGCTCTTCCCATCATTATTTCATGGGGGCTCAATCCTGTTGTTCTGTCAGGTATGCTTCTGATTCCCATCAAGACAAGTGGCAATGCGTCTGGCCACTCTAATGATGTTGATGCACACATTTTTCCCAATCTTGACTTTATAGTGCCATTCAATTGTTCAACCACTCCAGAAGCCTCTGGGCGATATGCACAGTGCAATTTCTGTTTTATTTGAAATGCTTCACAGATTATCTGGATCACTTCGCTATTAAAGTGTTTTCCTCTATCTGATTCCAAAGATACTGGGAAACCAAACCTAGGTATGAGCTCATGTAACAACAGTTTTGCAACTGTAATACTGTCATTTCTCCTAGTAGGGTAAGCCTCCACCCACTTTGAAAACAGACACACTATGACTAGAACATATTTTAGTCCTCTGCATGGTGGTAACTGTATGAAGTCGAACTGGAGTCTTATAAATGGGCCCTCTGCCTTTCCAATTTTTCCAAACCCAATTATCGTTTTCCTGCCTGGATTATGCATTTGGCAAGTTAGACATCTCTGGCAAAGACTCTCTGCAACAGCCCTGAATTTGGGATTGTACCAATTTTGTCTGAACAGCCTAATCATTGCATCTCTCCCTATGTGTGTGTCTCCATGATGCATTCTGGCCATTTGTGAGAGTAAACAGTCTGGCATGACTGGTCTGCCATCTGCACTGATCCATACTTCATCTTCTCCTCTTTGGGAGCAACCCACTTTGATCCACAAATTTTTCTCACTTTCATCAACCTCATCTTGCAATTTCTTCACCTCATTCCAAGTTTCAGGTGGCATATACAGCATAAGTTGGCAGCTGATTCCCATTCTTTCCACCCTCTTATTGACTGACGTTCTGGTTTTGGCACAATGTTGAGCCACCAAGTCTGCATATCTGTTGCCGACTACCACCCAGTCATCTCCTGACTGGTGTGCGGCACATTTCACCACAGCCAATTCTTTTGGTGATTGTATTGCTTCTAGCAATTCCCTTACAAATTGTCCATTTTTAATGGGGATCCTGAAGAAGTCATGAAATCCCTCTGCATCCACAGTTGGCCAAAATCATGCACAACCCCGTAACCATATTGACTATCTGTAAATATGGTCACTCTCTGATTCCTCCCAATTTTGCAAGCTTTTATCAAAGCAATCAATTCAGCTACTTGTGCAGATTTTACTCCTGGTAAATAGGATGCTTCGACTATTCCAGTTAATTCACATACCGCATAGGCAGCAGTTAGTTTACCATCTTCATGTCTTTGACATGAACCATCGACAAATAGCTCCCTGTCTGGCTTTTTAAGAGGCTGTTCCTCTATGTCTGGGCGTGGTTTTGTACATAATTCTGTAATTTGTACACAATCATGTTCATCTTCTTCGTCATCTTTATTTGTTTCATGATATGGGTCCGGCAATAAAGGTGCTGGATTTATTATTGTACACCTTACCATGGTCACATTTTCAGCACCCATAATTATCCTTTCATATTTAGTCAGCCGACTAGGAGTAAGATGCTGAGTTCGGGTTCTTGTCAATAGAATCACAACTGCATGTGGAACATACACTTTTACAGGATGTCCCATCACAATTGACTCGCTTTGTTCAATGCTCAAACAAGTTGCTGCCACTGCTTTTAAGCATCCAGGCAACGCAGCTGCTACTGGGTCCAATTTAGCAGAAAAGTACGCTATAGGACGTCTGTCTAGTCCATGTCTCTGAGTTAGGACAGAAAGTGCACAGTTTTCTCTCTCTTGACAGAATAATGCGAATTCTCTTTTATAATCAGGCATGCCTAAAGCAGGTGCTGAACAAAGTGCGTTTCTCAATTTTACAAAAGCTTCTACACTTTCATCCTCCCAATCAACAGGGTCCTTTGCTTTCTTTTTCGTCATGTTAATTAAGGGCTTAGCTAACATGGAGAAATTTGGTATCCATTGTCGACAGTATCCTACTATTCCTAGGAACATTCGCACTTGTCTTTGCGTTACTGGCATTTGCATTCTCTTTATTAATTCTATTCTTTCAGAGGTTATTCTTCTTTTTCCCCTCTCAATTTGATGTCCCAGATATTTAACAGCTGTCCTGCAAAACTGTAACTTTTCAGGTGAGACTTTATGCCCTTCCTCAGCCAAAAGATTTAATAATGCTATGGAGTCAACAACACAGTCTTCTCTGGTGGTCGACGCTACTAATAAGTCGTCGATATATTGAACTAAAACTGAGCTTCCTGGCATCACTAGTTTTTCAAGGCACTTTTTCAGTATCTGGTTGAAGATGGAAGGACTTTCTGTGTACCCCTGAGGAACACGATTCCACACATATACTTTAATCTCAAATTTGAATGAGAAAAGATACTGGCTGTCTGGATGCAATGGTATTGAAAAGAATGCTTGACACAAATCAATTACTGTGAACCATCCTGCATTCCAAGGGATCTGGTATAGAATTACTGCAGGATTTGGTACTATGGGACAACAAGGTTCCACAATCTTGTTTATTTTACGCAGGTCCTGAACAATCCTATATTTTCCACTAGGTTTCTTTAGTCCCATGATTGGTGAATTACATGGGCTACTCATTACTTCTTTTAGAATGTTTTGTTTTACCATTCGATTGATTTCTTCAATGACTCCTGCTTTTACTTCTGCACTCATTTTGTATTGTTTAGTATTTGGGAAAATCGCACCTTCTTTTACAGTAATTTGAACTGGATCTATTTTTGCCATAAGTCCTGCTTCTTTTCCGGTGAAATCCCATACTATTTGGTTTACTGTACCTTTTAATTCTTCTGGCAACTCATCTTTTGTTATCAACGAAAACATTTCATCTATTTCTGTACCTTATTTTGCAACCATAATTTTATATACATGGTCCTCATCTGGTGTCTGAACTGCCACACCATCTGGCGTGCAGAAAATTGTACAGTTCATTTTGCACAATAAATCTCTACCTAATAAATTCACTGGGCTAGAATCACACACCACAAATTGGTGCATTTCTCTGAAGTTTCCTATTTTGACTTCCATTTATTCTGCAAGAGGTGTTCTAATTCTTTGATTAGCTACCCCTACTACTTGGATATCTTCACCAGAGAGAGGAAGGTCTGGGATGTCTGCTGATCTCACAGTAGACCTGGTAGCACCAGTGTCCAAAAGGAAAGTAATATCATTACCTTTCACATTTCCTTCAACATATGGACCAGACTGATCTACCTGTAAGGATGCGCCAAGTATGCACTCCTTCTTCCCCTCTCCTAGGCACCGTCATGAGTCGAATTTACAGTAATTGTCCTGCAAAAGAAATTGTGATGTCATATAATCATTCTTACCACTCCCTCCTGGGTATCCAATGTCTGTACCATGTTTTGCTCTGCTTACATTACCCTGAACAGGTGGAGGTGGTAATTGACTCTGGGGATTTACACCCTGCTGTGAGTCATTCTGCGTCTGTGGATTTAAGTTTTGATTTGGGCCATTATTATTCCGAATCTTTTTACATTCATCCTTCCAATGCCCCAATTTTCCGCATCCATGACAAGGAAACTTCTTTTTAGCTTCTTCTCTACTCATTCGTCCTCTAAATTTTCCACCATTTCCCGTATCACCACTCGTTCCAGAATCTTTTCCTTGATTTTCACTCGGATTTTCCAAATTAATTCCCTGCTTCTCTGCCATTTTCACCTGTGCCCACATCACTTTTTCCTGCAATTTCTTGTGTCTATCCTCAATATCGTCTCCACAATATTTTGCATACTTCAGAATCTCATCTATGGGCTTTCCCTGCCAACACAGCATGTGTTGTTTAATCATCTGGCAAATCTCTGGCTTCAGACCATAAACAAATCGATACACAAACTGACTCATGTTCTTGTCTCCAATGTCCTCAAATCCACTATACTGTTTAAACACCTGCAATAAACGCTCATAATAGGAATGTACTGTTTCACTGGCTTCTTGGGTTGTTCGATCTATTTTCACCCAATCTGTTTCTTTCGGGGGTATTTTCCCTTTCAGGTATGTTATCACCTGCTGATACTTTTTCATCACATCATTTGACGGGGCACCTGTTTTCGGATCTCTAGGATATTCATCACTTGGCCAATCGACTGTAATTTTACAATCTGTCCACAAATCGGCAGGTACCACTATGTCAAACAGACCATCCAAATCCTTCAACAATACCTTTGACACCTTCACAAACCTTTCAACCTGTTTGTACCATTCAATTGGTTTTTCTCTCAGCTTTGGAAAATCATTCGTAAATGATAAAATATCCTGTCTGCTCCATGGGACATGTACATATCCTCCTCCCGCAACTTCTCGCATTGGATACATCTGGTCTACTTTTCCTGCTTCCTTCATCACATATTCTGATGCTGTTCTACTTGTTCGTGCTTCTTCCTTTTTCTTGGCCCATCTAGATCTCCATTTATCTAGATCTCCCCATTTTTGTAAAACTAACATTAATTCTCTTATTTTCAGTCTTCTTCCAGATGCATTCATATTTTCTAAATCTTTGTCTGAAAATTCTGCTCTATAGGGTTTCTGTAGTACCTTTGATCTCCCTATTTCAATTCCCATCTGTAGTGCTAGATTGGACAATTTTTCATGGAATATCTTTACATTTCTAGTGATACTCCTGCACAAGAATAATAATTCTTCTTCATCATAGGTATTCAAGCGTTCTACTCCTACATTTCCTGCTATTATTTCTTCTAATTCAACTTTTAATTTCTTAATTACTTTTGGAGGTGTGCACTGTTTAACTGACCCTTGTACCCATCTTTCTAGATCTTCAGGTGTTACTATGGTAGCACTTTTTGTTCCTGATGAAGTTACTAAACTTACATCTTTTGAACCTCCAGGTACATCTTTTCTGGAAGTACTATTTTCAGAACCTCGAATAGGTAAATCCATGAGTGATATTGTGGATTCACAGTCACTAAATTGATCTTCAATTATAACTGGAGCTTCACGTTTGGTGTTACTCACAGGAGTAGGTGTAAGTATCGGTTGAGGACAATTTCCCTGCGTACCATATAATGGAACTACTGGACCAATTGTTACAGGTATGGTCAATGAATCAGGATGTACTTTTATCTGAGTTATTTTCTGTATTAATTCTGCTCTGTTCTTTTCTAGGGCTTCTTTTTCTTTGTCATGAAGTATTCTAGTCGGGGTGAATTCATGCATTACTTTTGGTACCATTGGAGTTTGTGGTGGTGCACTAGGAGGGCATCCACTTGTCCCTTCCTGATATGGTGGGGGATTTCTTAACATTTCTTCCATAAATTCGTCTTCTGAATCCTCATTTCTCATTAAATGTTTTGTCTTTTCTGTACATTTGCCTCCTGATTTCTCTCCTTCTGTGAATAATGGATACAGTCCCTCTGTAATCATTGCCCTTCTCCATTGTTTCATCTGACCCTCTCTTGACTCACGTACATATCTGGGGTAAAATCCTGGGTAACTCCTATTACTTCTAGATCTATCCCGCTCAAATGCCTCGGTTTCCCATTCTTCTAGAGCTTCATACTGGGTTAATCTAGGTCTGGATTCTAAATCATTCATCCTCAATCTCAAGTTTTGAAGAATTCTTCCATTGAAGGTACCATTCTCGGGAAATGCTAATACTCCATCATTTTTGGTGTATTCTATCCAATTCTCCATCCATACACAAGTATGATAACCTCTCTCCATCATCATAAATGATGCTGGCGTTTTAGCTGGTGGAATAATAATTCCTTCTCTAATTTTGATTGGTTTGTCCTTTTTAAAATAATTTTTAATCTTTTGTAAGAATGAAATTTTTCTCCTTTCTCCGTACATTCTATCTAATCTTCTGTGTACAAAATTATATTCTGCAAAACCTAGGAATCTCCTATCCGGACGAGTTCCTGTTAAAGTCGGATCACGTTTTAACATGCAATCCTTATCCACTAAGAATTTTGCTTCTATAATTTCGACCAATCAAATGTCTGCTATCTTTTATTTCCGGACCAATCCTTGTGCGGCCTTTTGGTGACGTTTCTCTGTCAACCCTTCCTTTACAATCTGCTCTTTTCTGTCCTCGCTGGTTTAACCAATCCCAGCGCGGCACCTGTGATGTCAGTACTACTCCTGACTACTGACCCCTCCTTTACAAGTGTCTCTCCACACCCGCTGTTTCAACCTACCACAGCGCGGCGTTTTGTGACGTCAGCTCCCTCTCCGGCAACTGACCCTCCCTTTACAAAAATTTACGCAAACTTATTTTCTCTATAAATCTTAATTAAATTTCAGTAACAACATAAAACATTCGCTATCGTGCCAGTTTCTCTAATTTTGAAAAGGATAGTTTCTTCCACACTTTAGTAAAACCTTTCCGTTTACTAAACATATATTACGAGTAAAACACTTCCGTCTACTCTTCACACAAGCTCCAGAAGTACCTGTTACTTCTCCAATGTTACCCTTACTAGGTGATATAACATCAAATTTTTATCAGCGTACCCTTTTTGCTATTACTCACACGCATAGAGTCCCTAACGAGTACTTGAAGTCCTGCTTAACTTCTCAGTACTATTTCTGCCTGACAGATAACCTCAGTGCAGTATGGCTTCCACTTTCCACCCACTATTCTTTTTCCCCCCGGGGTGTTCTGGACAACATATAACAAAAACTCAAAAATAAGCGGATGTTAGTTCATAAAAAATACAAATAAAATTCTCATTACCCAATTAACAAAGAGTAACAAAAACCATCCTCTGCTACCAGAAAACTGATCCAGCGCAATATTAGCCAATAACATTCATACACCATATACTCACTTTGGCCCATACATTCACACTACACTAATACTTACGCTGGGTGTCAGATGTACTCTTTTATCAAAGTCCCTGCTACCAATTACCTTCTGATTGAAGAGTAATAACTTACCAATGGATCCTTTGCTAATTGGGAAGTTTAAAATGAGTGACGTTCATTATAGTACATAATCCTGAAATAATCACTGAGTCAGGAAGTTTTAAAAGTTTTATCTAAAGTTTTAGCAGAGTAAAATACAGAAAACACGGTACTTGATTGAAATACCAAAGAAAAAGCATAAAAATGATTTTGCTAATAAATGACGGAGTTTAAGGAAGAGGAGAAGATAGAGACAGCAGCGCAACTAAAGGTTGCAGTATAGTTACCTAAATGCGAGAACCAAGCCCCTTGGCCAAGGAGTTGGAAAAGATAGGACCCAGGAAGGATGAAGAGCAAAGACTTCTTCCAGGATCAGGACAGGACCGGTAACCTCTCTACAACAATGCCTGCGCCGTTCCCCTCTCTGATACTCGACTTCTCTCGATTCTCCCGTCTAATGGACTCCGCCGCCCCCTCCTCAGGACCTCTTCCAGACAGGAATTCAGTCAGCAACCGATCAGCTGGGCAGTCTGGAGTTGAGAGCCCTCTGGCAGTATGGACGCCTGTTCTTCGTGAACGCAAGCTCTTCTGACTAATTTACTAATGCTATATTCTATTATACCCTTCTACACCCATGTACCTCCCCTTAATGTTGCTAAAATATGGGACCACTACTTCTGATTGGACAGGGACAGGGGGTGGATTCTCGCACCATATCGATTTGGCCTAGATTGTAAAGCCTATTGTCTTTACGTTCCCTCCCCTTCAAATTAATACATTCGTTTTATTTCCCACCCGTCTCACGACAAATGTTATACATTTTACAGGAGAAAAGTAACAATTTGTCCGCCGGAAACATTGGGTACATCATCTTCGGCCAATAGGTCGTGGCCTTGGGAGACGTCCAAGTTGACTTCACTTGGCAGGCATACAGGACACATGCGCAGAACCCTCTGTCTCTCGAGTTTCAAGACACCAACCCAGGCCCAAGTTTACGAATTACTAAAAGTGTAAGAAGAAAATATTAAAATCACAAATAAAAGGTTTCACTGTATACCCACTTTCCCTACTCTATTCCCATTTAATCATAATACTATCCTGCATTAGTAGCGTTAAGAAAACGACAATTTAATAATGACATGAGAGCAAGCTTAAGCATGTTAAAACATTTAGTGGCCATTTTAATGCACACTGCGCAGAAGCAGAAGTTTCCCACCAAGCAAAGAAAGACGTCACACCATGTGATCAGGTTGCGACATGCGCATTGAGGTTCCCGCGCTTTAGCGGACATTTTGGATTATAGACAAGCGTTATTCATTAGTAAAACACATAAGCAAGCGTCTATCCCTTCTGTGTTTGTGAATGCAAAGATTAGTATTGACAGTACAAGTTTAATAAATTAATACTATGAGGAGGATTGCATACAAGCAAGTTTCATTTTTGAAACCTTGCTCCATCACTGTGACTAGCAGTTAGACAGTGTATCTTGCATTGACCTTTCCAGATTTGGAGGACATTCCTTCTTTTTTTCTGGCGAGCACTAGCCGGAAAAAACTTCCCTTTGACCTACATATAATTAGTTCCGTTCCTGCCTTCAAGGATAGGCTGAAAACCTGGTTATTCTAGACCTGTTTTCCTTTCAGTCACCGTCTGTCACCTAGCTTCCTGCACTAGGATACCCTTTTTGGATGTATGAGTGTAACATAACATAACATCACCATATGCTGAATATGTGTTTAGTTCATGGTGGGTGATTGTCACTTAATCCAAGAGCTATGTCGTGTGGTATATGTGGTCCTAAATATAACTGTTGAATTTCCATGGCATTGTCTATTTGAGCCTCAAACATAATTCACTTTCTAACTGTATTCTTTTAGTGAATTTCATTGACTTTTCTATTGTTTTCTTATTTTGATGCCCCTGCTGCCCACGTCTAACCCTTTTGCCCTACATCCTGCCTTCAAGAGCAAAGCTAGACACTCATTTTAGAGTTTGGCTGTGCTTGTACTTTTTTTAACAGTGCTTAAATTTGTGAGCCAGAAGTGACTTGTGAGTCAAGGGCAAAATGGCTGGTAAATCCAACACTTAAACTGGCCACTTGATAACATAGAAGTTACCTCCGACTCACCAGTCACATGCCTAAAACTGCACTTTTTCAGATGTGCTGAATCCAAGAGAGAGAGAGTAGTTCCAGTCTTCCAGGCTCTTCCCTGGTCATAGACAGCAGTTTAGTCCTTTTCTGTTATTCCACAGGTCCAGAAATGTTTCTCAGGACTGTACTGTGAACAATGCAAACATTCACCCCTAGTCACAAGAATCTAGATTTAATCCATTTTTCCTTTGCTCACCACGCCACTCCAGTTTGGACCCAGCCATATGCAAATCAGTCTTGGCCCTGCTCCTCATGGGAACAGTCCAGTCCGAACTGCTGAGCCAGGCCCTCCCTGGACCGGAAACAAGCATCCTAGGATCATAGGATCGGTTTCGGGGTATCAGCCAGGCTAGTTTGAATCCAGTGGTGCAGTGAGCATAGAACCCACGTCTGGACATACCCTTCCCACTTAGGGCGACAAAGGCAATTAGAACAAATGATGGACGGAATGCTGAACAATGCAAACATTCACCCCCAGTTACAAGGTTCTGGGTTTAATCCATCATTCTTTTGCTCACCACACCACCCCAGTTTGGACCCAGCTATATGCAAATAAGTCTTGACCCTGCTCCTCATGGGGACAAGTCCAACCCAAACTGCCAAGACAGGTCCTCCCTTGACCGGAAACAAGCATCCTAGAACCGGTTACAGGGTATCACCCCTCATCAGCATGGCTAGCTTGAATCCAGTGGCGCGGTGAGCAAGGGACCCACGTCTGCGCATACCCTTCCCACTTAGGGCGACGAAAGCAAAAAGAACAAATGATGGACGTAATGGTGAACAATGCAAAAATTCACCGCCAGTTACAAGGATCTGGGTTTAATCCATCATTCTTTTGCTCACCATGCCACCCCAGTTTGGAATCAGCCATATGCAAATCAGTCTTGACCTTGCTCTTCATGGGAACATTCCAGCCCGAACTGCCAAGCCAGCTCCTCATGGTCCGTAAATAAGCATCCTAGGACCGGATTCAGGTTATCACCCCTCATTAGCCAGGCCAGCATGAATCCAGTGGCGCAGTGAGCACAGAACCCACGTCTGGGCATACCCTTCCCACTTAGGGCAACAAAAGCAAAAAGAACAAATGATGGACAGAATGCTGAACATACCCCGAAACTGGTCCCAGGATGCTTATTTCTGGTCTTGGGAGGATCTGGCCTGGCAGTTTGGGCCGGACTGTTCCCAAGGCGAGCAGGTTCAGGACTGATTTGCTGGGTTCAAACGGGAATGGCATGGGGAGCAAACAAACTACGGATTTAGGTCCAGATCTCTGTACTGGTGTGAATGTTTGACATTGTTCAGCATTCTGTGCATCAAATGCTCTTTTTACATTTATGTTTGGCACCAGCCTGCGGGTGGGTGTGACTCCTGGTTGCTCCTTAACTCATAAGTTAAAGGTTCTCAGGGTGAACCATGCCTACTTGTGCAGCATGTTCTGTGTCACCTACTGCAAACAGTGCCTTAGCACATCTCTCTGCCTAAATCTAAGATCGTGAAACCCTTCGCCCCTTGTGCAGAGCCTGTGTGCCCACCCCAGAGGTGTGGGCAGGGAAATGAGCAGTCACTTCTCGGTGGTAACTCTACACCAGTTCTGGGGGCAGCTCCTCTCCCACTGGGATTTGCACCTGACTGAAGGGATCAAAGAGCCCTGAACAGGTATCAGCTAACATTTGCTTGCAACAGGGTAGTCCTTTTTTCAGTTAATCAAGCTCCTGTACACAGTTCAGATGGTCATCCTGCCAAAAATCATCTGTAAAAACCCAAGGCTTTGCCCTTCTATGAGAGTCTGCATCCTCCGCAAGACCTTCAAATGGATCCCCCCCCAATTCCAAGAAGACCGTCACCCATGCACTCATAACCAGCAGACTGGACTACGGAAACACCCTGTACGCCGGAATCAACAAAACCCTGCTCCGAAAACTCCAGACCATCCAAAACACCGCCACCAGACTCGTCCTCAGCATCCCACGACAAGACCACATCACCCAGCTCCTACGAGACCTCCACTGGCTCCCCGTCGAAAAGAGTGTAACTTTCAAGCTACTCACTAACGCCTACAAATCCCTCCACAACACCGGACCCCAGTACCTCAACGAAAGTCTCCTTCTACACACCCAAGAGAAGCCTCTGCTCCCCGACCTTGCCCTTGCCGAAACCCCTCACATCCGCAGAGCCAGAACGGGTGGAAGAGCCTACTCCTACATCGCGGCTAAGACCTGGAACGAACTCCCGCTCAGCATCAGACGTTCCGCCACTCTGCAGGCCTTCAGCAGGAGCCTCAAGACCTGGCTCTTTGGGTAAGACGTAGCTGCACGATTCTCCCCCCGCACCTTGAGACCCTTGCAGGTGAGTAGCGCGCTTCACAAATCCCTGATTGAGTGATTGAGAGTACTTCTCACACCTCATCAAGATGCTATTCTGCTGCCAGGTGACAGTTGGAGTTCATGCAAATGGGCCCCCAGGGGCATTAGGCAGGTGAAATGAAATTTCTAAAAGTACCTTTTCCAGCTTCACCAGTGAATTGGGCTTGTAATATTTCAAAATGTACAAGAATGAAATTTGCAGTTGTCTCCTAGCTGGGCATAACTTTATTAAATTGAATATCTGAGGCCCAGCCCCCTCTTACTTGTGACCGGTCCTCCAACCAGTCAAGGCCCTCTCGTACCTGACTCTCTTGCCTCTAGACTCCCACCTCGCTCCTGCGACTCCACCTTTTCACCTCTCCCTCTCTACCACACCTTTCTTCTGCACTCTTTGCACTTTCTTCTGCTTTTTGCTTTTGCAATTGTATTTGCTTATCACAGGCATCTTTCTCTGTTTTTCCACTCAGCTTCAGCCTCTTTTGTTTCAATCTTTCTCTGTTTTTTCACCCCATTTCTGCTTCTTTTTTAGAATCTTTTTAGCAGGTTTCTCTGACTTTCTCTGTTTTTTCATCCCACTTTTGCCTATGTTTGACATCCTTCTCCCCGTTTTAGTCCTTCAGCACCTCTCTGTCACGCTCCACTCAGTCCCCCTGCCCACTCCCACACTATCTCCTGCCTCCGGCCTCCCCCGCTCCTCACCTGCTTCTTCCTCCATCTTCTTCCTGCGTCTTCTTCTCGTGTCGTCTTCTGGCACTTGGGGAGGCCCGCCCACTGCCCCTGCATTCCTCCCCCCCCTCCCACAACCTACTTAATGGCACTGCTGTGCAGATGCGCGCAGTGGGCATGCCAAAAGCAATCCTGTCTGTGCCCGTTCGCATAAGGACTGCGCCCAGCACCACAAACCCTGGTCAAATCACTTCCAGTGATACACTGCAGTGCTCCTTTGATGGTTCAGCCCGGGACACCCCTCCTCCACATACTGTCATGTCACACATCACAGTAGGAGCTTTCATCTGCACCCACTGCCACTTCTCTTGCGGCAGACCACCCACACACCCCACACCAGTGCCAGCAACATCTTCATCTCCCCCACACAACACCACAAGCCACAGTAAGCCCACACCTCAACACCCACTCAATTGCAACCTCCTCTTTCTCATGGAAACCCGGATCAACTTTATATTGGCACCCGACATCACCACGGCAATTCCAGAGGGCTACACGATCACACATCTACTCTGTCTTCACAAGACAGGAGGAGCACTTGCAATCATATACAACGACATTATCAAGTGATAAATGTCCATGGAAGACACCACTTCATTCATGGAACATCTGCATTTCAAGCTACAAGTCTCTGAATACTTCAACCTGACTGGAACCCCCACTTACCAACCACCAGGACCATGAGCCACCTTTCCCAGACTCATCACCGACTTCATTGCACCCTTCACCCTGAAGCCTTCTTTCTCCTCAGTAACCTTAACGTCCACCTAGATGACATGAGCGACCCATGCTTCACAGCCCTCCTTGAACGCCTGAACAGCATTGGACTAACCCAGCTTGTTACAGAGCCAACACACCTTGCAGGTCACATACTTGACCCTATCTTCACCACCAGTGACAGCATCAAGCACAGCGTAACCTCACTCCTCACATGGACCAGCCACTCCATATCAACACATCACAAACCATCACCAGCATACCCAGCTAGAGCTGGGGCAAAATCTCACACGCTAACATGCTCAACGCCCTCAGAGCCAATCAATCCAACCTCATGGACAGACTCAAAGAGGACATTGTCAACTTCAACAACTGGATCAAGAACTGCACAGACTACCCTGCACCCATCAAGCCTAACAAGCAATGAAGAACCAAGCTATACAGAGGACCATCAGCACTCCACACAAAGCTGCAAACAGCTAGAAGGAAATGGAGAGCCAGCCACGAAACCATCAACAGAACCACTTACAAAGCAGTACTCAGACTCTATCACCAGTAACTGAGAGATACCAGGAAAGGAGCACTAGCCAAACGCATTGAAAAAAGCTCCAACAGCAGCAAGGAAATCTTTGCAATCGTCAAAGATTTCACCTCTCTCACATCCTCCATCAACAGCATCACACCCTCCCAAGAACTCTGCAACGACGTATCTACTTGTTCCACAGCAAAATAACAAACATCTACAGCAACTTCGTTCACCAACCAGACCCTAGAGAGCTCATCGCCTGCCTGCCCATCACTACACAAGATGTCCTCTTGACCAGATGGAAAACACTCAACAGAGGTGAAACGACAACTATCATATGTACCATCCACTCCGGGGCCCCATCAGACACATGCTCCCACCAAATTTGCAACCTTAGTGCATGACCTCTTAGCACTGCCCTCACCCACATCATCAACACCTTCATCACCTCCTCCACCTTCCCGGAAGACTGTTAGCAAGTAGCAGTTAACGCACTCCTTGAGAAACCTTTGGCTGACCCAAGCCAACTGAGCAACTTCCGCCCCATCTCCCTGCTTCCCTACCCAACCAAAGTGATAGAGAAGGCCATCAACAAGCAACTCACTGGCCACTTCAGGCTACTTCACCTACTGGACAATACCCACTCAGGATTCAGAAAAAACCACAGCACAGAGACAGGACCATTCTGGACAGCATCAGGACCATTCTGGACCAAGGAGAAACAGTTGCCCTCATCCTGCTTGGCCTCTCCGTGGCATTCTACATAGTCTCCCACCACACACTCATCAGATGACTTCACAAGATCAGCATCAAAGGTACCACACTCAACTGGATCTGCTCCTTCCTCACGGGAAGCACCCAAAGAGTCAGTCCCCCATCCTTCCCATTGGATACCTAGAACCTGATCTGCTGAGTCCTCCAGGGATCGTCACTCAGCCCGACCCGCTTCAAAACACCGATCGCTGACATCATCCATTCCCAAGACATCACCATCATCTACACCGACGACACCCAACTCATCCTGTCCCTGTCAGAGAAAACAATTAACACCAGAACCAACTTCACCACCTGAAAGACCATGGTAGCAGAGTGGATGAGAGCCAACTGCTTGACACGCATTACTCAGACAAGACAGAAGTACTGGTCTTTGGAAACAAGACCTCCCCATGGGACACAACCTGTTGGCTGACAGAACTAGGACCAACACCATCACCCACCAATGGGAATCATCCTGGATGACAAGCTCAACATGGCGGCACAAGTTAACGCAGTGAGCTCCACCCGATTCCACACCCTACGGATGCTGCCAAAAATCCTCAGGTGGCTGCCACAGAACACCAGACGAACCGTCATGCAAGCCCTCATCACAAGCTAACTCGACTACTGCAAAGCACTCTGCATGACAATCTCTGCATGCACAAACACAGGCAATTCAAACTCCTCATGCACACCTACAAAGCCCTACACAACACTGGACCAGAATACCTGAACAACCGCATACACTTCCACCAACCGACCAGCCACCTACGCTCAGCCTCACTCTCACTGGCACAAACCCCCTGCATTCACAAATGCAGAGCAGGAGGGCGCATGTTACATCTCACCCAAAACATGGAATGAACTCCCACAACACCCCAGAGCCTTCTCCTCACTTCTTGACTTCTGCAAGAAGCTGAAAACCTGGCTCTTTGAATAACTCTAAGGAGAATACAAGCTGGCACACCTGCTGAAGTGCCTGAATATCCTCATGGGTGCGTAGTGCGCTCTACAAGTCAACATAACATAACAACATATTGTATCCCAATGCTTTTCTATCGAACAGCCAACACTTCTGCAGTGAAAATAGCTTTTGGGGAGTTTTCACTGTAAGGACATGTTTGACATTAAACGTTTACATATCTTACTTTTAAATACCGTGCAGGGTGCATGCACTACAGTGCATTCTCATTTTCACAAGTGACTGAGCAAGGATGTAAGGAGACCCTCCTTATTACAACAGCAAAGGATTTACTGTGAGACCACACTTCTTTCCTTGCATCCTATTATAATGTCTTATGCTCCGGTACCAGACTGGATGGCTGTGGGCTGCTTTAGTTTCTGTAGGCTGGAACCAGGACTGCCAGATGCCTGCTGTGAAGCACTGAGAGAGACATGCTCGCAGCAGCTGGACATGCACTCACAACCCCATTAACTGCCAAGCTGCAAGTCACTACTATTTCAAGAATCCCAACCATGTTCACTTTTAGCTTTCTTCCATAACAGCAGCACCAGGTATAAACTCTTTCACTCTCACAATCACACTCTGATGACCCCTGATGCCCAGGTCCATCGTTGCATCCATTAATAAGCTACATTCCTCCTTAAGATTCTGGTAGTGGCTATTTCTCATAATTTACAACTTCCTCCAAAAACTGTGGGCTTTTCTAAATAAGCCCCCACTTGAATTCAGACCCATGGAGGTATACTTAGCGAATGTGAATTTTCTTCTGCATCGATGATCTTAGCTTTGAGCTGATAGCACTTTGTAATTCAATGATTTATCACAAAAATCAATAGGACTTGATTCAAATAAATTTTGGAGTTACAATTACCAATGCTGTTAGTTGAAGATTAGTAGTAAAAGAAGGGCCTCATGTACTAACAGGTTTAGCATTCACATACCCTCAGATTTGGTAATACAGATGGTTTGTAAATGCTAAATCCCTTTAAAAATGTACAAAGCCCATTTAATGATATGGAAAGGGTTTCCTGCATCTCTAAATGGGTTTCGGAAACCTTTACAAATCAGTATTTCTATAAAAACAGTAAAAACAGTAAAAATAAAGGTACTCATCATAAAAAGGGAAGTAAATGGTTCAATAAGGACTGTAAGGAGGCTCGTAGCTCCCTGGAGAAAGCAATTAAGGAAGGCAATATGATTAAGGTTCGGTCTGCTAGGCAGAAATATAAGAAAGCCCAGGAGACGGCCAAGAAACTTTGGGACGATAATAGATGGCAGGATCTCAAATGTGCGTGTGAAAACAAAAACCATAAACAATTTTGGGATGTAGTTAAATGGGGCAGAGATGGCCGACCTTTTGAGCCGACAAATCATGTAAGCCAAGATCAATGGGTAATGCATTTTCAATCCCAATACGCTTGCAGTACAGATGATAGGGATATGTTTGAGCTCTCATATGCTTACTATGATGGTTCGGCTTTTAATGAAGCTGATGTTGATATTGCTCTGGGTACTGTGATGGGAGGTAAAGCACCAGGCCCCGATGGAATCCCAGCCGATATATTCCTTTCCAATAAATCCAAATGGAACCGATATATCCTGATTTTAATGAATGAAATTGCTAAAGGTATGCCGGTACCAGACTCATGGAAAGGAGCGGAGATAATCCCAATATTTAAAAAGGGGGATAAGTCTTTGCCTGGCAATTATAGACCCAGAAGTTTAATCGATTCATTACAAAAGATCATGGGACGCCTTGTGTTAAACAAAATTCAGGGTTGGATTAGTGAGCAGGATATATTATCACCTTTCCAGGCAGGTTTTCGGTCATGTACAAGCATCATTGACCAAACCTTTCGCTTCACTTTACTCTACTGGAAAACGGTGGTTTTGGAAAAAGGCAGCTTGTACGCTGCCTTTGTGGATTTAAAGTCAGCTTTTGACCTCGTTTCCCGTAATAGACTGTGGAGAGTAATGCAAGACCTGAAGATGCCACAAGAATTATTAACTCTTATAGCTAGACTCCATGAGGACAATCATGCAAAAATCAGGTGTGGTAGCCAGGGCCAGGTCACCGCCCCCTTCCAAGTGGAAAGGGGGGTAAGACAAGGTTGTGTGATGGCCCCAACGTTGTTTTCCATTTTTATTAATGGGATTGTAAAATTTTTGGAAGCGAATCCAACGGACGCTCCTATACTGGCGGGTGTGAAAATTCCCATCCTCATGTTCGCCGACGATACGCTGTTAATCGCTAAAACACCGAGCGGCTTACAGCGAGCCCTAACGCTCTTTGAGGAATTTTGCCATCTGCAGGGTTTGGAGATAAATGTATCCAAAACAAAGTTTATGACATTTAACCCCCATAGATCCTTTAGAGGAGCGATGGTGCTGAATAAGCGTCCACTAGAGCAGGTAAAAGATTTTACATATCTTGGGGTCATTATGCAGGGCGACATGAGGTGGGGTAAGCAACTGGACATGGCCACACTGAAACATCGCCAGTTGGCAGGTACCCTACTGGCTGAGTTTAATGCATCATTCACAAAACCAGTTAGCCCTGTCTTGACCATTTATAATATGAAGGTTGTTAGTGCAGTACTATATGGGGCAGAGCTCTGGGGATTTAAAAACCTTTCAAAACTGACTGTAGCTGAAAATAGCTTCCTACGGAAGATCACTAACCTACCACAAAGCACACCAGCACGGCCATTACTTTGTGATTTAGGTAGGAAGGCTTTGGCTGACAGTGCCAGATTACGCCCCCTGCTGTACTGGCGGAGAATTTGGTCAACTCCTGAATTGACACATTATGTTGAGGGCCTAAAAGATCTAATAAGAGCAGATCGTTACAAGAAAATCCAATGGTTACAGAATGTTAGATCTATACTAGTAAACATCGGCATGGTTGCCCTATGGGAGAATCCTGAAAACACTCCGTTTCCCTCCAAAGCACAACTGAAGGAAAGATATTGGGGATGGGTGGATGGCAACCTTTTCAGGAATAGTGATCCCTCGACATTAACGGGCCAATTCCTAGTTGCTAAACCAACACAAAAGTTAGAATCTTACTGGGACACCATTACGAAGCCTCATGATAGAAAGCTTTTTTTTCAACTGAGAGTGGGCACATTACCTGTCAAGTCTTTCACTGCAAGATGGGACACAGCAGATGATACTTCTTGCCCCATTTGCCATGCAAACTTGGAGTCTCTGGCCCATTTGTTATTTGTGTGTCCTGCTTACACAGTTCCGCGGCGTATATGGCTGGTCCCAATCTGTAGAGTTTTGGGTACTCGAAAATGTGAGGTAGCACTTAGATTAATCCGTACCGAAACATGGTTACCACTTGTCATATCCCTAGCTAAATATCTAGGATGGGCATGGATTATAAGATCAAAAGCGATTGCGGCATTATAACTAATGCATATTGTATGCCATATTTGTTTTATTTATTTATTTTATTTATTATTATTTTTTTTCCTTGGCTGCTAAAATGTGGTTGGGGTTTGAGTTTTCCTCACGTTTTAATGTTTTAATGTAAAAAGTCCCCTTTGTATACATGTATATATTCTTGAGAGGAGCATATGAATCTATATTGTTGCTTCTATATATTTATATGGATTTTTTATATTTGCGGGAAATTTCCCTTTTAAAAGCTTTGTATACTTTGGTCATAAATTTTGTACTGGATACAGCTTTCATGACTATTTGTCGAATAAAGCTATTATGACTGACAGTATTTGGAAGAAGTGTGTTGAGGGTGTCCCATCCAAATACCCATTCCATATGGTATGTATTAATGTTTCATGCCTGAAATTCAGATTAAAAACATTAATATTTCACCAACACCTCAAAGGAGGTGGTGACGCATTCACAAACTGAAAAAAGTCTCCCATTGAAAAAATGATTTATAAAATATTTCCGTAGCCCTTTTTGTATGGTAACGCACACACTTTGTTCTCCAATGCTGATGGTTTTGACTCTGAAAATGCACTGGAACCTGCTAATCAGGTCCCAGTACCAGTGCACACTCCCTAAATATGATGCATGTGAATTGGTAACCCCAACTAGCAAGGACTTTAACCCCCTTATAAATACCTGGTAAGTGGTACCAGCGGTACCCAGGGCATGGGAGCTAAAAGGTTCCCCAGAGCCTGAAGCACTGATTGTGCCACCTTGAGTGACCCATGTAAACAGATGACAGCAGGCCTGCCACTGCAGACTGCATGAGCAGTGCAAACTGTTCAAACTCAACTTTGCCCTCACCATGAATGGCAATGTCACAGCGCTCTTTTTAATATGCGCGAGTCACTCCTAAGGTAGGCCTCATGAGCCCAGGGGGCACGGTGCATTATATTAAAGGTGTGGACATATAAATACAAGCTTATATGTCCCTATAGTAGCCTCTTTGCATTAAGGGCTAACATAAGTGTTCAGGAGGCCATAGGATATCATGGCTGGCTCCTGGACATTCTGAGGTTGCCAGCTCCATTATGGTTCTACTGAAATATGTCATGTTTGGTAGTGAACAACTTTTCTCATCAAACCTGACTTTTTCCCAAAGTAAGATTTTATGTGACACCCAGGTGGCTACCTTAGAGATTGCCCACCCTTTCCTGTGCCCTGGCTGACAGCCTGCAGGTGCAGCCGCCACGACAGGCATATGACACCTTGCCAAGAGGTGTGAACTGTCTCTGGAGGTGGAAACAAAGACCTCCCTCCCTGGCAGGATGACTAGTAAAGTGGCACATCAATGCGCACAGCTTCAAATCCCTCACCCCCTCTGATAACAGCCAGGCTTTCATCCAGAGGAGGAAAAAGCCAACCCCCTGCCCCAGGCCCATTAGCAACCCGGGCAGGCGGGAAGATTAGGCAGTCAGGAGGCGTACACCCCAAAAGGCAACCCACACCCCTAAGATGGGATACCTGGCCTGTACAGCCGAAAAAGGATTCTGCCGTTTTTACAAGTGGCAGAATAAATGCTCCTGGGAAGACAAAAGTGCCACAGGAAGTGATCACATCATGGACGGATTAGCTGCTGGGGCTAATAGCCTATTGGCTACTAGCACCCACACCCCGTATAACCCTAAATCGAAGATATAATCGACTCCTCTGGCACCAGCACCTCAAATCTGATCGGCTTGCAACAAAGGACAAACAAAGAGACCAGAGTCTGTGACTTCATGACCTGTACAAAGCAAAGCTGGGATACCCTGCACCTGTAGCAGCCACCCTGCAACTACATGAATTTGTGGAGACCTGGTGTAAAACCTTTGAACCGTTCGCCATCACTGCCCATTATACGATCCTAGGAGACTTCAATTTTCATCTTGAAAATCACCTAGACAAAAACACCACTCATCTTGTTGATCTTATGACTTCCATGGGGTTTGTGCAGCAGGTTCATTCTCCAACTCACACAGCTGGCCATACGCTTGATGGCATTTTTAGTAATCACGATGACCTGGTGATTGAGACAATCCACCCCCTTAGTTGGGTGGACCACTATCTGGTCGAATTTAAAATCTCCCCTCCTGCCGCCCACAAAAGGAGTGAGGATCCCACCTCTAGATATCATTACTGCAGGAAACTGAACAAGATCACTGCTACCAGCTGGGAGGCTGCCTTGGCCTCAACCCCTGCCAAGAGGCACAATACCTCCCCCTATACAGCAGAGGGCTTCCGGGATTGGATCAACAGGGCTCTAGACACAGTTGCCTCCTTTAAGAAATGTGGGGCAGATTCACAAGAAACTGACGCATCTGTACAGATGCGTCAGTTTCCCTGCGCCTGCGTGAAAAACCCTTGCACCACTATAGATGCGCCGTATTTACAATACGGCGCACTATGGCGCAAGGATTGTCAGATGCGTCAGTTGGCGGAAAAGTCACGCATTGTTGGAGTGGTGTCGCAAGCACAACGCAACTCCAGCAATGCGTGTTGCGGCCTATTCCCAATACACTGCGTCACTCCTTACGCCTGCTTCAAGCAGGCGTAAGGTTTTGACGCAGTGGCGTCCTAAAAGTCACGCAGTGAAATCTTGTAGATTTCACTGCATCACTTTTACGAGGCTTTCGTGCGTGGGAACGCCTACCCTGCATACATTATACCTGATGCAGGTATAATGTCACGCAGGGCTTTACAACGTGACGCATCTCCCTAGATACGTCACGTTGTAAATTTGCCGCATTATTTACGCTGCAGCTGCGTCACAAAAGTGACGCAACGGCAGCGTAAAAGTGACGCAAGGGGCTTGTAAATCTGCCCCTGTATTATTAAAAGAAGTAAACCCTCCACCCCATGGTTCTCGGATGAACTCATGGTTCTGAGGCGTGAATGCCGCAGACAAGAACGCAAATGGCGCATTAATCCTTGCCCTCAGGAGAAAGCCAAGCAGCGCTCTCTGCTACGGAATTACAAGGACGCCATCTTCCAGGCTAAATCCCGTTTCCTTACTGGAAAGATTATGACAGCTGACAACTCCTCCAGTATGCTCTTTAAAGTAATCAAGGAAATTTCTGAACCTCCCCAGCAACTACCCATGACCCCCTCCCAAGATTTCTGTGATAAAGTAGCAACCTATTTTCAAGGGAAAGTCCCGCAGATTTTCCAGGAGCTTGCTCCTTCCATTGACAAGGTGCCCACCAGTGAGGAAGTCACGGATGTCAGGGCCAAACTGAGTATGGTGGAGCACCCTCAGATCATTAGGAAGAATGTTTTGTCTTCTTTCTCCCCTATCTCAAGTCAACAAATTAAAGATCTCCTCCTTCGCCTTAAATCTGGAGCACTCTCTGATCCCTGCACGCCCTCCATTCTTGAAATGGCACCAGATTTAGCAGCCAATTTCCTGTGCAAGGTATACAATGGAATACTCACGTCCGGCTGTGTTATATCCTCACTGTGGTATTTAATACTATCCAGCCTAGCTGTCTTCTGCTGCTCAGCCAGAGTGAGAGATGGTAAAGGAATGTTGGTGTGAATGTGATGAATGGAATGCCTGGGTGCCTGTGTGGATGAGTGGATGACAGTTGGAGATAGGCTGCTCCTGGTGGGGCTGGTATAGGGGCTGGTAACAGAGCTGAGATAGAGCTGAAATGGACTGATGTTCATATTACCTGGAACCAATAAAGAACTTTTCAAATTCTACATAGCTTCCTGTGTCCACATGTGTACAGGGCACAACATTATTTTGGCGACGTGCGGACCTGTACCCAAGTGTCTTTAAGGATGTTACACAAACCAAGAGAAGCTAAAAGAAACTACAGAAACAAAGAGACTACAAGGAACTTGAGAACCAAGACAGAAGAAATCAAGCGTAACAAAAGAAAAAGCGTCTTGTTTGGAGCAACAGGCAAGCCAGCCCCACCAGTGTCCTTGTCAACGGACGTCCCTTACCATCATTGCCCAGTTTGGTTATGCTCCATTGGACTTTCAATAAGTATTTGTGAGTAGGTGGTGTAAGGTTCACCACTGCCACATGTGGGTGTGCAAGCCACATCGTTTTGTGAGATCTACAATGAGTGTTGACTGAATACTCCAGCACAAGTTTACAAATGGTCTTACACGTTTAGGTGGTGTTTGGAAGCATACAAGTCGTACATCTTTGGCATTTTCTAGCACCAGGGGCTTGTGGACAGCTGCACAGGAGGTGAGATTCCTGCATACTGCGCTTAAATGTCTTTGATTTTGTCATTAACAAGGTTGGATCTAAGGAGCGTGTTACTGTGGACTCATTTAGCTCACGTATGAGTATTAATCCCACGAATTGTGTGACCCTGAGCACATTCTTATTTCTGTTGTTATTGGGCCTCTCTTTGAGTCTACAAGAACAAGTGGAATTTTACAAGAAATGTATACAACATCTGTGTAGTACATTAGTTTGAATAGTACTGGTCATTGCTAACAACCGTTTTAACACCGTCATTTGCAAGACTCTGCTGTCTGCGCTGGCAGCGTTCTGATGTTTTGTTTTCTGGTGTTGGATGTAAATCGGGGCAACTACAACCTTTGGTTGTGACAATTTATCCAGATTTTCAAGTGTGTGGTCTCAAGAGCAGTTTAACCGCTGCGCTCCGTTTTCAAATTTAGTACGAGCTGTTACAGCGCGCGCAAGCTTACTCACACCTGAGGGTGTTGCGTGGAACCTCTTGGCATCCTGGAATCTTCGTGTGGTGTCCGCATTCTCCACATCGCTCTTTCAACGCAGCCTGGCTTTGAAGAGGTACGTCCGGCAGCACAGACGCGCCGTGAACCATCCGGAGCGACATACGTGGCGTGCCGCCATCTTGTGGTTGGCGGTTGCTTCTTCTACTGATTCCTGTTTGTTTTGCCAACCGCGTGTCGTTTACATGCACTTTGAGTACATAGTTGGGCTGTCACGATGTCCAACTGTCTGCTTCGAGCGTTGAGGAACAATATGAGGAATTTTCGTTGTGGGATTGCTTTTTCTGATGTTCTGTTCGTCGTATGGATTTGTTTGCCACAGCACCAGGAAACCACAGGTACTTTATTCACTGTACTCTGTCTGTGCATACTCTCGACAATTCATGCACACAGTCATGGGGCCAAGGATAAAGAAAATTAATCAGTGAGACCGATGGTGCTGGTGTCACACACAGCTATGGGAACTTTGTTTTTCCTCTAGGTATTTGTATTGCTGTGTTTTTTTTTGGCATGTCCTTGTTAGTTGTAGCAGCCATTACTTCTTGACACATATGAGGAGTAGAGTAAAGTTTTTTGTGAATGTTGTAACACTCTGCGTTGGCAAATCGCGAGACGTCTCTTACATGAGGACTTGCTGTGTCAAATGTGGTTACAGAGTTGCTTTGAAACAAACACGAAAACCTCTCCCTAATTATTAATTAATGCATAGGTCATACATCCTAGATGAGAAACAGCAACATTGTCCCACAACGCAACTATTTATTAAAAAAAAAAATTATGGTATCAAAAAGTCTTGTTTTTTAAAAAATATATGTAAATTCATTTATATAAAAAACTTTACTGTACAGTATTCAAAATAAAGAAACCCCAAGGCAGAAACAATACAGAGGATATATAGAAACAATATGACACCACAAACCACACAAGCATCAATCATACCATACATAACCCAACTGAGCAGGACATAAATTGTACATAGCACATTAACTAACAAAAAACAGTTGCCAACACAAAATACAAAAATAATTTCAAGACTGAGAACAGCGCTGACGCGCGTTTCAGAGTGGAACCTTTGCCAACAGTTCCTTCGTCAGGGCGCAGCTGATACAATTCACTTTGTAGTCAGAATTTCATCTGTAGACCATGAGCAATTTATATAGCGTGCTGTAAGGGGCTCTTGTATCATATTACATTCATGTGTATATACATAATCCGTGGGAACAATGAAACAAAATATAAATGATGATTTTCAAAATAGGCAATTCATGAGGGGCTGTGGAGAAAAAGGGGCTAAAAAAAGACCAAATACAAAAGTGAAAAATAGAGCCGAATAAAAAGTGCACATGAGGTAGGTAGGACAATTCAACCCAGTGAAAAAAGAAGAAGGAAATATGCAAATTAGTGTAAGTCCCAAGTACCAAAAGATAAGGAATAAAGTAGATAACCAGTCAAGACAAATATAAAGAGAAATATTAAACTCCTACAATGAACCTACTATGTGGCTGCAGCGATGAGGATGCTTAACAGCCCGGAGGGTCAGGATGTAGTATTAGCATCCATCAAAAAGGGGATGCTCTCTTGATAAGGAACATAGCGGTCTGCAGGGGGAGAGAAATGACCACTAATTGCTATGTTGAGTGATACTTTGAGGTATGACTACTATCTAAGCTTGAACCTAATGCCTTACTTCTGATGCCTCATAAGAAATTTAACAGTGCTAGGGTTAAGAAAACTGAGCTGAGTCTGCCGTATAAAGAGAGAATGCTAGCAGATTACAAAAAGTATCTACAATAGGGCGCCAATACGATAGAAACGGGACCCTTAAGGGAGTTAGTAGTTATAATGAAAACGGCATACTACAGAAAGCTCCCCAAGTAAGCGGCAGACCGCAAAAAAGAATAACTACCAAATCTTAGAAATAAAAAAGAGAAGGTAGACTTACCCCAGGGTTTAAACGCTATATCGCGGGGGAGCAACCGAACCAATGACTTCTGGATGCAGTAAGGGAAGTTCTTAATAATCCACAAACGTGATACCGGTAAATAAAATCCTGTATGGTGAAACCCACACAGAAAATATATATATTCCCTTAATTAAACTAAGTTGAAGACATTTAAGGACAGGTATGCTGTGAAGATATCCTGCATACTTACATAGGCATGTGTAGGGGATGATGTGAGGTATGCAATATAGAAAACCTTGACGACCGACTCTACGGAAGTCCTGAACACTTCATTGTAGTGGCTAATGATAAAAAACAAAACAGGGGTGAGATTTCTAACAATATGGGCCCCCACCTAAGGGAGTAATCCTGGTTAGGCTATCTCCGACAAAAATCTACATACCTTATGTAATTTTGTGGGCCACAGAAAAAGGGGAATCTCTCCCTCCGTCGGAGTCAGCAGTTGAAATCAAAGAACATCCCGGCTTACATGGGCTGGACGTAACTACCGCAAAGAAACGCAAAACACCTAAAATACTTCCTAATGGAGAAGCATAGAGCACCGGTCGACATACGACAGTATGGATAAATACGAGCGCCATATTGGTGGAGGTCTAAGCGTAGAACCCGGCCGCCATATTGGAGTGTATGCACAGTGACGAAGCCTGCGCAGGCTATGATGAGAAAGTATGAAACGGCCTACGCAATGAAAGCGGAGTAGGTGAGAAAGGGGTGCCATGATAGAGGAGGCGAAAGTGTAAACCCCGTCTGCCATCCACACATGCCCGCAGACAGACAAAGCCTGCAGAAGCAAGGTAATGGCAAAAGAAAAGAGAAAACCACGTAATACTAGTGGTGAAGGGTCACATATAGTAAAGGAATAATGGAATCCTAAAAAGTCTAAGATCGAAAAAAGACATGTCAGGTCCTGGGTTCTAGTACTGCTGGACCACCGGTTACGGATGGATAACAGTACTATAGGGTAAAAGAACAACTAGGGGACGCTTCAGACATGAGATGGGCGGGAAAGAGGCCACCAGATGGCAAAAATAACAATACAAATATCACGAAGACCTAAGCAGCATTCAGATAAACAGCATCTGGAGTACAGAACTGACGGACCCATTCCAGACAGAGAATACGGGAATCATAGCACATGGTCTGGGACGCCGTGGGGGCCAAAACCAGGAAAATAGCTAGAGCCCATAGGTAGAAGGCAACAAAGCAGGTGGACCAGTTACAGTAATGCGTTTTGCCATGGTAAATGTTCATTGAGTCCTGTGATAGCAGTCTGGAGAGTGTACATCCAGTATACTTCTCTCTTGCCTCTAAGGCCATTGATGTTATTATCCTTGGGATTATGTACTTTTTCCAGGATAATCCATCTGATGTCAGATTCTGAGTGTTGCTTATCTTGCCAATGTTCCACAAGAGGAGCCCCTCTCCGTTTGTTTTTAATGGCAGATTTATGCTCACTGAGCCTGCTGGTCTCGCCTACGTAGCCCTTATTGCAAGGGCACAGTATCAAATAAATAACATTGGCAGATCTGCAGTTCGTCATTTCCTTAAAAGAAAATTTTCTTTTACCCCATTGTAACTCGGCTGATACTATGGCCGAACTACATGCGTGACAATTGCCACATTTGTGTGTGCCACTGATGGGGTGACTGATGGGGTGACCTCCCGTAATGGATTTCTGGAGAAATTGCCGGGTAGTGTCAAACTGAGTTGCTTTGAACCAAAGACTATGCATTATGTTTGCGGTGTTACTGTAAGTTCACATTTATGCACCTTTGGTTTTGTTTTCTTGGATGCATAGGTACCCTTACGCAGGGGAGGTTTTGGTCAAGTACTACTCGGGTGAGAGGTGAGAGTCACAGTTTACAAATGTATAGCATTTGGAAATGTTCTACTGCTACTGAATATTACTTGTATGACTTATGGAATGTTTTCGTGTGTTGTGATGCCACAGTTTAAGTTTTATTACATATGGGTGGCCCGTGTGTTTTTGTGGGTGGCCATCACAGTTTTATCCCTTACATGAGGGATGGGTTCGGGTTATAGCCCCGTCACAGTTTTATCCTTCACATGAGGCATGGGTTGGGTTACAGTCCCATTTTCACATCTTACAGTTTGTGACCTCTACTTGGGGGTAGGTTTTATGGGTGAGTTCCCACATACACGGTTTTGATGTTAACCTTACACAAGGTTGGGTTATGGGTCCCATTTACATGTACAAAGGTACATCCCTACATAGGGTGTGTGTTTTTGGGTGCTAGCCCCATTTTCACTTTGAGTGATTGACGTATTGCGCTGCACGTTTGGTCTGATCTGTGGGTCTTATTGTGTTTGTAAGTCGTGTTACGCTGCACGTCAGGTCTTGTGTGTAAGTCGCCCTGCGCCTCACGTGTGTTGTCCTGTATAAGTCGCCCTGTGCCTCACTGTGTGTACCCTCTGTGTTGTCCATATTGTGGTACACATGTATATTTGTTGTTGGTTTTACCCTTGTTGTCTATTTTGGCATCAGGTGTTGGTCTTGGGTGTGGTCCACCCTTCTCTACATTTTCTATTTGTTTTTGGGAAGGATGGGGGTATTGCTTGCTATTTATTTATCATTGCTTGACAATATTTTTCCTTCCTTCAGGTACGCTGTGTTTCTACTCTCGCGAAGTTGCTTTTAGTTTTGCTTCCCTGAGTTTTAACCTGTTCTGGATTGTATATTTGATTGCCTTGACTATAGTTATTTTCTGGTTTCTTCACTCTTTCTGTTTTGTTTTAAAAGGAAGGGGATAATGTTATATCCTCACTGTGGTATTTAATACTATCCAGCCTAGCTGTCTTCTGCTGCTCAGCCAGAGTGAGGGATGGTAACGGAATGTTGGTGTGAATGTGATGAATGGAATGCCTGGGTGCCTGTGTGGATGAGTGGATGACAGTTGGAGATGGGCTGAGCAGCATGGAGGCTGCTCCTGGTGGGGCTGGTATAGTGGCTGGTAACAGAGCTGAGATAGAGCTGAAATGGACTGATGTTCATATTACCTGGAACCAATAAAGAACTCTTCAAATTCTACATGGCTTCCTGTGTCCACATGTGTACAGGGCACAACAGGCTGCTATCCAGCTATCTGGAAGGAAGCTATTGTCCTTCCGCTCCTTAAGAAACCCAATGCTGATCCCCTGGAATTAAAAAACTTCCACCCTATTTCCCTCCTTCCTGCTCCTGCAAAAATCCTGGAGAAATCTATTAACACTGAGCTGATGAACTATTTTGACTCACAGGAAATCTTAGATTGCTCCCAGAATGGATTCTGCGCCGGTCACAGTATGGAATCTGCCCTCATTGCAGCGTCTGACCACATTCGGATGCAGGTAGATCAAGGGGGCTCGGCGGTGTTGATTCTGCTCGACTTATCTGCAGCATTCGACACCGTCTCCCCAGTGCGAATAATCCAACGCTTGCGGGAAGTGGGGGTCACAGGAAAAGCCCTGCAGCTTCTCCAGTCCTTTCTTACTGATAGAAGGTACACAGTTAGTTGTGGAGGCTTCAAAACTAAAGCTTTCGCTCTCCCATGTGGGGTACCTCAGGGCTCTTCGCTTAGCCCTACTCTTTTTAATCTTTATGTGACCCCTCTTGCCGAACTGGTGAGATCATACAGATTTCAGGTGCTCTCCTATGCGGACGACACCCAAATCATTGTCTCTGTCACCAACAACCTGCAGCTAGTTGTAGAAAAGTTTAACGCTTGTATGTCAAACATCATCTATTGGATGAAGGGCAATTCTTTAAAGATTAATACTGACAAGACCGAGGTACTGATTTTTGGGCCACAGAATTCCATCTGGTCTAAGGCCTGGTGGCCAACAGAATGCGGACCTCTTCCTGCCCCGGTAAAAACAGCCATAAATCTGGGGGTAATCTTTGATGAGGGTCTGTCTTTTGATGCCTAGGTCAATCGTACAGTTAGCACATGCTTTTATAGTCTAAAAACCCTCAGAAAGGCGCTTCCACTCATCCCCTCAGAACTGCACCTGCCCAATATCATCGCTTTGATTACCTCTCGTCTTGATTATTGCAACGCCCTTTACCTTAATATCACCGCTGCATCTCTGAACAAACTCCAGATGGTTCAGAACGCAGCAGCAAGATTGATTTTAAATATCCCTAAACATCAATCAGCCAGAGAAGGAATCCGTTCTTTACACTGGCTCCCTATTAAGGAGCGCATTTCATTAAAGGTCCTAAGCACAGTATATAAGGCTGTGCATTGCAATGGTCCGTCCCAACTCAAATCTTAGTTTCAACGTTATACCCCAGGGAGGACTTTGAGATCATCTCCACAATTTAAACTGGTCGTGACCAGATTTCGTAGATCCAGATGGGGCGGCCGCTGCCAAACTTTGGAATTCTCTCCCCCCAGCCGTTGCCAATGCAAGCTCCCTTCCTGCTTTCAGGAAACTCCTGAAAACTTGGTTATTCCCCTCTTAATCTGCTGTTGCGTTTCTCTTTCCCACTGTGTCTGCTTAGCGCCTAGACACCTACGGGTTTAGTGCGCTCTATAAATACTATCTTATCCTATCTTATCTTATGAAGGGTGACTCGTCCTGCACCAGAGACCAGTTTCAAAGGAAAGAGGGACCCTCTGCAAGCCAAAGGAGCTCCAGAACTCACTTGGACTAGAGGCACTAGTCCCCTGCAGCCCGCAGGTAAAACACAGTCCCAAAACCATAGAATCACTGGCCATCGGGCAAGTCGAGGGATCGCCCAAAAGTAAATGGTCTAGTGCATTATGGGAAACGTAGTCCTGACCTCCAGCAAGTTTCAGGCAGCTACTGTTTTCCCCTGGACTCCAGGGCGTCGAAATAACCCAAGGCTGGGTTTGCTGTGACCAAGGCTTGTTGGTGGCCAGCCCGGCTACCACTACTCTTACTCAATACTGTACCTCAAGGGAACTCTACAACACCTTCAACCCGATACCCCAGTAGACCCGTTGTCGAGTTTTTGCCCCCTTTTCATCACCAGTGCTGTCCCAGCAGAAAAACCAGCACCCGTAGCTCTCACGATCAGCACCAGAGACACCCAGCACCACTCTGCACCCGAGCCCCACAAGCCAGGTAAAATTTAACTGACTGTCGGACCCTGGTCCTGGGACCCGCATCACCTTACCACCCAGTGGTTTCCACTGAACTCAACCTGCAAGTGACCGATTATCACTAGTGTTTTTTCCCATTAACCAATATGTAGCCAATCATAGTGGGTCACAATTTGCGACCTACCTCCTTAATATTTATGAGGTAGGTCGCATTGTGACTGAAGTTGCGTAATTTAGTGCTGCACGCATTTATATAACAAATATGCTTAACATGTAACTGTATTAATCTGTGTGCAATGTATTAACAAAATGTCGTTGGTGGCTCTTTTTAGTCATAATGAGAGCCAGCCATATATATTCAACATATAATCAATTTATTTACTTATGCTAACTGTACGTGCTTAAAAGGCCTGTTGATTTAAAGTTGTCCTAACTTGTAACCAGGCCTGAGTCACATGTATTGCACATTTATAAATTGCTCTGCAAGTTTCTTGTTCTTTTCCCCTCTTCAGGTGTCTTATCAACTGCTTGGTTGCTAGAACAGGCTTATCATTACTGTACTGAAACTGTAGATACTTAGACAGTAATTGTACCTTGCCTGTGGACATAGTGTTTGTGGTGGTGGGCAAGATCCACCTGTTTGTGGTGGTGGGCAAGATCCACCTGTACCGAGCAGACTGGACCGATAATACATCTTAGGTCGTACAGATGTGTGTGTTTCTTTGTCAACGCTGAGAAACTGGAGTGTCTACCTGATCCCAGAGAACAAAGCATGCTGAATGGTCCCTTTGGTGGGAACTGATACGAAGAGGCTTCCAGAACTTTCTTTCATGTATTAACTGTGTGTTCCATAGAATTGTTTAGCTGCTCCTGCCCTGACTTCGCTGAGAGAAGACCTTTTCTCGACTCTGCTGATTTCCCCTGCCCAGAGTGTTGAGCTCCATGCTTCAGCACACGTGGTTTTCCCCTAAACCGTAAACTTGATTTAACTGATGCTGACACCTTGCCTCTTAGAAATTCCCTGTTCACTTTCAATGCTTTATTTAGAATAAGGAAGCTCGTTTATGGAAACCATCTATTTGATATTTTGTTTGCTCTATGTAGTTATATTTCTACTCTTTCCTCATAATATATAAAACATTGCATGATCATTTAAATACATATGCTCTTATCATATACTTACTAAATCTTTGCTAATCGTTTGGATTGCAACTTGACTAAATGGCTAAGACGTAACCCTTATGGTTTGGGCAGCACCCTCTCTGTCATCTCTGTGGAGCCACATTGGATTCACTGTGATTGAAATGTACTGCTGATGTTAGCTCCTTCTTTTGCATCGTCGACAACCAAAGGTTCATACGACCATGAGCAGCCCGTGCAGGTAAGAGCGGTGGAGCAGGGTGGAGGTGGAGTCAACAGACGACGACGAGGGAAAATTAAATTTAAAAAAAGAAAACCACTAACCTTGTGCTTGCCACATCACCGACTCGGCAATGCGGCGAGCACAAGGTGTTTTTCTTTTTTTTTTAATTTTCCCTCGTCATCGTCTGTGGACTCCCCTCCACCCCACCTGCCCACACTACCGCTCTTACCTGCACGGGCCGCTCCTGCATATGCCCAGTGGAGAGTCCTCTTTAATGATTACACTAAGTAGTTGAGATACAAGCATCTCTGCTCCATTACAGCCCACTACAATTCTGTATTTTGTGTACCAACCTATTAATACATGTCAGTTCACAAAATACAAAGTCAGTGCACAAATTGCAACCACTTTTACCAAATTTATTTTTAATGCATGAGGCCCGAAACTCTTCTGATCTTCTTAAATGTCTTTGAAAATGCGGTCATCACCGCACACTATGTTCAAGTTATATATGTACAATATTCAACGAGTCAACCAGGGGACAGCGAACAGTATCCGCAGGTGACTGATTTCCTGAAGAAGGACCATATAGAGTGGCAGATGAGACCCACGTCACCCACGACATGCAATACCAGAAATTCCACATTCCAAAACAGAAAAGCATCACAGAAGGCGACACATATTTCAGATTTTCATCCTCTCTTGTCACTTCAGTGCTGCAGCCGGCACAGCCAAGACTGTAATTTGCGCCTTCAGATATTACAGAGCCCCATGGACTGGTGAGCTGAAAATTGGCTGGTCTTCACGCGCATGCTGGATCCTGCAGCTGCGGAAGGCAAGAAAGCTGTCTCAATCGAAAAATATTTAACACAAAATATACTCTTACCTGTGGAGAAACATGGAAGTACACTGTGAACGCTCTTGGGTGTGATGACTAAACTAGAAATTTCATGGACAGTTGATGGTAGAACACAATGGCAGTTCTCTCCTGGAGAACTTGTATGGTTCAAGCAATTGTATCTGCACAGAGTGAAAATGTCAAGTTTGTTACTCATCATACAAGTGGAATTGGGCCGCAGGGTGTTTCTGAGGATGAAGTGTAAAGAATAGGCCTAATTAAACTCAGCGAAGAAGAGAAATGTATTTCCAATCAATGTAAACTAAATGAAAGAAATGAGGGCCACACTTATAAGGAATTGGTGTAGGGCAGCGTCGCAAGTCTTCTTGCTGCGCTGCCCTACGCCAATGTGAAAGGGCAGGAATGCACCTTATTCATGAAATACCGCGCATTCCTATCCTTTCCCCCTGCGCTGTTGCACAATGCCTTCGTTGCAGGCAGGATTGTTTTTGTAAAGAAAGGGGCATCTTCCTGCACAAAAACAATCCAGAGAGATGTTTTCCTCTTTCTATGTATGTGGCTAAATGGAAAGATGAAAAAACGAGGAGAAATAAAAAATATTTTTCTGCGTTACGCCTGCTCTGGCGAGGTATAAGGTTTTGCCGCTGCCCCAGGTTTACCTGATTAAGTAAATCTGGGGCAGTGTCAAAATCCAAGGCAGAGACTTGCCCTTCTTTTGTCTTAATCCTTATCTATGGGGCCATGCAAAGTGGCTTTGCGTTGCCTCATAGATATGATTGAAAGGCTTGCGCTACCGGAGCGTCAAAAAAAGTGGAGCTCCGCCGACGCAGGCCTCCCATAAATAAGCCCCTGAGTGAATTGCATCCACCAAAATCACACAAGAGACTGTAGAATTCTTGGATGTGAGAAAATTAATTTAGGATAAACTAATAAAAAACCACAGAGACACCATTTCACTAGAATGATGAAAGTACATAGGTATAAATTGATGTGTTCAGAGCTCTTGCTTAAAGGCTACTTTGAGTCACTTCTATTCTTTGAAGCCACCATTGTTCCTCACCCCCTACACCTGATCTATGAACACCTTCCAAAATGCTTCTGTATTTTGTCACCCCACTGACCAATGTGTCTGTATCATTGAACCAAACCCTTCCAGCTTCTAGCTGAAAGTAAGGCCATCTGCTATTCACAACATGCATAATATTGTTTGTAAAGTATTTGTGTGCTCAGTGTAACCTCAAGCCTCACATCTAAAGAGTGCTACCACTGAATCCACCAGTGTTACTTACATGTCTCTGCCTGCTACCCCTACAACTGCATCCTGCCCACCCCTACAACATTACTGCCCTTCCACCTTGTTACACTAGCCCACCTGTTGCATCCCCTTCTGTTTCCTATGCATCACACCCCGGTCACCCTTTATGGAAGGTCTTTGTAGCTAGGTTTGAGCTCCATAAGCCCACATACATACAATATTGTCACTGGCTGATGCATTGAAGGTCAGCACTATTTTCACACTAAGATGCAACATTCTTGAGTTATCTCACTAGTTAAAAAGATGGTACTCTCTTATTTTACCTTGCCTGCAACACCATACATGCTGCAGCTTCTGCACTGAGCCTCAAAAGCACAATGCAGATCCTTAAAGGGGAAGGCTTCTATTTAGTGTAATGTTTATCTGTATTTCTTTATTTGAGTTCCATTTCTATTTCTCACAAACAAAGTTATCTGGACCCTCCCACTCTTCCTCACTCACTCGTCTCGGACACTGTCACCCATTTTAACTAATGTGTGTCAATGTGCATATATTGCAAAAGTGGACTGTATCACCTTGTCAAATGTCCCACACTGGTAATGATGTATCAAAAAGGTAATTCTACAAGATATACTGAGAGACAATTGCTCTTATGTAACATTCTGATAGTATGTGTTAGACCTAACAGACTTCAGTGTGGTCTTACCCATAATTTTTGCCTTTTCCCCACCTGTTTGCTGAAATTCCTTTTTGTTGGCTTTAGGACTCTATTGTACATTTTATCACTGCCAAGCGGCTTGCCACGTTTGGAGCCGCTCGGCCGCACAAGGATCGTTCCTTTGATCTTAAGAATAATTGAATGCGATTGGCTCGCCAAATGTGATTTTCTAAATCCTGGATTTGACCCTCTATTGGATTGACCCTCTGTGGACTCCTTTCATTTGGAGTAATTCAAGTCATCAACCCTCCGGGGTCATTTGACTCTCCCACTGCAACTGTGATGCGGACTACCCGTTCAAGGGAGCTGTCAGCAGGGCCTTTCAACTTCAGGCACCTGTAATAGGTTGCTCCTCTCCCCTATCCTGAGGAAGACCCACACGCGGAGGCTTAAGCTACCCCTTGCGACATAAGTCGGGTCGAAACGTCGACACCTACCCTAACCAAGGCCTGTACCCATGACACCACCACCCCCTCCATGTGAACAGATATTTCTCTGCGACATTTTATATTAACCGTCATAAATTATAAACAAATGAATTTTTCTGGACAGGCCATGAACAACTGGTGTTAAAAGTTTTAACCAGTTGCATATGATAAACCAATATAAATTCTTTGCCTCGTTTTATATTCTTTCACTTCACGTGAGCACTTCTTTTCCACCACCCTTTTCTTTTTTGAGCAACCTCTTGACAACTACATGTTTGGTAATGTTTTTACCTTTAAATTGATATTAATAAATTTGATCTTTTCTCTTGAAATACAGTGGTTACCCTATTCTTCTTTTCATGGTGCACAATTGTATTTATACTGTTTGCTTGATATATTGCTGCATGCGTCGAACTGTGAATGTACACAAATGCCTTAAATGCATATACAAATGAGTCCTAAGACCGATTGTTGTTCCATAGCAAAGAATACTACAGCACAGTGAAAGTGAAAAGGGTGAATTTAAAGTGCGCAAGTGCTATACAGTAAGCATATATATAGGCTTTCCCGTTTTCAGTTTCTATTTTTGGTAAATTCTGGTGGGGTTTATTCTGCGATTTCAGGTGATTTCAATACCTTATAAAAACAGTGGCTATTAGTGGTTAGACATTTTCGCGCCATTAAAAACAACAGAAACAGTGTTATTCTGGTGTTTATGGAACGTTTTGCTATTATTATTGCTTGCTTTTTGCACTCATAGTGCATGGTATATAGACAGTGTACATACAATGAATATCAGGTCCAAATAAATTTTTATAAATCAAACTTGTTGTAGTACACCATGCAGTACTTCTTCAGTGAGTCTTTGGTAATGCGTACTCGCTCTTTCCTTCCCATGTAAACTATTATCTGTGAAAAGGCCCTCTTAACATTGGCACTTGAGATGGGCAATGCCAAAACATCTGGTGAACAATTTGCTAACTCTGGCCACTGACATAGCTTTCCATGCCAATACTGGTGCACCTGATGATTGCAATTCTCTGGGACAGGTTCTGCAACAAATGCTTTGAACTGGGCGCATATACCCTCAGAGTAATTGAAGCGGTCAAAAATGAAGCAGCACTTTTGAAAGTTCAGGGAAAATTCACCTTTACGGAAGGGATCTAGAACTTGTGCAGAGTACATCAGTGAGGCTTCATTGACTTCAAATACCATGGTTGGTGAAGAGACATTTCTATGCATCATTACCTGCCATTTCTCATACATTGTAAAATAAAATCTCCTGAATTGCTCCTCAACATTTCTTTGCTTACCAAGTGGCAAACACTCTAACATGGAACATGCTGCAGTGCCAAAGCCACTTAAAGTGCCTCCCAGACTACTCTCAAGGAGATGTTTCACATCTACACCAATTAAGCTGAACACTTGGTAGACAAGGGTATGTTCAGACTCTAGTTTTTTTATTATATCCACTACAGCAGTCATGTTTTCCTGTAAAAATCTAAGAATGCAGTAGAATGTACTTTTTTTCACATCACTATCAATATGTGACCAAAGATCCTCACATTTCTTGCCTTTGGCATCATCACTCACAAAAAATTCTGTAAACAGTTGCCACATGGATAATATAGCATTCATGGCCTCTAGGACTGAGAACCATCAGCTAAATGACACAGTTGGGATGACTCTTGCTTTGATGCCACACAAAGCACAAAATGAGAAATATTTGCATTTTAGTTCCCACGCATAAGAAAACAGTGCACCAGAATGGACTAAAATGTCAATAGCATTTTTCATTAACTCTGAAGATTGTAAAGATGCTTTCAGCATACTATCTAGCAAGTGGCAAGGATCTCTTACAGGGAAGCACTTTAGCCCAGGTATCGATTTTGACAGGCCATCACATAACTTTTTTGATATATGTAGCTGAATCACTGCAAAATACAAACAATATCACTCCAATCTTTGTTGAATTTGGTAAGACCTTTTTGCAGCAGCAGTCCAAGTGACAATGCGTTCCATGTTTTCTAAAAGTCTGGTGTCCTGTTTTCACCACAATCCCAGATGCTTGATGACAGTACTCTTTTCACATATACCTGTGACTACTCCTTGTATTGAATGTTTAAAGCCTAGGGTGTTTGGCAATTCACCTACTATCAATTCTGACCCACTAGAAAAGGGGGCTGATGTATCAAGGGGTTTTACCCATTTTCTTTGGGTAAATATGATAGTACGTAGTGGGAAAGATTCTTATGAAACCAGCCATTTTGCCTGTCAGTGAAAGAATCAAACATAGCCAAAATATCAAATATGATTTTGTTATTTCCTGATTCTCTACAGTTTATAGAATAATTAAACAAGACATAAAACATGCTTCTAAACCCTGCATCTTTAGACCAAAGACCACAAAGCTAAAAAGGCAAAAAAGAAGAAGAAACAATATTTTTGTGACATCCCTAAACAACAAAACTCAAGCAGAATAATGTTAGCCAAGTCTTTCTTGCTGCTACCTTGTATAACAAAGTTACATTGTATTGGCCCCTTCAGGAAGAAATAAAAATGACTCTTTCACTCTCCTTTTCCTTTCATTGAATGGTATTTAGTTTGTGGTTGTGCAGGTGTTTTTCAGTGTTTATATGTTTACACTAGTGAGGGCTATTTCCCTTTCAGTGGGGTTTTATCAGTTATTACAGGTTTAAACCTAAAACAGGATAGCCCACATATATACAACTGGCTGATATGGATACATTAGTTTTTACACTGCACTCTATGTCAGAGTGTCATAATCCAAATCAAATTAAAAGACAGTCCACTTATACAGTTGTCAACGTTTCGACCCCTTAAAGGTTATTTATACAAGGGTCATCATCAGGATGAAAAAGAATTAATGGACGCACCAAGGAATCGTGGTAATAACTAGCACAAATAAATAATGTAGCAATGAGGGGAATATCTCATAACCACCCTCAGTAGGGCGTGCCAATCTAACGTTACGCTGATTCAATATGGGATGTAATTGATTGGACAATTCTATATTGAGGTATTTGCCAATTAGGTGAGTACCTGTCAATACACATCCCTCTCTAGGTGTAAGGTACGGATCTCTCTGGTCTTGGAGAAACGCCAGGGATCCAGCTGGACCAATAGGCGTGAAACAAGTCGACCTCACATATACAATAAAGCTATCTTGGTTGATTGAGTCCTCATGATCCCAACTCCATAGTTTTTTTATCCCTGCCAAGGGAACCACCATATTAAAACTAATTAGGTATCCCTTAGACAGTTTTAATCCACATGGCACTCCATTTGGACTAGTTGCACCCTACACATTCTATATCCTCACACACACCTTCATCATTACGGCGTAAAATGACATCCATTAGGATGTGTGAGGACACTAAATAATAATCATAATGATTCCTCTTGATTATTCACTTCCAACCTAGTTTTCTTCCCTTCTTTGCTAAAGGAGCAGTACCTTTTGTATTCATTGACTATGCTTTAGGAGCGTGGGTACTGGACCTTTATGAGTTCCCTGTCCCCCTCTTTTTTGTTTCTTTCTGGCTTATTTCCACTGTTTTATAAGCCTAGTGCACACTGCAGTCCAGGCATATTTTTTATATGAACGACAGCCAGTGTCTTAGTTACGGTGACAACATTGTCACAGAGATCCCTAAATCACTGTCTCTGTTAGGGGTATATGGGGGCATTCCAACTAGCAGTGACCAGGATGACTGGAATACTATTGCAGCCCTATAAAAGCAACAGGTATGAATAGCTATGCATGGGGCAATCATGACAGAATATTTGAGAGCCAACATTGCACCCAATGGGCTTCTGGTAACCACTGCACCCTGCCTCTTCCTAGAAGATATTATTTTCAGGTGAGAATGGTTCCAAATCACGTGGAACTGCACACATGATTGGCTTATCCTGATCATTAATACTGCTAAATGATTGTCCGAAGCACTCATTATCAAGATCACTATATCAGAAAACGCTCTTAAAGCATGAAGTAGTATTACAGCCTTTAAATCATGCTTGGCAGAGATCAACTTACAAATGAACAAACACAAAGACTACCTCATGCAACAGAACATATCTAAACTACAAAAAGATATCAAGAAATTTGAAAAGGAAAAAGTATTTCCATATAGAAGGGATGGTTACCATTCTCCCTTTAGGAAAACTTCCTCAGATGAGGGTTCCACTACATCACGCAAGACACTATGGGGCAGATTTACAAGCCCCTTGCGCTGCCAGTACGTCACTTTTTGTGATGCACTGGCAGCGCAATACACTGCCCCATATTTACAAGGACAGGAAAAGCCACCCTGCGAGGCTTTTCCTGTCCTTGTAAATATGGCCCCTTAACACGCAGCACTTTGGGTGAAAGGGGCGTTCCATGGGTGTTGCTGTGGGTGTCCCCATGCAACACCCATTGAACGAGACACATTTCCAGATTTACGAGGAATCGTAAATCTGGAAATGCGTGTGAATGCTACGCCTCCCAAGGGGAGGCGTAGGGAGGCGCAACGAGGAGAAATGTATTAATTTCTCCTCGTTTTTGTTTCCTGTTTCTATGCATGCTGCATTCTGCAGCACACATTGAAAGAGGAAATCACCTCTAATGATTGCTTTTGTTCAGGAAGGGTTCCCTTCCTGCACATAAACAATCATTGAAAGAATGCTGTTTTTCAACTTCTATGTGTGCTAATGCAGCACACATATAAGTTGAAAAACGGCATTTCAGATTGTTTTTGTGCAGGAAGGGAACCCTTCCTGAACAAAAACAATCTCGCCACGACGCAGGCATCCTTGCACCATGGTGTAAGGGGGCCTGCGTCGGCGCATGGCAGCAGTTTGTGCGCCAGCGCAGGGGGAAGCACAGAGATGCACATATTGTTGTAAATATGTCGCATCGCTGTGCTTTCCAAACTAACGCAGCACAGTGCAGCAAAGTGACGCCCGTCAGACTTTTACCGCCACTGCTACCACAATCTCCAGGGGGCAACGCGGCTGGAGCCGCGCACCAGTTTCGCGCCAGCCGGCGCTTAAAGCTTCACTCGGGCTCCCGCAGCGCGGGACGCCCATCAGACTTTTACCGCCACCGCTACCACAACCTCCAGGGGGTAACGCGGCCGGAGCCGCGCATCAGTTTCACGCCAGCCGGCGCTTAAAGCTTCACTCGGGCTCCCGCAGCGCGGGACGCCCGTCAGACTTTTACCGCCACCGCTACCACAACCTCCAGGGGGCAACGCGGCTGGAGCCGCGCATCAGTTTTGCGCCAGCCGGCGCTTAAAGCTTCACTCGGGCTCCCGCAAGGCGGGACGCCCGTCAGACTTTTACCGCCACCGCTACCACAACCTCCAGGGGGCAACGCAGCTGGAGCCGCGCATCAGTTTCGCGCCAGCCGGCGCTTAAAGCTTCACTCGGGCTCCCGCATCGCGGGACGCCCGTCAGACTTTTACCGCCACCGCTACCACAACCTCCAGGGGGCAACGCGGCTGGAGCCGCGCATCAGTTTCGCGCCAGCCTGCGCTTAAAGTTCAACTCGGGCTCCCGCAGCGCGGGACGCGCGCGGGCGAAGCCCGGGCCGAGGGCGGGCCCGTCCATGCCCGTCGGAGCCCGGAGGAGGCTGGGCTGGGCTTACCCTCTTTCATACGATGAGTGAAGTATAAGGCTTTTTCAAGGTATTGTTTGCTTTAGTTCCCTTTTTCGCCTTCTTTCATTGGTGTTTTTGTTTTTACTTCACTGTTGAACCTTGTCCACTATACTTGGTACCCCTATATTGGAGAACTGAACTGAACTGAAATGAGTAAAAGGAAGCCTGCCAAGGAAAAGCAGGGGGCGGGACATGTTGGGACGCTTGATGTATTTTTGACGAGGGCTGAATCTGTACTTGCCCATGAAATAGAATTAACAGAGCGGAGGCTCTCTTTGGACTCTTTAATCGCCCAAAAACGTTCTTCCCTGGGTGGGACACCCTTAATCATTGATCGTATAACCTCTGAAGAACCTACAGGAGAACCAAGCCACACTATAGCTGCAGCGACGAATAAGACTTTATCCCCAGACGTTATAACTGTGACACTTGAACAACCGATTGAAAGTAGTGCAGCTGATGAAAGGTCTAGGAAAATTAAGGGCGGTGGCCCATTGAGACAAAAGATGTTGAAAAGAGCCTGTACTGAAAAGCGGACTGGGGGTGAGAACTCTGATTCAACTTTGCCTACTCATCCAAGATCTACCAGATCTACTAGATCAACAAAGCAGAAGGATGTAACTATTATCGAAACGGATTTGGTGAATTTTTTTGATTTGCTAAAAAGTATTGAGAATATGATGATTGTGCTTTTAAATCCTATCGTTGATAGACTAACTCAGATAGAGGAGAAATTGTCTACCTTGTAGGCAACTTACCAATTAAGTCAGGTCCCTCTAAATATTGCTGAACCGATAGAAGATCTGAGGCCTACCTTACAGTCAGATGGATTACCATCGTTAGGCCCTTCACTGGCAACAGAAGATGTACGCCAAGAAATAGGAAGTTATGAAGCTAGGCAAGGAAAAGGGTCTAATTTATTGGGTGTCGCATGCCAGCGCCCAAATAATCTGAGTACATATAATAATAATCTCCACCCCCCAACCCACTTAGGTATAGTAAGAACTGGCATTCCCAGACTCAATCTTGAGTCAAAGGGACCTAATAGGCCTAGAAACACTTGTTCGGATATTAATCGGCCTATTGCCACCTCCCAGATAGAGGTGGGAGCTGTGGTGTCTAGTTCTGGGAGGGGGGCCTCTGATTGCCAGGCAGTATCTGAGAAAACTAAGGAGAGGTTAGATCTTCCCCCAGCTGCTTGCCCATATGTTATAATTTTAGCAAATGTTCCAGAATTGAAGTCCAACGCTGTAGAATCTACGGAACAGCTAATTCATAAGTGTCAACACTGGTTATCCAACTGTATAGGCGAAAACCTTAATGTCCATAAACACATTATTATGGCTAGAAGGATTAACTGGCTAGGAAGAACCCCTAAGTCTTTCAAAGGTGATTGCATTGTATTAAACTTTGACAATCATCATGTAGTGGGCGAGATATTACCTATACTGCCGTCTACTCCGTCATTCTATTCTGAAATTTATTCTCTCCCACTTGGGTTCTTTTATAAGCCTTACGGCACTTCACATTTCCTGAGGCCCACAGCTCCTAACCCCCAGAATCCATTTTTTTATCGGTTTAATCAGCCTGTTCCTTCGTTGGTTTCACCTTTACCTCTCACTAATAGATTTGCCGCATTGGAAGGCATGCCGATATGTGATTGACTGGATGAACCGAGTATTTTGATTAAGGGTGATAGCAATGAACAGAATATTAAGGCTAATGGTGATGGTAATGAAGAGATTATTACGCTTGATGGGGATGGTGATGAACAGAGTACTATGGTCAATGGTGATGGTGAGAATCAATCAATAGATGATTCAACAGTGACTATTTCCTCAGTTGTAATTTCGCAAAAAGAAACAAATTTAGAGAGCGGAAGTCTGAATCTGCCCCTAACATCGATGCAACAAGAGAATATTTTAGGGGCGCTGTGGCAATGACATGGAATATTGCTGGTTATAACCAGAAAAGAACAAATCCTGAGTGGTTAGCTTTATTAACATTTAAAGACATAATATGTTTGCAGGAGACAAGGGAAGTTGAACCAATACATATAAATGGGTATAGATCATTTCATACCCCTGCTATTCCATCGTCAGCTGGGCGTGCTAAAGGTGGATTATTGACTTTACTTTCTAATGCCCTGCCACTCAAAGTAAAGTTCTATTTAAATACATCACCAAACTATCATGTCATTCTACTAGAGTTTTGTGTAGACCAACATTGGCTCCTTATTAATTTTTATAACAACAACTTTGGAACCAATTTACCAGCAGTATTAGTCTCTATTGAAAGAGACATTGAACTTGGGCAAAATAAATGCACTAAGCTCTGTAATATAATTTGGCTTGGGGACTTTAATGCTCACCCCTGTGATAAGATGGATTCTCTAGTTTGTGGAATTCTGGATGATGATGGAGAAAGTTTATCCCATTTTAGCCACTCAGAGTATGGTAATGCTCTAAATAGACTGCTAATGATAAATAATTTGGTACTTCTTAATGTGATTGATAATCGAACTGATCAGTTAGGATATACTTTTTTTAATCACTCTTTTTCCTCTACCCTTGATTATGTTTTGGTCTCAGACCCTATAAAAGGCCTATTTTCCGACTTTGAGATCAACCTCTATGCTTTTAGTGACCATGCTGCTATAACCTTCCTTATTCCCTCCTTAATGAGAAATGAAACTAGTTTTAAACTAAATGTAACACCAGTTATTGCAAGGACAAATGGAATTGCTCTGAAGTGGGAGAAAGTAGATACTAGGAGGTTTCTAATAAATCTAGTCTCCAGTAAATCTGACGAGATAATGATATGCTTAGATCCTACTCTTAAGACCTCTCCAAGACCTGGAACCCCCTCCCCACCAACCTCCGACAGACCCAAGACCTACTGGCCTTCAGAAGACTCCTCAAGACCTGGCTCTTCCATCAGTAGCAGCACCACCCCCCTCTTCCCCCAGCGCCTTGAGACCCTCGCGGGTATGTAGTGCGCTTTATAAGTGACATGATTGATTGATTGATTGATTAATGATGACATGGTCACAGCTTTTGAGTCAATTTTATTGGAGGTAAAAAATAATTTAACTCATACTATACGCAATGCCCAGCGTAAGAATTTTAGATGGTTTGATGATGCCTGTGACAAGGCCCTAAAAGATCTTCATTTGGCCTTGAAATCCAAACCTCGCAATTTACCTTTGGTTAGGTTACTGCGACAGGCATATAAAAAAGCTAGGATACTGAGATTGAACTCTCTAAAAGAAGAGTGGTGGGAACATTTGCAAAAGGCTGCCTTATTAAAAAGCTCGCAAGCCTTTTGGTCTGTTATTAATGCGCCTTTCTTAAAAGATGAAAATTCTATTTCATTGGATAATCACGTAGAACAGGGAGATTGGGTCACACATTTTACAAGGGTGTTTGGATCTAATGAGTTGACAACTCCCCAAGTTACCTCTGCTACCCTAACCGGGGCGAGGGAGATGGTCAAATTTACACTGGAAGAAACTAAGCTTGCTCTAAACCAGTGTAAACGTGCAAAGGCACCAGGACCTGACGGTGTCCCAATTGACCTGTTTCTGATTAACCAAGATCTTTGGGCCCCTCTTTTAACTAATGTTTTTAATAAGATCGTCCACACTGGTGCTCCTTTATCATGGAAAACAACAGTAATTGTGCCTATTTATAAAAAGGGGGATAGGTCAATCGGAAAAACTACCGCCCAATATCCCTGATAGATTCCACTGCAAAATTAATGGGACGTCTGCTTTTAAACAGGCTTGAGGAATGGGCCCTGGAAAAAACATTATAATCCCCTGCCAGTTTGACTTTAGAAAGGGGAAAGGCACTGTGGATCAGTGCCTGAACCTAAGCTTAATAATAACAAAATATACTGCAGCCAAAAAGGGTCACTTGTACCTTGCCTTCATGGATCTGTCAGCAGCCTTTGACTGTGTGGCACAGTCTAGGCTCTGGCAGATCATGGAGGCAATGGGGATTGACATTCAATTGATTCATATTATTCGCAATTTATATTCAGGAGCCTCAGCCTGTGTTCGATATGGAATGGGAGGAGAATGCACAACCCATTTTAAAATCACTAGAGGGGTGAGACAGGGGTGCGTTTTGGCCCCTTTTTTATTTGCACTATATACCAACAATGTCGAAACCGCTCTCCTGGGTGCCACTGCTGATGTCCCTTACATCAATTCCCTGCAGGTCCCACTATTACTATACGCGGACGACGCAGTCATTCTAGCCCGCACCAGTAATGTCCTGCGACGTTTAGTGGTAGAATACACAGAATTTATGAATAAGTTGGACATGAAAATTAATTATTCAAAGTCGTTTGTCTTAGTGGCAGGGACAAAGCAGCGGAAGCAACCACAAATTATTGTTGAAGGAAGTAAGCTGGGAGTTGTGGATTCTTTTAACTATTTGGGGATCATGTTTGATCGACAATCTAATTGGCTAACTATGGTTGCAAATAGGGCATTGCAAATGGAAAGAAACATTGGAGCACTTTTTAAATTTATTAAAAAAACTGGCTCAAAACCAATAGAAGCAATAAAGACAATCTATGAGGCAAAAACGGTATCAGTTGCTACTTATGGAGCAGCCATCTGGGGGATAAGAGATTGTTCTCGATTGCATTGTATAGAAGATACCTTTTTAAAAAAGTTAGTCTCTTTACCAAAGTCATGCTCGAATTTTATTTGTCATATGGAATTGAATGTTCCCTACATAACTGATAAAATCCGTATGGCACCGATTTTGATGTGGCACTCAGTGTGGCGGAAGGAGACTCTTTCTCTGACAAGAGATATAATTAATGATATTTTGAAACTAGATGGTGTGGGTAATGTCGCCTGGCTACATTATGTTGAATCTACATTAAAAGCTGCAGGGCTACATTATTTATTTACTGACCCTATGTTATGCCAGTCTATTTCTAAAAAAGATTTAAAAACCCACTTACTCTCTAGGTTACAAGTGAAAAGAGACTCTATAAATAGTAAGTTATCAACAGTAAGAGCATTTCTGGCGACCCCGAGTATTCTGCAAATGGACATGAACTTAACTTATTTATCATTTGTGACCAATTTGCAACATCGGTATATATTGGTGAGATTCAGACTAGGTTACATCCCCTTGATGCTGGGTCTCCCACTGAATACTTACGTAGCGTCTGATCTTCCATTTTGTTCATGTGACCATCGATCTGCCCAGGATGATTTGCACTTTTTGTTCTTCTGTAAATTTTATTGCGATGAGAGAAAAAGGTTTATTGTCCCTTTGCTACGTAAAATGAATTTTACACAATGTCGCGTGGCCCTTTATTTTTTACGGGGATTATCTGATTGTTTTACTTGTTTTACTGTAGCCTCTTTCTTGCTATCAGTTTTAAAAAGGAAAGAAAGAAAGAAAGAGATGCTTAATTTGATGTTTTATCGTTTTATACTCGATAAATGAACTGATCTTAGATTTGTTATAATGTTAGTATGTTTTTATCAATTGTATTGTTTCCGCTTAATGAGTTTGATGTACTTTATTAGGTATTTGCTGCTGGAAATTTGTAATTATTGTATTTTTAACTATATGTAGTATTGAATATGTTTTTATGTATAGTATACTTTTATGCCTTCATTGTGATGGCGAAATAAAGTTATTCTGACTAACTGACTGACTGACTTGCTGCACCGTGCTGCGTTAGTTTATTGTAAATCTGCCCCATAATTCTTTCAGTAGATCCTCCAGCACTGACAGTTGGGGTAGTAATGACAGCCAACGGGGGGCACCCCCACCACTGATGTATGGATATTCAATGATCCCATACTCAGGATATCCACAGATGTGGCACCCTGGTTTCTAGATGCCCCCACAACCACTGCACTCATTTTTCCAACAAACCTTTGCCCCACCTATTTTAGGCAGAGATTTGGGAAGACATAGAGGAAGAATAAGAGGGGGAAACAAACAAGCTCACTGGCAGCGACCGGGATCCCAAATACATACCAGGAGCTAAACAGCCAAACAAATCTAGTTGTGAACCTCTCTACCAGAATCCTGACTAAGGATGAAGATGAGATCCTTCAAAAAGGCTTGGGGTTTGTAACCACTCCATATGAGGACCCCTTCTTTCGTAAAATTCGCATACGGGCATTTTTCCAGGACAAGACTACCCCCAACCAAGATGACTCCAGATTACGCAATCCTTCAAAGTTCACACCGACCATGGCGATGACCCCGAGTGAAGTACTAACCTTTGAGAAAGCTGTGCTTAATAATGTGGCACAAATGTGACATCCTCAACCATATACCATGTCATCCAGACAATGCCAAGCTGTAATGACCCTTACGGAAGACCTTATGGTAACCATCAAACCAGCTGACAGGGGAGGAGTATAGTAATCATGAACACAGCAGACTATGACCAGGAGTACCTACAACAACTGGCTGATGGTAGATATTAACTTCCAATTGAATTCGATCCCACTGAAAGACTCACATTCAGGATCCAATCAATGGTGACAGCTGCGGAAGCCCATGGCTGGATCACCAAGCATGAAGCAGATTTCCTGGTTAACTTGTCTCTGAGAACCCCCTATTTCTATATCTTACCTAAAATACACAAGGGGGACTTTCCTCCTTCAGGAAGAATAATCGTGTCAGGGATAGGCTCTTTGCTTGAGCCCCTGAGCACATTTTGTGACCATTTCCTACAGCCACTGGTTGAGAAGGCTCCATCCTTCTTGAAACATACCAGGTATGTTTTGATCTGATCGCAGATACCAACCTTCAACAGGGTATTGACTTACTGGTCACCCTGGACATGGAGGCCCTTTATACAAACATCCCTCAGGATACTACTATTGAGGTCATCAAGACATTCCTATTCCGACTTACACCTTTAATGGCCCCCTTTTCCCTTCCCACACAGCATGTGCATTATCGCACACACAGTACCTAGCCTCGTAGGCTAACCAGATCCCTTTTTTTTATACTGTGTCTGCTGCTTTAGTGCGACACTCCCAATATGGTGGCTCTTTTCAGACTTCTCATCCATTTATCACGCATGTGTCATCGTGCACGCACGCACCAGGCCTCACTACCCTTCCAGACCTCCCACGGGCATGCTTTTGCCCCTTTCCATTGTGATGCCCCCCCTTACAATATGGTGGCTCACGCCAGGCTCACGATTATGAACCCACACCTAACAATCATTACGGGAGCTAGTTACACCTTAAATACCTCACTGCTTTCCCCGATCATTTCCGTTCCAGCTGAGCAGATGCGGGGTAGTTCTCTGGTGCTCTCTGCCTAGGACCACGTGAGTACTTTTTCGCTTTGCATTTTCTGCAGGGGACACACCTCCATAGTACCGGAGGGTTTCTCCTTGCTGACACCCTTCGCTGTTTCTTCCAGTTTCTTTGCAGCAGCGCACAATCCTCAGCTTGTGACCTAAGTGGCTGTAGAGATTGATTCAACAGTGGAAGATCCCTACTCTCCCCTATTGGGAAATCACTACCCTGTTCTTATCCATGTTTTATGTTGCACGTCTTTAATGTTTTTAAAGTTTTTACACATGTGGTCACTTGCCTGCTCTATGTATGAGCACATACCACTTGATGGCGACTTTTTAAGCCTCCATAGCATGTTGTGTTTACTATGAGGACACTTGAGTAAATGTTTGAAACAGTAAGAAGTTTCTACCTACATTCATTTCGAACTTGTTTTGATATTGTCTTTCTATTCCTTCTTTCTATTTAGGTTGGACAAATCTGCATTGAGGTATTTGCCTATTAAGGGAGTAGCTGTCACTACACATCCCTCTCTAGGTGAAAGGTAGTGGTCCTGAAGAAATGCAGGGATCTGGCTGGACGAATAAGCGTGAAACATGCCAACCTCACATATACATTAAGGCTATCTTGGTTCATTGAGGACTCATGATATCCCACATTCCATTGTTTTTATCCCTGCCAAGAGACCACCATATTAAAATGGGGGGCCCGCAGGGCATTGCAGCACCGGCCCAACGAGGAACGGGCCTTATGATGAAGCATAAAATCCATTTGTATGTGTGAGAGCACTAAATATTAATCATAAGGATTCCCCTTGATTATTCACTTCCAACCTAGTTTTCTACCCTTCTCCTCTACAGGAACTGTTCCTTCTGGATTTATTGTGTAAGGGCCCGATTCACAAAAGTAATCTGAGACAAAATCCTAACTACGACTTTCGGTATTCACAAAAGGCATTTGGGAGTAGTAAAGTTAGGATTTTGTCTTAAGTTTGTCTTAAGTTTTGGTCTTAAGACAAAATCCTAACTTAAGTTAAACTTAAGTTAAACTTAAGTTAGGATTTTGTCTTAAGTTTGTCTAAAGTTTTGGTCTTAAGACAAAATCCTAAGTTAAGTTTAACTTAAGTTTAACTTAAGTTAGGATTTTGTCTTAAGACCAAAACTTAAGACAAACTTAAGACAAAATCCTAACTTAAGTTTAACTTAAGTTTAACTTAAGTTAGGATTTTGTCTTAAGACCAAAACTTCAGACAAACTTAAGACAAAATCCGAACTTTACTACTCCTAAATGCCTTTTGTGAATACCGAAAGTCGTAAAGTTAGGATGTTGTCTCAGATTACTTTTGTGAATCAGGCCCAAATTGATTAGACCAGCCCAAAAACCGTCAGGAGATCGGTATGTCCAAGAAGTAGTGGCAATATCTCTATATAAGCCATTTTACAGGTCAGAAACATCTTTCAGACTTGTAAGAGGAATTTAGTGATCATTTTCAAATTGCCAATACGAAGGGGCTTGAAAGGGGCATCCCCCTCCAATTTCTGATTAGGAGAGGAATGTATCAATGGATTGTGATGAAAATTTCAGTCTTGATATGAGGGCAGGATATATGAAAGCTATAATCAGCATTGTCATAGTTTGTCTATTGTTGCCAAAAATGTAGGGTTGGTCTTTCCACCGTGTAGGAAATCAGACTATAAATTAAGGGGCAAGGCTGCATGGTAGACTTGCCATCCTTAGCGTGGTTTCCTCTGACTTTTTTGCCTTCTGACCTCCTGTTTTGCTGACTTTGTTTTTGCTGGCTTTAAGACTCTGGGTACTTTGCCACGGCTAACCACTGCCAAAGTGCATGTGCTCTCTACTCAAAACATGGTACAATCGGCTTCTCCACAATTGGCATATTTAATGTACGTATAAGTCCATAGTAAAGTTCACTACATTTGCCCAGGGCCTGTAAATTACATGCTTCTAGTGGGCCTGCAGCACTGATGGTGCCACCCACTTCAGTAGCCCTTTTAAACATGTCTCAGGTCTGCCATTGCAGAGCCTGTGTGTGCAGTTTTAAACTGCCATGCCGACCTGGCAAGTTAACCCTCTTTTCCAGGCCCCAACCTTCCTTTTTAATACATTAATTCACCTCTTAGGTAGGCCCTGGACAGTCCCAAGGGCAGGGTGCAGTGTATTCAAAAGGTTGGACATGTACTTTTGAGTTTTACATGTCCAGGTAGTGAAAAACTCTTATTCATTTTTCACTACTGCAGGTTAACACTGGGATTACCTTATTACATCTTAAAAGTGTAATTTCAATTGGGAAGAGATGGGACCGGAGCAACTCAGAGACTCTGGAACCTTAGTTTTGGGCTGTGGACACTTTGAACCCTCAAGAGGAACTTCAGAAATGTGATCGACCCGACGTCGAGAGTAAAGCCGACTACTTTGCACCCCAACCCGGCCTAGATTTCAGGTTTGTCCCGCTGAAAGCTCCAGAGCTCAAGACTCCAGGAGTTGACCAGGGGCTCCCATTGAACCAAGCAGACAAAGCTGCTGCGAATCCGGCCTGCTGGGGAGGGACACTCGACGTCGAGAGAAAATCCTCCAGAAACGTTTCTAAGTGCGAATGTAAAATTTCCCACTTAGTGTATACAACCAGGGCTCCATCGCGGTCGGCATCAAACTTTGACTTTGTCCCGGTCAAGCGCGACCAGATGTCTCAAGTTGGTGCTATGTTTTTAAGCACTAGAAAGTGTTTATTCTCTAGAAATTCATATCTCTGGTTACCTATATAGGTTTTGTGTCGTTTTGGTGTAATTTTAATCATAAAAATGTTTCCTATTTTTTTTAATTGGTTGAGAATTTTTATTGTGTGGTGTGTCTTACTTATTTAATGTATTGGTGTTTTTAAATGCTTCACACACCTGTCTTCTAAATTAAGCCTGTCTGCTCATTGCCAGCTACCAAGGGTTGAGAAAGGGAATAATTTATTAAGACCTTGTGTGGACCTTATATTGCATTGCTGGCCTTATTGATAGTGGTAGGTGCATACTTACCCCTACTAATAATCCAGCTTCCAAAACCGCTACACTAGCCTTCCCTAAAAAAGGCTAAATCACCATGATCATACAGTCTCTCTGCTGGATCCCAGTGAAGGAGAATGCCAATGCTGAGTCCATAAAGCTCTGAATGGTTTGTCATCTGGCTACATGACTAAAGTATTGCTTCATTACTTCCCATCCGGGAATCTCCGACCTGCCAACTCCAATATATTCTCCATCTGCCAAACTCTTATAAAAGGTATGGTGGTAAGACTCTGCACTCTTATGATCATTCCTCTGGAATACCTCCCATTGCATTTAAGATTTGAACCAGATGTCATCAGATTCAGACGATGATAAAAACAAATCTACTTACACAGTCCTATTGCTACACCCTTCATTCCCACTGCCTGCTCTTGTCCAAGATTGGTTAGACACCTAAAACCAGCCCATGTTCCTAATTGGGCCGCTAGTGATCTATCCATTCTAAGGCTTCATCATCTGTTAACCATTGTTTCAGTACTCTGAGGACATCTAGAGGGCTTGTCAAGTTCTGTATATCTCCAATGAAACAAATAAAATTGCAGATTTGAGAGGTTTGGTGAAAGGAACCTGGACAAAATGGCACCATCTCAAAGGCATAGAATGTGTCCTTATTATTGCAAACAAAATACCCAGCTGGGCTCATAAGTTGCTAATGCTGACTGAATCTGCATTTAGTGACTACTTTTCTTGTAGGATGCCTATAATTATTGAGACTCATGAGGCAGAACAAATTCTAAACACTTGCAATCACTGGGCTCTAGTAAATCCTTCCCCCATCGTTCTTGAGTTGCAGACTGTTGCCTAGCAATCTGAGCGATCAAATTGTTAAAGTCCAATTCACATCCTGACCTCGACTAATTCCAATTGGCTTGACCTGTGACACTTACTGCAGGAAAGCCCGCCAAGACTAAGGAAGAAAACAAAAGACACTTGTTCAAAACTGGAGGAAAACTTTGAACTTTAAAAAATGGATTAATCCATTAAAGTAACCTGTACTTCTCTGGTTATCCAATAGACTGTGCGCACCAGCTTTGAGCTCATTTGGACAACTCTTAGGGCTTGATTTAGATCTCAGCGAAACGGGTTACTCTGTCACACCTTTTTGGAATATTTGATTTATTTGTATGTCCCTTGTAAAGTGGTATGCCATATACTCAGGCCCAGTAAATTTAATGCTACTAGTGGGCCTGCAGCATTGATTGTGTCACCCTCAGTAGTAGCCGTTCAAACCTGTCTGAGGCCTGCCACTGCAGGTGTAAGTTTACTGCTGTTGTATCCTAGCAACATGTGCATTGTATCCTAGTGATGCTGAACATTCTAATGCTATTGGAAAGTAAGCAGAACTGGAACTGCTGTTGCCTGAAGAGGAGTCTTCAGGGGTTGTTCTCCTGTACTTAATAAACCTTCTTCAATTTAAATCCTGCGTGTACCTCTACTTAAAAACTGCCACCTCAAATTGGCATTTAAAACTACTTGCAAGGCCTTAAACTCCCCTTTTATACATATAACTCACCCCTAAGGTAGGCACTAGGTAGCCCTAAAGGCAGGGTGCTATGTAAGTAAAACGTAGGACATGTACTTTTATGTTTTGCATGTCTTGGTAGTGACAAACAGCCTATTTCATTTTTCAGTACTGGGAGGACTAATACTCTCATAGGTTAGCATTGGGAATTCCTTAATACACTTTAAGCTGTAATTCCTGATCAGAGAGAAGTAGCTTTTTCATGTTTCATATGTTTGGAATGGCAATGACAAATCCTCCTCACTGGTAAAGTTGGATTTGGAACTACTATTTAGAAATGCCAATTTAGAAAGTGGACATTTATCTGTGCTTATAAATCTGTGTGCTCAGCCTGTCTCCATTACATTTCTGGGCTGGGTGACAGCTACACTTTATGCATTCTCTATAGACAGCCACAACACAGGAAGGATAGGTGTGTCTGAGTACCCATCTAAACCTGTATTCTGATGGCCTTGCCTTGGCAGGATGGAATGGAAGAGCTGACACTTCACTTGAATAGGCTGTGTCCTGTCCCACACAAAGGACTGATTACCCCCCAGCAGACAGGACTGAGTTGAAAGGAATCTTTCTACACTTCAGAGAGCTGCTTTGAATGTGACTGAAGCTCTACCAGAAGACCTGCTATGCTCCTTAAAGGACTCAACTGGACTGTTGATCTAGAAGACCTGCTTTTCTGTTTGTTGTCCTTCTGCCTGCTGCTCTCTTACTTTCCTGAAGAAGAGCTGGACTCTACCTTCACTCCAACTGATCTTCAAAGGCATTTTGGCTTGCCTCCTGTTGCCTGATACTCAGAGATATCAAAGTCTACAACCCCTGCTCCTGTGCCTGGCTGACTGGAAGTGGCCCAGATACTTGCAACACACATTTTGATTCATCTCATGTCTACGTGTAGCAGAGCGGACACATCGACCCGGTTGTGTGAGTAAAATTGGAGAATCACCTCAGAACCAGCACATTTCTTCCAGAGATCGAAGCGTCGGACAGCGTATCGCCCCCGCTGCAGCTTGGTGAGATCAACGCAGCCCCTCTACTTCATGGCATAATCCTTCCTCGCTCAATGCCACTCGACCCCGGCACCCGTCTTCAGAACTGAGCATCGCCTTCACTGCGTGGAAAAGATCAATGCATCCTACTCCTGTGGGACTCGACATTGACGCATCTCATTGTTTGTGGCCAGGAAAGGTATTTGGTTCATGGGAGCCTGTGTGGGTCCTTAGCCGGCTGGCGCTCTATCGCGGTCAGCCCAAACTTTGACTATGCCCCAGTCCAGTACTATCTGAAGTCACCTGTTTAGCACTACTTGCTTCTTAGCACTTTACTGCATTTATTCCTTTAAAATTCAATATCTCAACTTCTATACATTGGATTATTTTTATTTTGGTCTTGTTTTGGTCAGAATATAATAATATATTTGTATAAACCAGTGTGGAGTCTTTTTGTGGTGCATTCATTGTGTTACTGTGTCTGCCACAAGAGCCTAAACAGTTCTGGTTTCTGGCAATACCACTCCACAGAGGAGATTGCAGAAGCCCAGATGGAGAGGTAAGAGGTGGAAACAGTCCACAGTGGGTTGACCAGAGGAACATGGGTTGCCAGCTCTGAGATCAGAGCACACCAGGACTGACACTGGTGAGGCCACTTCTGACCTGAGTGGGCTCCATGCACTGTCACAGGGATAGAGGGCTGGAGACCTACGCCAGGCAGACTCTTGCACAACACATGCAGAGTGTGTTTCCCTGGAAATCCTGGAATGCCAGGTACAAGTTCAGCCTAAGGATATCACCCCTGAACTGGTGGGAGGGGCGGCTGCCACAAGCACCCGACAGTTTTGTTTTCTGGGGCTACCACTCCCAGAAGGAGGGTACAGAACCCCAGATGGAGGGGCATGGGGAGGAAAGACTCGCCCCTGACTCCTGTTCAGCCTGAGGGTACAGACTCTGGGTTGAAAGACCAGTTACAGGATACCACCCCTGAACTGATGGGAGGGAGAGAGAAGAAAGGATGCAAGGCACGCGGGGCTACTGCCCCCCACTCTGAGAAACCACAGAGGACAGAGATCCCTGAATGACCTGGGGCCTGGCCCTTGACACTGACAGCTGTTAGTGACCCCTGTTGATAGCTGTTCTTGTAGACAGATGTTTCCTTGGGTTGGGAACAGAAGTCAGACCCAAGGGGTGGAATGGGCCACATCACTTTGCTGGCCATGGTGGTACTATCTGCCTACTGGGATGCATCTGTGAGCAAGTTTAAGTTAGGTGCTGCACTGACGGGGTCCACAGTTAAGGAGAAAGATTCCCTATGGGTTATCTCAGTGGGCCCTGAGAGCTTAGACAGAGGGATCCAACTGGGTTCAGAGAGGCGTGGACCATTGTCCATCTTCTTTCACCCTGCGCAGGGAAATCCATCAAGGTATTGATTAGTATACCCTGGCTTTACGTTGAGGGGGGTCATGTTAGAACATGGCCCTCTCTGAAGGGTCACCCCAATCTTTTTGCCATCCTCCTTCCTCTTTTTCTGACCTTCTTTTTGTTGGCTTAAGGACTCTGGACACTTTACCACTGCTGACCAGTGCTAAAGTGCATGTGATCTCTCCTCTAAACATGGTATAATTGGCTTGCACATGTTTGGCATATTTGATTTACTTGTAATTCCCTTGTAAAGTGTTATACCATTTACCCAAGCCCAGTAAATTAAATGCTCCTAGTGGGCCTGCAGCACCAATTGTGCCACCCACAGAAATATCCTTTCAAACCTGTCTCAGGCCTGCCACTGCAGGGCCTGAGTGTGCAGTTTACTGCCACCTTGACTTGGCATTTAAAACTACTTGCCAGTCCTTAAACTCCCCTTCTATTACATATAAGTCACCACTAAGGTAGGCCCTAGAATAGGCTTTGTTCTGTCCCCACACAAAGGACTGATTACCCCCCACAGATAGCCTAGAATACAGGACTGGGTTGAAAGGGATCTTTGTGCGCTTCAGACAGTTGCTTCGAAGTCACCCCCACATCAAAGGCACTTTGTTCACCGGAACCTGCGTGGATCCTGAAGCCGGCCGGCGCTCAATCGTGGTTGGTCCGAACTTTGACTTTGCGGTCCAGCACGACCTAAAGAAACCTTTTTAGCGCTACTTGCTTTTAAGCGCTTTACTACATTTATTCCTTTAAAATTCCTTTAAAATTCAATCTCTCAACTTCTATACATTGGATTTTTGTCATTTTGGTCTTGTTTTATTTAGAATTTAATAATCTATTTTTTAAACCTACGTGGAGTCTTTATGTGGAGTATTCATTATATTACTGTGTGTGTGTGTGTGTGTTGCACAAATATTTTACAGATTGCCTCTTTTGATAAACCTGACTGCTCGGTGCCATCTTTTAGTGTGTATCTAGCTTACCCTGACTAGAGTGGTGGTTCCTGCCTGGCCTGGGTGCATGCCTCAGCCAACCAGGAATCCAATTTCTAACAGATACCAAACAGAGGCAGGGTGCACAGAAGGGAAACCAAACTTAGACCCATTGGCTACTGGATCCCCTGAATTCACCTGGAACTGGATATGGAGACTTAAATTTACCATTTACTCGGGTGGGATCCTTACTTTTTGGATCGAAGGTTTCAAAGTGAGAGGAGCTTTGACCAGTTTACTTAGAAGCAGGAGGTTCGGTCACTAAGCTGTCCGGTTTGCACAAACAGACGCTGGAAAGCAACATGGTTCATGCCACTTTCTCTTCTTCAACAGATAGCACCTCATTACGTCACTTCAGGCCTCATATTTAAATGGGGCCCTCATCATCATTCTCATTTAACTCTATGGACAAGGTGAATTTCATCCAACTAACAGCCATTTAATTGTGTCACTGTTGCACACCTAATTTGCACATCATACTGGTGACGTGCACACACCATCTCTGCAATGTGCATGCATTAATTTATCACTCTTGAATGGATGGATGGTTAAAAAAACATATGGTTATTTGGTCTTCTCTTCCACATGTGTGAACCATATGGATAAACTTTCTTCTCATCCATTAAGATGTGCACACATTAAAAAATAATGGGTATATATTACTATGCTGCTATCTTTAATAGAGCATAAACTACTGTAATTCTGTTTAGTAGCTCATATTATTATTGCACAGTAGGCCTTGAAGATAATTACATGTGGCTATCTGTTTATCTTTTGGTTTTTAGCCAGTGTGCATTTATCAATTAGCATTTGCTAGTACTCTTACTTTACACTCACCAAGCAATTTTACTCCCCCCAGAGAAATGTTCAAAATAAAATTGAGAGCCCCCTTCTCAAAGACTGAAGAAGGAATTCCTCACTTACTTGATTGCTATTGATGCAAACAGAATACCTGTGGGATGCAGAAAGGCATGTCTTCATTGATTATGTTCTTTTAGCCAGGAAATATTTAGGACACCACCTAAACACCTATTAGTCATTGAAGGCGATTTTAACAATAATAGATGTCATTTTAACACCAAAAATCAGAGAAATAAGGAGTATTTTGAAGAATTTTTGAATGCCCTGAGAGACTTTTCAACAATATGTAACTTGGGTGTAGCCACACATGAGATACTTCGGAACCAACCAAAGTTCAACACCCAAAGTAAAAGATGCAGGACATCTATGAGTAATGGAATGCCTTACAGTAGCTAAAATCCTCACAACTGGTTAAGCTATTGAGCAGTCAGAGAGCTGGTTTCGGGACATGAATGAAGAAAACAGGGAAAGCAAATCTAAAAAAGTAGTCTAGTCAAACATGAGAACTTTAAAGAGAATAAGACAGATTCTAAGTTAATATCCTATCATTGTGAATGCTTCCTCCATCTTGCTTCAGTCAAAGAAAAAATCTATGATGTGGGCACCACCGGCCGCGTCATAGTGCTTTTATTTTTAACTATCAGCCATGCTGCTGTAGAACATGGCTAAAAAACATTGACAAAGCCAGTACCTTGTATAGGTGAGCCCTTTTGGCTTTGGTAATGTTTGTCTTTGATTGATTAGCAGCTTTAAACTTGCATAATCTGAGCCTGCAGCCCTGCCATAGAATCAAAAATTGTCAGACAAATATGTACACGAATTTTAAATTCTATTAAGGGCACGTAGGCGTGGATCATGAACACCATTCACTCCGGTTCACCGCTAGACCCGTGCCCTCACCACATCTTCAACAAAGCCAGTACAGCCATTGCGCCCCATCTCCGGAAAATAATCAACATCTCCTTCGAGACAGCAACCTTCCCGGAAAGCTGGAAGCACGCCGAGATCACCGCCTTACTCAAGAAACCCAAGGCAGACCCCAAGGACCTGAAGAACTTCCGACCCATCTCTCTGCTCCCGTTCCCCGCGAAGGTCACCGAGAAAATCGTCAACAAACAACTGACCCGGTACCTCAAGGAGAACAACATCCTGGACCCTTCCCAGTCCGGCTTCCGCAGCAACCACAGCACCGAAACCGCCCTCATCGCCGCCACCGATGACATCAGGACCCTGCTAGACAACGGAGAAACAGCAGCCCTCATCCTCCTGGACCTATCAGCCGCCTTCGACACGGTCTGCCACCACACACTACGAACACGCCTTCACGACGCCGGGATCCAAGAGAAGGCCCTGGACTGGACCACATCCTTCCTTTCCGGCAGAACACAAAGCGTCCGCCTCGCCCCCTTCCGATCCAAGGCCACCAAGATCATCTGCGCCGTACCCCAAGGCTCCTCCCTCAGCCCAACGCTGTTCAACATCTACATGGCACCCCTCGCCCATGTCGCCCGACAGCACAACCTCAACATCATCTCCTACGCCGACGACACCCAGCTGATCCTCTCCCTCACCAAAGACCCTCACACCGCCAAAGCCCACCTCCACGAAGGAATGAAGGCCGTCGCCAAATGGATGAGGACCAGCCGCCTGAAGCTGAACTCGGACAAAGCGGAGGTCCTCATCCTTGGTTCCAACCCTTCAGCCTGGGACGACTCCTGGTGGCCAACATCACTGGGAACAGCCCCGCCACCCACCGATCACGTACGCAACCTAGGGGTCATCCTCGACCCCACCCTCTCCATGACTAAGCAGGTCAACGCCGTTTCCTCATCCTGCTTCAACATCCTCCGAATGCTCCGCAGGATCTTCAAGTGGATCCCCACCGAAACAAGAAAAACAGTCACCCAGGCCCTCGTCACCAGCAGGCTGGACTACGGAAACGCCCTCTACGCAGGAACGACGGCTAAGCTCCTGAGACGGCTGCAACGCATCCAGAACGCCTCTGCACGTCTTATCCTCGACATCCCCCGATGCAGCCACATCACACCCCACCTGAGAGACCTGCACTGGCTCCCTGTCAACAAGAGGATAACCTTCAAGCTCCTCACCCACGCACACAAAGCACTCCACAACTCCGGACCAGCCTACCTCAACAGACGACTCAGCTTCTACACTCCCACCCGCCAGCTCCGCTCGACCAGCCTCGCCCTCGCCACAGTCCCCCGCATCCGGAAAACGACCGCCGGCGGCAGATCCTTCTCCCACCTCGCCGCCAAGACCTGGAACACCCTCCCCACCAACCTCCGACAGACCCAAGACCTACTGGCCTTCAGAAGACTCCTCAAGACCTGGCTCTTCGATCAGTAGCAGCACCACCCCCCTCTTCCCCCAGCGCCTTGAGACCCTCGCGGGTATGTAGTGCGCTTTATAAGTGACATGATTGATTGATTGATTGATTGATTGACCTAGTTTATTCACAAATGTTATTTCAAGAATTGCTGCTGTTATTAAATCAATTGCCTGATTTAATATGATTTTCCCACCTTAATGATGTATTATGAAGGAACAGGATGTATCGCTGATCATTCTATCATTAAAGCCTACTTGTGCACTCGGCGCGTCCTGTGTGGTCCTTGCAACCCTTGCTTCGCGCAATAACTACACTCCAAGCTGGCTTGAAGCGTAAAAGGCCATTTATTAGGATAAGGTTATCATAACTCCCAACGTTTATTAAACATAACAATTCAACTCTATAACTTTAATCAACAATAAACAACCCATACCCCTCATCCATTCTCCATCCGTCTCACCATTTTCACTCCTCCCCATTCCTGCTGTAAACTTCTCCATACATCCCTTCTCACCTTCACAGCCCTCTTAAGCATCCTCTCTTGCCTTTCTTCTGCTGCACCTTGCATCCTGCGCTCCGCCCTCATTCACCTGTGTACCTTCCCCCCCCCGAGGGGTGGCTCTGCCCGTCCGTGACTCACCACCCCTCCAAAGCAACGCTACCCTGGAGTCGTATAACCCGTCCTAAACTGGCACGCATAGCTCTCACCTCCTCGCCCTTGTAGCTGCAGGGTGGGTGGGTGGATCAATTTAAACCTAATAAAAAAAACTCCCTAACCCGGTGGTGCGAGGTGCTAGGAAAGAGGCCGGAACCTCCCACCCTAGCACCTTTATAGGCACCACCGGCCCGCCCCTAACCCCACCCCATTGACCCCCCCACCTTGTCCTTCCGTGGCAGCGCGAAGATCCCCGGGGGAAGACTGGTCTGCGACCCTGCTTCCCCCGGGGGCCGAAATCGTGCAATAACTACACTCCACGCTGGCTTGAATAGTAAAAGGCCATTTATTAGGACAAGGTTATCATAACTCCCAATGTTTATTAAACATAACAATTCAACTCTATAACTTTAATCAACAATAAACAACCCATACCCTCATCCATTCTCCATCTGTCTCAGCATTTTCACTCCTCCCCATTCCTGCTGTAAACTTCTCCATACATCCCTTCTCACCTTCACAGCCCTCTTAAGCATCCTCTCTTGCCCTTCTTCTGCTGCACCTTGCATCCTGGCTCCGCCCTCATTCACCTGTGTACCTTCCCCCCCGAGGGGTGGCTCCGCCCGTCCGTGACTCACCACCCCTCCAAAGATCCGCCACCCAGGGAACCCCCGTAGGGCGGTTACCTGCCCCACACTGCCTTGTGCACCTTTCGAACCTCACTCGTCCCTGCGGCACCAGATGATCTCATTCCAAAGCTTGCTGATCGTATCCCTCACCTCCATCATATAATATGCATTACACATTCTCGAAAGGTGCACCCCATCATCTCTGAATAGGACCGGCTCTTCCAGTCTCAGACCCCCGTGAGCAATCAACTTAATGTTCCTTGGCTGGAGGAAAACTCGCATTGCTCTATTCAGTTTCCTTCGAGCCTTATCAATAGCTGCATAATTGGCAGCTCTCCTCCAAATTCTCCTTGGCACTAGTTCGGTCCACACTAGGCATGTTCCCGCCAGGTTTTTCTTCAGAACCTCCAAGTCCCTTTGCATGTCCTGCAGCAATGCCAGGCCTGACATCCTCACCAAGTCATTTTCCCCCAGGTGAAGAACTAGCATGTCTGGGCCGCCCCTCTGAGTTACCATCTTAGTGAGCCAAGGCAGCAGCGCACCCCATCGCATTCCCCCTTTACCCCACCAGCTAACTTCATGATGACTGCTTCTCAGGCCCAAATTTTGTCCGTACAGCTGCTGGTCCGAATACTTGGCTGCCCAGTGAACGAACAAGTGGCCCACGATCCAGGTGACCATCTTGGTCCCCGGTCCTCTCACGCATCCTGCGACATAAAGAAATCAGAAATTAACTTCTGGAAAACAAGCCTAGCTTCAGAAACCCCTTTTCCCCCCCTCGTCGTAGATGCCCTCACTTCCCCCCCTTTACTTCCTCACATATCTCTCACAACAACGGGAGCGCCAACGTCCAATCTGGCGAATCTGACCCCATGACCACCCCAGTCGCGCCGCAGATGTAGCTGTGCCTATTCTGAAGGAATGCGTCCCATAGTCGGCCGGCTCCCTCCCCACCCTCCGAAGTGTCCTGCGCAATACCGCCAACAACTGAAAAGACGTGACTCTCTCCCCAGAGGCATGGCAGAATATTTCCGCCCCTTCCCACTTACTCTTCAATTCGTAACCCCGCCATTCACGCACTGGGCACGCTTCACTGGACCCACTTTCTTTCAACCATACCCATCTACCCCTCCCTGCTTGATCCGTTTTCGATTGCCTCAACCAGATTCCCAGGTTCCCGTGCTCCAAGTTTACCTTGCCATGCAACAAACCAGTCCGCCGTGGGGAACCCAACAGTTCTGACACTCGGAAAGCTCCAAAAAAACATCCAGATCATGCACAGCCTGAATAAATTCGCCTCAACTGTATCATAACAGCAAACCGGTAAAACCCCCAACAATTCCCTCAGCAATTCAAAAGTAATGGCTCCCCTCACAGCCCCCCCGTCCCGCGCTCCCGCCCCCAACCTTTCAACGCCCTGCTCAGCAGTTCATCTTTTGCAGGATCAAAGCCCAGATACAATTTACTGTAGAAGGATATCCCTGCCAACTTCCCAGCTATGGTCGTCTGCGACAGCCCCCTGTCAATACAACTCAACACAAAATTCAGGACTCCCTGTTCCGCCTCTTGACAAGTGATGTTCTGTGATGCCATTCCAGGACCCAAAGATTCTCCAAACTCAGACCAAGCCAGCCTGTAACTCCGCCGCATTGAGACTGCCAACGAGTTCTCAACCAGACCTATTAGCCTCATTCCCCCAGGCCCAGATGTCGTCTGGCAACTGCGTCTTGCACTGCTCTGCTCCCGGTGCCAAATTCCGAAACCGCTGCCACTGGAAATGAGACAAAGCATCCACCACATCATTGCTTGCCCCAGGCACATGCTTGGCACAAAAAACAACATTCAAGCGTAAACAACTCAACATGAAACTACGCAACAGTCTCAACACTCTCAAATCCCTCGCTTTCTGTCCATTCACCAGTTCCACCACTGTGATGTTACCCACGTGGAAAAGTACCATCTGGTTCTGCAGCTCCCTGCCCCAACACCACCAACGCCACCAACAATGGAAAGAACTCCAGAAAGGCAATGCTCCGGCCTTGGCTCAACCAATGCGCCGGCCACTTCTCCGCACACCAACACCCATCCCAAAACAGACCGAAACCCGAAGCACCAGCGGCATCAGAAAATATCTGCACCTGCCAGACTGTGTTTTCTTCCACAAAATCCAACAAGACACCATTGAAATCCTCCAAAAACATCTGCCACACTCCCAGATCCGCCCTGACCCCCATTGAGATCCGGACCCTGTGATGTGGCAAAACCGCACCTGACATGGCCATGCCAAGCCGCCTGCAAAATGTCCTTCCAGCTCTGACCACCCTGCACGCAAAATTCAGAAAGCCCAGCAACTTCTGCACCGCCCTCAATTTGATCTTCTTTTCCCCCATCACTTTTGACAGGAAAGCTTGCCTGTCAGCTACCTTGTCCTGGGGCAAACGTGCCACCCATTGCACAGAGTCCAGCTCAATGCCAAGGAATGTCAGCTTACAGCTGGGCCCAGCTGTCTTTCCAGGTGCTAGAGGTACTCCGAAAGTCTTTGCCAAATCCTCAAACTGCTGTAGAGCTCTTTCACAGTCCCCCGAGCCCCCTTTGCCCACGAACAAGAAATCGTCCAGGTATTGTGACACCTCCCTGTGGCCACTCTTCTTGATGAACACCCATTGTAAAAATGTACTGAACATCTCAAACAGTGCACAGGATATGGTGCATCCCATGGGCAAGACCTTGTCCACGCAAATGGCCCCGTCAAACTGCATCCCCAGCAGCGGAAAATATATAGGATGAATAGGCAACAGGTGGAAAGCAGACTTGACATCACACTTTGCCATTTCTGCTCGCCCCCCCACACGCCCTCACCAGACGGATCGGGTCGTCCACTGATGCATACAGCACCCTAGAGTCGTCCTCCGCGATAAAATCGTTGACTGATTCCCCCTCCGGCCAGGAGAGGTGATGAATCATTCGAAACTCCCCCGGGTCTTTTTTGGGCACCACCCCCAACGGTGACACGATCAAGTCCTCACATGGCCAGTCCGTAAAGGGGCCCTCCATCCTCCTTTCCTCCACTTCTTTTCCCAATTTTGCTGCTACTACTTCCGGTAGTTCTTTTGATGATTTCAAATTGTCCGCCCATCGCCTGACTCTAGGACCTTGATAACCCACTCGGAAACCTTCCTGGAAACCCCATTGTAAACGCAGAGCCACCTCCCTGTCGGGGAAGACCGAGAGCCATGGGCCCATGGCTTCGAGCTTAATTGGAGTAGGGGCCCTTTGGTCCAGCTTGCCCCCTCCCTTTCGTCGCCCGCCACTGTTCGCTTGGTGTGACCAGGGTAAAACATTGGACGATTGGGTGTCTGCCCCCGCACTTGGAGCATTCATGCTTGAATTTACAAGGGTGCCTTGTACAGAACCCTTTGTTAAAATTCCAGCAGGCCCCTGTCGTTGCTCCTGGTGGTCTGGACGGCCCACCGGTACTCCCTGCTCCCACGTTACCCCCACCTGCCCCGTGTTGGGCGGGACGTGCCTGAAAGGACCGATAGGTCACCGGCAGACCGCTCGGCTGTATGGGTAGACGCCGTTGATTGAGTGGATGACATCCACTGCATCCACAACTCTTGATCCACCTCCCCCCAAGGCTTATCAGGATTGAGGCTAATTCGTGCCCTGAACTATTCATCATAGCTAAGCCATGCGGATCCCCCGAAATGCATCTGAGCCTTTCTCATTATGTCCATGTATTTCAGCAGAGCGATCGCTCTGTCCAGGTATTTTTCGCAGTATATACTGGCCAAAATCAGAAACGCCGAGGTCCAGTTTTCCATAGTGATGGGTACCCTCGGTCGTCTTGTCAATTCCCATTCCTCCTCTTTTGAACCCTCTTTAGACTGTATTTCCCGGTGTAACAGTTTGAAAACGTCTACATATTCGTGTTTCCATATCCTGGTACGGGTCTTATCTGATAAATGGGAACCCAATGGCATCGCTAAACCCATATATGGCAGTTTTTTCTGATGTTTGTCCCCTGTCTTGTCCTCTTTGTCGTCCGCCCCTCCATCTTGTCCATCTGGACACCTGCCCCCACCAAACGTGACTGTCCCCCGCTTGCTTCACGGTCCTTCTGTATCGTCGCTGCATCCACCATTAGGCCAACTTCCCTTACTTTCCCTTCTCCTACACCTACCGACCGGCAGGATTTCCCCTTCGTGCCCATAGTCCCATCCCCCAGGCTGACCACCACTCCCCCGTACCTGAGGGTCCTCCTTGTGTCTCCTTATCGCTGACCCGGCAGCTGGTCTTCTTCCTGAGCACTGCCTTCCCCTTGCTCGTAGTCTTATCCTGCCAATCATCAATTTTCTTGTTTGCCCCGGCGGGACCCCTGGGGGGTCTCTATCGCCCCCCTCCTCGTCACGCAACTCCCCCTCCTCCCACTCATCACTGTCCTCCTGATAGTCCAACACCAACTCTGCTTCATTCACCATTTGCTCGCTCACTCTCTCCAGCACCCTCCTCTTTTGCTCACGCACCACACCGTCACTCTTCTTGGCACCCTTCCCCCCACCGCCGGTTTTGCGCGCTCCCTTGGTGGCAGGCTGGCCGCCGCGGACCCCCTGCTACTTCCGACCGGCATACCAGAGCCGTATTGCGCCCCGCCGGTATCACCCTCCCTTTCCCGGCTTCAGTCGCCGGGTGTGACCCCCCCGCCCCCAGGCTGCTCCAACCTGGAGGGTCCCCAGCACCACCGGGCATCACCGTCGTGCAGGCTGTCCCTGTCCTCTTGCCTGACTGCCGCTCCACAGGGACCCACACCCACAGCCCCCCCCCACTGTTCCCTGCTCTTGAACCGGAACGGGGACCCCCTCCCCCAGCTCCCCCTCCGCCTCCTCCCCCCACTCGGGGTCTCCCAGGCCCACCCACTCCCTGGCTTCGCACATGGCTGCCCACCTGTCCTCTGTTTCCTGGATCAGGCGCCTCTGCTCCCTAATCTTCTCTTCAAGTGACAGCCCTGCCCAGCCTGGCAATATTGGGGGTGTGTATCCCCAGCCCTGTCCCCCATTGCAGCATAGTCCCCACATCCCTGGTCCTCAGAGCACGTGCCAGGCATAGTGCCCAAACCTTGAGGCCCTGCCTTTTTGGCCTTTTTTACTGCAGGGCCCAGCATGCCATGATCCTCTCTCCCCGCATGCACTGTTGTGGACCTGCAAGAAAGGTCCAAAGGCATGCTGTCTTCAGACCGGGCCCCACTCCCCTCCGTCTCCAGTCTGGCGCCCGAGCTCAGCGGCGCCAGATCAGGTCATGCTGGCTCTGCCCCCCTCCCGCCCTGCTCACCTTCTTCAGCGTCGGCCGTCAGCTGCGCGGGCAGGCTTTGCCTCCTGCCTACGCGCTTCTGCTGGTTCGGCGTGTTCTGGCCCCGCCCTCTGGGCCCAGAGGGTTTTTTGGCGGGTAGCGGCTCCTCGACACACGCCGCGACCGCCGCTGCCACGCCCGCTGATGCCGTACGCGTGGGCCTGACCATGCTGAGCCACGCTTCATCCAAGACGCCGGGACGGAGGAGATCCGCCCAGTCTGCTCGCCCGAGTTCGCGCAGTGCTTCCCGCACCGCGTCATGATCAGGGCCTGCCATCGGACATCGCCCCGCACAGGTACCGCTGCGACACCTGCGCCGACCTGATTACAATACTGGCCTAAACCCCTAGAAATGCTGATATCGCTACCCGAGCTACCCGGCTTACTCTAATCAATTTAAACCTAATAAAAAACCCTCCCTAACCTGGTGGTGCGAGGTGCTAGGAAAGAGGCCGGAACCTCCCACCCTAGCACCTTTATAGGCACCACTGGCCCGCCCCTAACCCCACCCCATTGACCTCCCCCCCACCTTGTCCTTCCGTGGCAGCGCGAAGATCCCCAGGGGAAGACTGGTCTGCAACCCTGCTTCCCCCAGGGGCCGACATTCGAGCGGCAACTGGAAAGGGATGTAGGCTGAGTGTAGGGTGACCACGTGTTGCGGATTTGCCGGGACAGTCCTGGCAGATTTAGGCAAATTTGTCCCATGTCCTGGTTTTTTTGAGAGGGTCAAAACAGTGGGAAGTACATTTGTATGTGTTCCAAAGCAGGGTAGTTAGCAGCTGTTAAAAAAAGCAATTTAATTAGCAGGTATTATACTGGATTTAAAAATTCCATCTTATCGTAGTGCCTCTTCTGTGTTTCTATGTTGATGAGAGTTGTCATTCTGCGCCGCTGGGTTGATGTACAGTTGTAGTCCTTCTTCTATGTCTGTTGAAATGTCCCGGTTTTTATTAGGTCGAGCCTAGAGTAGCGCGCAAGCGCTGCTTCTGGCGAAGAATTTATGTAGTGGGCATTTGAAAGCTGACCACACGCTCGTGCACAATGGCCTTTTCCGTGCGGTTACCCGCACGTTTCAGGCACGATGCACGAGCGTGTGGTCAGCCCAGCAGGCTGCCGCGCTCGCCCCCGCTCCTCTCGTCCACGCTCCTCTCTTGTTTCCTTCAGTCTTTGCGGAGTCTTTGGAGGGCTCTCAGGAAAGGCTGGTTTTCCTCTGGCATCGCTCCCAATGCTTGGTGTCAGAATCGTGCTTTGGTGTCTGCCTGGGCAGGGCGCACATTACTGAAAGGCTCGCCTGGAAGAGAGAGAGTTACAATCTGTAGGGGAGTGGAGCTAGGAATGTATGGCCGAACAAAAGCCCCATTCTTGAGGCTGTTTCAGTTTGGTTTTGTAGCCAATATGTTTCAAACTTAGCAATTCCGTTCCAGAGAATGTACTGCGAGTCGCAGCCCCGATACAAATAATCTCTGGTCGCAGTGAGATAGTTCAAAATCCGTGGCAGGAAAACGTGATGGTCCGCGTGCCTGGCATGGGACTGCCGAATATCGTCCCTGCAGTTCGAAACCCACGACTGTCACAGTCTCACAGACATTAATTGTTTAAAAATATTAAGGATGCCCTTGAGCTGTTACCTAACGGAACCACTCCCCGTGATTACCTCACTTCCCGTGCCCCCATTCCTCCTCCACGTCACCTTCTCTCCACTGCGCCCGTCCGCTTCCAGCACACCTTACATCCAGCTCTGTCTCTCTCCTCGTTCTTCTACATGTCGCTCCTCTCTTCCTGCACCCCATGCCCGCACCATTGTGCCTTGCTCATTTCCCACTCATCTGACACCCAATGACTCGCCCCTTTCTAGCATGATGATGACACATAACATTAGTCACAGTCGGCGAAGAGGGAACCCCCAGCAGCTCCGTTGCAAGATTTGTTTGGGTCCAAATCGTCACTGCCCTTTATCCCAACATGTGCAGCATTGCCATAACAATCCTTGTTCTCACAGACAGCCATACAGATTCAACTCGAGTCTGACTTCATCATTCCTCACCGCTATATTTTCTTCTTTCTCATTGTCTCGTAACCTTTCCCTGCCCCTTCCCATGTGCTACTGCCAGAATTCTCTCTTCGCATTCTACTCTCACCCCACCCTCCCATCTTTTCTTGTCTTCCTTTCACTTATCTGACTCTTTCTGCCCTCTTGTCACTCATCAGCCTCACTTTTTTGAGGCTGATGACTCCGAGCAGTTCCACGAGCACGCTGGTTTCCCTTTCATTCTTGTGCATTTGCTCTGCTCTCCCTCCCAATGGGTCAGCAGGCTGAAGCCTGGCATGTCTCACAGCGGTGTCCCTGCCTCTCCTGCTGCTGTAATTAACTGTTAATTATCTGTGCTGAGCGGAATGCTTCATTTACACTCTCGCACCTGGCTGAGAGACCTCTTTGGTCGTTTATTATTTGTAGCGTTTACACATCATTTCTTCAACAGATGATCTTGGAATAAAAAAAAGCTAAAGTATTCCTGTTGCAGTTTACAAGAATATTCCCAGAGTCGGGTCTCTGAATAATCCTGAATATGTGTCGCCCTCCGTGTGCTTCCAGGAGCCCAAGGTCACACGTGCATTGCATGATAATATGTCCAGGTCCTGTGAGGTCACTGGCTGATTACTGTAGCCCCCCTGCTTTCTGATATCCTCGGGGCAGGAAGCGAGCAGGACACCCCCCACGACTGGGCCAGCAGTGCATTTGCACCCCGAAGAGACAAATTACCATCACTCCGCCCCCCTCATCCCCAGACAAACATTTAAGGAGCAGCTAAAGCGCTAAACCTGGCCCAATCCACTCCCCCCCCCCCCCGACTAGAGGCCATGGTGGGAGGGGGGCAGGGTGTGTGTCTTTTCATGGCCCCAACCTTGAAATGGGAGCCGAGCTTCCCTCAGCCATCTCCCTAAAAATGTGCTGTTAATGAGGGGCCCAGCAGGGGGGGGCGGCGCCAGGGCATGTCTCTCCTGACCCAAGAGGGCATGAGTGCCCACTCGCAGCGTGTTTACAGACGTAGAAGGGCTTTTGTTGCTCAGGGACAAAACTGTAAAGCAGCTCAGTAGGTTGGGCGCCTCTGTCCGCCGTAGACGTGTGTGCACCCTGCCTTTCCGCTTCCAGGGGGAGTAGCAGAAGACATCTGGCGCATTACTAGCGGTTTGTAACAAAGTGTGTTTTTACCTTCAGCACAAAACGGGCCATTCCAGGCTGCAGCTTTCTCGGATTTCGGGAATATCTGCCATAGTAATAATTTTTCTCAAAGAAGGCCTAGACCTGCCACTTGGCACTTTCCTGACACCTTCCTTTTGGGAAAGCGACGAAATGACACGCTTTCACTTTAGCACACACATAAGATTACATGTGAAGTGGCGGGGGAGCTGGGACCTTTACCTGTAGAAATAGACACGTGTCTGTTTCTTGATTTACAGGTCTGACATTTGAAAAAGCAGCTGTTAGAATCCCTTATCACCTCTGCTTTCAGTCCAAGATACATACCCCCTTCCCATGAACTGACTCTATCACTGTGAATCATCATTGGGGGCTCTCACTCCACCTCCCCCTCTCTCTCTCTTTCATCTATTTTCCTCATTCTCGCTATTCACTCGCACCTCATCCTCCCTCGCGTTTATATCGCCCCTTCACCCCTCCTCTTGCGTCCTTCCACCCCTCACTCTTCCCTATCACTCCCCCCTCTCTATTGCATCCTTCCCTTTCTATCTTCTTTCACTGCAGTTCTCCCTACTCCTCTACCAAACTCAATTTGCCTCAGTTCTTCTCCTCTTCTCACTTTCTGCCTCATTCATTCCATACCTCTTCCCATCCAGTTTGCTCCCACTTCTCCCCTTCTCTACTCAATGCAACATAAATACACCCGCATACGACTCAGTACCACATAATTACAAGCCACATAATTACACTCTACTCAATGCAACATAAATACACTCCACATAATACCACACAGTGCCACACAATTACACGCCACATAATTACACTCTACTCAATGCAACATAAATACACTCCATATAATACTCAGTGCCACATAATTACACACCACATATTTACACTCTACTCAATGCAACATAAATACACTCAACATAATACCACTCAGTACCACATAAGTACACGTCACATAATTACACTCTATTCAATGCAACATAAATACACTCCACATAATACCACTGTGCCACATAATTGCACACCACATAATTACATTCTACTCAATGCAACATAAATACACCCCACATACCACTCGGTACCACATAATTACAAGCCACATAATTACACTCTACTCAATGTAACATAAATACACTCCACATAATACCACTCAGTGCCACATAATTACACGCCACATAATTACACTCTACTCAATGCAACATAAATACACTCCACATAATACCACTCAGTGCCACGTAATTATATGCTACATAATTACACTGCACTCAATGCAATATACACTGCAAATACCACTCAGTGCCACATAATTACACGCCACATAATTACACTGTACTGAATGCAACATACACTCCACATAATACCACTCAGTGCCACATAATTACACGCCACATAATCACACTCTACTCAATGCAACATAAATACACTCCACATAATACCACTCAGTGCCATGTAATAACACGCCACATAATTACACTCTACTCAATGCAATATAAATACACTCCACATAATGCCACTCAGTACCACATAATTACACACTACGTAATTACACTCTACTCAATGCAACATAAATACACTCCACATAATACCACTCAGTACCACATAATCACACATCACAATTACTCTATTCAATGCAACATAAATACACTCCACATAATACCACTCAGTGCCACGTAATAACACGCCACATAATTACACTCTACTCAATGCAATATAAATACACTCCACATAATACCACTCAGTACCACATAATTACACACTACGTAATTACACTCTACTCAATGCAACATAAATGCACTCCACATACCATTGCCACATAATTACACGCCACATAATTACACTCTACTCAATGCAACATAAATACACTCCATATAATACCACTCAGTGCCACATAATTACATGCCACATAATTGCACTCTACTCAATGCAACATAAATACATGCCACATAAATGCACTCGATGCCACATACCACCAATCAACATAAATGTACTCCACACCATGACACAATTTACCTAAGCATAATTTCACTCAACACCACAGTGCCAGGCCACACAATTCAACTCCACACATTTCCAATACACACCACATAATTACACACCAAACATATTTCAACTCCACAACTCCACAATACACAACGTACCTCCAATCCACACCATATAGTGGCACCACCCAAGCACCAAACATCACTCACCACCACCATTTTGCATCAGCGCACCACCTAAGCATCACCTAAACATCACCTAAACATCACCTAAGCATCACGTCAGTCTGCCATCGGAATCTGGCATCTGTTGATTCTCCCCTAGTGTCCGTCCGCTGCTCGTGTTCTAATTAAATTACTGTTTTCCAACCTCCACTCCCCTGTTATTTATGTCCCGCTCCCCCATAACAAAAAAAATTATAACAAACAAGCATGATAACAGGCAGGAAGAAGTTGCCAGCAGTGCAAGTACAAAAAAACTAGAAGACATTTTTTATGTTAAAATCTTTTTTTAATCAGGTTGTTCAGTTGTATATAATGTCGTCTTGTTTTAATAAGGGAGTGACTGCTCCACCTTAAAAAAACAATTGGGGACACACTCGTAATAAGGAGATGTTGAACATATTTAAAACCCCAACCAATAACACCCCACCGTGAACATTAGCATCACTAATATCACCCCCACCAGACACCGCCACCATCACGCCAATAGCACAACCACAATACACCCACCACCACCAGTTCCTCCATTCCCAATACCAACACAAATACTTAACCTCCAGCATCACTGCCAAGCATTAGCCAAGGCAGTATTTCTTGCTTTAATGTCCTATTGCTTGGAAACTTATCTGCCTGCCTGTATTTGCACGCCTTGTCATGTTAAATCCGGCCCTATAGGCTTTGGTAATGCTTGTCTAGAATAGAATGTAACCTTTTCAAACACCCTCTTTAAGAAAGCATAAGCAATAATGCCACAGTTACATCACCTCTCCATGGCTAATCTTTCAAGACCTGCCTGACCCGGTCAGGACTGGCTGCCCTGCTCTTACTGCATCTCTCTGGTTTGCAAAAGGAGCATGCTCCCCTTGTCTCTTCTTGGAAAGCGCTTCCTTCTCGTACATGCTTCCACGTGAAGTGTAAAGGAAGTTATTTTCTTGCATTCTACTAGTTCTCCCAGGACATGTTGGTTGCTCGTCAAGGCTACAAGTGAAAGTATTTTGCCGGTCCCACTATTATGCGATTGTTGCACACCATTGCTTTTGACAGTATTTATGATTTCAAAGCAAATCCACCCAGAAAGCCTTACTGATCTGTTTAATGAGTCCTTCTGCAGTACTTTCATTCAGTTGCAATCAGTGTTGCCAACCCACCCTTAAATACCAAATCTTCCACACATTTATGCAGTGATCTTAACCCTTAATATTAAAGTACATTTGTAATGATTTGCTGTCTAAGCAAGATATTCGTATAAACTTTATGTAAACACCTATGCAGTGGCGGTGCGTCCATTGGGGGCGTTGGGGCGTTGCCCCCCCGCCCGTGCCCGCAGCTCCCTCGGCATCTCTGAACTTAGTTTACTTAAGTTCAGAGATGCCGTCACCGAGGGAGAACTGAGTCTCACAATCATGTCAGTCAGCATGACGTCGGACCGCCCACCCCCTTCAGAGTCTGAAGGGGGTGGGCGGTCCGGCGTCATGTTGACTGCAGCCAGGGACAGGCAGCAGCACAAGTGCGCATGAGTGGGGAAGGTGAGCGAATTTGTCGCCCGTGCCCATTCATGCGCACTTGTGTTTCCACTGGCTTGCGCATGCCCATTAGGAGCCCCTCGGTCTCCTAATGGGCAGGCGCCGGGCGAAGAGTAACCGTGCCCTCAGCCAATCCTGGCGCTGCAGCAGCGCCAGGATTGGCTATGGGGTTGCCACTCCACTCCTGATCGAAGAGGCGCCATTGCTGCAACGCGGACCAGGAGCAGAGGCGGTCAGGTAAGTTTTCTAAATTTTGTATTCTCCCTCGGCCCCCCACCCCCGCGCGACCCCCCCCCCCGCGAGTACTGCGAGCCGCGGCTGCGACGATCCCTCTCCGTTTTTTGGGCGTGAATATATTGTAGTCTTGTCTAGTTTTATAGTTTGCCACTTAGCTTGAAAGGGCGCGTGCAGGCAATATTAAACATTTTCATCACATCCATCAATTGATTTTCCTCCTCTGTGCCTTCCTGATCTATTTCTCAATTCATATTTCACAGCACCAAAGCTGCTGTTTCCTCAAATGACAGTCTACCTTACCTTGCGGTTCCTCCTGTTCAGCTTCGAAATTCTAAGCGGTTGCCTTGAATTAATATTTAAAAGTGTAATAAAACACTCCCTTTGTCTTTGCTGTCAGAGCCTTGAGTTCTTCCGTTGTATTAAATCCAAGAAATGGCATTTTGATAGACGTGATTTTATTTCATTTCGATGTTCAGATGTTTAATAACACATTTTCTAAAACTAGCCTTTATTTCGTTTTTGCAACACAACATGCATTACAAAGAGTTTTGCAAGGGTAAAGAATTCTGCGATAGTACTTTGACTGGAGGCAAAGTGCTGGTTTTCAGTTCCCAATGCTCACCTCTCAGAATGTTTCCTGTGACGGCAGGTCTGTGGTGTACTGTGATGCTTTTCTGATGCATGGCCTCAATAGCCTTTGTTGTTTAATATACACCATCCTCGGCTCTTAGTCTTACTGCGTAACACAAGTGAGTGACAAAATGGCGTCGCTCAGGATTCAAGGTTGTTAACAACATGGTAGTGCCACAGTAGTGCGGGTGTTGGTGGGTACATAACCCTAACTTAACAGTGGTTGTGTGTGTCTTGTGTGGCATTTTAGAATGTATGGCATTTGCTCTGACCGGGCTCCCTAATGAAACACAAACTGATCTCTTTTCATCACGCCGAGCATTTATGACCAGTGCACACATAACCTAATCCTCATAAGAAGGCAAATGTGAGAGAAAAGCTGAAACAAGTAAATGAGGCAAGCTGAATAAGGGGTTTAATTAGCTGAACATATAACAAATGTCATTAATGCCCTCTAGCATAGCTCAAGGAAATGAGTAGCTATCTCTGGCATGCTGGCTTTCAGCCAAACTCTGATAACTTGGCAGATCGATCAGTCCATTTGCAAAGCCCAGGACATGTTTTTGTGGACCACTAGCTTTAAGCTCGGGTGCTCAGCTAAGCTGGGGTCTGGTGCGGTCCAACACGCATCCCGTTCTGTATGTGTTTAGCCATGGAAGATAATTGGCCTGTGTGATCATGATGTGACAACATTCATTGATTTGAAGCTTCTCACCGACGCCGTGTTGTACATACATTTGAACATATACTTGTGCAGCAGCAATGCATCAGCAGTAACACTAGTATTGTGAAATGAGGCATGTGATTTGTTTCTTTTCTGCTCGCAGCCAGGTGTCTTGGTACTGTCCTTAAAATAAATATGTAATTGCTAAAATCACCAGTGTGAATGACAAGCATCCGCTAAAACCCACAGCAGCATTGTCATAGATTGTTTCCTTCAGCAAGTTTACAGCCCTGTGTTTATGTCCAGAGAAATGGATTCCGCCGAATGAAACTAAGCAATAAACACAAACCAATTGACGGGACAAGGGCCGGGAGGGGGGGGGGGGGTCCTGTAACAGATGGCATGACGTGTGTGGCCTCAGGCTAGAGTCTTTGTTGTGGTGTAAACTCTGGGAAAGCAAATCCCAGCCCTGCCTTTAATGTTGTGACCAGGACGGGAGTTAGCAGATCTGTGTTGCGCAGTGTGTCTACTGATAACATGATAACGCTTACAATGTGTGGAAAAATTGCTTCTTGCTCTTTCTTAACTGTTGATATATTTTGAAACATATGTACAGTTTATTTGAAGGCATTTATTACATTTTACTGAGCTACAAATGTGTTTTGATGATACAGCCTTTCCCTCAGTTTCACACATCCTTTAGCACACGCAGCAGGATTGTCACACATTTGTTTCCCATTACAAAATCCTCTCACTTTGCAGTCAGAGCAAACATCAAAGTCAATCAGAAGCGATAAGCAGCAGTTTCTCAGAAGACACTGCCTGACATTTCACCTCTGTCTTTGAACCCCCAGCAAATCATGTGCATGTGACAAGATAAAGACAACATGTAAAGGCCTCCTTCCTGCATATTCACCTGAACTCCAGCATGGTTATTTTTGCCTAGCATGTATTTGCCAACATTCCAACTACTAAGGAGCCTCTTCAATCATTTTTCTCTTATGTGATTTTCCCAGCATACTATGGATTAACTTCTGTGAGGTACTCAGCATTGTTATCTCATTATGAAGTTCTGTGGTTATACTGAATAGGCAGCTACCTATGTCATTATCATATGAAGTCTCTTTATTGATGCCATAACTACACTTTCACAATTGATTTATTAACCTTCTTGCCTTCTCAAATATGCTTGAAAATGCACCATTTGCCCACTAATGTTTCAAAATTTTCTTGGGCTCCCCCCTTATGACGGTCTGGCTCGCTCGCTCGGCACAGGGCACTCATTGCGAATTGTTACGCCTCACCACTTTCAAATGTCACCAGCCGCCACTGCACCTATGCATAACCATACATTCAATTTAGAGTATTTCAGCAGACTCCAAATGATAGATTGGTGGGCGCTGAGAAACTGTTTCTCCTGCAAGTTATAAATAATGTTTATGTCTTAATACGCACCTGATTTGAGCTAGATCATTGTGCTTGCATTTCAACATGGCTTCTACTCGTTTTACACACAGTTTGTACCAACATCGTTTTACGACATTATTCAAGAAATAAGGAACTTCTCCATAAGGTCGCAAAGCTGCTAGGTTGTGCTGCCTGTTTCAAGTGCAAACAGACGAGCACTCTTAAAAAATGCTTAAAGATGACCCTAAATAAAGATGGGAATGAAAGTATCAACTTTACGGGATGAATACCAAAAGCCCCATGTACTCTGCAAACCAAGAGCCAGTGATACCTACTGCTGTACAGGAGGTCAAAGGAGGCTGTGATCTGTAAAGGCTATGCTGGGTGTACGTGCAGGTCACATGGAAAGCATGCATGTTCTGCTTGCCTTAGAGAAGTCGGCTGTATGTTTTTACAGTGGTTATGTTCAACTACGAGATTTTTTTTTTTTTTCGTATACCGAGTAGGGAAGGGAAAGCTACTCTATTCTTTCATGCCATTGAAGTAATCGGATGCAAAAACATTAAAAGTTGACATTCTGGATGCCATAACAGACCATATTTCGCCAGAACAGTTGCTGTGCTGCATGTGTTTATTAGCTGCATTAATTAGCTCTTGTATGAAATATACAATGCCTGAGCTTTCAAATAAATACATGTTGTCCTTTTTCTATTTTGCCATATAAAAAGGAAAGAAATATGGCCCAATTTTCAGGATATGCCTGCACAACCAGGCCACAACGCGAATTGAATCTGAAAATCTATATTTGCTTTGAGATTACTCGGATATGTTGCTGCTCAGGTTCTTTCCCCTTTTCATATCTTTCATTTGCCTATGTTTCCCAACGGGAAACAGCCTTTACAACGAGGTTTTTACCTCGCTGTTCCTGTACCACACATTTATTACCACGCATGTTTTTAGAACGCATATGCTTTTATAACGTATGCCTTTACCACACATTTTAGGTAAGTTCAGGGGTGTGGAGGGGTCTCCCCCCACAAATACATTGTGTGTGTGTGTGCGTGTGTGTGTGTGTGTGTGTGCGTGCGTGCGTGCGTGCATGTATGTATGTATATATATATATATATATATATATATATATATAAAAACAATGCGTGGAAAAAGCATACGTTGTAAAAGCATATGCAATCTAAACAAGCATTGGCATAGCCAATAGGTCTCGCTTTTGAGACCTTATAAGTATTTAGTTATGCAGCATAATATCCTTGGTGCAACAACATTAACTGTTGCATGGTTAAACACTTATAAGGCCCCAAAGGCGAGACCTATTGGCTATGCCAATGCTTGGTTTTGAAAATCTGGTCACCCCAGCCGAGTGAATGTTGAAATCCGGAATGTTTTCCAATATAAATCTGCAAAGATGATGCCGATGCCTGGTGTCTTCTAAAGCATGGTCCTCGCTCCCGGGAGGAATTCTAAAGGATGAACCGAAGGCGTGGGGGCAGCCGTGCAGGTGGGTGTAAGCATGAAGAACAGACATGTCTGCATCTTTCTCTGAGCACACAGTTCAGAATGATTCATTCTCGGCCTTCATTCCTCATACACAGTATAGATATATATTCAAAGCGTGTTTACTGGTGAAATCAAGCCTTGCAGGTATATTGTCTTACTTTTAAAGGTCTTCCAAGCCCGATGGCAGGGACCTGAGGGTGCTAATGGGGATTCCAGGTAGTCCCTGTGATGAGGCCTTGAATCAATGCTGCTTCATTTCACACAGGCGCCAGTTTCCATTTGGATTCTTAGCGGGCATCAATTGTGTTTCTAGCCCGGCTATCAAAAGCATAATGATGTCCTTATAGAGCAACCTCACAGTTATAACTTGCAGGGACGTGCGTGGTGTGTTGTTACGCAAAACATGAGTCAGTCAAAATATTATTTTGGAAAGAGACCTTGCAGCTGCCTACTGTATTTCTTGATAAAAAGGAATAGCAGAGAAAATAGACGCTAGCCACGTCTGCCCTCTACAGGGTGATTGTGGAATTGCTAGCTGAAGAAGTGGATTGAGCACATGAAAGTCCTCAGGCAAACCACCTCAACTTCAACCATTACCTCCTGGTCGATCTTCTGTGCTACGGTCCTTACCTGCAATATTACATCTCTGGCCTGCAGAACCTGTGACGTCAAAAAAAACCTCCCAAATCCCAATATAGCTGCCATTACCCATCAGACAGTAGAAAAGGGAGGAGGTGTTACCTCACATCCTGTCATTTTCTTTCTGCAGTCCTCCAACCTAGCTGAATGTTCTATATGTTGTTTAGATTAATATTCACCTGTGCGTCTCTTGCGTGCACATGTTTTCATTCAAATGTGTCATGGTGTTCTGACTTCGGCCGCGTGAGTGACTGTTGTAGTGCGGCGGTTAAGAATGTTTGCATTGAAATGTGTCAAGGTGTTCTGACTTTGGGCCGTTGGAGTGACTGTTGGAGTGCGTCATTACGATAGTGGCTTAGACAGAGCAAGGAGTCGGTCGAGGGCATCCCCATTCGTGAGACCAAATAAAGGGGCATATGTACAAGCCCCTATCGCCATCACAATGTCAGTTTTACGGACGTTGTGGTGGCGAAAGGGGCTGCGCCTTATGTACAAGGCAGCGTTAAGCCACTTAACGTGGCTTAACGCTGCCTCCTTATGTACAAGGGTGGCGTACATAGGAGACAGCAACAAAATTAAGACCAGGAAAATCCTGGTCTTAAGTTGGCGAAATGAGGAGAAATGTATGGAAAAAACAAAATGCCACGGTTTGTTTATGTACAGGAAGGTGTGCAGCGGAGGATTGTTTAGGTGTAGGAAGGTGTCCCTACCTGTACATAAACAAACCTTTTTAAAAAAAATGCCATTTTGTCACTTTCATGTGTGCTTCATGAAGCAGCACACATGAAAGTGACAGAATTGCATTTTAGGATTAATTATGTGCAGGAAGGGACACCTTCCTACACCTAAACAATCCTCCCCTACACACAGACACCCTTGCACTCTTATTAAACTTAGCGCCATCGCAGGGGGAAATGCAAGGCTGCACCACATTCTTGTAAATATGGTGCAGCCTTGCATTTCAGAAGTGGAGGAGAGAGGCGTTAAGCCAAGGAGGCTAACAACATGCTCCCCCACTTCCTAGTACATATCCCCCAAAGTCTCCAGCTTTTAATAAGATTGAGTCATTGCTTTTATTCCACGCTACATATGCTGGCGACGAGGATGGGATGCTGAAGCTTTCTCTATTCCCGTCTCAGGACCTTCTTGTGTGGATCAACTGATGATTCTGTGAACAATTCTGTACAGAAATAAAGACTTTACCGCAATGTCTCTTTGCCCTCAAGGTTCAAGGATTATTATTTGCAATGATAATCTATTATGTGTATGTATTAAAGTTTTTTTTAGGTTGTTTTGTTTGTATAAGGGGAAGGATGATGTTATATATGTCATATATATGTTGTTTAGATTAATATTCACCTGTGCGTCTCATGCTGCACCAAGAGATGCACAGGGATGGTTAAGAATGTTTTCATTCAAATGTGTAAAGGTGTTCTGACTTCGGGCCCATTGCAGTGACTGTTGGAGTGCAGCGGTTACGAATGTTTTCATTCAATATGTCATGATGTTCTGACTTCGGGCCCGTTGGAGTGACTGTTGGAGTGCAGCGGTTTACGAATGTTTTCATTCAAATGTGTCATGGTGTTCTGATTTCGGGCCGGTTGGAGTGACTGCTGGAGTGTGGCATTCCGACAGTGGCTTCGATAGAGTAAGGAGTCAGTCGTGGGCTTCTCCATTCATGAGACCAAATAAAGGGGCATATTTACAATAGAAGCGGCGGAGCGCGGCGTTAGCCTCCTTTGCTTAACCCCGCGCTCTGCCACCTCTGAAACGCAGGGCTGCACCATATTTACAACAATATGGTGCAGCCTTGCATTTCCCCCTGCGCTGGCGCTAAATTTAGCTGCCTAGCACCAACCCAGGCACCCTTGCACCATAGTGCAAGGGTGTCTGTGTTGCAGGGGAAGATTTTTCATGTGCAGGAAGGTTTCCTTTCCTGCACATAAACAATTTTAAAATGGCATTTTGTAACTTCTATGTGTGCTGCTTAATGCAGTACATATAGAAGTTGAAAAACATAATTTTTTTAATGATTGTTTATGTGTAGGAAGGGACACCTTCCTGCACATAAACAATCATGCATGGCATTTTGCTGTTTCTATGTTTATTTTCAAATGCTTTCTTCCATGTAATGAAAGGTTTGCTATAGCAGCCTTTCACGTTTTATTTTGGTCCTTAATGCCTCACGTTAGCAGGCAGGACACATGCGTCAGGTTTCCCTGGGACTGAGATTGCTCCAGCAGCTCCGGAGGCCGGGGAAAGTTTGGGGCATGGTTCGTGCTCAGCACAATTGCATATTTATTGTTTACTGATTACTCCAGTGAAATATTATCCTACAGGTCGAGGTTTTGGCTACAAAAGAGCTTTCCCATCAACAGCTGGAGATGGAGTTTCACAGTCCTTTCAAAGTAGGGGCCGTGGCCGTGGAGCCCGAACCTCGGATATCTCAGTCCCAAAGAGTTGGATCCTCGGTCACCCGAGCCCCTCAAAAGCATGATAATCAGCCTCAGCTCCCAGTGGGTGGTGGCTGTCCCTGTTAAAGGATTACTGGACTCAGACTATAGCAGATCTATGGGCAATCAATTTGGTATCTGAAGGATATCGGTTGGAGTTCACAAGCCAGCTTTTAGATCATTTTCATCCTACTCCTGTTCCTCACGACTTGAGAAGACGTCAGGTTCTGTTTGAGAGAGTAAAAGCCCTGTTAGCAAAGAATGTTGTTTGCCTGGTTCCAACTCAAGAACGGGGTAGGGGATTTTATTCCATTCTATTTCTAATGCAGAATGCCTTGGGAGACTTCCAACCGCAGATTGGGAGGACCTCCAGTGGTGGCTCGATCCATTGAATCTGTCCAGAGGGCATCAGTTGTGGAAGTTCACCCCAATAGAGATATTAACAGATGCCAGCAAACTGGAGTGGGTGGCACTGTTCGAGTCCTTTGCAGCCAAGGGCAGGTGGTCACAACAGGAGGCCCATTCATCCACCAATTGGAGGGAGCTGGCTGCAGGCAGGGAGGCTCTGATAACCTTTCTTCCTCGGATAAGTCATCTATCTGTGGGCATTCAGTCAGACAACCAGGTGGTGGCATACACAAATCATGTGGGAGGAATGGTTCTTCCCCTCTAACACCTGGCCAGAAAGTTGCTCCCTTGCCGGAGTCTAATCTCCTCTCTCTCTCGGCAGTAGATCTTCCGGGGAGGGAGAATGAGCCTGCAGACCACTTGAGTAGGAGATTCCCCTCCTCGGTAGCTCTCTGCATATCGAACACCATGTTTCAGGAAATCTGTCCATGGCTAAACTTGTTTGCGACCAAGGAGAATGCTCTACTGCTTCACTTCTGTTCTCTAATTCCCAGCAGGGAGTCTTTGGCAGTGAATGCATTCTCAGCGGGGTGGCTTCATGATCTACTTTATTGTTTTCACCCAATTCCACCCATTCCTCAAGTGCTACAGACAATCAGGGAGGATCAGGCTCAGGTCCTCGTGATTGTGCCAAAGTGAGTTCAGAGGCCATGGATTTCAATTTTGACAAAGATGACTACAACACCCCCAGGGTGTTCTCCTCTTCAAACATTCCCGCTGAGTCAACTACAGCTGTCCCAGGCATCTCTCAGTTGTCTGTATCTAGGGGTTTGGCAGCTGAGTGGGAGCTCTTGTTAGCTAAGCGACGTTCTTTGGAAGTGGTTACTTCCATTCAGCAATCTTGTAAACCTACTACAAGAAAGTCTTACAGTCGCCAATGGTTGGATTTTGAAAGAAGGTGTCTAGAAAAAGGGTTACTGGCTTCTTTGTGCAACCCTGTTCGAATTCTAGATTTCTTACAAGGTGGTTTTCAGCTGGGTTTGGCAGTATCCACTATTCGGGCTCAGTGTGTTGTGTAGTTTCCACTAATCTATAGGAACTGCAGGTTTGTGAACGACATAGACTCTGATTCTGGGCACCTCCGCAGGAAATTCTGTCCCATAGACCAGTTAGCTCACAGTGCCACCATAAGCCCCCTAAAACCTAGACAGGAGTGAATAGTTTTGGCAACCACTGAACATGACAACCCTGACCACTCAGGAATTGTGGTGACAGATCTAGAACCTTTCGCTCAAACACTCTTGCTCTTGTTTGCTCAGAGAAATATACAAAGAATACACAAAGGGACGTTTTTCAATATTTATTGAACCGAAGAGATTCTTATATAGAATATATGTGCTGCAATGATCAATAGGCAGAAGCAGATGAAAGTTATAAAAAGCGTCAGGAGCGTGAACAGAATAAAAAATTCCACCATTGTGCTGAAGCAATATATATATATACAAGTGTATAAAATAATATAACAATCCTACGTACTCCTACTATGCACACCCTAACCTCTGTCTGGGGTGCATGTGTATGTCCTGCCAAGAAACCCCCTACTGGATGATCCAATCCCATTACCTTGTATGTAAAATTTTAGGATCCATGTCTGGTCACGAACTGGACACGCCTCACGGAGATGTCTGTCAGCTGCTGAGGGAAAGCTTCAGCCTCTCGAACTCAGCAGAAGTGCCTCCTCTAACTTTACCCGGAAACAGATGTTTAAATATAGGAAAATGCATCCTTGCTTTGGGCCGAGATTGTGATCAGGCTGCCATTGTTTGTATTCTGCAGATAGCTGTGCCATCATATGGACATAAATACTAACACATTTGCACAATGTGTGTGTAGGCCTTGTACACAATGCCAAGGCAGTGTGATAGTGTTCTCGCAAAGTTTATTAGTGTAAGCATGGTCAGTGTTTGCTAGAAACAAACCCAAGTGTCACAAATGCAAATGTGTAACAAAAGTCGATGTGAAAAAGTGAAGGCAACTTTAGAAAAGAGCCATGTACATGTAGAAATGGCAGCATTTCCTACTCGCCTGTACTGGGACACATGACACCCACTCCTAGGATATACGTCGGCTAAGAAGCTATCTAAAGCTAAAACAATCCTATTACTAAAAATGCAACAACATATGTAATGGAAATTGCTAAAAATCAAGCGTTAAAATAATAACAAAAGCACTAAAAACTGGTATTCATGCTATTTGCAGACCAAAAGCATAAAAAAGCCAATACCTCTAAAAATTATAAAAGCTCATTAAATGTAGGGCAATTTAAAATAAATTTGACAGTTAAAAACCAGGCCGAATAAAAGGTCCCACCACACGGAAGAGCTAGATGTTTATGTGTTCTGCGTGGTAGATGAAACATATCTGTACCCAGCGGCCAAAGATGATGATCCAAGAGACACACCTTGGAGCAAGTGTATAGAGCAAGTATGTTCCCATCCATACCCGCACAGCAGCCACTGCTGGAGCAAAGACAGCTAATCGGTGTTCCATCAAAACAGAGCCAAGATCCAAAACACCAGGCATGGAGGCAACAAAGAGAGGCTCATAGAACGCAGCTAGGAGCAATGGAATCCTCAAGAGACAGCTATACAAATGGGCCTACAACGGGTCCATCAGTAAATGTATGTTTGAAGGTTTGACCAATTGCCACCCCAAGCACAAGTCCAGGGCACACTTGTAAGTGCACAGTAGATACTATCCTTTAGTGGATTTGCTCCTTCCACAGCACAGCACCATCTGGTAGTGTTACTGTCCCCATCTGCTGATGCTGACCCGGAGGTCAGGAGTTCGAGGCCCTCCTCCTCCCGCAGGCTCCTGCCTGCACCTCATCCCTGGTGATCCAGTAGTAGAGCGTCACCGGTCTGCTGCTTGACTACCCTTCTGTCTCTCTTTCTGCTTTTTCTGTCTCTCTTTCTGCGTTTCTCTCTCTCTCTTTTTATTTCTGCTTCTGCCTTTGGCTTGTTTTCTTTCCTTTTCCTCTTGTTTTTTCTCCCTCGCTGCCCCTGCTGCTGCGATCCCCTGCAGCCCTTGCCCCCTCCGGTGTCCCTTCCAGCTCCCCCGTTTTCCTGCCTACCAGCTGTCCAGCCCCCCCGCAGCACTACTTAATGGCGACCGCTGCGCGGTGAAAGTGTAGTCCACTATCCTTTAGTGGACTTGCTCCTTCCCCAGCGCAGCACCGTCTGGTAGCTGCTGCTGTCCCCATCTGCTGCTGACCCGGAGGTCAGGAGTTCGAGGCCCTCCTCCTCCCGCAAGCTCCTGCCTGCGCCTCATCCCTGGTGGTCCAGTGGTAGAGAGTCACTGCTCTGCTGCTTGACTGCTCTTCTGTGTCTCTTTCTGCTTTTTCTGTCTCTTTTTCTGCGTTTCTCTCTCTCTTTTTATTTCTGCCTCTGCCTTTGGATTGTTTTCTTTCCTTTTCCTTTTCCTCCTGCTTTTTCTCCCTCATCGTCCCTGCCGCTGTGATCCCCTGCAGCACCTCCCCCCTCCAGTGTTCCTTCACCTCATGCGTTTTCCAGCCTCCCAGCTGTCCAGCCCCCCAGCACTAATTAATTGCGGCCGCTGCGCGACCCCGTCGCTGGCGCACCAAAGGTAAGCCCGTCTGTGCCCGAACGCGCCCAGCATCAGGGATCCTGCTTCTGAGACATTCTACCGATACGACGCCAGCACACTCCTCGCCCTCAACCCTGGATGCCACACCGTCTGCCATCTAGCATCACTGAAGAAGACCCATGGACCCTTCCCCTGCCGGAACTGCAACGGCACCTTCACCTTCACCCAGGCCAACACACCAGCTCCTCTCGCTGACCAGCCGACCGACAGCGCACCCGCCCAGTTCAACTGCATCCTCTCAACGTGCGGTCCCTCCACAAACACGCCACAGAAATCTGGGTCCTCCTCGACGCCACCTCTCCTGACATGGCTTTCTTCACGGAATCTGGACTAACCCCTGCTCCAGACCAGACATCGACATCCCCGACAGCTACAAAATCACCCTCAAGGACCGCCCTGACCGCCCAGGAGGAGCCATCGCCATCGTCCACAAGAGCAGACTACGACTGACCACGCACTCTAACGATGTACATGAAACACCTCCACTTCCAGATCCGGGCTAACACCACCCTCCGTGCCACCCTCGTCTACAGGCCCCCCGGTCCCCGACCGCCCTTCACCGATGCCATCATAGACCTCATCGCACCCCAGGCTCTCGCATCCACAGACTACATGCTACTCAGAGACGTCAACTTCCACATGGACAACCCCAGTGACCAGAACACCGCCTCCCTTCTGGAGAAACTCGCCATAACCAGACTCAAGCACCTAGTCACTGCACTGACCCACACAGCCAGCCAGACACACACTCAACCCCATCTTCTCCGCTAGCGGGAACATCAGCTACAGCCACACCACGAACTCTCCTGGACTGACCACCACTGCGTGTATCTTGCCTTCGCTACGCCCTCGCTACGCCCACTGTAGACCACCACCCTCATCACCCCCCAGTTGCAGCTGGATCAAGGCCACAAAGAACTTCTCATCAAGTTCCTCAGCACAACCATTCCACCGACACTAAGGGATGCCAACACCGCAGCACACAACCTCCACCGATGGATCTCCAACTGCGCCAACACCCTGGCACCCCTCAAGAAAAGACCAGGCAAGCACCACTCCAAGAAAGCTAGCTGGATCACTCCTGCCCTCCACGAGTCCAGACGCACCTGCAGACGACTCGAGAAGAGATGGAGGAACAATAAAACCCTGGAAACTCAAGCAACGTTCAAATCCGCCGTCAACGCACACCACTTCCTACTCAAAACTACAAAGAAAACTGCCCTCCAAGACAGAATCAATGCCAACACACACAACAACAAAGAACTCTTCACCATTGTCAAGGAGTTTGCCAGGCCCAACAGCGAGGCCACAGACGTTCCTCCCTCCCAAGACCTCTGCAACAGACTCAGCACCTTCTTCCACCAAAAGATCAGGAAGATCTACAACAGCTTCGATACTCTGGACCCTGCCACTAGGCCCGCCAGCATCGCACACAACCACACCGCACCTCAACAGACCGTGCTCTACTGGACCCAACTCCCAACAAAGGACACACTCAAGACCATGAAGAGCATCCACTCAGGAGCCCGACGGATCCTTGCCCGTTCTACATCTTCCACAGAGCATCCGCCACCATCGCCCTCCAGCTTCGCCACACCATCAACTGCTCCATCGAAACCGGCACCTTCCCCAACGATTGGAAACATGCTGAGATCAACACCCTGCTGAAGAAGCCGTCCTCAGACCTGATGGACCTATGGAACTTCAGACCCATCTCCCTCCTCCCCTTCGCAGCCAAGGTCATCAAGAAGGCCATCAACGCCCAAATCTCTGAGTTCATCGAAGTGAGCCACGTCCTGGACACCTCCCAATCCGGCTTCCAAAGCAACCACAGCACGGAGACAACACTCCTCACTGCCACTGATCACATCTGCTCCCTCCTTGACTGGGGCGAGACCGCAGCCCTCATCCTTCTAGACCTCTCGGCCACCTTCAACACCGTCTCCCACCGAACCCTAATCATGAGACTCCACGAAGCCGGCATCCGCAACAAGGCACTGGACTGGATCCACTCCTTCCTCACCGACCAGACTCAGCGAGTTAGACTACCACCGTTCCTCTCAGAACCCACAGAGATCAGCTGTGGAGTGCCCCAGGGTTCGTCCCCTTGCAGCCATCATCAGAAGCCACGGACTCAACATCATCTCCTACGCTGACAACACCCAGCTGATCCTCTCCCTCACCAATGAACCCACAACCACCAGAACCAACTTCCACAGTGGAATCAAGGCCTTTGCTATCTGGATGAAAGACAGCTGCCTCAAGCTCAACTTGGACAAGACTGAAGTACTCATCCTGGGACCCACCCCTTGAGCTGGGATGATTCGTGGTGGTTAGCCGCTCTGGGATCTCCCCCACCCGATGGACCACGCACGCAACCTCTGCATCATACTGGACTCATCAATCACAATGAACCCCCAAATCAACGCAGTTTCCTCAGCCTGCTTCCATACGCTCCTCCTGCTTCGAAAGCCATTCGGATGGATCCCCACAGAATCCAGAACGGCGGTCACCCACCCACTCATCACCAGCAGACTCGAGTACAGCAACGCACTCTGCGCCTGCGTCACCCAGAAACAGCTCAATAAACTACAGAACATTAAAACCGCTGCAGCCAGACTGGTCCTCGTCATCCCCCGTCGCAGCCACTTCCCGCAAAACCTCTGACAACTCCACTGGCTCGCAGTCAACAAGAGAATCACCATCAAGCTCCTCACTCACGCCTACAAAGCTCTACACGAAAAAGGACTAGCATACCTAAACCACCATCTCATATTCCACGTACCCGCCAGACAACTCTGCTCCGCCCAACTCGCCCGAGCCGCCGTCTCCAGGATCCACAAGACCAGAACTGGAGGAAGTTCATTCTCCTACCTGGCCGCCAAGACCTGGAACAGGGTGTCCCTTCACCTCAGGAAATCCATGTCACTGACCCAATTTAAGAAGGACCTCAAGGCCTGGCTCTTTGAATTATCCTCCACCCAGTGCGACCAGCAGCCCCTCATCCCCAGCACCTTGAGACCCTCACAGGTGAGTAGCCACGCTTTACAAGCCCCTGATTGATTGATTGATTGACAGCAGAACACGGGTTGCACGCAATGAAGCCAAACAGGACGGAATGACAGGAACCAATGCTAATCCAGTTCTCAAAGTAAAGGTGCGCCAAAGCAATGCACCATGCGTTCATGGCACCACAGGACTTGAGGCAGTGCCAGATCCATTTGATCTTGAAATGGGACGCCTATTGCGGAGCAAAAATATTAAAATCAATATCCCTGCAATTAGGAGCAGGACAAGCGGAGGACCTCTAAAGATGCTTCCCAGGGCTGAGTGGCAACTACTCCAAATACCACCTGGGAGGTGCTGACCGACCTGGAGCCTATGCTTCTGAAAAACCCTGCTATTTCAGTCGTACTAGACATGTTAAAAATACCATGCACTAGTTCCTCAAAATGCCATGTGAAATTGGTGCAGAGTAGCGCCTGTATCTCTGAAGAGGTACACGCCACCTGAAGATCAAACGTCTCCTTGTTTAAGATCACATTTCTTTTAAATAATAAGTCTTTCATGTTTGCTCAGGAGCAGAAACAAACGTTGGTAAGGATAATTGACGGCCATAGCGTATCCTCCTTAACTGTACAGGCAGGTGGAAACAGGACTTGTGTACGACAAGTAACTATGGAAGACACGGTCACCAGATAGGCAACCCCTGGTTTCATCCCACAGCAACCTTGACTGTTCAACACGAGTTAACTTCCATTCGAGAGTAATCTGAAAGTCGGACGTATCACAGCCGCTGGAGAGCCTTTCAAGTAGCAAGACAAGTTTGCCGCAGACACATTATATGCTCCGTGCAACAAGACATCTTTACATACTAGGGACCCACTCAAGGTATTCTTGAACAGCGGAGAAAAAACTTCAGTATCCTTATTCCGACACCAGAATGTGAAAGAAAGTTCCCAATGTTCATGTATGTATCCTTAACCTAACGCCTCATATCTGCCCACTTAATGGTGTTGTAGACAGTACAGAAAGTGGAAAGTCGAGATCAGAAATGTAAAGCACCCGTGGATTATCCAATCTGAGGATGCAATTTCAGCAACGGTAAAAGGTAATTTCTCTTGTTTCTCTGTATGTACTTTGCATCCTTCCGCACGATAACTATCTGTTCTTCTGTAAGGTGGTATGGCAAAAACAGATTTGTGATGCTAATGTGTCACCAAGCACATGACCAGAACATAGACTGTAGTGTCCAGCTCACCAATAGAATAGACCTAACTTTGGACTGTCTGTGTTGCAATGAAGACATGTCTTGCTGTATGGCGTCTATGGTTGATGATACAATTTTACCCAAGGAATATATTCTAGACGATAAGGTGGTCACACCGTTGTCTACCACTGCAAGAGCCTGTTCTAAGTTGGCCCTATCAATCTCGTGCAGTCTTGCAGCAGCCTCCTGATGAGATATTTTCCATATCTCATTATAGACAACATAAAGAAAGGACCCATTAAAATATCCTATAGGTCCAGTCCCATCAGATAAAAGGAACAAGTGCTGTTATACCTGAGATAGTGTTGAGGTCTTTAGCCGTTCACTGACAAAATATCGAAGTTAAAAATATAGAAGTAAAAAATATCGATCTAAAAATATAGAATGCAAAAATATCAACTCCCAATACTTAAACAGGTAAGTACAAAAATATTGAGAAAAAAATATTGATGTAAAAATATAGTTGTACAAAATATCGATTTTTATATATATATATATATATATATATATATATATATATATATATATATATATATATAATTAAATAATTAAATATGTTAAATAATATAATTAATATAAAAAAATAAAGTAGATTTAATATAAATGATAAAAAATAAAATAAATAAACTTAATTAAAAAAAGTTAAACACACATACATAATAATTAGTATATATTTCCTTTAAAACAATTAATACACTATTAATTGTAATGTATTTTATAATTTTAAAATTATATAAAAATGTACATATATATATGCTTTCCAACAGGAAACACGATCCGGGATCTCCCAAATAATTTCCAGCAGCACACCAAGGACAGGCACAATAATAAGTTTTATTGTGTCACAAAACAGAACAACGCGTTTCGGCGAAGCCTTTGTCAAGTCAATGACCTGTGCCCAACCTCCCTTAGAAATACAGGTCAGCGTTAATAGACAGTGAAGAAACATCGCAACTCTAAATGAGAAAATTACGGGAAGTATGTATATACGATAGCACCGATGCTCAACAGTATTTGTACAATGCATACCATATCGTGCTCATCATAAGCATGCACAGTAATTCAGGATTAATTCAGAGTAATTTACAAATAAATGAATTACACGGCCGGAAATTAATCTTCGGCTTACTGTGAAATCAGACTCGGGCATGACATGCTTTGCAATTCCATATCAAAATTGTCAAACCTGATAATTATGGGTAAAGTACCTTATTACAACAGCACATGCTCATACAGATTTCTCGGCAAATGCCCAATGTGAAACAGCATTTGTCAATGACATTTCATTGTGTGCTCATTATCAGTCCATCGGCCCTCGGAAACCCGCCAACCCCCATGGACCACGCACGCAACCTGGGAATCATCCTGGACTCCGAGCTCAAAATGGACCGCCAGATCAACTCTGTCTCGTCTTCCTGCTGCCACACCTTCCGCCTCCTTCGTAAGACCTTCAAATGGATCCCCCTCGAACACCGAAAGACCGTCACTCACGCCCTGGTCACCAGCAGACTCGACTACGGCAACGCACTCTACGCCGGAATAAACAAAAACCTCACCCGCAAGCTACAGAACATCCAGAACGCTGCCGAAAGACTGGTCCTCAACCTGCCAAACACTGCCACATCTCCCAGCACCTGCGCACACTCCACTGGCTCCCTGTCGAGGCGAGAATCACCTTCAAGATGCTCACCCACGCACACAAGGCCCTCCACAGCACCGGACCAGCATACCTGAACAGCCGACTCAAATTCCACGCACCCCAAAGGACCCTACGATCAGCCCAGCTCTCCTACGCCGTGGTCCCCCGCACCCGAAACACCAGATCGGGAGGCCACTCCTTCTCCTTCCTCGCGGCCAAAGCATGGAACGCCCTTCCGCTCCACCTCAAACAGACAACATCGCTCCCCATCTTCGCAAGAAACCTCAAAACCTGGCTCTTCGACAGACCCCCTCCTTGATGGATGGAACCTGCACCCCCCCCCACCCCTAGCGCCTTGAGACCCTTACGGGTGAGTAGTCGCGCTTTAACAAACCCCTGATTGATCTTTAGTTGCATGTCCCAAAAATGATCTCTCGTCATAAGTGCAATTGAAATACAGCATACTTCTCTTTACAATCAAGCATTAATGGCAAAGGTGATAAAATAGATAAATGGGTAATGTACCCTACAGATACCTCAGAAATTCATTCTCAGCGCCGTCTTTAGCCAATCAAGGCACAACTTTGCAACACTATATGTTGTCACAACCCCCCAATTTGTCATTCTGCGCATATCGCATGTTAGGCCTATTTGCTGTAAATCCCCTGCTGTTACCCAGGAAATGAGCCTGACATCTGTTTGTGTCTAGTGGCTAGACTATGGTAAACAAACAAGGTTCACACAGGAGCAACCTGTGGGACCTGAAGGGTTAAGAGGCCTCTTCAGATACGAAGAGGATGGGGGGATACGTCCTCCTGTGTCAACTCAATTCAACAATACAGTATCCCGCCAAGGGTTATGGGGATTGCGGTGTATAGTACGCGAGACACGGAATGGAGGGGTAGGTCACCCCGTGTGGATATGCTAACTCCGCATGACTAGTGTGGGGAAGGAAAAAAATCCTTTTTCATATATAACCCTCACACACTGTAGTAGTGTCATGCTTCATCATTGGGTTCTCCCTGACTCCTAAAGGTCAGGGTGGGCTCGACAGTATTTCAGGGAGCATTTAGGAATAGAGGGTGACCAGGGGGCTTAACTAGAGATTAAAAACCCCTCGCCTTCTCCTAGGTATTCCTTTATTCGTGGAGAAGGTGTGGAAAGCTAAAAATAAGGTAAGCGGTAATGTGGACTTTTATGGTCCTATGACCCTATATTATTTTGACCGACATGTTTCAACCCTACTCTAAGGCCTAACAAGGTCCGGGGCTTTCATCAGGGTATCAAATAAATACCTCCCTGGTAAATAAGTCACAGATGTAACTTGCAGAGTAATGTCATGCACTAATGTAAGGGCAGTGTTAATACTTGCCCGTCAATTGTCTTTCTGTTGCGTCACCTGCAATAAAGAATCCATAGCAGGCATTACGTGAAGTTCTAATCCGACACTTAAATAAGGTGAAGATACATATCACAGGTGTGAGAGGAAAAGTGGCATGCATATCCCACTCCATGCGTGTATATTACAAAGTCTCAAAGTCGAGACAAATGCATATATTCTCTGTGCACATCATTGATAAAATTGTAGAACGAATATTCATTCCCATAACATACTTCATTCACCCACACAACTCGTGTGGACAGTTTTTTCTGGAGCGATAAATTAGTGGCCCTAGTGATAATCTTTCAATGCTTCATTATATCACTCTCATGCATATTATACAAAGTGTGGAAGATACCTAGCCCTACAAACGGGGACAGACACCACGCATTCTGAAAAAATTGTACTTCTATGGCATAGGTCTCTATGTATCATGTGTATTGGAAAACGGTGATTCTAGATGGTGCAGTGATACCCACCGATATTTGATGGGTATCATATATCTCAGGAGCGAGGGTGAGGCTCCCTTTAGTCACACACTGCAGGCACAAAGTAGTGGAATTGGCGAGAGAGAGTTAGTTGTCAATGGTATGCCATACTCAAGTTCAAGGTGAGTCCCATCTCCGGACAGAGAATGCAGTAAAATTACTTACTTCGTCAAGGGTTGCGCCGGCTACTTGCTTAAACTGCCCTCATTCGCTTCCGGCTTTCGGTAGAATGGTGCCAGAGAGTTGCCAGTATTTACGTGTTCATTCTCCGTAGGTGCTTGTTACTTCCGTATCACGTCAGAGGCGTGTAGCGTAATAGACATGCAGCGTGCACGCTAAACTACACGATACCCTGCGGATTGATGGGAAATGGAGTTTACAATGTTCCGTGTGAGGAACTGAAGATAGAATTAAAGGGGTCACGTCCTGTGAAAAAGTTATTTAGTAGCGAGCCCCATTGCTAATAAAGTTTTACCCAGCGTCATCTATGCCTATTATTAAAGTTGCAGCATCTAATACATACTAGATGTTAGTATTTACGGTGTCCATTGTATAGAGTACGTATGTTCAAGGAGCAGGAATGACATTCATTGTATGTTCAAAGGGGCAGGAATGAAACTCATTATATGTTTGTTATCTCTGTAGAGATGACCGGATACACGTAGAGTGGGCATGAACATCTATAACTGGGCCTTTATGAATTTCCCTTCTTGACATAAAGGGTACATTAATCAAGTCCTTGATATATGGCTGTACTCATGGTTTACCTCCTCTACAATGGTCACAATGGGCATTAAGGCCCTTTCTTAATGTGTAAATATGTAATACAGAATAGAGGGGACATATACCTGTGGTCTATCAGTTGATATTGACGGTCAATGTGGCCAGGTATATGCCTATCGGTGTGAGATTGTATACAGACTACATCCTGTATAGGTTAACATTAGTATCTCAGTTGGCCCCACGGAATTTCATCATTTAATCCCGTTCTGATTGTCCCCAGTTTGTACACCCAGCGTTGTTCTTTGGTTGGTAATTTTTTCGTTAAGGCCCTAGTATTATACATCTTTTCTATTATGGTCCATTTCAGCTCCATGTCAGTGTGTCCTTTTTCCCAAAAATGTGTAGTTTCGTAGCACTTCTTTTGTACCTAATGGTGCTCCTATGTTCGTTGATTCTGATTTGTATTTTTCTTGTCGTCATCCCTATGTATCGGAGGTTGCAGGCGCATGTGATAGTGTATATTACATTGCAAATTTGTATGATGTCTTTGCTCCCACGGAGTAGAAAGATCCAGGTCAATGTATTTACTTTGTTTTGTGAATGCGCATGCCATGCATGATCCACACGGGTAGTGTCCCATGACTCGGGGTTCATTAAACAGGATCAATTGTTGTTCACTTTGGGGTTTCCTCATAACGCTTTGTACCAGCAGGTCCCTAATGCTCCTATTTTTTCTGAAGGAGAAAAGCGGAGGTTTGAAGGTGAGTTGGTTTGATGTGAGTATTCTCCAATTCCTGGAGATTATTTTCTTGACTGCGTTGGAGCATGAATTGTATGTGGTTACGCAGATCAGGGAAGAGGCCTCTCAACCCATCAGGTCCCACAGGTTGCTCCTGTGTGAACCTTGTTTGTTTACCATGATTTGAGCAGCGCACAGCTGTAGGGTATACTAAGCTATATCTGTGTGTGTTGATGCACTGGTATAAGAAGAAAATTTCTTCTTTGACCTTATAGGTCCCCTGTGAGACTACTGTCCCACCATATACCTACCCCCACCTCAGAAACGACCCCCTTTTTAATAAGACTGAAGTACTTATAATAGTTTAGGATCCACAGACAAAAATGGTGGAACAATTGGGCCTAGCATACACTGATGAGATGGCCTCACTCATCTTAGCGGCTCCCTTTCTTCTACCTGACACCAACATAACTCTCAGTCTAAACCAATCAAAGAGTTGGGATGAACTAAAGGAACTTAAAAGAGACCAAATGAAAACGCTACTACACGGGGCAATCATGACCAAGTATCTCCGAGGCAATGCCGCACCACCAGGCTTCCTAGTTAATAATGAACCAAGAATATTTTGAATGATCCCCTGTTCAAAAAAGAATGGTCAGTCATAGCCTGGCGTTGCTCACGCGACTGGCTGATACTGATCATCAACACGGCCAAAAGGATCTTTGAACATATACTAGTTAAGATCAAAATTAGTGAAGATGCCCTTAATACACAAATCAAGATAACAGCTTACAAAAAGAGACTATAGGAAATAAACAAGGAAATTGGTGAACATAAAGACTTCCTGATGCAAAGCAAAATCACGAAACTCCAAAAGGACTTGAAGAAATTCCCACATGAAAAGGTATACCCTTACATCAGAGACGATTACAAGAAGAAGGATGACTTAGAAACAGAATCTTCCATTAGAAGGTATTCAGGCTCATCCAACAACGAACAAGATGAGTGGTCAAGTGACGACTCTGCGAAAAGCTGGAGAGAGAGACAGACACAAAGAAGAGGGACGTATTACAATCATGGATACTCACAACCTCCGCCATATATGTGGCCAATGCAATACCCCCCCACATCCCTTTCATGGACCTCAACCTTACCAAGAGATGCCGTTCTTTCAGCTTACCCAGCAAAAATTTTTAGGGAGAGGCAGCCGGTGGAACAGACGAAATCGCAGAGGAGGGAGAAGCCTCCAATGTGAAGACGGAGGAATAGAAGGCATGAACACAAGAAGCCGGCCACGAGAACAGCAACCAGGGACGAGCGGCCTATGAATCTGGTTGTGAATTTGTCAGACATAATATTGACACCCACAGAGATTGCGGTACTGAACAAAGGTTTGGGATATGTGCCAACCACTAATATGGACAAATTCAAGACCAGACGAGAACTCCATGAATTCTTCAGAAAAATACAGGTCAAAACCTATTTCCATCAGACACCTAGAACTCCAACACCGGATGGTTATAGCATGATGGGGAATAAATCAACGTTCAGTCCCCCCATAACCATCATTCCCCAGGAGGTTATGGCTTTTGAGGATGCAATGATAAAAGAAGTAGAGGCACTGACACAAGATACCATGGCTTCTATAATATGAGCAAAAAAGAAAAACAAGCGCTGGACTCCATCAGTGGGAGAACTGAACTGGTGATTAAACCAGCAGATAAAGGCAGGGCAATCATCTTACAAGATCTAAACAGCTATAGGGAAGCATGCCTCACACTACTTAATGACACCAGATACTACTTACCACTCCAAATGGACCCAACAAGAAGACTACAGAAGAAGATCAAGGACTTAACTGAAGAAGCCCTCCACAAGGGCTGGATTAACAAAAAGGAACAGGAATTCCTATGCACCAAGGAACCAAGAACAGCGCACTTTTACACACTGCCCAAGATCCACAAGGGACAAACACCACCGCCAGGCAGACCCGTCGTCTCTGGGATTGGATCACTTTTGCAACCATTGTCTCAATATACCGACTGGTTCTTCCGCCCTTTGGTCACCAAGATCAGATCTTACAACAAGGACAATAAACACCTCTTGAATATTCTCAACGAACCTTGTACTGAGAATTAGGAAAGGAAAGAACCAGAATAAATCAGTTTGGTGTCTGTCAACATATTTTTGTTTGCAGGTGACAGTGCGAGCCTATAATAAAAAGAGGCCGTGTCAGAGGTGTCATACCCAGAAAAATATTCAAACTTCTGTACAAATGCTTTTGAACTGCCCTTTGGTGGTGTAGGGCAATGTTCCCATTGTGTAAATTTAAAAACTTCATGAGGAATACTAGCTTTGTGTAGAAAATGATGTCTGTAATGTTGAAAACAAAACATCTCATTAAAGTTAGCTCTACCATCATATAACTCATCAGAAGAAAACACAGTTGAATGTTTCAGTTCTTCAAACATTTCATACACTGTATCAGTGTTCCAATCATCATAAATAGTACTAGAGGTGATAATGTCATTTAAGGACATTTTAAACAAATGTGGAATTTTAATAGTTCAGTGGGACCATTCACATCAAATGATATCTTATCCCATACGATCCCATCCGTAACTGAAACAGCCGAAATGTTCACTAGGGACAAGTCTCTTTGTTCATGGTGTGATGATGCGCGTGGTTTCAGAACCAAGTTTACCATGGGTACTGCAGAGCGTTCTGGAATGAAATATCCGTTCAGAAGCAGAAAGAACACTGTCACAAAACCAATCCAAAGGATCAGGAAAAGTAATGCAATTGTAATCCAAAGGTGTAACCATGGAGAAACAAAGTATGATCTTTTCAGCCAAAATTAGAAAACACGCACCTTCAGTTTAAATGGCAGGGGAGCTGGGGGCAATTGTTGCTCCGATGTATCGGAGGAGAAGTCATCAAAGTCGATGAAGTAACCAGAAGCCGTCCGGTCTATCCTTAGCAGCTCAGCAGGTTGTGTTGAACTTGATGAAGACTCGATCTATGGTACGTTGATGTAGACCATGTTCTTTTCAGGATTTAGAATAGAAATTTGTGTTTCTGTACTTGTTGACTGTATAGTTGTAGTTTTTGCAACAGGTGGAAGACATACTTCGTTGTTGTTTATCATTGTCTCTCGTTGGAAAGAGCAGGCTTCATTTGTAATTAAAGCTTCCATTTGAACCTCCTGGATGGTAGCGAGAGGAGACTGGTAGCTACCCAGGAGCCCACGTGGCTTACTGTTGAGGAGCGGCCACGTAATGGGGTTTCATCAGATCAATGGAGACAAATCTTTTGTCTCGATGGCCGGCAAGTGGAAGGAGGAGCCCAGTTCTTGTACTACAACAGCCAGAACAGGCACAGTCGGATGGCCCAAACTCTTTCTTGTCCACAACCTTTTCTCTCACCAGATCCCCAACCTTTGGGATCCAGCCAGGCCTTGCTGGAGCTACCTCCACTTCTCCAGTGGCGGTGCGTTTTACTTGGACATTGCTTTGTTCGTCCCAAAAGTCATTCAGTTCCTGTAAAACAGCCAATCATTCATTGATGTCAAACGTTGTTTCTGCAGCCACTGTGTTGGCATTTTTGAGGTCTGGGACCCACATCTTAACGCCAAACAGAATCTTATAAGGAGTCTGACCACCCAGGGATTTTCTTGGCATGTTAAATAAAGCCCTCAGCACCCCATACAGGTGATGGACCCAACTGCGACCTGAGCCTAGGACCCTCGCTGTTAAAGACTGCTTTGAGTCACGGCTTTCACTCTCAACTACCGCATTTCTCTTGGGAAGGTATGGAGACAAGAAATGCAGGGTCACACTCAAATGTCCCATGCCCTCTTTGTAAGTCCAAGAGCTAAACACCAGACCCTGGTCAGAATGTAGTGTGCCAGCTGTGTATGTCCTGATGAAGGCTCGCAGATCCTTTATATCAGTTAAGGCGTCAGTTGATCGCTGTGGCCAGACCCATAGGAATTTACAGCAGGAATCCACTGCCACCAGGATATACTTGTAAACCCCATCCGATGATAGGGGGCCACAATGGTCCAAGTAAACACAAGCCAAAGGCTTGTTTGGAATCAGCAGACGTGTGTGTGGTGGACGTGCCATGGCGGAACCCTTCATCTGCTGGCAGATGCCACATCCGAGGACAAAGACCTTGATCTGTTTGTAAAGACCCGGCCACCAGTAATGTTGCTGCAATAGTGAAATTGTAGCAGCCACCCCTGTGTGAGCAGAAGCCAGACCCTCATGTGTGCAGATAGAATTAATCCCAGTCTGCAATCACTATTTGTTAATAATCTATCCCCCATTCCTGGAATCTGAGCATTTGGTGTGTTTTGTGCATCTAACTTGTAGGAGTACTTTAGTGTAAAGCCTTTCGGTAGGTGTGTGTCATTGAGAGCGGCATTTACGGCCACCATGATGTCTCTGTCTAACCTTGTACTAGAACGAGTGATTGCAGCAACTGCGGCAGTGTGAACAGTCACTTTTGCAGCTTCATCAGCCATTGAATTCCCTGCAACGTAAACACCAACATGTTGGTGGCTCAGTGTGTGCATGACGTGAGCCCGTGGCAAGCATTCTTTCAGCTTGGCCACTTGTTCTCAAAGCAGCTTGTGCTTTAATGTGAATCAGTTATAGTCCCTGCAGCCATTCTGGCTCCAATAATGCAAGTATTCATTATATGACTGCACACAATAATACGAATTACACACAATGAGTGCATCCATAGTCTGTAGTGCAAGTAGTAGAGCTTTGAGTTCTGCCAGCTGTGCCGTGCAATCACCTAGGGACTGCGTGTAAGTTTTCTCAGGACAGAATGCTCCGTCATGCATACGCTCTTTTACAACTGGGCATGCAGCTGAGTATTGGTGTTTTGTCCCTATGGCAGGCTGAGCAGAACCATCAGTGCAAATTATGTAGTCATAGCTATTTAGAGGCATGATTTCATTAGGAAGAGGATATTCTTGTTCGTACTGCAGGAATGCTTGTGTATGTGGTGTGGAATCAAATCTGTAATCTACATCTGTTGCAGTAAGTGAGTTAGCCCATTGTACCCATCTAGGATGTAGAGCCTTAGCATCTGGAATGTTGGCTCTGGTAACCGCCTCTAATGTCGGTACCTGGGTCACGTCAACAATGTGTTTCCCTTCAGTCAGTACTCGCTCTCTCACTTCAGCAGTCTGTACTGCTGTAAGTATTTTTTCAGTATGTGAAAAACGCATTACAGCATTGGTATATAAATGCAATTTATATGCTTTTGGTACTGTATCACCTTAATTGAAAGTGACATATGTATACCCTGATGTACCCGCAATCACAGGGATCACCAAGTTTGTAGTGTTTTACCCGTGTGTGTAAATGTTTGGAAACTTTAAAGTCAGCTTGTACGCAATGTAGAATTTCTGTATGTTCCTGTCTCCAGTGTGTGCTTGAAAAGTCTGGTCGTATCAGGTCGTAGAAAGGTTTAACCCATTCTGCGTAGTCTGGAATGTATGTTAGATATCCTAATATGGATTGTACTTGTATTAGAGTCGGAGGTTGAAGCAACACACATTTTTCAAAAAAATGGGTCGCCAGGCTTTTTTCTTCACTTGACAATTCGTATACCAAAAATGGGACACTAAGGTCAGTGATTTTTGATTTCTTAAAGATTAAATCTATAGTCTATGTGAGCAGACCCCAGGATTATGCGGTTCACTCCAGTCAAGTGCTCTATAAAGGTCATTGTCTGTCAAGTATATGTCATCAGCATAGGACAATGCCTGGTCTTCAAAATTCTCAAGTAGTTCTGTAACTCTGACTGAGAGCTATTCTTATACCCTTGAGGTAAACAACAAATTGTTGCTGTGAACCTAGCGCCATGAGGGCTGTCAAATATCTACTTTCAGGTGCTATATTTTGGCATAAAAATCCATTAGAGATATCTAGTGTTGTTTTGCATTTCTTCTGCACAATATTATTCAGTAGTGCGGCACTGTGTGCATTTTGTACTTGAATGTGTGAGTAGCCGTGTTTAAATGTCTGTAATCCAATACTAGACAATATGAATTATCTAGTTTCATTACTGGAAACAAAAGATTATTCATTGAAGAGGTGCAACTTTCTATTACACCTTGGTATTCAAGTTAATCTAGGATTTCCCTAACTTGTTGTTTGGCTTCGTTCTTTATTGGATATTGTCTTTGAAGTTGTGGGGTTGTCCTCAATGGAATGTCATGATAAGGTGAACCGGCATCCCACCCCACATGGTTACGGTATAATGCAGGAGCTAGCGCTAGAGACTACTCCTTGGCATATGAATGTATAATTGATTCTGGAACGAGGTCGGAAAAAGCTGGTAAAATTACTGTTTCTCCTTTTGGGCAATCCATTATGAAATCAGGTGGCCAATCTTTTTCGGACAGAAGAATATCATACCCTTGAGTGAGTTCCTCCCAGAAGAGGACATTAATGAACCTGGGTACATCCCCTCCAACTGTATTTGGACTTCGTCTAAACGATGGTAAAAGCTTACCCTGGTATCTGGTGTTTCCACCATTATGTACTCACTCAGCGCTATTCCCACCAAACAATCCATCAGGATCTGGCGAAGCAACAAGACTTCTGCCGTACTGTCCTGAATTGTCAATGCCCACTCCCCATTCAGAAGCAGAGTCCTCAGTATCCGGGGCATGCCTGACCTTAAGTCTTGCTACCTTCTTCTTTTTGAATTGAGGTTTCAATATTTTAGACATGTCTTCTTGCTTAATAATGTAGTGAGACGAGCGTTGTGAGTCCTTTCTTTGTTTCACCTGTTCCTCTGATCTGTGCTCTGACCGTCCTCCTCTCTCCGAACGTTTATCAGATGAATCCTGGAAGGAATGAGCGGAAAGCGTATCAGTATCCTGATACCGGTCAGGCAGTTTAACATTATAATGGTTCTGTAAGTTATAATATTTCTCAGTGGTTTCCTGTGTAGGAGACCCACCCGGTGATTTCATTTTATCCTTGCTTTTCTTATTGTCCCACTTCTTCTTTGTGGCAGAGTCAGGTGCTTGCTTTGAGTTATCCTTTTCAGAATTACTCTTTAATTGTGGTTTCCCAGGTCTGGCCCCTAAATTATCTCTACCCAGTGTAGCATAAGTTTCTTCGATAATTTTGGGTAATTCGTGCTCCTGCTGTGCAGCAGTCAAATCCCTTAGGCATTGGCGTATAGCAAATGCTGCTGCTTCCCCTTTGCACTTTACTGGGGGCTCCATCCCACACCGGGATCAGCGGCAGACGCACCTCCAACGTTTCCTACACGTGCCAGGAGGTGCATAAAGGCTGCTCGGGGCGCCCGCAGTGCAGGAGCCTGTCATTGCATTCCACACTCAGCACTTTCCTGGGGACTCGATCCCCCACAGGGTTCATTGGCAGACGCGCCGCCAACGTTTCCTACATGCACCAGGAGGCGCATAAAGGCTGCTCGGGGGCTCCCGTGGCTGGGAAAGGTAGGGGCAGCAGCATCGCTCATGGGGGAGTCATTGGGCCAGGCGGCTGAAAAGTCTTTAGAGTATGCCATGGGGCAAGGGCAGGTAGAGGAGGTCTCAGGGGCCCCTAGAACTGGTACTATCCTAACTAACGCTGCTGTTGGCCAAAACACACGGAACAGGGCTATGTCGACTATTACCCTGGGTGTGGATTTAAGTGGCCCTCCCGCTCCAAAGAAACAACGGAAAGTTAATAAGAAAACATTTTTGGCAAAGAAAATAGAAGGCACTGTGGGCTTGTACATTAAGGGCGTTAAGGACTTTGAAGATTTATGGGTGCCCCTGAAACAAAAAATTGTGCAACCAGTGACTGCTTTACTTAATAACTTTTTTAAGGAATTCTTGAAAGTTTTGGATGACACTAGAGCTACACTGGGCAAAATCGAGAAAGCATTACCTTACCCAGGTCACCCAGAGCACAGTCTCCGATAATAAGGACGCCCAACAAGTAACTCCCCCTGTAATGACACACACAGAGACCCAGATCTCCCAAGTAATCCCTAGTGTAACAGGGCTTGTGACCCAAGCCCCCAATCGGGGGGGTAAGTCTACCCGGAGAGCTGGTAACCCATAACAGGGGGCCGAATCAAAGGGGTCACCAGGCACCACACCGGTCTCCCAGGAGGGAAAGTATGATTATCCCTAATACACCCGATCTACCAGTCATAGATCTCCCACCAGCAAGCTGCCCTTACCTGTGGTCCTGGTAGGGGTACCAGGTCTAAATAGTGCTAAAGACGAGTTCACAGACCAGCTGATTAATAAAGTAACACACTGGTTAAGCAAACATGCAAGGTTTAACACGGCTGAGCACAGGCACATCTTGATGGCCCTGAGGGTAGCTTGGATTGGCAGGACCAAGAAATCATTTTCAGGAGACAGTGTGATTGTCACGCTTAGGTATCCTGAATTGGCCCACAAAATCCTGTCTCACTCCCTGCAATCATTTTTAGTAGATTCAGGGATTAAATCACTACCTTTGGGCTTTTTTTATAGGTCACCATTCAGTCCTACACCACCCCAATGTTTTGTTGCCCATGAAGAGGGTCCTACTTGGGGCAGGGGACTCCCGACACATGGGGCCTGATTCACAGAACTAACTTACGTCAAAATCCTAAACTTACAACAATTTTGGTATTCACAGAATGAACTTACACATTTGGGTATTCACAGAATGAACTTACAACAATTTTGGTATTCACAGAATGAACTTACACATTTGGGTATTCACAGAATGAACTTACACCAATTTTGGTATTCACAGAATGAACTTACACATTTGGGTATTCACAGAATGAACTTACACCAATTTTGGTATTCACAGAATGAACTTACACATTTGGGTATTCACAGAATAAACTTACACATTTGGGTATTCACAGAATGAACTTACTCATCCTAACCTTATGTCCGCACTCGGGCCGGAATTTCCGGCCCAGTGGCAGACATAAAGTTAGGATGAGTAAGTTCATTCTGTGAATACCAAAATTGTTGTAAGTTCATTCTGTGAATACCCAAATGTGTAAGTTCATTCTGTGAATACCAAAATTGTTGTAAATTCATTCTGTGAATACCCAAATGTGTAAGTTCATTCTGTGAATACCAAAATTAGTGTAAGTTCATTCTGTGAATACCCAAATGTGTAAATTCATTCTGTGAATACCAAAATTGTTGTAAGTTCATTCTGTGAATACCCAAATGTGTAAGTTCATTCTGTGAATACCCAAATGTGTAAGTTCATTCTGTGAATACCCAAATGTGTAAGTTCATTCTGTGAATACCAAAATTGTTGTAAGTTTAGGATTTTGACGTAAGTTAGTTCTGTGAATCAGGCCCTACGTAATGCATTTGCCCCTCTGAGGGATCTAAGCGATATAGACTGACTATACGAGGGGACGCGTAAAGATTCTGACATTTGGGTCGAATCCCCTGGTGAATCGTGTGTGATGGAGGAGATCACTTCCGGGGAAATAACAAGAATCTCCTCCGTGATCAGGGACCAAAGTCAGTTGGGTCCATGTAGTGCAGATATGGGCACCACCGCCCCCTCCCTCACTCAGGACGGGTACATTGTGGGTGACTTAAAAATGGTTTCGTGGAATGTGGCAGGTTTAGTCAGTAAGTTTCTGCATGAGCAGTGGCTTCAATACATTAGAGAGTTTCATATAATATGCACTCAGGAAACATGGGAACCTGCTAATAATTTTTTAATAGAGGGCTATAAAACCTTTTTTTGCCCCTCAATAAGGTCGAGTGCAGGGAGAGCAAAGGGGGGTTTAATTGTGTTTACAGATCTCAGGATTCACAGAAGGTGGAAGACCCTGTAGGGGGACTCTGATGTAGCTCAAGGACTCACATTTTTCAGTAATACATATCCTTTGGTTTTAATTAATTTTTATAACGTGAGATCACATTCACAGGGATCGGCTAGCCTTGACAAATTAAGTAGACGGATGGAGCAGGCACAGGAAGAAGGCCTGTTACAGTCTCAAATAATTCTAGCCGGAGACTTTGTCATTTGTGTCCTAATTTAAGGGTGACTCATCAAGACTGGTCGACCTGCACAGTAAGTGAGGGTCCACACATGGAACATACCCAGGAAGGGCGGGATTTGAGTGACCTCTTAAACTCTTATGGTCTAACACACACTCTGGACCTGATTGCCACCGAGGATGATTCACCTGTGCCCCCAACGTATAAAGGCAGAGGCTGCTCATCATTTATTGACTTCATATTTGTGTCTCTCACACTGAGGAGGTTTATATCCTGTTTTAATATTAATCATAGTATATTCAGTGACCATAACCCTGTGACCATGTCAATTGTTGCCCCTTAGAACAAGCTTTCACCCCATAAGATAACTGGGGGAACGATCTCTGCAACTGACCAAGGTAGGCGGCTACGTTGGGCACAGGTCGACAGTGTTGCTTTTAATAACTCACTTTTTAGCATAGGTAAACAAGAGATTTTGAAATGTTTAGACCTACAAGTGCAGGGGGAAGAACTAGTCCAGGCATTTATTGCTATTACACAATTAGTGGACGGTCTATTAACAGTGTCGGTAAAGTCCCCTAGCATGGATTCCCCGAAATGGTTTGATGGGCAGTGCTGCCGTGCCCATAGAGACCTGAAGATGGCCCTTAAACAGACACCGAGAGATAGGGGTCGGGTGGCGGCCTGCCACAAAATATATAAGCAAGCCGTCAAGGGGAGGAAGCGCCAACTGCAAAAGAAAGCCTGGGAGGACCTAAAAGAGGCATCTGTACTAAAGGACTACACTCGTTTCTGGAAGGTTATTAATAACCCATGTTTCAAAGAGTTGAATAAACCAGGGCTAAGCCACAACATCCTACCAGAACAATGGCAGGCTCACTTTGAGGGACTGTATAATCATCCACACAGAGAGGAGCACATACAGGTACTAAACCTTGACCAGAGATATGTTCCCTATTCCTTTACTTTGGATGAGGTGAGATTAGGCATTGGGGGACTCTCGTTGAATAAAGCACCAGGACCAGATGGGATCCCACCTGACCTTTTCCAATGCAATACAGAGATATGTGCCCCTCTCCTAGTGAGGGTTTTAAATGCAGCAGTAGTATCAGTAATGCCAGCTTCATGGTCTACCGCCACCATCGTACTGATTTTTAAGAATGGTGATAGGGATAGCCCACATTGTTATCGCCCCATATCCCTTATTGATGTGACAGTGAAGATTTTGGGCTGGGTGTTATTGAATAGGTTGTCTGACTGGGCAGAGGCCAACCATATAATATCAGACGTACAATATGGGTTCCGAACCGGTAAATCCACCACAGACCAATGCCTTAACCTTTATCTCATAACTGCAAAATACACAATAGCTAAAGCAGGGGCATTGTATCTAGCTTTTATAGACCTTACTGCAACCTTTGATCAAGTGAACCGCTGCAAACTCTGAAAACTCCAGGGAGAGCTCTGGGTGGACGCGGCAATAACTAACACCCTAATGGCCCTTCATTTTAACACTACCGTAGCAGTCAGATACACACAAGAGGGGAAAACCACGGATTATTTGAACTGCTCTAGCGGGGTAGACAGGGTTGTATTTTAGCGCTGTTCTTATTCACACTATACATTAATGGCCTTGACTCTGCCCTGATGGCCTTACATGCCGACAACCAGAGGATAGGCACAAGACCGGTCTCCGTTTTGTTATATGCGGATGACGCGGTGCTCCTTGCACGCACCCCGAAGGGCCTGCAGCTTTTATTAGATGGGTTTGTGACTTTTATGGAGACGATGGACTTGTCACCTAATCTAACGAAATTCTAAATAATGGAAATTGGGAAGTAGAGTAGGAAGCCCAATATATACATACACCAATAACATACAATCTAATAAAAAAACATTATAATATAAATTGAAACATTAATATAATTTATATTATAATCTTTAAATTTACATTTTCCACTTCAGTGAGTGCAACAGTAGGGAAAATGTTGGATAGCGGAGGGGTAACATTTACTATTCCCACTCCAATGAGTGCAACAGTAGGGAAAGTGTTGGATAGCGGAGGGGTAAAAATTACTATTCCTACTCCAGTGAGTGCAACAGTAGGGAAAGTGTTGGATAGCGGAGGGGTAAAAATTACTATTCTCACTCCAGTGAGTGCAACAGTAGGGAAAGTGTTGGATAGCGCAGGGGTAAAAATGACTATTTCCACTCCAGTGAGTGCAACAGTAGGGAAAGTGTTGGATAGCGGAGGGGTAAAAATTGCTATTCCCACTCCAGTTAGTGCAACAGTAGAGAAAGTGTTGGATAGCGCAGGGGTAAAAATTACTATTCCCACTCCAGTGAGTGCAACAGTAGGGAAAGTGTTGGATAGGGGAGGGGTAAAAAATACTATTCCCACTCCAGTTAGTGCAACATTAGGGAAAGTGATGGATAGAGGAGGGGTAAAAATTAATATTCCCACTCCAGTAAGTTCAAAATTAAAAACAAACAAAATATCACTAACACAAAATATAAAAAATATATATATATATATATATATTCACTGAAAAAACCATAGGTTTCAGGGGCGTTATAGTTAGTTGGACATTTCACTCATACAAAACCATAGAAATTCCCCCATTATAGTTAGTTCAGCTAACTATAACTCGCGCGCCCGCAATGCACTGCTGATGACGTCACTTATTACATCACTCATGACATGGTCAGTGACATCACTCATGACATCACTGATGACATCTCAAATGACATCACTGATGACATCATCCTTGTGATAGAGTGGCAGACCTCCTCTCACCCTAATATAACCTTTGATACACACACTCGAAAATACAAACTAACATTTTCAAAACAATGGACATACCAATACCAGTTACAACACACCTATTCATTAATTCCAAGATCTACACACACATCCACTCATTCACCAACAGTCCCTATACAGTCACTCATACATGTACTCACTCATCATATGTACTCATACACCTATACATCCTGTTACACACCGCCACTCATCCATAGAGTTACTCACACACATAGTCACACATGCAAACAAAGTATCAAACATCCATTTACTTGCATATACAGTTATACACACACTACCACACTTACTTCTACAGAAACTTACACATACTTACTCTCTTAAACAATCACTTATAGAAACACCTACTTATTTGTACAGTAACTCTTCCAATCTCTCACTCTCACATATACTCACTTATATACACCAATACTCACATATACTAGTTTAAAACATATGTAGTTACTCATAAAGACACTATTGAGACAGTCATTCACTCACTAACACACCCATACACATACTCATCCACCTATACAGTCCTGCACACATGCTGTCTTCAACACATAAAAACAGTGAGTCACTCATTCATGCATCTATGCACTAAGTAATACCCCCACCGAACCATACAGACACTCAGACACTCATACTGATACTCAAAAACCAACTAATAACCCATATAGACACTCATGTAGCTACTCACCAACCCATGCAGCCACTTATACACAAAGTGAGAGACTGATACAGATATTTTCATATTTAAACATTACTCACTAACCCATGTGTTCACTAAGATACACTTAGTCAGTTATACAATCAATTTTACAAAAAAATCATCCATTTAGACACTTATATACCCATTTATTCTTCCATCGACCTTGAGATATACATATATAAAACATATTTAATTTTCAGAAAAACACACATTCACTGGATGATGTCATCAGTGATGTCATCAGTGATGTCATCAGTGATGTAATATGAGTCACTGACCATGTCATGAGTGATGTAATATGTGACGTCATCAGCAGTGCATTGCGGGCGCACGAGTTATAGTTAGCTGAACTAACTATAACAGGGGAATTTCTATGGTTTTGTACGAGTGAAATGTCCAACTAACTATAACGCCCCTGAAACCTATGGTTTTTTCAGTGAATTTCTAAGGTTTTTTAAATGCTAATTTCTAACTATAACGTGCCTGAAACCTATGGTTTTTTCAGTGAATTTCTAAGGTTTTTTAAATGCTAATTTCTAACTATAACGTGCCTGAAACCTATGGTTTTTTCAGTGAATATATATATATTTGTTATACTATGTATACATGTGAAAATGTCTCGGTCCCCTGTTTGCCTCGGTGGCACGGAAAAAATGGGTGGAACTGACGTCAGCACGCCGACGAGGTCCTCTTATGGCTCCGATGACGTCATACGGTGTCGCGAGCGGAGCCATGCTCGTTGACGTGGGAGAGCTAGGAAAGAATTTCCGTGGAATGCTGGTGCAGGGGATATTCACCTAAGTGTTCAGGCTAGTCCTTTGGGAGCAACTGTTTATGTTGCCTCTCCAGAAACCGAAACCAGTGATCCGAGGGCAGAGGCCCTGCAGATGGCACACGAGGTGGGGTGCCCAGTCGTGTGCACCGGCGGGGCAGCGAAGTGACAATCACCACAACCCACAAAAAAGGTAACGAGGGCACTGAATAACACAGGATCTTCTCTTTGTATCTGGCAGGAACAACAAAGTTAAAATGCCCTAGTACCAAAATGTAGAATTAGTGCTACAACGGTCTTCAAGAGGACCTGCGATGCCGCTTCTGCCTCCCGTACCCTGGAGGCGGCACATGGGTCACGCGGTACGGTCATACTGCGGTGGGACGCACACTCGTTGACCTCTCATGGCACTGCTCCACACTTCAGGGAGGACGCTTTCCATTAGCTATGTTTTCTGATGACATGTCGCGCCGGCCCCGTCCAACAACAGAACTCCTTTAGATCCAAACAGACTCTTCCACTCTCTCACCGGAAGTGAAACCAGGCCACGCGGACACTTTCACAATACAACACAAATGCACTTTTCGGTAAAAAAAAACACATTCCTTCCTCCTAATTAATCAAATAAACGTCTCACTGAAGAACAGGGGCCAGCTTCGATCGGTAAACAGCCGTTACAACAACTTTTTACTTTGCGATACCATTACAACGCATGCATTACCACGCATGCGTTGTACATCACGAAGTCATTACTACGCATTTTTAGAACGCATGGTCATTTACCACGCATGCCTTTACAATGAATTTTGTTGTAAAGGTATGTATGGTAAATGACCATGCGTTCTAAAAACATGTAGACGATCCATGTCGTTGTAAGGAATCAGAGGCTGTTCTGTTTCCTCACAACGACGTGCACCGCCCCTCAGAGATGACGTGAAGCAGGAACCACGAGGAGAGAGGAACCATGAGGAGTGAGAGGTAAGGGGGATTGGGCATGGGGTGGGGGTTTCTTTTCTAGGGTTTAGGGTAGTGCAGTGGTGTTTGGGTGGTGTAGGGGTCGTGCTGGGGGTAGTGTTTTAGGGTTTAGGGTAGTGAGGTAGTGTAGGGGGTCGTGCTGGTGGTAGTTTTTAGGGTTTAGGGTAGTGCAGTGGTGTATGGGTAGTGTAGGGGGTCGTGCTGGGGTAGTGTTTTAGGGTTTAGGGTAGTGCAGTGGTGTTTGAGTAGTGTAGGGGGTCATGCTGGGGGTAGTGTTTTATGGTTTAGGGTAGTGCAGTGGTGTTTGGGTAGTGTAGGGGTCGTGCTGGGGGTAGATTTAGGGTTTAGGGTAGTGCAGTGGTGTTTGGGTAGTGTAGGGAGTCGTGCTGGGGGTAGTGTTTTAGGGTTTAGGGTAGTGCAGTGGTGTTTGGGTAGTGTAGGGGTTGTGCTGGGGGTAGTGTTTTAGGGTTTATGTTAGTGCAGTGGTGTTTGGGTAGTGTAGGGGTTAGTTCTGGGGTAGTGTTTTAGGGTTTAGGGCAGTGCAGTGGTGTTTGTGTAGTGAAGGGGTCATGCTGTGGGTAGTGTTTTAGGGTTTAGGGTAGTGCAGTCGTGTTTGTGTAGTGTAGGGGGTCGTGTTTTAGGGTATAGGGTAGTGCAGTGGTTTTTGTGTAGTGTGGGTGGTCATGCTGGGGGTATATTTAGGGTTTAGTGTAGTGCAGTGGTGTTTGGGTAGTGTAGGGAGTCGTGCTGGTGGTAGTGTTTGAGGGTTTAGGGTAGTGCAGTTATGTTTGGGTAGTGTAGGGTGTCGTGCTGGGGGTAGTGTTTTAGCACTTATTTTTCTTTCTACAGCACTAACCATAATTTCTATGACAAAATGAACCCCATCATTTTGTTCCTTTTTAAATTAAATGTTTTAAGTGTTACCAGTTTATTCCAATCAAGATGGCTTCAGGTGTGCCATACTTTTGTCATAAGTAAGGCTGTTAGCACTCTAGTTGTTCTTTAGAACACTCTGGGAAGCTGCAGTAGAACACAAAGGAATCAACTGACAGTCTCTGCCCTTGTTGGATGTACATGTTTTACTGAGAATGTCAGACTTCATTCTCACATGACTGAGAAAGATAATGTGAATTTACAGAAAATATGCTCTCATTTTAGCTTCTGGAGCACCTTCCAAAACTGTATGGGACAAGCATGTGAAAATAGTTTTCTCTCAAACATGATTCATGATATCCCAGCAGAAGGTTTTTCACAGGGTAAAATCACCTTAGAACACACCACAATTCCTGAAATTAGTATGGTACCATCAACAAATGAATTCTAATGTAACTAAAGTCTGTTATCACCCTTTATAGTTCTCCTTTTGGTAACCCTCAAAATCTTCGATTCACTACAATGCATTTCAATGGGGTACTATCATTTATATTGGTCCCAAGATGGCTGCCAGCAATTCCAGGATGAAGTGATGACAGCCAATCAGATCTCACGATGACATGTGTGGTTAGGCTCCGCCCAGATATATATGTGTTTTCTTTTTCAAATTTCTCAGGAACTACTGAACGGATTTACACCATTTAAGCAAAAGGCACAACCCTGAACCAAGGGCTACCTTTTGGCAAATTTGGTGTAATTCCGTTCAGCAGTTCGGGCTGTAGCTGCGACTAAAGGTTCCTATGGAAAATTGCATGGGGAAAACACGTTTTGGGACCCCCTTTTTCTCGGCCCCCGCTTGCCGAATCACCCGAGACTTTCTAGGATAGGAGTGGACCGGAGCGCCCCAACAAGTTGGAAAATTTCGCGAAGATTCGTCAACCGGCGCCAAAGTTATTTCAAATAGAATGGTGCGGATTTCCTATGGAAAATAGGTCCTAACTATAACTATCTACTGGCGACCGCCAGTAGATAATATATGTATATATAAAAATATTTAAAAAATCTAAAAAATAGAAACATATTATAATGTTAAATAGATTTGACCTAGAAATATTATATTAAATACATTTACAAATAATTTACAAACAAATAATTATTTTTAATTAGAAATTATTTATAAACAAAAACATTAATTATTACATAAATTTAATCTTTTTTATTTCCTACCCTATAACATGGCACAATTCAGAACACACATCTAAATTTTCCAAAAATGTACCTCCATAATTAACATAATTAACTATCAATTAAAGAAATATTATTAATTAAAAAACAAATTAAAACACATAAATATTAATTTACTCCCCAAACGTTACCCCTATAAAACCAAAACTCACACAGAAAAAAAATAAACAATTACCCTAATTAATTATCAATTGATAAATTAATATTAATGCTCAACTAATTATTAATTAATTAAACATAAATTACTTTCCACCCTCTACCCCTATAAACCCCACAACCCACACCTAAAAATCATTACACAATTTCCATAATTAATTTTAAAATAATAAACTAATATCAATTAACAACTACTTAATAATGAATTAAAAAAAAATTACTTCCCACCCTTTACCACTATAAACCCCACAACTCACATCTAAAATTAATTACACAATTTCCATATTTAAATTGTAATTAATTAATTAGCATTAATTAACAAATAATTAATTAAATAAAAATAAATGACTTCCCACCCTTTACCCCTATAAACCCCACAACCCGCTTCTAAAACAATTACACAATTAACATAATTAATTACCAATTAATTAATAAATAATAATTAGCAACCAATTAATAATTACTTAATAATAAATTACTTCCTACAATTAGCACTATAAAATCTAAATTAAATAAATATTAATACATTTTAAAAAATCATTAATTTATGATAATTAAATTACTTCCCACCCTTTACCCCTATAAACCCCACAATCCGCTCTTAAAAAAATAACATGAGGACCATAATTAATTACCAGTTAATTAATTAAAATTAATTAACAACCAATTAATAATTAATTAAAAATACATTACTTCCCACAATTAACACTATAAAATCTAAATTAAATAAATATTACTGAATACAAAATAATCATTAATTTATTATAATTAAATTACTTCTCACCCTATTCCCCTATAAACCCACAACCCGCTAAGGAACTAAAAAACGCAAAATTTAATTAAAATAAAATTGATAACTACTAAAAATGTAATACATATATTAAAAAACAAAAGCAATACTTATACAAAAAAAATAGCTGACATACATTTAAAATACATAACACTAATTAAAAAAATCGATATTTTAAACAACTATTTTTTTGTAAACGATATTAATGACTTCGATATTTTGAAAAACGATATTTCTTACCTTAAAGTCGATATTCTTGACCACGATATTCTTGCTGTCGATATTTCTGTGTCACGATATTTCCAACTCGATATTTGTGTAGTCGACATTTCCAACTCGATATTCTGTCTGCATACCAAAACAGATATTTTAGGCGGATGTTGAAAGTCCCTCATAGTACACCTGCCTACTCGGTTCATGAGGAATTGGGGTCTAAGTATATATCTGATATGGTAGCTGTGAAACCCCTCCTGTGTTGGGTGAAGATTTGGTCCACTGAGGATGCAGGTTTTAACAGGCTGGTAATCCAGGACTGCCTTTCTCTTGATTATGCGTCAAAGATTCCGTGGCTAAAATATGTAAAGGACACCCTCACCTCACTAGGATGTGAAGATCTGTTTACTAATTATGATAATCTCAGGAAAAAGCGATTATTAAATATTTGTTTTTTAAACATGTAACTGCACACCGTGAGGACAGGGAGCTCAGGAAATCCACGGTTAGAGCACATATTTTAGTAAAGTCAGTACAGGGCATGGAACCCCATTTATACCTCATAACAAGTGCACATGACAGATTTTTAATTACACGTTTTAGACTGAACTTATTTCATCACTTACTGGCCTTACCCCTCGGCTTCACGGTACTCCCAGAACATAGAGGACCCTGTGGCTGCGACAATAGGTCTCCACAGGATACCTTAAATTTTGTCCTCCTCTGTCCTTATTATTCACACCCGAGACGAGTGTTCCTTAAGGGGCTTTTAAGGAAGCTCAGATTTAGGCAGGCACGTGTCGCCCTATTGTTTTTACAACTTTCATCTGATGTTTTTACGCTTTTTTGTGTTTCTAACTTTTTAAGATTGGCTTTAAAGTTAAGAACCACTAGAGGTGTCCAAAGGCCATAAGAGTATCTGTTAATTGTGCACTTTGGGAGGTTGCTATACAAGTCTGGAAATGTGGGTTCTTTTAGGCCAATGTACAGTTTTTAAAATGCTCAATTAATATCAAATTAGGATTTTATTTGAACATACTTTTAACTGAAAGTAGGGTCACTGGAAGTATTATGAATTTAACAGACTAATGGGAACTACAAGATTTCACGGACCTCGCACTTTTTTTTTTTTTTGGCACACTTGGTTGTTTCATGAAAATGTTTACATTGGATGTATGTGCATTTCACACTGTCTCTTTTATGGTCATATTTTTATATGCTGAATAAAGATTATTATTATTAATATTATTATTATTATTATTACTCAACATTATGGCAGATACTGCAGCAAAATTGCCTATCTGTTTCATTCCTAAGTTCAGGGCAGGTGCTGCCCCGTGCTCATTCTGTACCTGTTTCAATACTTCAGGTAGAACCGCCTGTGAAGGGGTACCATGCTGTCTTGAATATACTGCAGCAAAGACCGTACCCCAAGTAGCAGAGTCCTCTATCTGGGGAGCCATCCCCATCGGCAAGCAAATTGTCAATATTCAGTTTTTTTCCTGCCGGACGTATAGGGAAGCACGTCTTCAAGCTGATTCGTCTTCTGTGCAATCCAAAATGGAATTTCTTCCCTCTTGGTGGGAATTTTACCCATGACTGCATTCAGTGTTTGCGGGCTATTGCCCGGTGAGACCACTTGTGGTGGTGCAGCTTGGACAGCGCAAGCAGGAGTAAGTGTAAATGTTCGCATCACGAACTGTGTAAGATATCTGAATATTGTTACTAGATTATTATATAAAACCCGCAGCTGAGCTGCGGTCAATTTGTTGACTCCAGGATGTGGTGTATGTCCGGCTAGGGCTGGCCATGTAGCCCCCTCATTGCTGAGTGGGCCCAGTCTCACATTTTCTATGGTGTGTGGGAGAGCACTTTTAAGCCAATTAGCATGTTCTTGGTAAGTAAGATGGACTTCTATCACCTCATATGGAGTGTACTCATCTGGTATTTCACCTACTTCATAGTTGTGAAATGCCTGTGTCGCATCATCTGCAGCTTGGAATGTAACCCAGGAGTAAACTATCTCTGTTCTATATGCTTTGTGTGCCTCTACCACAAAGGTAACGTCCCCACCATCTAGTGTGAAGCCATTTTGTAGTAGTTTCTGAGTAACTGCATATTTCAGAGACGTTTAGTGGCATGTTTGTAAGAAACAGAGTTTGGCTAACACAGTGGGAATTTGATTCTTTCAAGCTTGAATGACCAACAGCCAATACATAGGGTATACCTACTCAGCTGAGATGGATATTCCCTACCACCACAGACGTCTAGGGTTAAAAAGTGTGTAGGGGTCACTGAGGAGGCACGATTGAACCACTCAGTTTATCCATACAAAATAAGAACCCAACCAAGGTTGGCGGCACCATGCCTTGTAGTTTCCACTAATCAGTTAGAACTGTGCATTTGTGGACAACATAGACTTTGGGATGGTGCCAGACTGATTCCATGCACCCCCGTAGAATATGATGTCCCTTAGACCAGTTAGCTTACGGTGCCACCATGAGCCCCCATAAAACCTAGACAGGGAGCAAATTGTTTTGGCTACCACTGAACATGACAACTCAGACCCCACAGGAATCATGGTGACAGATCTTGAACCTTTCGCTCATACACTTGTGCTCTCGTTTTCTCTGAGAAATATACAAAGAATACACAAAGAGATGTTTTTCAATATTTATTGACCCAAAGTGATTCTTGTATAGAATATATGTGCTGCAATGATCAAGAAACAGAAGCAGATGAAAGTTACAATAAGCGTCAGGCCAGTGAGCAGAACGAAAAGTTCCACCATTGTGCTGAAATGATGTATATATGCAAGCATATAAAATAATATAACAATCCTACGTACTCCTACTATGCAGACCCTAACCTATGTGTCTAGGGTGTATGTGTATGTTCTGCCAAGAAAACCCCTACTGAATGATCCAACCCCATTATCTGATGGTTAAGAATGTAGGACCCCATCTTGGTAACTAACTGGACATCTCGCACGGAGATGGACGAAAGCTTCAGCATATAGGGACTTCTCGAACTCAGCAGAAGTGCATCCTTTAACTAAACCCGGAAACAAATGTTTATATATAGGAAAAGGCATCTTTGCCTTGGGCTGAGATTGTGATCAGGCTGCCATTGTTTGTATTCTGCAGATAGCTGTACAGCCATATGGACATAAATAACAAACACATTTGCACAACGTACGTGTAGGCCTTGTACATAGTGCCAAGGCAGTGTGATAGTGTTCTCTCGATGTTTATTTGTGTAAGCAAGGTCAGTGTTTCAAAGAAACGAACCCAAGTGTCACGAATGCAAATGTGTGTCAAAGGTCGATGTGAAAAAGTGAAGGCAACTTTTGGAAAGAGCCATGTACATGTAGAAATGGCAAAGTTTCCTACTAGGCCATACTGGGACACATGACAAGTGGGTAGCAATACAAGCTTTTGGGGGTGGGGTTAATCTGGAAATTAAGTCTACCGAGAAGCTTTTTTCTGCAACGTCTTCCTTTCATTCCCCGGTGCCTCCCTAGGATATCCCTTTAGTTTTATGGGCTCTTACTCTTTCTCCATTTGAACCTCTAAAGTTGGAGGATTTAAAGTTACTGACACAGAAATTGGAGTTTTTGGTTGCCATATGCTCAGGGCCACAGGTGAGTGAGCTAGGGGCTTTGCTGTCAGTATACCCTTTTATTATTTTTTTTCCTGACAAGGTGGTTCTACGTCCAAGCCTTTTTTGCCTAAAGTCCTCTCCGGGTTTCATTCTTCCCAGGGCATTATTGTTCCAGTATTCTTTCCAGGGCCCTCCTTGGTTGAGAAGGAAGCTCCTCACATTCTGGATTTACATTGAGCACAATCTATTTGTTTTGGAGAGGAACAGCTCAGTTTCGAAAGGTAGATGCTCTATTCTTTACCTTTGGTTTGCCTAATAAAGGATCTCGTCCTTCAACATAAACCTTATCTAGATGGATCAACTCTACCATAATTCTGTGCTATGAGTTGTCCCATTCTCCTCTTCCTGCTGTCTTTCAAGGTAGATCAACCAGAGGGTTGTCAGCCTCCTGGGCTTTCTTTAGGGAATATTTTTTGAGAGACATCTGCTGTGTTGCAACATGGCAATCCCCTTACACTTTCCTCTCCCATTACAGGATTCAGTTGGGGGGTTGGGGGGTTCTACTTCTTTTGGGAATTGTGTTTTGTCTGCTATTTCAAGCATGTGATGTTTCAACAGGTTTATAACAGAGGTACTGTTATTAAAGATTTGACTTGTATCTTTGACTCTTGGTGTTTATGGTCATAATCCATCCATTTGTGCATGGGTATACTCTCACAGGTAAGTAGGGTAGCGGGGAAGATGAATGATGAGGTTATGCCTGGTTACTTACCAGTAATCTTCATTACTTCGATTCCAAGTCGTACTTGATACAGTTCTGTATTCCCACCAGTGCCGGCTTTAGGACAGTGCCACCGGTGCGGCCCCACTGGGCGCTGACCCGTGGAGGGGGGCGCTGACCCCAGGCGGGGGGGGGGGTGCTGTGTTTAGTAATAATTTATGATTGGAGAAATGAGCGGCATTTTTGCCCAGTGAGAGAATCCGAGGAGGCGGTCGTGGAGTGTGGGGGCGCCAAAAATGATTGTCGCACTGGGCGCCGCCAGCGCTAAAGCCGGCTCTGATTCCTACTGTTTTTCTCTTGTTTTATGCTGCTTGAAAATTGGCAGGATGTGAGATAGTACTTCCTCCCTTTTCCACTGACTGACAGCCATATTGGGAGGAATTTTGACGTCAGCTAGGGAACAAGTTCTGCAGGATGGAGATGTAATCTCGCAGTTAAGTACTGTATCGGGGAAGACTGGGACTCAGAGTAATAAAGATTACCGTTAAGTAACTGGGCATTTCATGCATGAAAGGCTTCTAGATGGGAATAGCCGGATTTGGGCATTAAGATGTTTCCTCAAGACGTGTCACGCCATGTAGGTTTTGTTTTGACAATTTAGGGCAGTACTGCATTTAATATAAAACCTTACAGCCTAACATGGAATCAGTGACATTGAAACAATATCTTATCCGTCAGGCAAGACACAGAACCTGTCTCTCAAAGCAGCACTAAGCTTTAATGAATGTCACATTGATAAACGCAGACCGAAATTATTTATCTTTTTTTGCTAAAGATATGTGTGAGCCTCCAATATATAACACTTGGGGCTGCATTACGAGTGCCTTGGTCTTCTTTGCAATACGTATCACACATGATAAAATCTGCCACATAGGTGTTTGTATTTTGTCATGTGCAATGATTATCACCCATTACAAATTCCGCCGATAAACTGGGCAATACCATGCATATTTTAGTCTTTACCACACCAAAATCCATATGCCTTGGTAACTGCCAGGCATATTACCAACCCCCGTGGAGAATCTTGTCAGATTTGACCTGCCCAACTTTATTCAGGGATGCAGATTTTATCACACTACATAGTGACCAGGTGTGATAAATCCTCACAGTTCATAATTTTGATATGTGAAGTAATAACATGTTATAGATGAGTTGTGATGTTACAATGCCTTCTTCCAGAGCCAGCAGTCATTGTGTAATACACCTGCTGTTTAGTAAATAAAATGGAGAAATAGCTTTTCAGCTCTTCTGAACTCTTTCCCTGAAAGGAGTAGTCATTAACTGAAAATGGACATTTATGGCTCCATGCTTTTTACACAAATGTAGAATTTCTTTCACAAAAAGAAAAACACCTTTTGTTCAGAACGTGAACAATAGTGCATAAAACTGAAACAAGTGATGATTGTATTGGTGTGTTAAATGCTGCACCACAGTTTCTGTATTAATTCTGCATATTTGCAACCATACTCATTCACAAAAAGAGGCAAGAGATCAATATTTAACCTTTTTGTTAGAAGTGTAATGGAGTGTATCTAGTGTGTATTATAAGGAATAAAATACCCTCTGTCTTTTATTAAAAGCAAACTCCAGCTCACCTTGGAGCTCCATGACTTTATAAAGGAATTGGGCCTTCAGACTCGTTCCTCTACATAATCACATAACGTCTCAGTGACTTACAATATCTTTGTAATGTGCAGGAGGGGCTACTATATCCCATGTTACGGGGCTGTTCTGATATCAGAATGCATTGGCAATCAAAAAAGTGACTTCCCTATTTACCAGCAACATCTCCAGTCCCTATGTTTAGGGAGTAGCATTAAATGGCTGTGTTCACCTTCAAGCAATTTCTAAACATACTACTTCTGGGGCAGAAAGACAGTTCAGTTTCCCACGCACTGCCTTCCATCTTACTCTCTAAGGCCAAGTAGGTTCTCATGTGCAACTTGCATCGAGTAAAATAATTTAAAAAACAGAAAAGTTATCTAATGAAATTAGAGGGCTGAGGAAGGGGGATTGAGGAGCAGAAGCACAGATAAATAATACACAAATAATGGACTCCACTTGCAGAACCTAAGCTTGGGTCTGAACTCTGAAAAAAGGAACCAAATTAGCACCAGATCTAATTGAGGGGAAATGACTATCTGTAGAACAAAGAGTGAGGATGAGGACACATAACACTGAGGTCAAAGAAGTGTATAAAAAGAAAAGAAAAATATGCATCCAGTATCTGGAACAACATACACATATCCTCCAGGATTACCCTACCCATGCTCCAATTTAGGAAAGTGCTGAGGTTGCGCTTCTTTAACAAACATTACTCTTCTGCACTGGGAACCCAGGTGTCCAATCACTCATTGCCCTTGCCTTTCACTCTGCACAGTGCTCCATTGCCTGTTTGGTCAGGTTTGTGCTATACAAATACCACATACATGTATACATGATATGGGCACTTGGCAGCTATGTGCAAGGCACTGATTTAAGTTGCCTCTATGAAAAGTAACATAAGCCAAGAAGATCAGATGAGGTATTACCTAGTCAGGTGTCTCAAAGAGTTAAGTGTTTGACATTCACATTTACTGTGAGTTGAATCCCCCAACTACAAGGACTCTCCTGTTTTCAGCTCTCTCGTACCAGCCTCACACACTGTAAAGTGGTCGGAATCAAGTGATACAGCAGACTAGTCTTATGAGTGTTAGAGGCTGATAGGCTCTGCCATTGCCTGATGCTGTAGAATATACTGTATGAGAGCTCTGGAGAAGATATAACAATGGAGAAAATGCCCACCTGGGCGGTGACACACCACTTTTGAGGGGAATAAGACAGTAGAATGCTAGTGCTTGTCCATGTCGCAGCAAGCTAGATCAGTGCCTGCACTACCAGTGATAATCCATAAAGAAACAACTTTGGAAATGTACAAGGCAGGCTGACAGTGATCCCAGAGCACAAACAGTAACCTCTTGTGGACAATGCCTAGCGGTGAGTGGGATGCAGCTTCTCAGCTGAGCTCCGATCGCTGATCTTTATTTTTTGTTGTCACGCACAACTTGCAGGGTCCTGTGAACTGCAGAGTGACAACTAGAGAACAGAGCAAGTTTCGGGATCATTGGTGTTTCCTGAAAAAAACAGTCTATGGTTTATGCAATAGAAGCAACTGAAGATGCATCTAGGTGATGAGCAGAGCCAAACTGGTGCACAGTGGGCAGACGAAACACTCTGAGGGATGTGGTCTTTAACAGGGAAGAAGAGAAGATATAGGAAGCCCGACTAACAAAAGGACTGTGAGAAACAAGGCGATTTTCTTGGAAAAGCTGAATATGGTAGAAAGGACCACCACTGGCATGGGGTCGCTCCCTGTTAGGAGGCAGAACAGAGTCCTGTAATGTGAAGCTTTAGTCATACTTGTGGAGACCAGTGTATGGAAGTTTAAGAATCAGTCAGACCACTGGAGCTGGGCCTGTGGGGTCAGGAACAGACTAAGTGCAATATTGGAATCCAAGAACACGCAGTCTGATGGATTTGCTCCTATCTGACTGAAAGGACCCAGTCAGTTACCTTGGCACCGTACACCTGAGATGCCCAGGACCTCATCTGTAGAGTTCTGCAAGGATCCTACCTGAGCACCACCCTCTTCGTTGCATATATGATCCAACTAGTCAGCATAATCTACTCTCATGACATCTCCTATGCCAATAACACGCAACTCATTCTCTCCCTCATGGACAAGACGCCCAGTACCAGGATCAAGTTCAATGCCTGCATGACTGAAATTGCCCACTGGATGAAGACCAACTGTCTGAAGCTGAACACCAATAACACCAAAATCATGATCTTCGCAGAAATGACTTCACTGTGGGACTCCACTTGGTGGCCAACAGAGCTCGGACAGACATCCACCCCAACTGCCCACCCCGAGAACCTCGGGAGCGTCGTGAACAGCAAACTCGACATGACCTCCCAAGTCAATGTAGTCACCACCTCATGCTTCCATACCCTGAAGCTGCTGAGGAAGAATTTCAAATCGCTGCTGATCAGCATCCAGAAAACCATAATGCACGCCCTTGTCACAAGCAAGCTGAACTACAGGAACACCCTCTTTGCCAGAACCAACAAGAAGCTCACTGAAAGGCTGCAAACCATTGAGAGCTCGGTGACCAGACACACTCTTAACCTCCCATGCTCCACTCACGTCACACCACACCTCCAGTAGCTCCACTGGCTTCCCGTAGACGAACAACCAAAATTCAACTCCTCACCCATACTTTTAAGACACTACATAACACTGGCCCAGCATACTTCAACAATCACATCTGCTTTCACAAACCTTCCAGACACCTCCGCTTGTCGAGACTCCTACTTGCGCAGATCCCACACATTCAGAAAACCAGATCCGACAGTCAAGCCTTCTCATATATATTGGTCCTAAAGCATGGAAGAACTTGCCACTACACGTGAGAGTGCCCTCTTCATTTCTTCAATTCCACAAGAAGTTGATTACCTGCCTTTTCGAGTAGTCCCACTAGGCCCTAGGTTTGGCTTGACTCACACCTGATCTGCCCCAGGATACCCACTCATGTGACCGTAAACTCCAGGAATCTGCATAACATAACAACAGTATAACATTTTATTAACACTAGTGTAAGAAATTGGGTTGTTGGTTGACTGGATTTTAAGCCCTGATCAAGCAGCAACCACAATTTCTGTCAGGGTAAGGCACAAGCAAACCCCAAATTAACCTGTGCTCACTCCCTTGGTAGTTTGGCACAGAGCAGTCAAGCTTAACTTAGAAGCAATGTGCAAAGTATTTGTGCAACACATCAAACAATAAGACAGTAAAAACACACCACAAAAGGAACCCACAACCGATTTAGAAAAGTTGACACATTTTTAATAAATAAAACAAGATCCAGGGACAAAAATCCAATAAATAGAATCAGAGGTATTGAGTTTTAACGTTTACATTGAAAATAGCTCCACCGATGGGACAACCTGAAGCTGCCAATAATGGGGAGGTGCAATGTCATCAAAATGATGATTTTGCCAAAATTGCTGTATATCTTTCGCACAATCCCCTTGGAAATACATAATTTCTGGGTTCGCCAAATTGAGAGGGAGGTAGCGAGATTTATCTGGTCTTATGGCAAAACGAGGAGAGCTAACGCATTTCTATCCCTCCCAAGGGAGAGAGGGGGATGGGGACTCCCACATTTTAAGCTATATTATTTAGCTGCAGTCTTGCAATATTATGGGCCTCTCCTCGGTGTCAAGGCTAGGGATGGAAATGACCCTAGCTATGTCCCCTCAATATTTGAAATCTTGATCGGCACACGGGCTAACGGCTGCCTCTTGAAATTTTATGAAGCCAGCTACTTTAAAAAAACTCGGCTTAAGGTTTTAATTACTGCCTTTCGTAACTGGGCTGGTGTAAGGAAAAAATTAGGGGTAGGCAGGTTTAGCAGGTATACCCCTTTGATCGGGAATGATCAGCTCCCGATGGCCCTACAAGATGAGTGTTTGGCAAGGTGGGGAAGAGGTGGCTTTTATAGGATCAGGGATCTCTTGGCTAGGGATTACATAGCTCCCTTTGATATAATTCGGGAAAGATTTAGCATAGGCCCCCAGGATTTTTTAAAATTCTTACAGCTAAGGGATTTCCTCCTCAAAAAAGCAGGCGGCGCTGCAGGCTTTGGGCAGGTGGCGTTAATTGAATTGTCAATTCGCAGTTCGGGTTCCTCAATCTCACAACTTTATAGCTGCCTGCTGGAAGGGCTGCCAGACGATCTAGATAAGCACAGCCAAAGATGGCAGGATAAACTGGGGGTTTTGGATTCTTGTTTTCTTAAGTCAGTCGAATTGGGGAATTCCGTGCTGTGTTCGGCTAATCTGCAATCACAACATTTCAAGACCCTGTTTGACCTTTATATCACGCCTGCGAAAATTGTGAAATGGGGAGGAGTGGAGGGAATTCACTGTTTTAGGTGTAAGGCACATGCTGCAGATATAATACACATTTTCTCCACCTGTCCCTGCATCGAGCCACTGGGTCGAGAAATATCTGCTTTTTTACAGCTTGTTTTAAAAGAGGATGTTCTTCTGTCACCTCATCTTATGTTATTGGGGGTGAATGAATTAATAGGGAAAAAGGGAGAAGAGCTTATTTTTATTGCGATGGCAGTTTTTAGACTTTGTGTTGCCTCTGCCTAGTTAGATCCGCAACCTCCGACTTTTCAACAGTGGAAAGGCCGATTTTTGCACATTTATAATTTAGAAAAAGCACTTTACGAGCGAAGAGGTAGAAAGGGTAGGACAAAAGGGAAAAAGATCTGGAGCCCGTTTACAACTTGGGTTACACAGGCAGAATGAAATGTATGGTAATAACTATCCAGTATAAGGTCTATGTGATGAAATGTTGTTGTATCCTTTGCCTTTTATCCTTCTATTGTATATAGCTCTGTTTACTTGAAGAGACAAACGTAACTGCTTTAACCTCTAAATTTATTTATTGCCTGTATATAGCCGTTATTCTCTCAAATTCTCTCGTTTTTGGAATATGGTTTTAACTGATAATGTTTTTTTTATTAGTTATATATTGACCCATATTTATGGTATTATAAGCTTCATTATTTATTAATGCAGCTGCACTGTTCTTGATGGCAAAATAAAAATAAAAATATATTTAAAAAAAAAAAAAAAAAATAGCTCCACCGAGCACTATTGGGGATATCTGGTCACACCGGACCGAGACAAAGTCAGACGTTCAGGCCGGCAATGATGGAGCGCGGACCAGCTACAGGGACCCAGTTAGGCCTTTTGAAAAGAGTATCTTAAATCCTGTTTGTGGAGAATTGTGTGAATTTGGGTTGAATATGAGCCACACAGTCGAACAGATGCGTTGGGTCCAAGATGTGGCGAGGCTGTGGAGTAAGATCCTGTTGAGTCATCGATAAGGGTCCAGTCGATGGTGCTTGGGATGTGAAGTCCAGCGCTGGGGATCCGGCGCACAGCTGGCGATATGCCGGTTCCCAGGAGCTGCGATGCGGAGTCTGGCGCCGTCGTCGAGGCTGCAGTAGATGAGGGATGCAAGGACCTGGGCTGTGAATGCCAGGTCCAAAAGTGTACTGAAGTGGTGGTTTCTGAGGCCCTTCTTTTGTGCACAGTTGTGCCTTTGAAGTGGGGAGATGTATCTAGGGGCATGCCTTTGAAGTGCATAAATGCAATGCCTTCCCTGCCCTGGCTCCAGACTAACTACAAGGGGTATGCAGTCCTTTGTGTGGAGACAGGACACACCCTAATCAGGTGTAAGTGGGGCTGCACTGAGCTCCTCCCTGCCATCCTGCCAGTGATGGCCCACTCAGTCACACCTAAGCTCCCGTTGTGTGTGGCTGTCTAGGAAGAGTACACAAAGCCCAATGCCAACTACACCCAGTCATGTGACCAGAGTCAGGCTTCAGGCACCAAATGGCTATGGCAAGAAAATGCCAACTTTCTAAAAGTGGCATTTTCAGAATTGTAATTTAAAATCCAACTTCACCATAGATTAGCATTTTAGATTAGGATTCGAGAGACACCGATACACTAGGAGTGACCTATATGTATTAAAAAGTAAGGTTTGAGCCTGGCAAAAGGTTTATTTTGTCAGGTTACATGGCAGTTGAAACTGCACACACAGGCTCTGCAATGGCAGTCCTGAGGCATGTTTAAAGGGCTACTTAAGTGGGTGGCACAAGCAGTGCTATAGGCCCACTAGTAGCATTTAATTTACAGGCTCTAGGCACATGTTGTACACTGTACTAGGGACTTGTAAGTAAATTAAATATGCTAACTGGGTATGAGCCAATATTACCATGTTTAGAGGGGAGATCACATGCACTTTAGCACTGGTTAGCATGGTAAAGTGCTCAGAGTCCTAAGGCCAGCAAAATGAGGTCAGAAAAATGGAGGAGGAAGGCAAAGAGTTGGGGGGAAGACCATCCTAAGGCTGACAGGTCTAACATGTGTCCCCCCCCAGCTGAAAATGGGGAGAACTACCCAACCACTTGGGAGTTCTCATCACTAAGGTAGATGAACCTGGATAGACCATCAGCATTGACGTGGTCTGACCTAGGATGGTGTTCCACCCTGGTTGATGGACCACCTCAACATTTAGGATTTTTACCCCTCATCGGAATGATGAGGGGTCTGTCTGAACCCGTAAGTGAGTCCCAAACATGTAGGGTTTTAGCTTCTTCAGTGCCCAGACCACAGCAAAGGCCTCACTTTCAAACGCACTTAGCTCAGGTCCCACAGAAGTAACCTCCTGCTAATGAAGGCTACTGGTTGGTCTAGGCCCTCCTCATTTAACTGTGTATAGACCGTCCCTATGCCATGTTCAGAAGCGTCTGCCTGTACTATCAACTCCTTAGAGAAGTCAGGAACCTTGAGTATGGGTGCTGTGCACATGGCCTCCTTGAGGGTATCAAAGGCTGTCTGGCAGGCCTCTGTCCGGAACACCTGTCTGGGCTGCTTCTTTGAAGTCAGTTGTGTTAAGGGGGCAATAATGGTGCCATATCCCTTAACAAATGGCCTATAGTATCCTGTGAGGGAGATGGGGTGTGCATCAGTTTTCATGACTGGATTGAGACCCTGATAGTCCACACAGAACCTAAGTTCTGGAGTGGCATCTGGTTGGCAGCGTTGGATACCAGCACCACAGGGCTGGATCAGGGACTCTTGGGTGATTCATTCACCCCTAATGGCAGCATTTTGGACCTTCCTCCTTGATACTGGCCCTCACCTTATCTGACAACCAGTAAATTTTGTTCTGATCAAGTGGACTGTCTCCAGTATCGATATCATGGACACACAGGTGTGTGAGTCCATGAGTGAGGGAGAACAGAGAAGTGAACTGTACCAGCAACTGGTAACAGTCACTTTGTTGCTCTAGTGTCAGTTTAGGGGATAGGTTGACACCTTGCACTGACCCATCCTGTTTCCAGGCAGACAGAAGGTCAGGGAGAGGCTCTCTTTCCTCTTCCACTCCCTCATCTGTCACCAGGAGCATGCACATTCCTGACCTCTCAAAGTGGGGTTTGAGGTGGTTCCTGTGGAGCACCCTTAAGGTGTTTCTAGGTGTCTTGAGATCCACCAAGTAGGTGGACTCCCCCTTCTGTTCCTTCACCTCATATGGGCTTGTCCAGCGATCTTGGAGAGCTCAGGGTTCCACAGGCTCCATAACCCACACCTTCTGGCCAGGCTGAAACTCTACCAGAGTGACCTTCTGGCCATACCAGTGTTTCATCACTTCTTCACTGGCTTCAAGATTGCTTTTCGCCATTTTCCGGAAGCAGTGCATCTGTTTGCGGAGGTCCAGATTGTAGCTGATCACATTCTGAGAGGGTTTCTTAGGAGCTTGCTCCCACCCCTCTTTTACAAGGATAAGAGGTTCCATGAAAGGGTGGCCATAGAGAAGTTCCAAAGGGCTAAACCCCACTCCCTTCTGTGGAACCTTCCTGTAGGCAAAGAGAAGGCATGGAAGGAGGACATCCCACTTACGCCTCATGGGCTCAGGTAGGCCATTATCATGCCTTTCAAGGTCTTGTAGAATCTCTCCACAAGACCGTTGGGATGGGGGCGATAAGGTGTGGAGAACTTGTAAGTTACCCCACACACATCCCACATGGACGTCATGTACACTGACATAAATTTAGTGCCTCTGTCGGACACTACCTCTTTGGGGAACCCCACACGGGTAAAAATCCCCATCAGGGACTTGGCCACCACAGGTGCAGTCACCAACAGCAGAGGAATGGCCTCTGGGTAGCGAGTGATATGGTCCACCAAGACCAGGATGAACCTGTTGCCTAAAGCTGTCTTGAGATCCAAGGTTCCAACTATGTTGATGCCTATTCACTCAAAGGGTGTGCCAATGACAGGTAATGGTGTCAGGGGAGCATTAAGTTTTTTCCTTGACTTCCCACTGGCCTTGCAGGTGGAACAGGACCTACAGAATGCATCTGAGGCAGTCTTCATCCTGGTCCAAAAGAAGTGGGCAACAAGCCATGCAAAGGTCTCGTCTTGCACCAGATGTCCTGCCAGGGGTATGTCATGAGCCAAACCCAGTAGTAAGGTCCTGTAACACTGGGGAACACCAGCACACAGGCTGCTTCAGATCCAGGAGCCTTAGGCTCACTATCTAGGAGGTCATTCTCCCAATAGATCAGGCAATCTCCAGAGGTGTCACCTGCTGCCTGGACCTCAGCTTGCCACTTCAAGCCATATAGAGTGGGACACTCTTTCTGCGCCTTGCAGAATTCCTCCTTGGTAGGCCCACCCACAACTTGGCAACCAGCAAGCTCCGGCAGGTCACCCAGGGTGGCAATGTCCTCCCCGGTAGGCTTGGGGCTTGGAGGCATCCTCCTTAGGCACCCCGTCAACCTCGACCGAGGGATTTTCATGGTCTAGTTTCCCACACCCCTTGTCCCTCTCCTTCTTGGCAGTTGTCTGGGCCATTGTTCCAGCCTCCAGATGCCCTTGACTCCTTTTTCCTGGACAGCAATGAACCTCGTGGTCATAGAGTCCCATTCAGGCAATCACAACTTCTGCAAGTGTGACCTGAGCTCTACCTCCCTCCAGATAGTGTGCGCTAGTTCATTGCCCAACAGACAATCTACAGGCATGGCAGGGCTCACAGCTACTTTTAAAGAACCCGAGAACTCCCCCCCCACTCAAAGGGAACCATAGCAACCAGTACATGGCTCTCACAATTTTTGTCGACAATGTGCCTTGCTGAGCAATCCACAAAATCTACCCAGGACTGGTGGGGGAGCTTCTGACTGTCACCAAACATTTGGCTTTACTTTTTAAGGGTCAGTCCAAACCCGGTAGGGAAGGCCAGTGAGGGAGAGGTACTAAATAGCTGACATATTTGCAGACTATTACGCACAGATATATGCCCCAGCGGAGCAGCCCATGGGCAAAGACGCCCAGGCTTTGCTCCAAGACATACGCCTGCCTAGTCTGTCGGGGGTCGATAGAGATCTCTTGGAGGCAGACATTACCGAAGGGGAAACACTGGCGGTGATAGGAGGGCTTAACCCCGGTAAAGCCATGGGCCCCAATGGGATACCAGTTGAGCTCTACAAAATGTAAGCCACCAAGGTAGCCCCCCGCCTGCTAACAATGTATAAAGAAAGTAGGCAGAGGGGTGCTTTGCTACATGATCAGAGATTGGCAACCATTGTGGTCATCCATAAGGATGGAAAGCCGCCAAATGATTGCACCTCTTTTAGGCCGATATCGCTCCTAAATGCAGAAGTTAAAATATTAGCTAAAGTGCTTTCCAAGTGGCTGATCAAGATGATTCACTCCCTTGTCCTTCCGGATCATTCGGACTTAATGCCCATAGGAGTACTGCTGTTAATCTCTGCAGCCTCCATGGGGTGTAAGGATAGTCGGCAGCCCTGCAGGAACAGGCACTGCTGTGGTCTTTGGATGCTAGGATGGTATTCGACACAGTGGAATGGGAGTACCTTTTTTGAGGTTTTGCCTAGATTTGCCTTTGGCCCGTACGTATCTAACTGGGTCAGACTTCTGTATACTGGCCCTCTGGCCCAGGTTAAGGTGAATGGTAGTCAATTCCAAGAATTCAAACTTCAGCAGGGAACCAGACAGGGCTTCCCCCTGTCCCAGTTGGTTTTTGCCCTGGTGCTTAAACCCCTGGCAGCGTGGATCCAACAAAATCCATTGTTCAGAGGTCTGCATTTGGATGGACAATCAGAGGATAAAATATCCTTATACGCAGACAATGTGCTGCTTTTTGTGACTGAACCAGAGCTCACCCTGGACAAATTGATGCAGATCATCACAAATTTTGGTAAATACTCAAGCTATACCATAAACTGGAACAAATCCCTAATATACCTACTGAAGGGTCCAATGTCGTGGCTGCCCCCAGACTATGCAAAAATGGTGTCCACTGAAGGTTTCCATTACCTTGGGATCTATGTCACACCTGACTCTCGCCTCTTTTTTCAGAAGAACTCAGCTCCCTTGCTAGACATGTTGAAATGGGATGTGAGGTATTGGAGGGCTCTCGCTATTGGGGAGGGCGGCACTGTTCAAAATTATGTTTCTGCCCCCCTTTCTATACGCCCTGCAGAATACCCCTTATGAAGTCCCTGGATCATTTTTCAAAGCGCTAGAGCGAGAAACTGGTACCCTACTCAGGGATGGAGGTCAGGCACGAATAGTGCTACCAAAACTAACGAGGAGTTGGTATGATGGGGGCATTTCGGTGCCAGATGATCAGAAATAATATTGGGTGGCGCAACTTGGCATGATTAACCACTGGGCCTTCCTCCCACTGACGGAGCCTGCAATCCATATGGACCTTTCTGTGTTGAGGCCCTGTGGGTACCTGGGGCACTACATGGGGGGGGGGCTAGGTGGAGACACTTTCCTGACCCCATGTGGTTGGTAAGGTGGCACAAGATCACGGCATACTTGGGGTGAAAAAACAAGGTGTTGCAGGTGACCCTGCTCTGAGTCACAGAAAGTGTGGGGACACTATGGAGGACCTCAAAGGGATCTCAAAAGTGGACGATATTTGGACTCAGGGTGATATCGTCCCCCAGGTCAGATTTGAGGCAGGAGTACCAATTGGCCTCCACTGAGACCAACAGGTATATGCAGATCCGTCATGCTCTCAGAATGGTCCTGCTGAGGGACACAGACCTTCCAGAATCTTTGCCTCTGGAATATAGACTACTAGATGAATTTCTGTCCCGACAGACCACGTCACTAACCTACAAGAAGATCCTCAATCATACGCCAAACACCTTAATCCAACTGAAGGAAAGGTGGGAGAAGGAGATGGGAGGCTTTAAAGAAGGGGAGTGGGAGGAGGCCCTGGTAGCCCCGAGAGAGGTAGCAATATGATCTGGGTTTAGCCTTATTCAGTTGCAGATCTTGCATCGCTTCTACTACACCCATACCACGATGGTTAAGATGGGGCGGGCAGAGAATACAAATTGCTTAAAATGGCTGTGGACAAATGTGCATGTTCCTGCACATCCTCTTGGTCTGTCCGGTGTTGCAAAACTACTGGGCGGCAGCGGTGAAATGCCTGGAGAATTTGGGAGGTGAGGGCATGAGTGTCTCTGCAAAGCAGTGTGTACTGAATATTTTGGGGTGAGACTGACGTTATCAGGGCTCAGTGGCCATGTTTGACAATAGGGCTGGTAGTGGGCAAAAGTAAGGGTGGGCGTAGTTGGCAGAGTACCACTACACGAAATTCTGCAGAATTGAACAAAAACTCTGTGAACTCCGCTCCGCAACTCTGTTCTGTCTCATCTCAATTAATAAAACAGAAACCTCACATACCCTTGATAAAATAAGAAGTAACTCTATCTTTATATGCAAAAATGCACATAGTCATCTCACAAAAGTGAAAATACAGCAAGCAGTGAGAGAGGTGATGATTTTGGTGTCCTCCCTAACCTAGTGAGAGAACCAAGCAGATGCCTTGAACACAAAGAGCACATCATGCTGAACGATTCGGTGGTGGTCCCATCCTCCTAGGACCACCCCAAGCACAGTTATGGGCAAAAATACAATCCCAACCAAAGGCCCTGCAAAGCATTATGGGACGAGATTTTAGAGGGCAGTGAATATTATAGTATCCAATATCAAAACATTCCTCAAGGGGCAGGCTCTCCGGGCTCAGCTGAGAGCTAATACTATAATATTCACTGCACTCTAGAATCTCGCCCCATAATGCTTTGCTGGGCCTTTGGTTGGCATTGTATTTTTCCCCATAACTTTGCTTGGGGTGGTCCTAGGAGGATGGGACCACCACAATCGTTGAGCATCATATGCTCTTTGTGTTCAAGGCATCTGCTTGGTCCTCCCCCTAGCTTAGGGGGGACCCCAAAATCATCACCTCTCTCATTGCCTATTTTTCAAAGCTCACTTTTGTGAATTGGTTGTACGCTTTTTAGCATGTAAAGGTAAAGTTGTTTTACCAAAGGGTTGTGGGTGCAATAACTAACTCTGCTATGTGGTAAAGTCGGAATAATCAAGCCCCAGATTTAGAGTCCTGTAAACAGAATATGCACTGGTTCATGACAGCAGAGCATGTTATGCAACCAGATCTAGACACCACAGGCACACCCTCCCCTAACAGGTTTCTATGCGCCAGGAGACTGACAGAGTGGGCAATGAACCTGGGCCTGTGCGATGTCTGGCGGACGTGGAACCCTTGAACCACTGAGTACACACACTCCTCCGCGGCCCACCACTCGCACGCGCGTATTGACTTGGTCTTCATGCCCGCTCCTGAATGTCGTGAGGTCTCCAACATCAGCACCCCCCCAGGGGCATCCCAGATCACTCACCGCTTCTTCTCAGTCTAGGGGACTCCGCAGGCACGCTATGTCCCATCTGGAGGCTGAATGCTTAGTTCCTCCCAGACAGCAAATTCTAGAAGGCGGTCGGGGACGAACTCCAACAGTACTTCCTAGCTAACCAAAACACGGTTCCCTCTTCAGGTACCCTCTGGGAGGCCGGGAAGGCCACCATCCACGACTTTGCCAGGGGCCAGCCTAAGGCTAAATGACAGGCACAAGACAGCCAGCTCACTCTTCTCGAAGCCGAGGTTGCCCGCCTGGAGCAGACCCCACCCGCAGCCTCGGGTGAAAAGGAGACAGCCCTCGCTCCTTAGAGACGAAATTAAGCAACTTTTGCTGGATTCAGCAAAGCTGATATGGAAGTCCTCGGTTGTCTGTATATAGTGATGGGGGGACAAGAATGGGAGAATACTCCATAGGCTGGCCTCGTACCCTATGGCGAACCGCATAGTCCCTGAGATCCAAGATCTAGCAGGTGTCACTCGTCGCACCCCAGTCTCCATAGCCCAGGCCTTCGCCGACTACTACTCCCGGCTTTGCTTGCCAGCCCGACCAGACACCCCGGCCCTCGCATTGTCCGAACTGGGACCGATCCAAATCCCCTGGCTACACGAATCAGAGGTGGCCAGCTTGGACCTCCCTATCAATGGGGAGGAAATAGGAGAGGCTATCTCCCTTGTAGCGGCCGGAAAGACTCCTGGGCCAGACGGCTTCCCACAAGAATACTACGCCTCATACCAGGACATACTTATTCCCCACCTCCACAACCTCTATGCTGAGGTGGCAAAGACAGGGAGGTTTCCACTTGAAACAGATGTGGCGACGGCGGTAGTCATCCCGAAGACGCAACCCCCCTCCCCTTCCTGCTCTGATTATCGCCCAATCTCTCTAGTAAACACAGAAATTAAAATATATGCGACAATCCTAGCCCAATGGCTAAGACCAGTTCTCGGCAAACTCGTTCACCCAGACCAGTGCGGTTTTATGCCTTCGCGCAGTATGAGACATTGCCTTCGACGCCTCCACCTGGCCTTGGCCCACCGACATCTGCTCTCTCCGTACCTGGCACTCCTGCACGTCAACTTCAAAAAGGCCTTCGATACTGTCGATTGGCTGTATCTGGAGGACGTGCTTGCTGCGGTAGGCCTGGGCCCTCATTTCCGTCGCTTGGTCCACATCCTTTACTTCCGACCCACGGTGCGGGTGCTTATTAACGGGGTCATTTCGGACAAATTCCCGATCAAAAGGGGAATGAGACAGTGTTATCCCCTTTTGCCCCTCCTTTTTGCCCTGGTGATGGAGCCACTGGCATTCCTCATTCGGGCCGAGGGGTACATCCAGGGATGGAGGTGAAGGGGCTCACATGAGGAACGGATCGCCCTTTACGTGGACCATGTCCTGTTCTTCTTAGCTGACCCTGCACGGTTGGGGCCTAGGTGCCTCCAACTCCTTTGCACCTTCGAGCGGGCATCAGGTCTGAGAATGAACCCTGCCAAGTCAACCTTAGTCCCCCTCCACATATCAAGAGACTGCTTCGACTGGCAATCTACCATCCCGATACGGCATCAGTCATTCAGGTACCTGGGTATCTGGATCGCGTTGCTCTCAAATTTGATGTGGTCACCCAACATCACACCATTGGTTAAGAAAATCAAGATGGACCTACATGGCTGGCAGGCTCTCCTGCTCAACCCTTTGGGGAGGATCGCCCTGTTTAAAATGATGATTCTCCCCCGCTTCCTCTACGTCATCCAAAACACCCCGTTCCACCTCCCACGAAATTGGTTGAGGGAACTGGACAGCCTGGCCACAGCCTTTCTTTGGGGGAACTCGATGCCTCTAATGGCCCTTGCGCACTGCCAAATACCGCCTTTTGATGGAGGCATGGGCATGACCAATCTCTACCGATACTACCTCTCAACCCGTCTGCTAGTCCTGCACGATTTGTTCAACGGTGGATGGTCTGACCCGGCCTACCGGGTTGAGTTAGAAGGGCTGGGGCTGTCCTGGATCCAAGCAATGCTAAATGGCGATCCGATACCTACTGCACTACCCACGGTGATCCAAGCGGTCTTACTGGCTTGGCGCGCTTCCCTGCACTACACATGCTGGGACACCAGACTCACACAGCAGACACCCCTCTGGCACGGCGCGAGACTCAGGGAGATGGGGGCACTGGAGGGTTCAGGAAATGGGATCTTATTGGTATTTTACAGTTGGGGGATGTATGGATGGGAGACCATATGCGTTCCTTCCAGGACTTGCGGGCCGCCTACTCCCTTCACCCATCTCAATTTTACAAATATCTGCAGCTCTGGCACGCTCTCGCCTCACACGTCTCCACAGGTTCTACACTTCCAGAGTTCAGTCCCTTGGAGGCCCAGATCATGATGGGTAATTTGGGAAAGGGGGGGTGTCGCGGATCTACCGATCACTGACCAACAACAGTCCGATTACACTCGATCCCCTTAGACACCGATGGGAGGCTTGGTTGGGCCCGTTGGAGGAAGAGGACTGGTGTGACGCCCTAAGGGCTCCTAAAACCATCACTATTTCAGCCCAGCTCTGTGTGGTTCAACTATAATATCTCCACTGTGCATATTTCACTCCTAGTCGCCTCAACCGGGCGGTCCTACTAACTACCCCATCCTGCACGCGCTGTGGATCAGATCCGGCAGACTTCTTCCACATGGTATGGGTATGTCCTCGTCTCGTCCCGTACTGGGACGCACTGGTTTCGGAACTGACCGACGTCCTGGGCTGGGAGGTGCCTCCTAATCCCCTGAACTTACTCCTGGGTGTTATGGACGGCCTAGACGGGTCCTGAGCGGACAAAACCTTTTTGGGTACAGCCATCATGGTGGCCAAACGGGACATTGCTTCCGCCTGGAAAAGTCCCACCCCACCCAGCATAGCCAAATGGCGCAGGGGCGTCGACTAGTGTGCGGAACAAGAGAAGCCACTGTACGAAGCTAGAGGGTGTCCAGCTAAGCATGGTCGGGTGTGGGGCAAATGGTTGGGTCAGGTTGGTTAGGAGATATTTGCTACTGAGCGAGACACCTTGGTCTGGTTTAGCCCACAGTGTGCATTGTAAACAACTAATGAGACAGATATTACTGTATCAGGACTGTGATGAATTGTTGTGCTGTATGTACCCTTCACCAAAATTTAAAAAAAAAATGTTTACAAAAATGATTTACAAAAAAAAGTAACAACAAACGTGAGACATTTTAAAATACAGGCTTAACTAGAATTAGTTTAAACAATGAAAACGGGCAGAAAATGCATTTGCCTGAGACATTATTTTTGATAGATGTATGGAAAAGATTTTCATCACACCGCTCGCTACAGTATCATGTCTTGTGCTGATTGTGCGTTGTTCCATACCTTTTGGGTGTGTTGGAAGTAGCATTGTGGAACATATAGTGCAGTTATCTTGTGCATGTGGAAATGTAATATTTGAACTGTGGGGGAGGCTCTTGAGAGAGCTGTCTGAGCTGTGGTAGTGAGCGGAGCTTCCCCTGCTGCGTGTCAGAGAATAAATATATTCTTTGATAACCAGCATAGTATTGTTTTTATATTTGTCATGAATACAAACCACAAACAAATTTGTATACCTTCTGATCTGCTTCCCACCTGCCAGGCGGCATTTTCAGCAGTTTCATCATCCATATGTGACCCTGTCTCTAATACCGATCCTGATTGATGCTGCTCTTAATGCTCTGATGAGTCTTCAACTTGAAAGAGCCGCGTGCCCCACAGCTACTGCTATGTAGTGCTATGAGGAATCAGCAGTGAGACGGGCAATGTGCTTGAGGTGCTGCATCTCTTGGGGTGTTTGAGAGAGGACAGTTTGGAAAATATCAACCTGCTAAAGTATCATAGCCTAATTATCCAGGCCAAAATAATAGGGAACTATATAGGTAAGTATACATTTTCCATTCTTAGCTCCACATCTCAGTGCCTTCAAAACATATATATTTTCATGGTACAAATAAGTGGGGTTACTATTATGAACCAATGCTAGTATAACTAGTATAAGTAAAGAGCAGCAAGCAGCCCCCGAGACGGACCTCTATCCGCTGTCCACTCCTAACTCCCACTTCGATTCACAGGTCCCCTCACATTCGAAGGATATCATTAGGAATTTTGCCCAATGGAACCTAGATAGGATCCCACACACCTTCCATTTTGCAACAACACAAAAGAACATTCTTAAAAACCTTCAGGAAGGGCTCAAAAACAACACTACTATACAATACTTAGTAGAAGAATTCAAGGAACAAACTATGCTCAAGATATACTTTTCTAACAAAAATATAGACAATATAAAAGATGAGAGAAGAAGTTCATAACCTGACAATACACAGGTGTTTTCTTGCTACCTGGACTGGACTTATTCTCAGACCAACGTCATCAGAACCAACATTTTGTGTATCCTAAGATACCATTAAGAACACTATTCTCCTCCTGTGCAAATTGTCACCTGTCAGACACTGTAGGAACACTAGTCCCATTCAGCCTCAGAATAGGATTCACATCAAAGAATGGTGCATCTGTGTCTTCATTCTCACCGAAACCATAGGCTCTCTCTGACAACTACAGACTGATGCCCTATTGAGATTCCACACTGAATCGTCATTCACAAAAACAGCCCCATTAAACAACATGGTCACTCTAAGTGGATTCAACCGATTTGAATTATTGTTCTGCCCCTGGTGAGTAGTATCACTCGCAGCCAACATCCAGCACCTAGATTACCATCTAAGTGCCTTTTACTCCTTCTGCTCAATTCCAAACCCATCTTCTGTTTATACTTATTCACTCTCAACTGCACCTCCTGAAGAGTGGCATCTTGAACCTTCTTGGTAACCCTGCTGTTTTCAACTTATTTTTCAGCCACCATGGGGCCAACTGCATGTTGGGTTAGCAGCCTCTCAATAACTCTAATCGGGAAAAAACTTTAACAGAATTGGGGGTAGTCCGATAAGAAAGTAATGTGACCATCATGGTCTTGCACCACTCCAAGCCTCCACTATCCACCAATTGCACAGATTCTTTGATTAGACAATTGAAATGTTCTACCTGGTATCCTCTTATGAGTCACACAACATCACTCCAAATACTTCCTGAACTTATCATGGGTAAACTGTGGACCATTGTCTGAAACCACAAACTCTGATATTTATTCTCTGAAAAACATATCTTTTAAAGAATAATCATCACTTCCAAAGTCACACATTTAGCCAATCTCATTTCTGGCCATTTGGAAAAATAATCTACGAGAACTATGGTGTATGTTTCTTTCCTAATTGTTGCATGGAATGGACCCAGAATGTCAAGTCCCAACTTCTACCAAGGTCCTTCTGGACGTGCTACCAGATACATGTTGGAAAGTGGGTTATTAGTAGTGGTAAATATGCATCTACCACTGGCAATAAGGCCACTAACATAGTCTAGGGCTCAGTACAGGTCTCAGTAAATTATTCCCATGCTCAACCCTGGGCAGCTTGGCTATGAGCAGGCAGGCTTAACTTAGGAGACAGGTATATAAAGCATTAAAAAACAACCTAGTAAATAATTAAGACACAACACACAATATAAACCCAACACCAATTAATGAAAATTGGAAACATTTTTATCTTTAAAATGACACCAAAATGACAAAAATCCAATGTAGGGAACCGGAGATGTGAATTTTTAAAGAATAAATACTTTCTAGCACTTAGAAACCTATAGCTCCAATGTGGGACATCTGGTCGCGCTTGATCGGGACAAAGTCAAACTTTAGGCAGACCGTGATGGATCCCTGCACGGATACACTGAGTGGGAGGGCCCGGTCAAAATTTTACCTTCGGACTTAGAAACGTTTCTGCAGCTTTTTCTGCCAGGGTCCCTCGATGCTCTTCACCATTCCGGATTCGGTGAGGGTTCGCTGGCTTGACTTTCAGGGAGCAGTCAAACTGTGGAAGTCGGACCTCCGGAGCTCTTCAGCGGGGCGAACCTGGAATTCGAGCCAGGTCACGGTTGAAGGTAGCCGGCGTGGCTCTCGCGATTAAGTCGTCACCTTATGGAGCTTTTTTCCAAAGTTGTTCCAAACTTCTGGAACTTCTTCCTGAAGTTCCTCTTGAGGGCCCAAAGTGTCACAAACACAATCCAAGGGTCTGGAAGCTCCAAGATGGTCCTTGAAAGTCTGGGACCACAATCTCAAAATGCACCTGGACAAAACCTGCAAAAGTCCACTGGACGCACTCTAGGCAATGGACTCTTGGTGGTGATACTGCAGGTGAGCTCTTTAGACCTATAGCTTGCAGGGAGTCCACTCTTTATTCCTTCAGAAGCAAGGTACATCCACAGGGCTGTAGTTCCAGATAACGCAGCAGGCGCAGCCAGTCAGAATACAGGGCCTGGTGGTGCAAATCAAGGATCCAGCATGGCAGTCCTTCTCTGAGTTTCAAGTAGCAGATCTGAGAGGCTCTGCACCTCTCACATATTTATTCAGTGTTCTCTGGGGTCAAGCAGGAAAGCACTCCTGTCCAATGAGGTGCAAGGCAACACCCCAGAGCATGACCACTTCCTCCACAGTGTGGCATAATCTTCTCCCAGAGAGCACTATTCCTCCAAAATTCAACATGGTTGAAATCTCAGCAGAGCATGAAGCATAAAATCCAACTCTCAGTATGGCTCATTTCCACAACTCTCCACCCCCTAACATCTGCAGATCCCTGTCTTAAGCCTCCCATCTGGATGGGGCTAGATGGACCTGGCATTTCCTGCCTGGCCTATTCCTCCTTTGAAGCTTCATGCTTTATGACCCCTTCCCCCTGATCTGGCATTCCTGTGTAGCAGAGCCCTCACCACCAGAAAGCCTCTCCCTGGGTGAGCCACTTATCACTTCATCAAAGCAGCCTGGCTAATCCTGTTAACCCTGACCAATCAGGGAAGATTACAGGAAGGCTGAATTTTGGCTTACAGACCAGAAATTCTTGTAACTTATTTTCTGTACAATTTAGGATAAATTCAACAATAGCATATTGTTGGATTTATCAATGCCAATCTCCTAAATTCTTGAATGATATTTATTTAATTCCTAGCAAAATCTATGCATTCATAAACTATTGCAATGTTATCCTATGTGGCTGGGGTGCTGCTACAATGGGGAAAATGAAATATACAATTTCTTCCAACACCAGGGCATATAAAACATCTTTTATAAGGGCCCTGCTTATATTTACATGACCTCCCACTCCCTGGAACACCTAGGGAAGACCTTGGAGGTTCTGAATATGCAACAATTTTGTAGATTATCCTTTTTTAAGTACCACTACCACCAAAGTCGAGTTTGCAGTGAATTTACTTTTAAAAGCAGTGATGCAACACAGGGCTGCTTTTAAGATGACCTTAGGTGCTCAGCAGTGCACACACGCAAGTGCAGAAAAGGCTGCTGGCCCCTGAACTACATTGCCCTATACATACTAGGGACGTATAGGTAGTTTTAACCCCCCTGCCCTATTATCTATTAGGGACTTATAGGGTAGGTCATGTCAATTGTAAGTGTACCCTAATATATAGTGCACCATAATGCATGTGGGTGTTTTCACTTGCGTTTTCAACATAGCACTAGCCCTGGTGAGCAGAGCCCAGGGCACTCACAGAGTCAGGAAACCAGCATCCAGGGGTCTCAAATGGGGCAAGAAGTGGGGGATACTACAAAGAGGTCTAACAATAAGAGGGTGCAACACAAGGCTTGGTTGACCTATCACTTTAGTTGCCAAGTTCACAGTCCCTTAAAAACTTGTCAGTCATCTCATCTAACGAAAACGGAGCACGCACGGAGATTTTTGAGTCCCGGCATCTGGGCCATAATCGATTGTAGTGGCAAAAACGGCAATAAAAGCGGCAATAGTAGCGCAGTATAGGAACAAGCCTACCTTCTTAATCAAGCAGACCATCCAAACAAAACAAGGTGCCTGTGATCCTCAACAAAGGGCATTTTTTTTGGGATGGTTTTTGCTATCTTTTCGAATATGAAACAACAAAGTTGCATCTCCTGGTTAGGAAATGTCCCCCTGTGCACAGCTGTAGATCCCAACGCGTGGGTGAAAGTTTAAAACAGAAATACTCGTTCCAGTTAAATGGGTTGAGAGTTGATGTTTTATTCACATCAATCGATAAAGTTATATATCTTCAATGGTGTCTGTATTTGATAAACCATTCCATTAGAACATATGCATATTGTTACATCAATCCCGATGCATTTCGGGCAACGGTGTGCCCTTCGTCAGGGGAAAACATCTAGAAATAAGAACAGAAAAAACAGCGCTTACAAGAAGTAATCACCCAAGATGGATGAATAATACTGTCATGTACTTGGCCAAAACAAGCCTTGTATCCCACATGCGTAACCAACCTAGAAGGTGAAAAAATAATAATTCGAACGACGTGCAGTGGTGAGGTACCCTCGTGATATAGTGAAAGATGCAGCAATGAACTGTGACGCGTCTTAGAGCGAGTGTCAACGAGTTGTGATCAACAAGTTATAGAGCCCAAAAGTGACGAAGAACATAAAACAAAGAAGTGACAACATGCATTGACAAGAGAATCCCGTAAATCCCGGCGTACACTGATAAAAATTGAGTAAGTACGAAAATCTTACGAGCCAGTAGTTCGTGAATACACGTTGTCCCCCTAAATGGACAACAAACCAAGGTAGGTAAAAGTGACTGGCGGCAAAGCCGGCACGCATTAAAAGCAAGCGTAACAGGTTGAGAAAGTACTTACAATGGAGCGCGGGTTAATCGCGATTCATTACGAAGAGAGTCAAAAGCGTGTGCTCTAAGTCGAACGGTGTGTGAGTAAAGTGCACAAAGTATGAACATGAACGGAAGTCATGTGACCCGAACGTGCGTTGTGTGCGTTAGTTAGAGATCATGCTGAAAACAGGTGCCATCTTGGAGTGGAGTCTAATTGAAATAACAAAGTACTGCAGTACTGTGTGTTGAATGGACGGGGTGAAGGCAGTGTAAAGGACGATAAAAAACATGCAAGAAATTTTTAAAAGTAGATGAATACAAGTGAAAATAGAGGCGTCCATGAAAAAGTAGAACAATCATGTGAGTGAACTTGTAAAAAAATGTACAACGTGGGGCACAAGAGTATTCAGGAAATAAATGGCATAATGAGCTACAGTTTATAAATAACACAGGAATTCCAACCGGTCATTTAATCCATTCGGTTGCATCGTGTTCAGAAAGCGGATCCAGTGATTCTCTCTCTGCAATAATCTACTGTTGTTATCAACGCCTTCTTTTTATCCACCACTTCTAGGACCAAGAATTTTAATTGACAAATGTTGTGTTGTTTGTCCAGGTAATGTGCAGCCACTACAGATTTCACATTTTTTGTACGTATGTTGCTTTTATGTTCAAGAATACGTATTCTGATTCTTCTCGGTCTTTCCAACATAGCCCAAGCCACATGGGCATTTCAACAAGTAAACAACGTTAGATGTGTTGCACGTAGCATTGACCTTTAACTTAATTTTGGTGCCTTTCATTGGATGGGTTATGGTGGAACCCTGTATAATATTGTGACAATTGCTGCAATTGTGACAAGGTAGCGAGCCTTTGTACATGGTCACGGGTGTGTTATCAGGCGGTCTAGTCAACACTTCCTTTAAGTTGCGTCCTCTTGTGTAGGCGAAGATGGGTTTGTTCATAAATAATCCCTTGAAGTCTGGTTCCAGAGTTAACATTGGCCAATGTTTCATTATGATGTTTCTAAAACGTTGACTCATCGTGGAATATTTAGATACCATAACTACTCGGTTCTGAACTCGTTTGTGTTTGACCTTCAGGAGGTCCATTCTATCCCTGTTAGCACATCTTGATCTGGCTTGTTCCAGGATTTCCGTAGGGTACCCACGTGCTTTAAACCTGGTGAGCATGGCATCAGTTTGTAACAGACATTGGTCAGGATCCGATACAATGCGTTTGACTCGCAACAGTTGTGAGTAAGGTAAATTGTTTTTCAAACTAGATCTGTGAAAGCTGTTAAAGTGCAGGATGCTGTTTCGATCCGTGGCTTTACGGTAGATATTGGTAACCAGTTTATCATGTACTCTTTGGATTTGTACATCCAAAAATGTTATAGTGTCTTGTTGATCTTCAAAGGTAAATTGAATGCGGTCATCAATGTGATTAAGTTGTTCGAGAGCCTGTTGTAATGCAGTGTGTGGACCTGTCCAAATTATAAAAATGTCATCGATGTATCGTATGAAAATCTTTGTGTGTTCTTGCCAAACACTGGTGTTCTGGTGTTTTATGTTCTTCGTCACTTTTAGGCTCTATAACTTGTTGATCACAACTCGTTGACATTCGCTCTAAGACGCGTCACAGTTCATTGCTGTATCTTTCACTATATCACGAGGGTACCTCACCACTGCTGGTCGTTCGAATTATTATTTTTTCACCTTCTAGGTTGGTTACGCATGTGGGATACAAGGCTTGTTTTGGCCAAGTACATGACAGTATTATTCATCCATCTTGGGTGATTACTTCTTGTAAGCGCTGTTTTTTCTGTTCTTATTTCTAGATGTTTTCCCCTGACGAAGGGCACACCGTTGCCCGAAATGCATCGGGATTGATGTAACAATATGCATATGTTCTAATGGAATGGTTTATCAAATACAGACACCTGCTCCTCCCTCCCACCTCCCCATTTATGGCGGCCGCTGGGCAGCCGCACAGCGGACGTGCGCAGCGGGCGCGCCTAAGGCAAGACCGTCTGCGCCCGACCGCGCCGGGACCGCGCCCAGCGCCAGAACCCCTGGTCCGGGCATCCCCCGCGCCCGCCACATCAACAGACGCCGATACGACGCCAGCACCCTCCACGCACTCAACCCCATAAAAGATCACGCCTGCTACCTGGCCACCCCGAAGCGCACCCAAGGGCCCTTCACCTGCCGGAACTGCAGCTTCGCCAGCACCCGCCCCGCCAAACCACCGCCCAGGAAAGAACCCAACTACCTCAGATGCATCCTCCTCAACACCCGCTCCGCCCGCAAACACGCCATCGAACTCTGGGACCTTCTCGACTCAACCTCCCCAGACGTCGCATTTCTGACGGAGACCTGGCTGAATCCCGCTCAGCCCCCGACATCGCCATTGCCATCCCGGACGGCTACAAGATCACCCGCCGGGACCGCACCAACGGAGTCGGAGGAGGCATCGCCATCGTCCACAGGAACACCCTCAGAGTCTCAACCAACACCGACGACACCCTCAGCACCGCCGAACACATGCACTTCCAGATCCACACCGATCCCAACACCACCCTCAGAGGAACCCTCATCTACAGACCCCCGGACTCCCGACCACAGTTCAGCGGATTCTATCGCTGACTTCGTCAGCACACACGCCATCGCCTCCACGGACTACATCCTCCTCGGGGACCTGAACTTCCACCTCGAGAACAACAAGGACACCAACTCCACCACCCTGATCGACAACCTCGCCACCCTCGGACTCAGACAGCTCGTGACTACACCCACCCACGCCGCCGGCCACACGCTAGACTCCATCTTTTCCGCATGCCCACACGTCTCCTTCAACCACACCTCCGAACCCCACTGGACTGACCACCACTGCATCCACTTCACCTACAGGAAGCCAACCACGCACCACCGCACCGAACAAATGCCTCGCCGCTGCTGGAGCAGAGTCACCGAAGACCAGCTAACCACAACCCTCGCCCTGAGCCCACCCGCCAAACCCTCCGACCCCGACACCGCCGCCCGCAACCTCAGACAGTGGATCGACGACTGCGCCAACACCCTCGCCCGCTCAAGAATCCGCCCAACAGCCACACCAGCAAGAAAGCCACCTGTTTCACCGAAGACCTCCAGGCCTCCAAACGAACATGCCGAAAACTGGAGAAGATCTGGCTCCACGAACGGACAGCGGACAGCTACGCCGCCCACAAGAGCGCCACCCGCAGTCACCATCACCTCATCAGATCCGCCAAAAGGGCCTCACTCAAAGACCGCCTAGACAACAACGCACACAACAGCAAAGAGCTCTTCAACATCGTGAAGGAACTCTCCAACCCCAGCTCCAACACCAACGACATCCCGCCGTCGCGAGACCTGTGCGACTCACTGGCCACCTTCTTCCACCGCAAAATCGCCGACATCCACGACAGCTTCAACACCACGACCGCCCCGGCAACCACCGAGACCACTGCCCCCACAACCACCAACCGCCTGCTCTCCTGGACCAACATCAACGACGAGGACACCAGCGAGATCATGAACACCATCCACTCCGGCTCACCGCTAGACCCGTGCCCTCACCACGTCTTCAACAAAGCCAGTACAGCCATCGCGCCCCATCTCCGGAAAATAATCAACATCTCCTTCGAGACAGCAACCTTCCCGGAAAGCTGGAAGCACGCCGAGATCACCGCCTTACTCAAGAAACCCAAGGCAGACCCCAAGGACCTCAAGAACTTCCGACCCATCTCTCTGCTCCCGTTCCCCGCGAAGGTCACCGAGAAAATCGTCAACAAACAACTGACCCGCTACCTCGAGGAGAACAACATCCTGGACCCTTCCCAGTCCGGCTTCCGCAGCAACCACAGCACCGAAACCGCCCTCATCGCCGCCACCGATGACATCAGGACCCTGCTAGACAACGGAGAAACAGCAGCCCTCATCCTCCTGGACCTATCAGCCGCCTTCGACACGGTCTGCCACCACACACTACGAACACGCCTTCACGACGCCGGGATCCAAGAGAAGGCCCTGGACTGGACCACATCCTTCCTCTCCGGCAGAACACAAAGCGTCCGCCTCGCCCCTTCCGATCCAAAGCCACCAAGAACATCTGCGGCGTACCCCAAGGCTCCTCCCTCAGCCCAACGCTGTTCAACATCTACATGGCACCCTCGCCCACGTCGCCCGACAGCACAACCTCAACATCATCTCCTACGCCGACGACACCCAGCTGATCCTCTCCTCACCAAAGACCCTCACACCGCCAAAGCCCACCTCCACGAAGGAATGAAGGCCGTCGCCGAATGGATGAGTACCAGCCGCCTGAAGCTGAACTCGGACAAGACGGAGGTCCTCATCCTTGGTTCCAACCCTTCAGCATGGGACGACTCCTGGTGGCCAACATCACTGGGAACAGCCCCGACACCCACCGACCACGCACGCAACCTAGGGGTCATCCTCGACCCCACCCTCTCCATGACTAAGCAGGTCAACGCCGTTTCCTCATCCTGCTTCAACACCCTCCGAATGCTCCGCAGGATCTTCAAGTGGATCCCCACCGAAACAAGAAAAACAGTCACCCAGGCCCTCGTCACCAGCAGGCTGGACTCACGGAAACGCCCTCTACGCAGGAACGACGGCTAAGCTCCTGAGACGGCTGCAACGCATCCAGAACGCCTCTGCACGTCTTATCCTCGACATCCCCCGATGCAGCCACATCACACCCCACCTGAGAGACCTGCACTGGCTCCCTGTCAACAAGAGGATAACCTTCAAGCTCCTCACCCATGCACACAAAGCACTCCACAACTCCGGACCAGCCTACCTCAACAGACGACTCAGCTTCTACACCCCCACCCGCCAGCTCCGCTCCACCAGCCTCGCCCTCGCCACAGTCCCCCGCATCCGGAAAACGACCGCCGGCGGCAGATCCTTCTCCCACCTCGCCGCCAAGACCTGGAACACCCTCCCCACCAACCTTCGGCAGACCCAAGACCTACTGGCCTTCAGAAGACTCCTCAAGACCTGGCTCTTCGATCAGTAGCAGCACCACCCCCCTCTTCCCCCAGCGCCTTGAGACCCTCGCGGGTATGTAGTGCGCTTTATAAGTGACATGATTGATTGATTGATTGATTGAAGATATATAACTTTATTGATTGATGTGAATAAAACATCAACCCTCAACGCATTTAACTGGAACGAGTATTTCTGTTTTAAACTTTCACCCACGTGTTGGGATCTACAGCTGTGCACAGGGGGACATCTCCTAACCAGGAGATGCAACTTTGTTGTTTCATACATCACGCACTTTGAGGACTAGAGAGTGAATCCCCAGTAGCACGCTACATTGAACTTTTTGAACACCTAGGTAGTGCGTGTCTTATCCTTTTTATCTTTTCGAATATAGCACGTGGACCATATCCCTTACCGGATTTATGATTTGAAGGGATGAGCAGCAATATACCGTGACAGATATTTACTGTCACAATTTTGGAAGAGTGGTGAGATTCCCCTTCCAACTCTTTGATTTTATGCCTGTGGAGAATAGATATCTGGAGGAAATTATTCCCCGTTAGACAGCCTATACGTTCAGATTGCGATAAAAGTGCTGGGATACTATTTTACTTAAGCCTGAAGAAGGTGGTTGGACCTGCTTATACCACCGAAACGCGTCGCTTCTTGGTCTTTTTAAAAAATAATTCTGTGTAAACCACATGGTTTCTTTTTGGATATATTAAGAGAAGAATATTACCAAATGTTGAATTGATCATTATTGTTGGTCTTGGAGTCATATAAATTGACTTGCACTTTCTTCTATATATGTTTTTTTATATTTTGTTTTGCATTATGAAAAATCTTTGATGAAATTGTAATTTTAACATTCTGAGTGGTACCTTTTGAAAAAAATGTACATTGTTTTTAAACTACTGTATAAGTTTATTAAATAAACATTTCCATATTGGGCTTTTTGGCTACTGTTATACTCTCTAGGTGATCGGTTGTTTTTGAATGTGGTGAGTGAAGATTCTGGTATGCTATTGAGGTATTGTAATGAAGGTAAATTAGTCCAGTAGCCGAGATGTAGATCAATGAAGAAGGTTTATTGATGCAGTTCTTAGGTGGTATTGAAGATAGATATAAATCATAAGGTGAGCCCCACCAGGAGCAGCTTCCTTGCTGCTCAGCCCATACTCTCAACTGACACACCACAACCAGGCATCCCAACATTCCATTCCCTCACCATGCACACCAACATTCCACAGCACATCCTCACTGGCTGAGCAGCAAGGGAAAGGAAGCAGGAAAGATGCATTGCACTGGAAACCAGATACCACTCATCTTCCCCCTTTACAAATCAGCAACAAAGTGATAAATCAAAAGTAAGCATAGAAATAGCATAAGTAACATTGTTGTGAACATGCTGCCAACAACGTAATGTAAACTAGACAACACAAAGCATTTCATGGGAAGGCAATCAATAAATACATAAGATGAAATAAAATAAAACACTAATAAGGAAGGAGAAGACAATGCAAAGATAAGTGAATAATGAAATGACACACATCTTCCCCTTTTTCGGAGCAAAACATAACAAGAAAAAGCAAGATACAAACCCTGGTTTATAACAGATAAAAATTTTCATATTAAAGGCTGAAGGAGAACAAGATATTTGCAAAAACACTTAAAAGAGGAAGAAAAAGTGAGAATAAAGCATAATTCTCACCATACGCGCAGCAATACAAACACAAGCAAAAATACGAACACAGGACAAAATGTCCAGAGTACACCAGTACACACCAGTTGGCCAGACAAGCATGTAGATGATAAACAGCGAACGCCAAAATGAAAAGTAAAGAACAACCAGGAAAGACAAAAGGTACTCCCAACAAAAGAAACCAAGCAGGAGACTCATACACGCACACATAAAGAAAGGTGAAAGATAAACCCGCTAGAAGTACCTACAATAATGAAATTTGAGGAAAAACCTCAAATGCCAGACTATCCACGCACAATACTTTTGCGCAAAGGTAGAATAGAACCTGACAGAAATAAATAAAAATCACAGCAGAAGATCCCAAGCACAGGAACTTTGTAAACCAAATACTGTAGAGTAAAATATAATGAAAATGTAGGTGACAAATCCACACACATTAAATTGCACAGGGGTGGAAGGTCACATAGCTAGAAAGCTATAACAACGCATACTTCAACTAGAGGAAATTTCCTGCGGAAACTTGTAAGTAAAGTACTGTAAAAATAAGGAATCATGCAGGGAAAACTCAAGTGACGAGTCCACACACAAGAATTGCACAGGTGGAAAGTCACATAGCCAAAGGCTATTATTAAGCATACCTCAATCAGGAAAAGTTCTCTTAACTAAACTTGTAAACAAAGTACTGTAATGTAAAATATCATGCAAGAAAAATGTAGGTGACGTGGAAAGTCACATAGCCAAAAGGCTATTATAAATCATACCTCAAACAGAGAAATAATTCTCACACGGAACTTTGTAAATGAATTACTGAAAAGTAAATATCATACAGCAGGTGAAACAGTAATAAGAGGACCACAGATTACTTTTAAAAAGGTAGATGCAAGTTCCTATGAAGCATATGTAGCACTGTTTAAATTGCGTGACTCGCCACGTGTGTCCAGTACACAACACATTGCTGACACAAGTACGCAGTCGCAGAAAATCCGGGAGAAGAGGAAAACACACCAGCTCCATAGTGACTTTAAGGCAAGACATGTTGCTTGAATAACATGTGGCAGGAAGGCGGAAAACACAGCAGTACCTTTATGTTGAAGAATCCCCCTTTTTAGAAACTTCTAAAGTGCTGCATGTCACGTTGAAGCAGCTGTGCGTCCCGCAACAGCAACCAGAAACAAAGAAGCCACTCGCAGACCGAGGAGGAAAACTACAGAGCTTGATGTGGGAAGCAAGCCGACGACGTTAAAAAAAAAAACTTTATTGAAGCAGACATGAGACGAAGGAACGTGGTTGGCAGAGGAATCTTCAATAAGCCGCATAATAGGGAAAAAACGGTGTTGGGACAATCCCAAGATGGCGGCACGCACGGTGACGCTGAGCCGGATGGCTCACAGCGCATGCGTGCATGCAGGCAACCAGCAGCAGCACTGAATAGCGTGGAAGCAACGACGAATCCTCAGGGGATGGAGTAGAGCTCGCGCGCTCTGGAGAAGACACGTGCATAATTTTCAAATATAACGCTGTGGACCAACTGCCAAATGTTAAGGGGCTGCCAAATAATTGAAATTTGTGTCGTAACAACAATACGAAGGCTGATCACAACAGTGGTGAAAAGTAGGAACAAACACGCACAGCGCCAGTAAATCTTCACACGGCAGTTGAGGCAAATATATGCACAGATCAAAGGTGGAAAAACGGATGCAATCCAAAAGTAAACAGAAAGAAAAAGGTTCTAAGGCAGCATGGCAGGCAGGTAGCAGGACAAACAAGCAGCAAGAACTTGTCGCTCTTGTGGGAAACTGCACTTCTGGAAACACTGTCCCAAAGAGGCAGGGCGGGGATAACTGTCCCTAATGAGCAGGAGAGGAAGAAGGAAAGTAGAGCAGGGACTGGCACACTAAGGTTGGGGCGACCAATGTAGAGGTCACTGGTGGGGCCCAGGGGTGCCAGTATGCTTTTAAATGCGTAGCTTGTAGTTTCAAGAAGTTCATTACCTTGAGTTTCTTCAGACTTCAAATTTCAGTAGTTCATCAGGTGACACACGCAGGTCCTTTTCCAGATCGTCGCCTAATGTAATGAAGGTAAACTAGTCCAGTAGCCGAGATGTAGATCAATGAAGAAGGTTTATTGATGCAGTTCTTAGGTGGTATTGAAGATAGATATAAATCATAAGGTGAGCCCCACCAGGAGCAGCTTCCTTGCTGCTCAGCCCATACTCTCAACTGACACACCACAACCAGGCATCCCAACATTCCATTATCTCACCATGCACACCAACATTCCACAGCACATCCTCACTGGCTGAGCAGCAAGGGAAAGGAAGCAGGAAAGATGCATTGCACTGGAAACCAGATACCACAGGTATCCCAAAGGGAATCTTTTTTAGACTTAGAGTCATCTCATCTAAACCAGGAAACCAAAAATATTCATAGATATGCCTCTTTGATGCAGACATGCCCATATGTCCCTCAGGACATTGGAGTGCAATGGTAAGTCTAAGCACATGGTGAGGAACAGCCATACCCCCCTCTCATAGGCACAACCTCCAACATGCCAGTTCACCCTGAATCTTAGGAAATGATTTAATTTTGCCGCTCAGCTTCCTCTTGTCAGACCATCGCATCTTCAAGTACTTTCAAATCCCACATAAAATCTGATCATCCCAAAACTCTCTGACTCATTCCTCATTTTAACATAAACTGTTCATCATAGTCACCACATCAGACACACTGAACACCACTTCACACTCCTGTTCTTCCTCTATCACAGACTCAACTGGTAAAGCCAGACCTGACATACAATTGGTCTGTTTGTTTCTTTTCCCAACAACATGCTCAGTGTCAAACTGAAAATTCTGCAGTCTGGCTGCCAACCTCGCTAGCCTGCCAGTCATTGTCCTTCTGCCTCCAGGAGAAAGTATATTAACTAGTGGTTTATGGTCTGTTCTTAAAACAAATTTAGTCCCCCACAAAAACATGCAGAAATGCTCAGCTGCCCTTGCACAAGCTAACAACTCCTTTTCTGTTGCGGAGTAATTACTTTTAGAATCCTTCAGTGCTTTTGAGCCATGTGCTACCATCAACGTTTTTAGATCATCAGTTTACCGCAAACCTGCACCAAGTTTACAACCATCTCCATAAACTATATTTTTTACGAATAACGAATGGGTTCAAGAACGGAGCATTCAAAACATCATACTTTTGCATTTCAAAGGCTTTCTTCTATCCACAACCTCGGGCAAATTTCAGGTTTTTCTTAAGCAGAGGTATGAGCTGTTCAAGTTTTATGGTATAGTTCTCTAAAATTTCGCATAAAATTCAGCAAGCCCAAAAAACAGCATGACTTGTGACCAGTTCCCCGGCTGAGACGCACCCAAAATTTCTTGTATATGGCCATTTTTTTGGCCTCATGTCCTCACTGGTGATAATGTTGCTTAAATACTCCACTTCATAGGCTCCGAAAGGACATGTTTTGAACTTCAAGGTAACACCTTCTTGGATAAGGCTTGGAGAACCATCTGTAACCAGAAATCATGTTGCTGTATATCTTTTCCAAAGACTAGAATAGCATCTTGGAATGCTATGACCCCTCAATATCCCGTACGGTCTTCTTTCTTATATGCTGGAATATGGAGGTAGCACTCACAAGACCAAAAGGCATTTGCCTAAATTGGTGCGTACCTTCTTGCATCAAAAATTCTGTTAGATGTCTAGAACTGTCTTCTAACACTATCTCATGATTGACCCTGGAAAGATCTAAAGTTGTAAAAACATGGCTGCCTTGCCATCAGTCAAGATCATCTTGTTCATATCAGGCAGTGCCCATCAATCCATATTGCATCATTAATGCTGCGCCAATCTACACAAAAAGTTCACCCAAAGTTGAAAGCATGAAAAGGGCTTTCCATGTTGAAGATTTACCAGCTCTAACGCTCTCTTCTCTCAAAGATTGTGCAAAATTTCTTTCAACATATCAATGTAGGACAGCAGACCGTTACAAACTTTGGGGTGTATTTATAATTTTTCATGCAATGCAGCAAGACACCTTCCTATGCTGTGCTGTGAGAAAGGGAGAGGGCAGGAATGCACCATGGGCCCTATTACACATAGAGTGTACTTTCCCTGTTTGTGTCACGGCGCACCTTAAAACTGGTGAGCAGGGAGCAAACAGGGAAAGTGCACCCTATTATATTGAATGCGCTGCCCCCAGAGCAGCCGCAAAGTCGTGCTGCCCAGGGGCCAGCGTAGTCTAGTGAAAAACAGAGCAGCTTTGAAGCAGCAGCTCCGTGTTTCTCTGTGCAGGCAGCAAACCGCCTGCACTTCAAAGAGAGGAGAGAGATCCCCCTGCAGGCGGGTGAAGTGAGTGACTGCACCTGCCTGTAAGGGGATGTCTGGGGGGGTCCATAGGACCACCTTTCCCCCTCCACAGGGCTGCCATTAGGGGACGTACTGACAGTACATCACCTTTTAGGTGGAACACTGTCAAGGCGCTTCCTGACAGCTTCTTTGCCTCTGCGCCAGTGTCTATAATACGGCGCGGGTGCAGAGGCAAAGGGATTCCCTCATTTGCATGGGGCCACGCCCCCATGTAAATGAGGGAACACACTCTGGTGATAGCGCTGGCGCTATATGTGCACCAGTGCTATCTGTAGTACAGAAAGGGCACAAGCGTCTGCGGCCCTTTCTGTAATACCAAAGTGCCCCCGGGGGAGTGCAAAGTGAGCGCACTTTCCATAATACGTCCCCTTAGCTATCTAGATATGGCGCATTCCTGCCCTCTCTTTGCACTGGCAAATTTTTGGCTGTCTAGTGCCAAAGCAGACACCCTTGAACCATTGTTCAAGGGGGCCTGTATTGCAGGCATGATTGCTTTTGTGCAGGAAGGGATAACTTCCTGCACAAAACAATCCTTTGAGGATTTTTCCTCTTTCTGCATGTGCTGCAGAATACAGCACACATAGAAAGAGGAAAAAACGAGAATAAAGATATTTCTCCTCGTTACACCTCCCCTGGGACGTTATTCCCAGGTGTACCACTCAGTGTAAATCTGGGAATGCATCAAAATCCATGGATAGATGTGTGGGAACACCCACGCTCCACCCATGGAGCACATCCCTAAGGCAGAGTAGCGCAACGCAGCAACTTGTGCTGCCTTGCGTTACTCCAGATTAACCAAGCACCGCAGGGCCACACAAGGTCATCTTGCGTAGCTTGGTATATCTCAGCTAGGTTTTGAGTCACCCTTGCGTTACCTTGCGTGGCACAAGGGCCACATAAAAACTTTGATAAATATGCCCTATGTGTCTAATGGATATGGCTCCTACCGTCAGCCTAATACAATGTTTAAATCACTTATATTGGCTGAGCTTATCTGAAAAAAACGTCTTTAAAGTCCCTTTATAGACTTGAAACATGTGCATGGGTTTCTGATAACCCATCTTAACTAACTGTTTGGTCCCCATGTCTCATATCATCACAATCAGGGTCAATAACATAAACTGTGAGGTCTGCTCTAGGGTCAAGCCCAATTCCCATCTCTTCCTGGTGTGGCCATCCCAGAATAGCATCAGCAGCTCGTGAAATCTATGTTGGACAATAAATATCCCAGAACAATTAGGCGATGCCCAGTGTACCCCCGGTCCTTTATTGGTGGGTAGCATTTTCCTCCCTTCTCATCGTGTTAGAACTAAATCCAGACCAAGAATAGTCTACCACACGCATGAGTCTACTATCATTTGCACCTGCGTACCATCAAGTAAGATCAGGCAGTCTGGTAGAACCTTGTACCTCCTCTCTACTCCCACACAACATTGGGGTCTAAATAAACTTCCTCATCCACCTCACAGGACACCAAACTGATTCTTCTTCCATTGCATGCTTGTCCGAAAAGCCCCTTGCTGCTATACCTATTACAGAATTTATCAATTGCTGGAAAATTCTTTGAATTTCCCCTGTTACTATTACTACCCCAATTGTAGAACACAATTTTGGAGCTATGCTTCTCAGAATTTCCTTTGCCCTTTCTCGCATGCTTATCCTGCCTGTCTGTGTTGTTGATGATATTAACTTAAATAGCTGAACTATGAGGGCCTCAGATTGATGACAGCAGAAACTGACAAGTTTGAGGTAACCTATTAACGCTCCTGAATCTTTTTAATGTTAACCTGATCACTATTTGTTAGTATAGTGCTTGATCATAACCGATTGTTGCAAGCTCACGATTAGCAGCTTGTGCCCTGAATCCAGAAGCATAGCGACTGATTTATATGTTGGCGGTAAGGATACTACATCGTAAACTCGACAGAATATCCTTACCTCCAACATAATAATGGTCCACCCACCCGATTTAGATGAGGGCAGATCATAGGTTTGGCTACAGTGGTGACTACTACATCACTGCCATAGACAAACCTCTCCGACAGCCGAACAGAGTAAGGACAGAGGAGAAATGGCTATACGTCCAGCCACCCAATCAGAATTGGTGGACTTATAACCATTTTGTACAAAACATCACTGCAAGACAAACCCTGGCAGTGAGGGACAGTAAAATGCTAATAAAGCCCCCCCTTGCCATAGTAGAAGCTCCTAGGAGCATTACAATTTTTATTTTCAAAAAGATATCCCCAAACAGGATTTTCTTTTTGAAAATAAAAAAAAACTGTTTAGTGAAGGTCTGCTCATGCTGACACATCCATGCACCAAACAACAAAACGCATTGGCAGGAACCACTGTGATGGTGGTTCCTGCCAAGGTATTATGAAATTACCACCTACTTGGTGGTCATTTATAAATGTGGTGGGCAGTCCCTTCTCCAGGGGGACGGAGTGATTTACTCCGTCCCCCTGGCGGAACGACAGGCCATCCACCAACTTATAAATGAGGCACATAATCTTCAGTGCTGTCCCCTTTATTTTACTTCCTTGAGTAAAACTAGAAACGTTCCATTTCTGTATTTATCTGTTGTCCGTGCCTAATTTCCAACTCTTTAACTACATACTTAAAGGTGTCCAAGTTCAAATTAACAGCATTATGTAGTGCAGGCAACAACTTGAATTGCCTCAATTTGTCACTACCTAACAGTTCTTGAGTGAAGATAATTTTGACTGATGGGTACATTCTTCTTGCTCTAGTAACTCATCACCGGCTAGAAACACTTCGTGCCATACAACCCATTCTATTACGCTTTCCCCGGGAGCAGGAAAGAAAAAGAGTGGACTGAGTATGCTCAAAATGTTAAACACAGTATCATCTGTGATAAGGAAATAAAACAAAATAAAATAAGTAGTCACCGTTGTCAAAACGCGATCGTAACCAAAGTGTTTATGCCGCCGAAAAAACAGCAGATCAACGGGGTGTCCAATTACTTCACCATAGGTAAGGTAAGGGATTGCGGGTGACGACTGCGATGGGTGACATCATAGCCCTCACGAAAGAAGAACTACTCTCTTCATTGCAAGAGTTTAAAAAAGAACTTCGGGAAGCACTCAAGATGGACGTGGCCTCTTCTCTAGAAAACCTAAAGGATGATCTGAACAGTAAACTAACCTCCCTCCAGCAAGATGTGGACTCAGTAGGTACAAGAGTGGTGGATCTAGAAGCCAAAATACTTGATGTGGAACAGCGCACTAACCAATTAGGTTATCTCACTCAGTCCCTCCGCTCACAGTTACATGCTTCTCTTTTGAAGAACGAAGTCTTAGAAAACAGGTCCAGAGGTGACAATATCAGGATAAGAGGCCTGGAGGAAGGCGCAGAGGGGCTGGACCTGGAGGCCAATGTTATAGGTCTGTTCTCAGCGGTGCTTGGAGGGGCGCAGATGAAGGTCAAGCTGAAAAGAGTACTTTGGGCAGGGAAACCAATAACAGGGGTAAGGAGGCACCCACGAGATAAGTTAGCAAAGCTACACTCATTCAAGGTGAAAGAGGCCATTCTTTAGAGGGCCAGAAAAATGGACAAGATACATTTTCAAGGATCCTCGTGCTCTCTATACCAACATGTAGCTCAGGCAAGTCTAGTTCATTGTCAACTGTTCAGACCAATAACAGATAAACTCAGATGAGAACACATCAAATACTGATGGACCCACCCTTTGGCCCAGCCTTTGACCTTCACAACAAATCGCTCCACGTAACAGATCTTGCAGAGGCCATGGAGTTCCTAGAGATACCCAATCCTGAATTACAGCAAGCAGTGGAGGAGACGGGCACCTCAAAAAGAATCACAGCAGGATCTGGATCTCAGGGGGAGACTCCTTGGCTCTCCCAGCATCGCCCACGAACTCAAAGGAAACGTTGAGTGCAGACGGCTCTCATGACACACGCCAAACTTACACTCCAGATCATAAGTCTGATGGCATATCAATAGCAATCTATAAACTGTTTGAGGATTGTGAATAACATAGACAGCATCAAGCCTGACTCTCTTTTGAAAACATTTAACAATAGATAAGGCAGATCCACCTCAGCAACACTCTAGGGTGGTCACTGGGCCTTTCCTGAAGCATTAAATATTGTTTCATAATGGCCCTAACCATTTGTGCGAGCTGATCGCCATGGTAGCGGTCTGTGACTGGCTCGCCCAACATAATGTATCATCAAATAAGTGGTAAAATTGACTTGGGACCTGTTGTCCCATAGGTTTCTAATTTGGGGCTTTTGTTATTTTGTTTCCAGATTCATGGATGGCACTCTTTGAGGCACACAGAGAGGGGAATTGGAGGAGATACTGCTCTTACAGGGCTCCTGTGGGAGACAACAGGAGCAAAGGGGATATAGAGAAAAAGCAGAGTGGAAATAAGGCTATTTGGTAGGCAGAGACCCCATGAGCTGGAAATCAGGACAGTTCAGACACTAGGATGATCACCACGCTCTAGAGAAATGTAAGGTGCGCAAATTCCCCACTTAAGCACCACAAAGTTTGGAAGTACCTGCTAGATCAACAATATGACGTAGTGGCCATGCAGAGGACGCACCTCAAAAGAGTGGAGGACCACAGATCGAGACACAAACCCTACCCATTGGTTAATAAGTCCTCAGTATCCACAAACCACAATGGGATAGCACTGCTGTTTCATTCCTCCCTGAAATTTCAGTCTGAATGGTACATGACAGGCAAAGGGGGTGGGATGGTTTTGGTGAAGGGTTGTATTACGGGAAAATGATGTTCATTTGCCTCGGCTCATGCTCCTAACACGAATCAGGTACCCTTTGTTCACTCGCTACTAAAGCTGTTGGGGGAATTTGCAGAAGGTGGGATACTTGTGATGGGGGACTTTAATTTGACCTGGCACTCTGGAATGGACCATTAAGATCAATGGGGTCACCCTGTATCCCTTGGAACCTGGGTTAATAGTTATAAAGCTACAATTGGTTCCGTTGGGTAAGTACCACGGGGTACTGGTTCAGAACCTGATTATTTCTTTCACAATCAATACTAATTTTGTACTAGACCTTTATAAATGTACCACACCTCTGTAAGTTTTTATCAAAAATATATATATATATTTATTAAATTATTTGTTTTGTTTCTCTATTTTTCTCGCTAATTGTGTAAACAATTTTATACAAAAATATAATACCAATGGGGGCTGTCTGACAAAGAAAACACAATAACAAATGCACAGACAATTCAATGGGTGACTGTGGTGACATATAGTGCAAATGGGTGACCTTTCAAATTCAAACAATAAACAAGACATTAACATAAATTCTCCATCCTTTTCAGGTCTTTCACTTCAGCTAGTCCTATTTTTTAAAGTAATTGCTATAGTGAGCCAGGACATGAGGTGGTTGTACTTCGACGTTTTGACCCTGTATATATATGTGTTTGTAGCTACATCAAGTAGGGTCTTCTTCAGGACAAAATAAAAAGGAAGTGCGACAGCCTATTCAAAGGAAAACAAAATTCCTATTAGTATGGTGTGGAATAAAAAATGTACAATGTGTGAGCCGCCATACTCTTGGGGTACTCACCCTTGGTGGTTGGGAATTCACAAGATTAAATCTATTAACTCCTCTGAGCCCGGAAAGAGTTCTTATTCAAGGATCATCTGCAAAATTTTGAGTTTGCCAGTTACTTCCTGCATCCCTACATGTGTATAGCTACTACTCTATGCAGTTGCTGCATCCGTTACATGTACTTACCAGTCAACCAGCTTTTCAAACTTTAGCTGTGTACCTGTAATGAGAGGGAACGACTAAGTGTAATCCTCTCCCTTTAATAAAACAAGTCCACACATGGACTCCCAAAGATGACCCCTCAATGTACGGTCTTAGAGACTCACCCCTCTGGATGTGCTCGTCGGCCTCCAGGGGGTAATAGGTTCAAAATGTTAGTAGTATTCAGTCCTTGGAGATCGTCCTGTATAGATGCCAAAGTCCATCAGTGCTTGCTTCCCAAACCTCCTTAAATACTGGAGGCAACATGGACATACAATTAATTAACTAGGCGCTCAGCGGTGCAAAACTACATGCTCCCGCCTACCCGCATCCCAACAACAGTCACAGTCTCCTTACCGGTATTCTCGAGTGTCTCTCACCAACTCACGGTCAAGTGAGCTGTGGCCGATGTTCCCTGCTTAAGTGGATTGCTGGGACACCACGTGACGATGTCACATGGCCATGTGAGGTCTGCTGTCCGTGAGTGCTAACGTGGCGGCCATCTTGACCTCTGTTGCCCCGTCAGGATACACGTAAGTATGGAAGCAGTGCGGTGCAGCGGATGGTTACTACCGCAGCCCCAAGTGAAAGAAATCAAATTTCCTGATAGACTCATGTCTAGCAGAGGCTCGTGAGAATGTGAGCCGTGGCTGGAAATTCGTAATTCTATAGATCAGTGCTTACATCATGTGACAGTGTCACATGGTCAAAAGAGGTCTGACGCCCGTGACTAGAAACGTGGCGGTCATCTTAACCTCTGTTCCATCATATAGAGTGTAAGGGCTCAACGATGTGGCAAATGACTACTCACGCCCCGAATGGAACAAAACAATCACTAGAAAGATGTGTAACACCCGCTTGTGGTTGTGCGGGTTGAGAAGAACATTAGGGATTTTGCACACGTAAATGATAAACGTGGCACCCATCTTGACATCTGTTCACCCTCACAGAAAAAGATTAGACAAATACATGTCAGAGAGTCATATAAAAAGGTGTGACTGGGGCCTATGAATGATTTAATATATACATTCACAAGATTACAAAGTGGCGCATGAGCCAGGACCTGCAGCAGGGTTGTGTATATCAAGAGCATGTCCCTCTAAACATGACCCATTGCTGAATCGAATGGTTGAAAAACCACGGTGCAGCCGATTACCTGCAACCCGGTTATGTCATTTTAATGGTGGTGGCAGTTCGCAAAAAAGGTCGCATAACTAAGGGGTAGTATAAATAGGTCATGCAAGGCAGGTTTAGGGCAAAATTCAGTTACGTATCAGATATATGTCAGAAGGCCAGTTTGCCTATTCGTTTCCTCAACCTCATTTAAACCAGTACTTACTGAATCCAAGACATGTATCCACTTGCACTCCCTGGTGTTAAGTTTAGACTCCATGTCTCCTCCTCTCGGGTCTTGTGTCACTTTCTCAATGACCCACCACCTTAGGCTTTCCACTGAGTGTTTTTGTTCATGGAAGTGTTCCACCAGAGGCGCCCCTTGTGTCCCACATCTAATCCGGCTGCAATGCTGCAAGATGCGTTGCTTAACCTTTTTCTTTGTTTGGCCTACATAGATCCTATTGCAGGGGCACCTTATTGAGTATATAACCTCCTTAGTGTTACAGTTGGTATGATGGTGTGCTGTGTATGTACGACCCAAGTGATCAAAGTTCCTGCCTTCCGTGGTAAGATCCCAGGCCTTGCACCGCCCACACTTAAATGCCCTGCAAGTGGAGGGAGATTAAGTTGTGTGCGAATGCCAGAATTCTTCTCAGTTTTCAAGAAGGAACTCACCACAAAAACATTGTGATTATCAATCAACAGGACTTATAAAGTGTGACTAATCACCTGCGAGGGTATCCAGGCTCTAGGGCTGCTGCTGCGTATGGTTAAGTTGAACAGTCAGGTCTTCAGTCCCTTCCTGAACTCTGAAAGAGAGGGAGCTGTCCAGAGGTAGAGTGGGAAGTCATTCAGGGACTTTGCAGTGTTGCTTCAGCGGATGCAGGGGGTGGGTGCGAGGGAAAGTAGGTGGAGCGCAGAAGCCTGGAGGATTGGTAAAAGTTCATGCATTGGTTGGTCCTTGATCATGGAGGGCTTTGTAAGCGTGGATCAGCATATTGAATTGGCATCTCTTGTGGATGAGGAACCAATGAAGCTTCTTGAGATCGGGGGAGATGTGGGTCCGTTTGGGGAGGTCGAGGATGAGTCTGGCAACTGCGTTCTGAATAGTATGCAGTCTCTTCAGGAGGTGATTGGTGATTCCAATGTAGAATGGCATAGGAAATTATGTTCAGTCCATGGGATCTGACAATGTTAGCTGGGGGTTCATGTAGGTGTTAAAGAGAGTGGGGCTGAGTGATGAGCCTTGAGGGAAGCAGCAGATGATGCTCTTGGGTTCCGAGGTGAAAGGAGGTATCCGGATACTCTGGGTTCTTTCAGTGGGGAAGGAAGTGATCCATTTGAGAGGGTCACCTTGGATTCCAATGTGACGAAGCCTCTTGATTAGGGTGCGGTGGAATATGGTGTTGAATGCTGCTGAGAGGTCAAGGAGGATCAGTGCTGCAGTTTCTACCTGTTCAAAGAGGGTTTTGATGTCATCAGTAGAGTCGATCAGAGTGGTTTTGGTGCTGAGGTTACTGCGGAATCCAGGTTGGTAGGTGTCCAGCAGGTTGTGGTTCTGCAGGTGTTCGGTTAGTTGGTGGTTGATGGTTTTGTCAAGGACTTTGGTGGGAAAAGGGCGCAGAGAGATGGGGCGGTAGTTCTTGAGTTCACTGGAGTCAGTGGACGGCTTCTTGAGAAGGAGTTTTACCTCTGTGTGCTTCCATTCTTCGGGGAAGGTGACTGTGGTGATGGATGCATTGAGAATGGAGGTGAAGTTGCTGCTGATCTTTTTGTTTCTGGGTTAAACATGAGGTGGGGACAGGGGTCCATGGGGGTTCCTGAATGTACAGAGTTCATGATGGCTGTGGTGTTTTCTGTGGTGAGCTGCTCCCAGGCAGTGAGTAGGTGGTCGGGGTCAGTGTCTGTGGAAGTGAGGAGGGTTTGGGGACCGGTGGGTTGTGGTTCGAAGTTTTCGTAGATGGAGCAGATCTTGTCATGGAAGAAGTCAGCCAGGCTTTCCCAAAGTTCCTGGGAGGGGATGATAGTGTTTTCGGTGGCAGAGGGGTTGGCACATTCTCTGACGATGTTGAAGAGCTCTTTGCTGTGGTTTGAACTGGCTTCAATGCTGTTGGATAGGGCGCTCTTTTCATGTCATTCAGGAGTTGGTGGTATTGGCTGAGTGCTGACTTGAAGGTTGCTCGGTCTGTGGGATCCTTGCTGGTGCTCCATTTCTTTTCTAGTCGCTTGTAGTTGCTCTTTGAGGTTTTCAGTTCCATTGTGTACCAGACCTTGTCTGCCAGTCAGGTTAAACATACCTAGGAAGTCTATCCACAAAATCAGTCTGTTCTCTGACACACCTAACAAAAGACCCAGAGTCCCAACAGGACTGCTTAGTGAGTAGGGCACCTTGTGATGTAAAAAAGGTCCATAACGGAAAACAAACCCAGATAACTCCACACTCAAAGCCAGAAGCATCAGGACCCAAATGGAGACAAATGGAGATTGGCAGGGCTTTATCAGTACGGTAGGAGCCAGATCTCCTGAGCATCCAACTTCTAGCCAACTCCGACAGCATGGCCAGAGCACTTACAAGTCTGTCTAAATCCAAACCTTTTGAACTAGAAGTAAAGACACACACCCATATCTGTTACCTGGCACCAATAAATTGAAGAAGCTGGGACAGCACCAACCTGGCCGAGATAGCAGGGATCAACAGGCAACACACCTCTAGATCCTCCAATGACATTGTCTCCCAGGATAGGGAATGGATCATCCAGGCAAGGATGAAGACAGAACCTTTCACCTTGCAGCATTCAAACCAACAGGCAAGCACTTCAGAAAAACCCCTGAGAGCAGACCACAAACCAAGTGGAGAACATTGCACTGGAAGCATGAGGACAGGAGCACAAAGCATAGAAACTGCTTATAAATCAACAGGGACTTGAAGAGAAGTGCTCTGTAAGTCCAGAATCTCAGAAGACTCTCTATAGGACCACAGGAAAGATGCTCCGAAGAGCACCCAGGATGAGTGGAACATCTTCACGATAGAGACACTCCCCTCAAGCAAACAATCAGCCAGAATCAAACACTGACTTTCAATACCAGTAACTTAGCAGGGCAATGAGAGAATGATCCGGTTGTCAGATCAAAGAATAAGCCAGTAGGTCTAGAGCTAGCATCCATGGAGTCAACAGGTTACCACAGCTGGGAGGTGTAAAAAGAACATAAGCAAGTACACGTCCTGAATAACATCGAGGATGCATTGATGCACGAACAACTCCACTCAGCAAAGCATTAATCACTGAATCTTGACCCCTCATGATCCATGAGAAGGCTGATATGTAAGAGCACTGATAAAAGGCATGTATGAGAAGGCCTGTAGCACACTATGGAGCCTAACTTCAACACTAGCCTCTGAATTCGCAGGCCTGACCTGGAGCCTGGTCAGTTAAGATCTGAGGGTGCTGCCTGACATGAGCGCAACTGGAAAAGAACTAGAGGCAATTGGGCTCCAGGACATCAATAAAAGAACAATTATGGTCTTTATTTTCAAAGGACTAACAAAGAACCCCTCAAGGTGGACTTAATTCGATGAAACCAATGAAGAGGAAAAGGAGGGGTGCAGACACATTAGCTGGAGCATATTGCACTGCTCATGAGCATAACCAAACCAGATAAACCTGGTTCTGCCACCCAGCCCAGATGTACAAAAGTACAGCCAGAAACTCTCTTATCAGAACACAAAGGCTGACTTCCAAGAGCACAGATGCCAACCCCCCAGTTCCATTAGCACCCACCGGACAAATGAGCATTTGTAGCAGCTTGGTGTCCCCCAAACAGTCTATGATGCAGAGACTACACAGCACCCAACCTGCAGACAATTCAGCACCTGCATTTAACCAGGACTACTAATCCGCCAGCTGTACAGATGTACACAAACCACACAGACCGGCGTTTCCATGAGGGGTGGAGGTAACAAGCCAAACAAGGCACAAGGTCACACACACTGCCAAGACCCAGGCACCGATACCCAGTGGGAGGAGACCAACCCTATCATCACCACGCCCATGAAAAAACCAACAAATGTCTCCAGGAAGTGGCTTTGGGGAGGGAATTATGATGCATTTGCAAAGACTGACCTTTTCATGCACCTAAGCCCATGAGTGCTGTGCTTAGTCTGGGAAAGGAAAGGCTGGCAGTGCACTGGGCACAAGGCACCAGGCTTTGCATCTCTGTAGGACGCGCTACGCATAGGTGCCTGAACGGAATTTCGGAAAATAAAAATTTTCTGAGGCCACAGAACTTGCATAATGTTGTGCAATGTCAGCAACCATCTTGAAGATATTGAGTGTAAGTTCCCTGTGGCTCAGAGCTTCCTTGCTAGGCTATTGAGATACTTGGTTGCTGCAACCAGGATCTTTCTACCGGTCATTGTGAAAACCTTGGAGATAGTTTCTTTCCTTTAGATACAATGATTGGAATTTGAAGATGAATACAGAGGAGTGCTCTAAGAAATTAAGTAATATTTTGGAAATTAATTTGAATAGTTTTGGCTACTTGAAGGAGTATGAACCTCAAATTTTTGTTTACGTTAGGAGTAGAAGTCAGAAACATAAAGAATACATAGTGAAGAAGGGGATGCATAGGCGTGTGCAACTCTTTGTGTGATACCGCTCGCACATGTGCACCGTTTGCACCTGTGCAATCTTTACGCATTCTTTCATACGCATGTCGTTGTGGCCCTATTCATATAAAGAAATATTTTTGCCTGTTTGGCACTTGGGAGGTGGATCACGTTGAGAGTGGATTCTGATGCCACCTTTTGGGAGGGGGCGCTCGGGTCCCAAGGAACTCCTCATTGTCCGATGACCCTAATTCACTTAGGAGGACCCTGAGTTACAGGGGACTATAATGACATAAGACTGGAAAAAGAGCATTTTTTTCTGATACCAAATCCAAGCCTTTTCTGTGATACAGTCGTGACCTATTTGTAGCCCATCGTGCTCTAAAAGCAATGATGAATGTACAAAACTGGCTTCAGAGTGCTCACAATTACTCCTGCTTTCAGCTTCCACTTTAAAAGCTTTTGTTTACTCTAGAGTGAAGTGGAAGCTCCAGAGCTTGCCAGTTCATTATTTTTATTATTTTGTTTCCCGGCGTCCTCAGGACTTTCTCCCTGCTCTGACACTTTCTGAGTAAAGTAGGCAGTATGTCATGGGTCCTAGGGCAAGGAAGGAAATAGGCCCCCCCTGGCTGCTGTTTGAATTATAAAACACAGGAATAGCAATTATAAGGGTTCAGTGGGCCCCCTTGGGCCTCTGGGCTCCGGTGCCACTGCACCTGCTGCACCAATGGAAGCCAGGCCCCTGCCAATAAGAATCTTCTCGTGCATGGCACCGCTCATAAAGACAGCGACATACTGATGGATTCCTATTACTTTGGGAGTGTAAACAACACTTGGATAGATTCTCAAGACCACCCAGAATGTAGGCGCTAGTATAATATGCAGTGAATGTACACAATCATAAAGGCTCGATCCCAAGCAGGGGCAGGTGTAGGAGGCAGCATTTGCCACACCCAGTAAATACCAACACGGATGCCGTAAATATCCCCTTTCTGAATTTTCCAGGCAGGAATGAGGCATAGCATGCTGATTCTGTGTTTACCACACAGAATTCCACATGGTTTTGGCCTTTTTCTCTGCTTTTTTCTTAACCCCAATAAATTTGTCATACATTATCTGAAGAAACCTGTTAGTGGAAAAGTACAAGTGCAATATTTAATGCACCGTGGCCCAGATTTACAATAATTTTGTGCTGAGGTTGTGTCGCAAAACTGACGCCAACCAGCATAAAAAAAAATTCAATTTACTTTCCAGCGCAAAACTTGTTTTGTGCTGGAAAGCTGCCTCAAAGTAACGCAAAGCATCAAGGCGGCGTCCCATGGGTGGTACATACCCCTTCCCATGCAATCACCCATGTTTTTTTATTACACAAAACTCTAAATACTAAGGGGCATATTAATTAAAGACGTGCGTCGCCCATGCACCACGCAATGGGCGCAAGAGTGATCCAACTCTTAAGGTAGATTTATCAAGCCACGCAAGGACACCTTGCGTGGCTTGATAAATCTAGAGTAACAAAACACAGTGCAAATCGCTGCATTGTGTTAATTTTCCCCAGGGAGGCGTTCCTCGGTGGAGTGTGTGTGATTTACCAACACTGGTGAACCTGGGAATGCGTCAAAATAAAATGTAGCAACCATTTTTGTGTTCGCAAACGGTCGATTCACAGAATCGGCCCATTTGCGAATGCAAAAAAGGCTTTTTACATGTATCAAACCCTATTTTGCGATTCGGTAACCTGTTATCGAATCGCAAAATGGGTTAGCTATTCGCTATTTGGAAGGGGCATGTTTAGGGCGTCCCTTTCAAATAACGAATCACTGCGGTATGTATGAATGTTTTGTGACCGTGAATGCGGGCGCAAAACATTCGCAATTTACCACCAACTTCAAGTTGGTGGTAACCCATTCGCAAATGGGAAGGAGTCCCCAAGGGACCCTTCCTCTTTGGGAATGGTGGCAAAAATGTTTTTAAGAGCAGGAAGTGGTCCCAGAAACCACTACCTGCTCTTAAAAAAATGAAAAGAAAACTTCTCATTCTTTTTTTTAAAAAAGCAACACGTTTTCCTTTAAGGAAAACAGGCTGCATTAAAAAAAAACGTTTGCTTTATTTAAAAGCAATCACGGACATGGTGGTCTGTTGACCCCAGCAGGACACCATCCTCATGATTTTATTGATTCCTACGGGGTCGCAAATTGTGACCTACCTCATTAATGTTAATGAGGTAGGTCAATTAATGACCCCCTACAAATAGCTAAATAAAACTCTCGGAGTTTCATACATTTGTAATAGTGATTACCTAATTGTGATTTGCTGAAAATCGCAATTAGCTAATTGCTATTACAAATGTAGATTCATGTGGCCCTTTATTTCTTCTCATTACTTCCTCTTTCTATGTGTGCTACAGAATGCAGCACACATAGAAAGAGGAAATTGCCTCTCAGGATTGTTTTTGTGCAGGAAGGTGTCCCTTTCTGCACAAAAACAATCCTGCTTACAACGCAGGTACCCTTGCACCATAATGCAAGGGTGCCTGCATTGGTACTAGGCAGCACATTGTACGCCAGCAGAGGGAAAAGACAGGAGTGCACCATATAATGTTAAGTACGGTGGATTCCAGCTCTTTTCTGATCATGCTGCTCAGCAAGGTGACTTGATGCACTGCGTGGTTTCTTGATAAATATGCCCCTAATAATAGTAGACAGGCTTTTGTGTAAAAAAACAGAACGCCATTTCAAAGTAGGCGTTAAAAAGCAGAAATGCTTTAATTTCTCCAAACGTTTCCCACTTTGCATGTGTGCTTTGTGTGCGTGGCGCTAGGCTGCCTCATTGTGTGCAGGCGCTAGGGAGAGAGCAGGATAGTGCCATATCTCTGTAGATATGGCGCTTTCCTGCTCCCTCCCTGTCATGCAACGCAGGGCAGCAACTTTGGGTTTTGCATTGCCTTCCCCAACATCTTTGTAAATCTAGGCACCAGAATTTCAGTCTCTGAGCAGACTCCCAATTTGTTTAATTTGTACCACAGAACCCGAAATGGGGGCATGCTACTCCCTATCCAGAGTAACTGTTTGCTCCTGAGAAGTGCTGGGTCTCTCTCACTAAATGTATGGCATCAGTATACTGCTACCCCTATGCTGCTACTTCAGTATACTACTACCCTGTGCTGCCTCTTCAGTATACTGCTACCCCCTTCTGCTTCTACAGTATACTTCTACCCTGTGCTGCTGCTTCAGTATACTGCTACCCCTATGCTGCTTCTTCAGTATACTGCTACCCTGTGCTGCCTCTTCAGTATACTGCTAGCCCTGTGCTGCTGCTTCTTCAGTATACTTCTACCCTGTGCTGCTTCTTCAGTTTACTGTTACCCCTATGCTGCTTCTTCAGTATACTGCTACCCTGTGCTGCCTCTTCAGTATACTGCTAGCCCCGTGCTGCTTCTTCAGTATACTTCTACCCTGTGCTGCTTCTTCAGTTTACTGCTACCCCTATGCTGCTTCTTCAGTATACTGCTACCCTGTGCTGCCTCTTCAGTATACTGTTAGCCCCGTGCTGCTTCTTTAGTTTACTGCTTCCTCATGCTGCTTCTTCAGTATACTGCTACCTCCGTGCTGCCTGTTCAGTATACTGCTACCCCTATGCTGCTTCTTCAGTATACGGCTACTCCTGTGCTGCTTCTTCAGTATACTGCTACTCCTGTGCTGCTTATTCAGTATACTGCTATCTCCGTGCTGCCTCTTCGGTATACTGCTACCCCGGTGCTGTCTCTTTAGTATACTGCTGCTGCCTGTTCAGTATACTGCTACTCCCCTTCTGCTTATTCAGTATACTGCTACTTCTGTGGTGCTTCTTCAGTATACTGCTACCCTGCGCTGCCTCTTCAGTATACTGCTACCCCTGTGGTGCCTCTTCACTATACTGCTACCCCTGTGGTGCCTCTACAGTATACTGCTACTTCTTCAGTATACAGCTACTCCCCGCTGCCTCTTCAGTATACTGATACTCAAGTGCTGCTTCTTCAGTATACCGTTACCCCTCTTCTGCCTCTTCAGCATACTTCTACTCCTGTGCTGCCTATTCAGTGTACTGCTACACCGTGCTGCCTCTTCAATATACTGCTACAGTGGTGCTGCCTCTCCAGTATACTGCTACTCCTGTGCTGCCTCTTCAGTATACTGCTACAGCTGTGCTGCTTTTTCAGTAAACAGCTACTCCTGTGCTGCTTCTTCAATATACTGCTACCCCCATGCTGCCTCTTCAGTACACTGTTACCCCCGTGCTGCTTCTTCAGTATACTGATACTCTTGTGCTGCGTCTTCAATATACTGCTACAGCTGTGCTGCTTTTTCAGTATATTGCTACCTCCGTGCTGCCTCTTCGTTATACTGGTACCCCCTGCTGCCTCTTCAGCATACTGCTACCCCGTGCTGCCTCTTCAGCATACTGGTACCCCCTGATGCTTCTTCAGCATACTGCTACCCCCTGCTGCTTCTTCAGTATACTGCTAGTCCTGTGCTGCTTCTTCAGTATACTGCTACTCCTGTGCTGCTTCTTCAGCATACTGCTACCCCATGCTGCCTCTTCTGTATACTGCTACCCCGTGCTGCCTCTTTAGTATACTGCTACCCCTTGCTGTCTCTTCAGTGTACTGCTACCTCAGTGCTGCCTCTTCAGTATACTGCTACTCCTGTGCTGCTTCTTCAGTATACTGCTACCCATTGCTGCCTCTTCAGTGTACTGCTACCTCTGTCCGGTCTCTTCAGTATACTGCTACTCCTGTGCTGCTTCTTCAGTATACTGCTATCCATTGCTGCCTCTTCAGTGTACTGCTAACTCTGTGCGGTCTCTTCAGTATACTGCTAGTACTGTGCTGCTGCTTCAGCATACTGCTACCCCCTGCTGCTTCTTCGGTATACTGCTACCCCCGTGCTGCCTCTTCAGTACACTGCTACTCCTGTGCTGCTTCTTCAGTATACTGCTACTCCCGTGCTGCCTCTTCGGTATACTGCTACTCCGTGCTGCTTCTTCAGTATACTGCTACCCCGTGCTGCCTCTTCAGCATACTGCTACTCCAGTGCTGCTTCTTCAGTATGCTGCTACCCTGTGCTGCCTCTTCAGTATACTGCTACCACAGTGCTGCTTCTTCAGTATACTGCTACCCCGTGCTGCCTCTTCAGTATACTGCTTCTCCTGTGCTGCTTCTTCAGTATACTGCTACCCCGTGCTGCCTCTTCAGTATACTGCTACCCCAGTGCTGCTTCTTCAGTATACTGCTACCCCTTGCTTCCTCCTCAGTATATTGCTGTACCCTTCTGTCTCTTCAGTATACTGCTACTCCTGTGCTGCTTCTTCGGTATACTGCTTCCCCCATGTGCCTCTTCAGCATACTGCTACTCCTGTTATGTTTCTTCAGTATACTGCTACTACTCTGCTTCTTCAGTATACCGTTACCCCGTGCTGCCTCTTCAGTATACTGCTACCCCCTGCTGCCTCTTCAGTATACTGCTACCCCCTGCTGCCTCTTCAGTATACTGCTACCCCGTGCTGCTTCTTCAGTTTCCTGCTACCCCCATGCTGCCCTTCAATATACTGCTACCTGTTCTGCCTCTTCAGTATACTGCTACCCCGTGCTGCCTCTTCAGTATACTGCTACCCCAGTGCTGCTTCTTCAGTATACTGCTACCCCTTGCTTCCTCCTCAGTATATTGCTGTACCCTTCTGTCTCTTCAGTATACTGCTACTCCTGTGCTGCTTCTTCGGTATACTGCTTCCCCCAATGTGCCTCTTCAGCATACTGCTACTCCTGTTATGTTTCTTCAGTATACTGCTACTACTCTGCTTCTTCAGTATACCGTTACCCCGTGCTGCCTCTTCAGTATACTGCTACCCCCTGCTGCCTCTTCAGTATACTGCTACCCCGTGCTGCTTCTTCAGTTTCCTGCTACCCCCATGCTGCCCTTCAATATACTGCTACCTGTTCTGCCTCTTCAGTATACTGCTGCTCCTGTACTGCTTCTTCGGTATACTATTACCCCTGTGCTGCCTCTTCAGTATACTGCTACTCCTGTGCTGCCTCTTCAGTGTACTGCTACCCCTGTGCTGCCTCTTCAGCATACTGCTACTCCTGTGCTTCTTCCTCAGCATACTGGTACCCTGTGCTGCCTCTTCAGTATATTGCTACCCCTGCTGCTACTTCAGTATACTGCTACTCCTGTGCTGCCTTTTCAGTATACTACTACGCCGTGCTGCCTCTTCAGTATACTGCTACCCAGTGCTGCCTCTTCAGTAAACTGCTACCCCCTGCTGCTTCTTCTGTATAATTCTACCCAGTGCTGCCTCTTCAGTATACTGCTACCCACTGCTGTGTCTTCTGTATACTTCTACCCCGTGCTGCCTCTTCAGTATACTGCTACTCCCGTGCTGCTTCTTTAGTATACTGCTACTCCTGTGCTGCTTCTTCAGTATACTGCTACCCCGTGCTGCTGCTTCTTCTGTATACTTCTACCCTGTGCTACTTTTGCAGTATACAGCTACTCCTGTGCTGCTTCTTCAGTATACTGCTACCCTTGTGCTGCCTCTTCAGAATACTGCTACTCCTGCGCTGCTTCTTCAGCATACTGGTACCCTGTGCTGCTTCTTCGGTATACTGCTACCACCTGCTGCTTCTTCAGTATACTTCTACCCCGTGCTGCTTCTTCGGTATACTGCTACCCCGTGCTGCTTCTTCTGTATACTTCTACCCTGTGCTGCTTCTTCAGTATACGGCTACTCCTGTGCTGTCTCTTCAGTATACTGCTGTTTCAAAGCCATCCTTGTGCCCTTGGCACCCCCCCTATTTTGCTGACTGGTACTGGTGATAACTGACTGTGATTGACCCTTGACTCTGCCTAACCAGGCCCAGGGCCAGTGTAATGCTGAAAACACACTTAGAATACAGTGAAAACACCTACCTACACTGGGGTACACTATGGGTTAGGGCACTCCTAAGATTGGCATGACCTCCCCTATAAGGCCCTATTACATAGAGGGCAGGGGGATTGAAACTAACTTTAAGTCCCTAGTATATAATAGGGCAGGGCAGTTTAGAGGCCAGCAGCCTTTTTTGCACTTGCAAGTGTGCACTTCTGGAGCCTGAGGTCAGTTTAAAAGCAGCCCTGTGTTGCAGGACTGCTTCTAAATGCAAATTGTGTCCAAACTCAACTTTGGTGTTTGGGACACTTTTAATTAATAAACTACAATGTTTGGGCATATTAGGTACCCCCATGGTCTCCCCTACACATCCACTTCAATGCGGGGTCTCACAAGGATCCGCACTGAGTCCTACGCTGTTTAATATTTACATCCGGCCAGTGCCTCTAGTAGCAAAAGCCCGTAACATCTCCCTGGTGTCATATGCAGATGATACTCAGCTGGTATTTTCCTTTTCCAATGATCCTAGCTAGGACTCTGAAATTTCAAGAAGATCTGATTGTTATCTCTGAATGGATGGCGGCCAACTGTCTTTAATTGAATTCCTCCAAATCAGAAATCCTTCTCCTAGGAAGGGATACTCAGCTATGGGGAAACCACTGGCGGCCACCTGGGCTTGGTTCTCCCCCTCAGCAAAAACCAGTTGTAAAGAACCTGGGTGTGTGGATGGACTTCTCCCTCTCCTTTGACAATCAGGCTAACTCTGTGGCTGGCACCTGTTTTGGTCTTCTTCGGGGCCTAAAACCCATCTTAGGACTCTTTGATTCCCACACTCGCCAGATGATAGTACAATCTACCGTCCTGGCTAGGTTGGACTACTGCAATGCGCTGCTCCTCGGTTGTAACAAATCTGAGATTAAAAGATGCTGCGGCCCGGACTTTCTTCGCACTCCCCAAACACTCCCATGTGTCTGGCCTTTTGCACCGGCTGCATTGTCTGCCGATTGAGCAAAGAATCCTTTTCAAGGCTCTCTGTATCACTCATCAAATTCTCACGGGCCGCTGCCCCGCACTTTTGAGTGACCTGTGTCTTCCCTATGTCCTGACCCGTGCACTGCGCTTGGCTGATCTCCACCTTGCCCGCGTGCCCCGGGTGTGTAGGGCCAGAGCTGGCGGACGCTCTTTCAGGGTGATAGCTTCCGCTCTCTGGAATTCCCTGCCTCTTCCCATCCGGTGCACTCAGGATCACTGGGCTTTTAGAAGGGCTGTGAAGACCTGGCTATTCACCGATTTTTATCGGTCTCCTCCTTTTTCAACCCTACTCTACAGATTTAGCGCTGCAACGTGGGCTCTATAAGTCTTTTAACATAACATTTTAACATAGGTGTCCCAGGGGTGGGGGGTCAGGTATTTATAAGGAGGGTTTTTATAAAATGGTTTTTATATGCCCTGGGGTTAGTGAAATTGCACATTTCACTCCCCACATTGTAGTAAAGTGCTTCCCAAAATCGAATTTTGTGCTAGGAGCACTGTGGAGTGAGGATCTGCAATATTTAGACATAATCAGAACCCCTAAAGTCTCCCATAGGTGTTCCAGGGGTGGCGGGTCCTGTAGATATAGGCAGGGTCCTTGTAAAAGATGTTTTATAAGCCCTGGTATTGCAGATCCCCAGCCACATAGGTTAACATGGCAAGAAGTAATTAATTAATAACTAACGTCAGGAAACATCGAAAAATATAATTCAAGGACTTCCTAGAATGGTATTGATAAATCTAACCATATGCTATTGTTGAATTTATCCTAAAATGCACAGACAAGAAGTTATAAGACTTTCTTGTCTGTAAGCCAAAATTCAGCCCACTAGTGGTCTGTCCTGATTGGTCAGAGTTAAGTGGATTAGCCAGGCTGCTTTGATGAGGTGATAAGTAGCCCCTGGGGTTAGAGAGCCAATCTGGGAGGGCAGGGTTCTGCTACATAGGAATGCCAGAGCAAGGGGAGAGGTTGTAAACAATAATCTTCAATAGAAGGGGGAGACACCCCTACTCTTTTAACCCAGCCAGATGGCAGGATTAAGGAAGGAAGGAGCAGATGTAAGGAGGAAGGAGACTATGAAAATGAACCATCCTGGAGGTGGATTTAGCCAGCTCTTACCTCTGCTGAAAAATAAGCCATGTTGAATTTTGGAGTGATGGTACTCTCTGGGAGGCTATGTTGCCATACTTTGGAGGATATGGTCAATCCCTGGGGGTGTTGCCCTGCACCTCATTGGACAGGAGTGCCCTCCTGCTTGACCTAGAGAACTTGGAATAAGTATCTGAAAGGGGCAGAGCCTCTCAAATCTGCTGCTTGAAACAAGTGGAAGAAGAAGAGTCCATGCTGAGAAGTTTGATTTGCACTAACCAGGCATTGCACTCTGAAGACTAAGCCTGCTGCACAATCTGGGACTACAGCCCTGTAGACTTAACTTGCTTCAAAAGGACTAAAGAGTGGACTCCCTGCAAGGTACAGGTTACCAGAGCTCACCTGGACCATCACCACCAATAATCCCCAGCCTGGAGTACTATCAGTGGATTTGTAAGGGTTTTTTCCAAGTGGACTGTGGAAACTGAAGTCCCAAACTTTCAGGGACCACCTTGGAGCTTCCAGATTCTTGGGGTACGTTTTGGACACTTTGGGGCCCTCTGAGGAACTTCAGGAAGAAGTTCTAGAAGTTTGGAGACCTTTGGAGCAACTTTGAAAAAAAGCTCCATAGTGGACTGACTCGACCTGGCCAGCCAAGCCGGCGGCCCTTAATCACAAGCCGGCCAGCCGGCCAGGTTCGTCCCGTTGAAAAGATCTGTATGTCCAAATAACTGAGTTTGACCAGGAGTTGGTAGAAACCCAACCTGGCGAACCCTAAACTAGGCCGGCCTGGTGAAGAGCAGCAAAGGACCCCTGAAGAAAAAGCTTCATAAACGTTTCTACGTCCGAAAGTAGGAGAGGTGACCAGGACCAACCGCAAGAGTCAAGTTGCCCACCTTTAACCGCGCGCCAACCTGGATCTCTGGTTCCTCCTGCTGGAAAGCTCCGGAGGTCTGACTTCCACAAGTTTGACCGGGAGCTCATTGCAAGGCAAGCCGGTGAACCCTCCGAAATCCAGACTGGCTGAGAGCTTCAAGGGACGTTGGGAAGAAAAGCTCCAGAAAAGTAAGAAGGTTAAAAATTTGACTGAGGCTCCATTGTGCCTGAATCTTTGACTTTGTCCTGATCTAGTGCCACCAGATGTCCCAATAGGCACTATAAGTGTTTATGTGCTCTATAGTGCTAAATCTTTAGAAATTCATATCTCCATTTCCCTACATTGGATTCTTTTTGTTTTTATGTCATTTTAAAGATAAAGATATTTCCTATTTTTCAAAATTGGTGTTAGATTTTTATTTTGTGTTGTGTCTTAATTATTCACTGAATTGTTGTTTTTAAATGCTTTACATACCTGTCTTTGAAGTTAAGCCTGCCTGCTCGCAGCCAAGCTACCAAGGTTTGAGCATAGGAATAATTTTCTGAGACCTATTCTGAGCCCTAGACTGTGTTAGTGGCCTTATTGCCAGTGGCAGATGCATATTTGCTACTACTAATAATCCACTTTCCAACAACTGCTACTCCTGTGCTGCCTCTTCAGTACATTAGTGAAAGCTCATAACATCTTTCCGTATCTCCCTCGGCACACCGTTTCAGCATTAACAAAGTCACTTTCTTCGGCTTAAATTTTTTATTACAAATACTATACAACTTAAGTATAACATTTTAATGTCCATATAAAATTATTTGCATAACTACATGCCTGCTTACTTTCTATTCACGTTATATGCATTCCTGTTCATTTTTCCATATGTTGCATTACAGATAAGAACTGCAGCATTTGCAAAGTGCACTAATATTATACCAACTTGCGTCACTCCATATATGCTACCTCCTTTTGCATTAACGCCTTCATGTAGAAGCTTTTACATACATATCAAAATCCAGACCAAATGGCAGTGCCAATGCTTGTGTGGGTGTTGGGTATTAGGTACATTATAAGACACATCTCCTGAAGAGTGACAGAAAGATGCAGGTGTGGACCTGTTTATGCAGTACTTCTACTGGCATCCGGCTGAGTGTGAATCCTCAGACATGCTGCTTCGCGAGGGCTCATAATCACCGTGAAGGTGAGTGACATGTGCATCCTCGAGTTACAACCGGTACCTTGTCAGTAATGCCATTTTCAGAGTTTGTTGCAGGTTTCTTGGAATTTCCGAACATAATCTTCACAAGTATGTGAGTGCCTCCATTGGCATCTCAGTAGGGTTGTAATTTACAGAGAGGAAATTTGTTTTATATGTCATCTGCAGTAGATAGATAGATAGATAGATAGATAGATAGATAGATAGATAGATAGATAGATAGACAATATTTTTAAAATAAAAGTTCATCTTTCTTTGGGCCATGAAGAAAATTAGATAACGATCTGCACTGGTTTCTGCAAAGTTGGCACACGTCTGTGTGTCCCTGACTGCCCTTCACACAGCATGGACTGGAAACCTGAATGAAGCCATCTGTTGGCTGTGTCTGTCAAGAGGGACACTGATGAGGGATGAAAAAAGGGTTCGGATCGAGCTTGATGTGGAAGAAAGCAGTGAAAAAATATAATATATATTGGAATATTTCGTTCGTACAAAAAAGTTTATAACACAAGTGAATACATATATACATTTTGTCACCTTGTAACATGAATTTAAGGAACTGAAAACTTGATTAAAAAACATTATCATTGTAGAAATATATTTTCTCTTTTTCAGCCAGTTCTTTAAACAAATTAAAGTTCCTTTAACTATTACAGTCTTTGATCTCGGACTCAGCCGACATATTGCTATCGGACACACCCCGTAAGAAGATAACACAGCACAAGAGAACAGCAGGTACTTGGTGCTTTCAATTACAAGCAGGCAAAGACGACACTTAATAGTATATAAGTTTCTGCACCTTTATGTGCCATGTGTTGCCAGAAATGGCAACTGACCTGTACATGAGGTGTGTGAACAACAAGTGTGCGGAGAGGGTGCCCACCACTTCACAGTGGGTTCCCGCTCCTCCAAATTCTAAATGAGGCCCTGTGTAATAACTCCTCTGATGTGGCCTATACATCCTGCAGTACCATCAGTAAAGAGATTACAGGCACTCATTTGCTGAATGGAGGGACAATGGAGCCTTTAGGCTGGGATAGACTTTCACAGAATAAATATTACTTTCCAGCCTTTTACAAGAACTTTGGGATAATAGAAAGAGCTGTCAATATTGATGCAAGTCTCATCACAGGCTGCAAGGTTGTCCCGGGACACCTTAGGAGAGGCCTCTTTGCATTGAAATCACTAGTAAGTCTCCTTATTGTCTCTGGCGCCTCCTTGCTAAATCTGATTTTCAGTGATTGAGAGTGCTCTGTTGTTGCCTGGCTCACACAAACAAGTCGGTGGAAAACAAATGTGTACAACAAATACAAAGAAAACATTCTTCTTATCATTGAAAACAATATAAATGGCAATATTTTACCGCCTTAAAGTACTGCATTCAAGGGCTGTGAAGTTCTTCCAAGAGCTATCATTAACCCAACCTTGGGGAGTCCTCTTACTACTTGTTTACAAAGAGGGATGTTACATCTTTCTTCCTCTTCCTTTTCCCTCCTTCCCCATCCTCCCTCCTTTGTTACATCACCTGGTTCCTTGCCAGCCCTGGCATGCACTATGTTTACTTTCCATTCACATTCCAGATTCTGCATGGTTTGTTTTATACTGGAATCTTGTCTGTTGCCCAGTTGCATCTGGAGCTGTTAATGGATGGACTTACATTGCTGTGCTGAAACTGAAAATAAATCTACTTCAAAACCTATGGAATATTGGACTCTTTTCTACATTTGGCGACGAGCTGAAGAACCACTCTTGTCATATCCTTCAGCACAGGTACAGAGTGTTTCTTGAACCCATGAAGAAAATTTTAAAATTCATTTCAAGCCTACTTTATATACTTCATTGATGAATCAACTTTATTGGAACTTAAAGCTGATGAATCAACTTTATTGGAACTTAAAAGCGCACATTTAAACCACCTACTAGCTATATTACTGCTCAATTTCAATTCATTCTGCAAATGATCTGATAGCACCTGCGGCTGTATGGTATTACTTGTTGTGTTTTGATTGCACCAGCGGGAGAGTTTTGTGATAGTGGTATTATATCTGGAATTTGTACTGTAGTGACTTGATTGCACCTGCGGCTGTTTTTCATTACCCTTGTTGTGCTTTGATTGCACCCGCAGCAGAGAAAATGTCTATTTCCTTCAAACGTGTCAACTGCGCTTTATGCTGATTTTGTGTCGCATACTTCCTGACTATGTGATCATCGCTACATCCTGCGGCTCATTTACAGCGGTCATCGCTATATCCTGCTTTTCACTTACAGCTTTAAAATAACCTGTAAAATTTCAGAAACGAATTCTGTCATACTGCATCTTTCACCGAAGTTCTGTTCAGTCAGTAGCTTCCATCGGCATCTTTTGAACTTCTTACACGCGCTCCGTTTCCATACACGTCACCGCCTTGTGTGCGCTCCGATCTCTAACCCGGCTGTCTCTACGGTCTACGCTCACGGTAAGACGCCCAAAACGTGCAACGTCATCAGCGGCCATTTTGGTTACCGCGGTAACCAAAAACTTAAGTTCAAGACGCATATTGGGAATTTCTGTTTTTAAGGAAGCATACAAATGGATAAACAATACGAATTCACACAATAAGTGAGTCAGTTTCACAACATGTTATAGATTACTCACTTTATTGTGTCATGGTTGCTTTTAACCTGTTATTTTTCTATTGTTGAACAATACTCTAAAAAAGCAAAATATTTATGCTTGTTAGACTGCTTAAAAGTACCTACTTTCCTTTTTCTTAAAATACACATGTTTAATGTTATACTATGTGTTAAGGACAGATATATACACTTAGTATTTATTGTATATTAACTTTCACACGCCATAAGTACAATCCATTGATTATTCTATTTTACTATATATCAGTTTATTGTACTTATACAATTCAGAATGCAGTTCGATCCCCCAGCTAAGTTTTTACAATTAAAAGGGGACCCACCCATACCATGGTCAAGGTGGAAGGAAGAATTCATTACGTATATGAAGGCCATAGATGGGGAACGAATGGGAGCAGAAAGGAAAAAAAGTATATTTTTACATTGTTTAGGCTCTGAGGGACAGGTAATTTATAGAACTTTGCCACCAATGGTTGCACCCAATAACGGAAGTGGAGATAATTTCAATGTTTACACTGAGGCCTTAATGAGAATGGAAAAAAGGTTTAAGCCTGTTACAAGCATTGCTTTAAACAGATTTAAATTTTATACCAGAACACATAAAGAAGAAGAATCGTTTGATGATTTTTTGACAGCTTTAAGAGCATTATCCATACATTGTAATGTTGGCCTTATAACTGATGAAATGATAAGAGATCAATTAATTGTACATGTAAAAAATAAGAAAATTCAAGAGAAATTATGGGTCATGGGAGATCCCAGTTTGGCTGAAGCCATAACTGAAGCTAAAGCATTAGAACAATCTGAAAAGTGGATGGAGGTTGTCAAACAAAATGCTAACAAAACTACTAAGGAAGAAGAAATATGTGCCATTAAACCCAAAAATGAACAGCACCAAACACGTTACATGCCTAACATGAAATTCAATGGAAACAAATCAAATTACACACAAATTCACAAAAGAAACGACACTGCCTTTAATCATAGCGTATGCTATTGGTGTGGCAACAGGTCTCACATTGCTTCTTTTCCAGGATGTCCTGCAATAAGTAAAGAATGCAAAAACTGTGGCAGGATAGGACATTTCAGTAGTGTATGTAGGGATCATAGACGCAACATTACACAAGCACGTGGTGCAGTATCCTATGTTGTAGACAGTAAGGATTTTACACAACCTTGTGATCAAATCTCAGAAATGAACAAGGGTTTTGTTGTTTCAATTATTGATGGTGTTCCGGATAACATTATGAAATCTCCTAATTGTGAATTCAAAATTTTGGGGGAAATACTCATGCTTATGGTTGATTCTGCTCAATAGACAATGGGGTGACCCTGTGTCCCTCAGAACCTGGGTAGAGGATTATAAAAGTACAATGGTTCTGTCGGGTATAACCACAATATTTCTTATAAATTCAATGTTTTTTATCATTCAGTTTACATGAACAAATTATTTACTACACACTTTGAATGTGAGTACATGAGGCAAGGAACACGTAATAAGAGTGAAGTAATCCGGTTTTGTGGGGAATTCAATATTTAATATAAATTACATCATTTATATTAACCCACATTTTATGTTGCATTCACCGCTGCCAAAATTGTGATCAAGTGACATAGTGTGATAAGTGACACAATAAGTGCGTAATATGTACAAAGTGGTTAAAATATATACAAAATGTAAAAGGCCAGAATAGATACAATGACCCTGCTACTCTGTACAATTTCAGTGTTTTAAGAGCAGGGACTTGAACTGGAAATTGTACAGAGTAGCGGGGTCATTGTATCTATTCTGGCCTTTTACATTTTGTATATATTTTAACCACTTTGTACATATTACGCACTTATTGTGTCACTTATCACACTATGTCACTATGTCACTTGATCACAATTTTGGCAGCGGTGAATGCAACATAAAATGTGGGTTAATATAAATGATGTAATTTATATTAAATATTGAATTCCCACAAAACCGGATTACTTCACTCTTATTACGTGTTCCTTGCCTCATGTACTCACATTCAAAGTGTGTAGTAAATAATTTGTTCATGTAAACTGAATGATAAAAACATTGAATTTATAAGAAATATTGTGGTTATACCCATAGAACCATTGTACTTTTATGGTTGATTCTGGTTCTCCGTGGAAAATCATCACACAGGAATACTTCCATGAACAATTAGGTCACGTGATACAGTATGACAATTTACAACCATCTGATATAATAGCTGAGAGTTTTGATGGCACAAAAATTGAAATTGAGGGTTTCTTTCAGGTAGAGTTATATTTCAAAGGTAGATGTGCAGTTGTGAAATTATATATTACACAAAAAGGTGTTAATGTATTAGGATGGCGCGATCAATATAAATTGGGTTTAACACTAAATCCAAGGTCTAACGAACCAGTGTCATTATGTGATGATAGATTATTTAACAAAATTGCAGTTATCAATACAGAAGTTGAATTGAACTGCAGGGAAGGAAAACTAATTAGTAAATATGACAAAGTCTTTTGCAATGAATTAGGAAAATTGAAGAATTTTACTCATAAAATTGTATTGAAAGAAAATGTTGTGCCAATTAAACAGAAAATAAGAGGAGTACTGATTAACAGCAGGGAAGAACTCAGAGAAATGTTGAAAGAATTATCTGATGAAGGCATTATTGAAGCTATTGAATCTTCTGAATGGGCTTCACCGATTGTTCTTGTCCGCAAACCTGACCAAAAATTGAGGGTCTGTGTGGACTTGAGAGCTCTAAATTCAAACATTGTGGTTGATTGTCACCCACTACCAAATATCAACAAAGTAGTTTCTATGTTTGAGGGGGCCCAAATTTTTTCCACGTTGGATTTACGTTCAGCTTATCATCAGATAGAATTAATGGAAGAGTCTAAAAAATATACAGCTTTCATCACACCGTTTGGTTTGTACCAATACACAAGAATGCCCTTTGGGTTGGCGTCAGCAGCGTCAGTTTTTCAGAGGGTAATGTTTCACATTTTCAGGGATATAGATGAATATGTTAAATGCTTCCAGGATGATATTTTAATCTTTTCAAGGGATGAATCTGAGCATCTAATACATTTAAATGAGGTTTGTAAGAGATTAGAGAACCATGGTCTCACTCTAAAGGCACACAAATGCAAGTTGTTTAAACGATCTGTTGAGTATCTGGGACATACGTTGTCCGGAGACGGAGTAATTCCAAAAAAAACTAATGTTGATGCCATAGTTAAAGCTCCGTCACCAGCAAACAAGGAACAACTCTTATCATTCGCAGGGATGTGCGAGTACTATAGTAAATTTGTAGAGGGATTTGCAACCAAAATGGAGCCTCTAAGAGTTTTGTTAAGGCAGAATGTAAAATTTGATTGGACAAAAGAACAACAGGAAGCTTTTGAGAGTATAAAAAAAGACATTGTGAATGCACCCACATTAAAATCTTTTCGCATGAAGAAGGAATGCATTATTACAGTTGATGCAAGTCTTTATGGTTTAGGCGGAGTTCTTTCACAAAAAGAAGGGAATGAGGAATGGAATGTCGCTTTTGCTTCGCGCACATTAAATGAATGTGAGCGGAAATATGCCGTGATTGAAAGAGAACTCCTTGCATGTGTATGGGCAGTTGAACATTACAGGTTGTATGTGTGGGGCAGCAAGTTTACCCTTAGAACGGACCATAAACCGTTAGTCAACATCTTATCTACGGGTGGGGGTTGGAACTCCACAGCCAGGATTGCAAGGTTACCGTCTAAATTGCAAGAATATAATTTCAATACAGAGTATGTTCCTGGTAAGAAAAATGTCACTGCAGATTTCCTTTCTCGTTTACCCTGTGACCAAGATAAGGTAAATACCATCAAAGAATGCGATTTTGTTGTTAACATTGGTGTTATTGTTTCAAATCAATTCCAAGAAATCACAGAAGACAAGTGGAATTATTGTGAACAACATGATGATAGGTGGAGTGAGCTAAAAAAATATGTTTTAAGTGGATGGCCCAAAAAGAATATGGTGAGATCAGATCTAGTACCATTTTTTAATGTATCTGGAGAATTTGATTTTGAGGGTAATTTACTATTTAAATCAGAGAAATGTGTACCGCCAAGAGGCATGCAAGACATCATACTTAATTTAGCCCACAAAACACATCCTGGAATATCATCCATGAAGCGTTTAGTTAGAAGTTTCTTTTGGTGGCCAGGAATGGATAAGTTTATAGATCGTGTAGTCAGGGAATGTCATGAGTGTGTATCAAGTGAAAAAATGCTGAAATTACATGTGCCACCATTGAAGGTGGTTAAGTGGCCTAAAGTGCCATGGCAAAAAGTGGCTTTTGATATATCAGGTCCTTTTAATGATTTACCTGAATATTCTCGTTTTGCATTGGTCATGGTTGACTATCATTCCAAATGGGCAGAGGTGAAATTTGTTTCCAAAGCCACAACTAATGCAGTAATTGTTTTTTTTAAAGACATTTTTGCACGCGAAGGATGGCTCTCCATTTTAGTCACTGACAATGGGGTACAGTTAACATCTGGGGAAATGGAAAGTTTTCTTAAGGAATGTGGTATTGAACATAAATGTACATCTTTGTATGAACCACACGAAAATGGGCAAGTGGAACGCTTTAATAGAGTTCTAAAAACTTTTGTTACTGATTCGTTAAAATTGGGTGGAAATTGGATGAACTCCTTAAGAGAAAAATTATGGGTTTATCGTATTACACCTCATTCTACGACAGAAGTCAGCCCGTTCAAGTTACTCAAAGGAAGAGATCCTGCGTCTTGTGTATGTCCATGGTGGTTTAGGAACAAATGTCAAACTAAATTTAATGATAAGGAATGTGTGCACGATACTGCAAAAAGAGTTGAAATAAAACAAGGCAAAACTATGAGATGGTACAATGATAAGTGGAAAACCAAAGTTCACAGCTTCCAAGTTGGAGACTGGGTTAGGATTCTTAGACCTGGTATAATGAATAAAAGTACAAATAAATTTGGAAAACCTATTCAGATCAAAAAGGTTTTCAGTAATAGTGTAATTACTCAAGACGGTAAGGTTTGGAATGTAAGAAAAATAGCTAAGTGTCCTAGTAATGACATTATCCAGCACAACAACTCTAGGACAACCAATCAGTTTAATACCAAGACATGTGATGGAGTAAACAATGAGACGGTTGCCTCAAGAGTCAAATTATCTGATCGAATGAGACAAATGGCAAAAAGATTTAATGATTTTATTTAATTGTGTCATATTTATATTTTGTTATTATTAATAAGGGGGATGTGTTACATCTTTCTTCCTCTTCCTTTTCCCTCCTTCCCCATCCTCCCTCCTTTGTTACATCACCTGGTTCCTTGCCAGCCCTGGCATGCACTATGTTTACTTTCCATTCACATTCCAGATTCTGCATGGTTTGTTTTATACTGGAATCTTGTCTGTTGCCCAGTTGCATCTGGAGCTGTTAATGGATGGACTTACATTGCTGTGCTGAAACTGAAAATAAATCTACTTCAAAACTTATGGAATATTGGACTCTTTTCTACAAGGGATCTGTCCCGTATCCTGTCAAACGGGTTGTCTGATAGAACATTGATGCTAAAAATATCGCGTGGACAGAATATCGTGTCATTAATATCGAGGAGCAAAATATCAAGAAGGTAAGTGCAAATAGCTAAATATATATTTACTATTCTTAACTCCACATCTACGTACCATGATAATATATATATCATCAAGTATTAGCGTGAAGTATTGTAAAACTTTGCTCACCCATAGAAACTTAATTTAATTTAATGATATTTTTGTCCTCGATATTCTTGACACGATATTTTATCTACACAATATTTTGGACTGAATGCCACCTTGGAATTTCCAAACATTGTCAATTCCAAGGTGGCATTCACCCAGGTCTCCTGGACAGTGACAATGTTAAATCCTGCTATTAGCTGCTTGAAATCCCAACGTTGAACTGCCTTTTTTAGACCTCTGGAGTTTCATGACAGGATAAATGTCATTATCACTACCTCTATCACTAGGAATATCTATGAGGCTTCGGAGAAATCATAGCGGATGACTGTCGGAGGGATGGGCGGAAACAAAATCTAGGAGGCTTAATAAGGTTCTCAATCTTGTCTGGTTTATTACAACAACACTAGGACAGAAACAGGCTTGTATCGTTCTTGAAGGGCGTTCTCTATCTCTTCTGGATGTAATTTGTAGGCTTCGTTATGATGTTATGCTCTTCTTGGTCGCAACAATGCTCCCTTCTTAGTCGCAATAATGCTCAACCGTGCTGTTGATTTATTTCTTCTTTCTTTCCTTCACAGGGCAGGTCACTGAGGATGGACGTTCCCAGGTGGCAAGAGAGAAAGGAGAGTAAGGGGTGAGTATTGGGTTTTCCCTCACAAATTTGTTTAGGAAAGAAAGGCCTTCACCACACCGAAGGTGAACTACTAACTGTTGGGAGTGAGAAACAGGATAGTGGGAAAACTAAAAGGGTTGTTCTATAAGGGTTCTTTTCTCTTATATCCTTTCATAAGAATAGGCATTCATCAATCCAACAAAAGAAAATAACCACAATAAACAAAATCAGGTTTGTCCCTCTTGATTAAACCGTGAGAGGTATGTGCTATCTGGAGGGTATAAGTGGGTCCCTCTATGTGGCGTCCACAGGTTGCCCTTTCCCATAATGTCGGGTACTGTGACCGATTTATAATAATTTAATTGCCACAAATGGGAAAAAGGAAAAACAATATCTCATCGAGAAAAGAGAAAAAAAAACATGATGATGAGGAGAAGGGTCTTGATGAGGTCAGAGAAACTTGGCCCAAGCAACAATGAGGGTCCCGGGAGAGTTACAGTGCTTTCAGCATGCTTCCCCTCTCCTACTCCCTCTCCTCCCAGTAACTCACTGCAATAGCCGCAACTCTCCTGAGTTGCGACGGCACTCCGGGCTCCCCTGGGGCGTCCACCACTCTACGCTCCAAATATCAGGAGCGTCACCCTCGGAGATTTGGTCCTGGGTACTGGGCTCGAACACCTCCTTCTCCTCGGTTCTCGGCGTCTTGATTTCGGCGTCATGAACTCGGCTTCTCGCTGAGAGACGACTTCCGGGTCTTGACTTCTTCCTGGTTCTCCCCCTCAGCTTCCTGTGGGCCCTCCTTTTCAGAGCCGTCTGGAACAGCAGATTGGCTCTCCTGGTGGGCGGGCTCGTTGGCAGCCTGTGCGGGTGGGGTTGAAGATTTAACCCTTTTGTTCTCTTGTTCTACCCGTCCGCACCATTCCTTCACCTGCGATCCAGAAAAGACGGCACCCGGTAGGTTTCAGCGTGTGGGGCACGTCCCTCCCTCACAATGACCAAGACCAGTCGTTGTGTCCTTGCCCACTTTTGATTAAGGAATAACAATATTAATCTTGTTATCGCCCTAATATTCTAGATTTCGGCTGTTGTTACCCCTCACATCAACTATTGTAGGCTCACAAAGGCCAGGGAAGATGTTTGATGATTGCAGCCTCTGAAAACCTGATGTATGTTACCATTAGGATTATTAGAGGCATCGTCATTATTCCAGATTTCAACCCAAGTAAGTCACAGTGATGCTACTGTTCAACAACATCTTTCGTACTAACAGGCAATGTGGACCAAAAAATATCTATATCCACATTTATGAGGTTTTTCATTATGCTCTGAAATCAGGATAAAATTTAAAGATATTGTGTGAGCTACTCTTGTGATCAGAAGGTCTCTGTCAGCTGACGTGCCCTAGTTCAGGGCTCTTTGAAACAAGTGGAGTGTACTCCCTTGAGTTAGCCAAAGAGCATTAGCTGCAGATGGAAAAATAGAGTCCACTAGATAGTTAGTTAGATATACCTCTTGATTATGCTCCAGAGAGCCATTTGGAACAATTTTAGATGCTTGGCTCAAAATCCACTATATTTATTATGTAAAATAAACATAGAATATGAAATTGTTTTGCAGCTTGGATATTAGGGTGGGAAAGACTGATATTGCAAGACAATGGGGAAGTCATAATGCTCAGATGTAGTGTAGATGGAACGCCAACTCGAATTGGTGCACATCATAGTAAAGTATGTTTATGAAAGCAGAGAATGCCAAAGAATTTTGAGAAAGTCTGGAGTCATCTACTGAGGCAACGTGGCACCGCCCATTACGCAGGTATCCATTCCCCTGTAGACTAGTTGTTTTGCCTCCTATATTAAAGACAACTCACCCAGATATTGTAATGTAGATTTAACCAGGTTCTTGAGGCCATTGATTATATATCCAATGCAGCGACAGTAGTTATATATTTATGCCTATGTTGATAAGGTTTCTTCTTCTGAATGAATACCAGAAACAGCTCAATAAACAAGATATAAAAAAAACAGAGCATTAGGGCACAAGAGAGGGATCATGCTGGGAGAGGTTGGGAAGATTTTGGGGCATATTAGCAAGACCCACGTTAAAATTATCGCCGTTTTAGCGGCAGGAAACTGCCGCTAAAACGGCGATAATGGGCTTTCTAATATGCGTTATAGAATTCCAATAGAAGCCCAGGTTAGATGTGCAGGACATCTAACCTGGGCTTCTATTGGAATTCCATAACGCATATTAGCAAGCCCATTATCGCCGTTTTAGCGGCAGTTTCCTGCCACTAAAGCGGCGATAATTTTAACGAGTTTCTTGCTAACATGCCCCTACATTCGTTATTTGAAGAAAACCTTCTTTCAGAGCATTCGTTGATAACCTCATCCCTCTCTCCCTCTAAAGTGACAGCAATCTTGCTCCTTTTCTACAAAGCAAAGCAGAATTCGTTTTTAAAGCAGGGAGCAATTTCTTTGTATTCTAGATCTCTTTTTGGTTTTGGTTACTTGACTTGGATATTTTTTCATTGACCAGGTTAACATAGCTCAAGAGGTAGCTCCTCTAATGATTTAGAGGGCTGTACTTGGATCGACCAAAACTGTCATTTTAGGGGCAACCCGCGGGTTGTCAGAGGACACACATGGTTCAATAAAAATGTCCACAATGGCTTCTTTCGCAAACATTGTCAGATCTTTGGTTTGCTATCAATCGAACAAGAACCTCTTTATTTCATTTAGAGACATATGAGCCAAAGCTGGATATTGTAAAGTATTGTATGTACCATTGTGTGCACACTGAGTTTTAATATGCAATTTTACTAGAGGAGGACCAAATTTGTTGCTTCAAAAGAGGACACTGGTGCAGTTAAATTACCTCGAGCATTACATTTTTCATCATTATCGTTGTATAGGAAAACTGTTCTATGCTGCTACATTTAAGCCTCTGCCACAGGATGTGCAGAAAATATAGGGCCAGATGTACGACACGTTTTTGCATGGGCAAACGGGTTTGCGACCCGTTTGCGCATGCAAAAACCTACAGGGCCATGTACAAACCCTATTTATCGAGTCGCAATTTATTTGCGACTCGCTGAATAAGATTTGCGACTCGCTATTGGGAAGGGGCGTTCCCTTCCTAATAGCGACCCCAAATGCCATGTATGACTGTTTTGTGACCGCAATTGCGGTCGCAAAACAGCTGCAGTGTACCACCCTTCATAGAAGGGTGGTAAACCACTCGCAAACGGGATGGGGTCCCCAGGGGACCCCTTCCCTTTTGCGACTGGCTCTAAAAATATTTTTTAAGGGCAGGCAGTTGGCCCAGGGACCACTACCTGCCCTTAAAAAATGAAACGAAAACGTTTCATTTTTCTTTTTTTAAATAAATCCCGTTTTCCTTCAAGGAAAACGGGCTGCATTAAAAAAAAAGTGCCTTTTTTAAAAGCAGTCCCAGACATGGAGGTCTGCTGTGCTCAGCAGGCCACCATACCTGGGAGGGCCAGCCATTCCCAATGGGGTCGCAAATTGCGAGCGCCTCATGAATATGCATGAGGCATGCAATTTGCGACCCCATTGGGAATCGCAATCAGTGTCCCAGACCCTGTAGTACATACCAATTTGCGGCTCGCAAATTGCAAGTCGCTATTGCGACGCAATTTGCGAGTCGCAAATTCCTTGGTCGTACATCTGGCCCATAATCTCCAATTCTGATTTGGGAACGGAAACCCCGTGCTGCTAAATAGGCAAAAATGCCCTCATCAATTGTAGGTGAGCTGGAATTATTTAGTTCATTTTTCAGACAATTAATAACCAGAACAGAGGAAGCTTCTAACTCATCATTAAGATTCGCAAGAAGATTTTTCAACATTACATTATTTTTGTGTCATTTGTGTTATAATAGGAAATTCTACATTCCATCTCGTAATAGCAAAATCTCTAATACCACCTTTGTTTTAGTCAACATGGAAACCTATTCAGTAATACATGTGGCACCTGTGTGGTTTTTTAGGTCTCGCCTACGCAGCGCGCATGCGTTACTTAGGAGGGGACCTTTAGTCATCGATTCAGCTTTCAGGCCAAAACGTGCACGCATTGCATTGCTTTCAATGGCAACGCGTGCACGTTTGGCGATTCACTTGCGGGCACGAGCTTTGGCACCATCTGTTTCTAATTAACTTGGAAACAGATGGTGCCTGCTCGCGCACGCAAAGGAAACAGGCTTTGTTTTTTTAGGTCTTTTTTTTCTGCTTAGTTGCAACTCACACTAACTGGGTTTAAATGTTCTCTCTCTCTCCTCTCTAATTCCGTTTCTCACTCTCTCAATTTGATAAATAACGAAATACTGCCTTTCAATTAAAAACATTACTAACTTTTCTTTTGATTTCGGTCTTCCAAGTGAAATAATAGTCACTTGCATGAGACATTACCACTCTGAATATCCTTTATGCTGAAAGCAAAAATCTATCCTGCGATTAGGTTTATTTCAAACGTTTTGTTCCCCTTTTTTTTATTCATTAAACACACTGCCTTGACTGCTGCTTAAAAACTGCAGTTTTACCACTTTTTGCCAATGGATGTTTCGTGTATTAATATACTAAGCATCCTGCCTTTACTTTAGGCTTTTGGAACACCACTGGCTTACAGTTTATGCAGGCATACACAGCACACATTACCCCCCTGCGCTGTCAACAACAGCGCAGGGGGGTAATCATTGCCGCCTATTTTCCCAAACCTTACCTTCTTTTGCATTCGCGGCAGTTCTTGCTAAGAAGTCTGTTGCGTGTTCAACCTTTACGTGTCTCTTACATATATTAGGTATTTAAAAATCTCTCGCTCTCACTCTCTCTCCTCTCCCGCGCTCCTCAACCCCCACCCCTTCCTATTTCATGTGTGAATATTCTTGTTTCTCTCCAGTATCAGGGAAGGCTTCTGTTTAATATGCAATTGTATTTATTGCACGCTTGCCAAGATATTTTAACGGAGTAAGCCATGCATGGTTAGGAGTAAAATTAACCCCGCAAAATAAAGGTAAATTCCCGTTCCGGAGCCACTGCACATTGGCTTCTGCAAACTTTTTATACTAATTGTAAACGTTAATATTCACTGATCATACTTTCAAGCGCTTAGATTATCACACCATTATGCGAAGCGCTACCATAGGTAAACACAATAAATCAATCCGTTCCTGTTAAATAACGTCCTGCAAGCTGGGTACCCTGTTAGATCACTGTACAAAACAACACGCCAAACAAATAGCAACTACAGCAACACTCAGCACCACCACAGAGTCACTCAACCACACAACAATATCGCTCAGGGCCACAACAGCAGCACTCAGCGCCACCACTGCATCGCTCTACGCAACCACAGCAACACTCAGCACTACCACAGCATCACTTAGCACCACTACAGCATCACTCAGGAACACCACAGCATCACTCAGGGCCAACACTGCATCAATCAACAACAACACAGGATCACTCAGCACCACCAAAGCATCACTCAGCACCACCACAGCATCACTCAGCACCACCACAGCATCACTCAGGGACACAACAATATCACTCAGCGTCATCACAGCATCAATCAGCACCACCACAGCATCGCTCAGGTCCACCACAGCATCGCTCAGGTCCACCACAGCATCGCTCAGCACCACCACAGCATCGCTCAGCACCACCACAGCATCAGTCAGCACCACCACAGCATCACTCAGCGTCACCACAGCATCACTCAGCGTCACCACATCATCACTCAGGGTCGCCACAGCATCACTCAGCGTCACCACAGCATCACTCAGCGTCACCACAGCATCACTCAGTAGCACCACAGCATCACTCAGTACCACCACAGCATCAGTATGCGCTACCAAAGCATCACTCAGCATCACCACAGCATCACTCAGCGCCACCACATCACTTAGCGCCACCACAACATCACTCAGCGCCACCACAGCATCACTCAACACCACCACAGCATCACTCAGCACCACCACAGCATCACTCAGCACCATCACAACATCACTCAGGGGCACCAAAACATCACTCACCGCCACCACATCACTCAGCGCAACTGCAGCAACACTCAGCACCACCACAGCGTCACTCAAGCACACAACAATATCACTCAGGGCCACAACAGCATCACTCAGCGCCACCACAGCATTGCTCTACGGAACCACAGCAACACTCAGCACCACCACAGCATCACTCAGCACCACCACAGCATCACTCAGCACCACCACAGCATCATTCAGCGACACCACATCATCACTCAGGGCCAACAATGCATCACTCAACAACACCACAGGATCACTCAGCACCACCACAGCATCACTCATCACCACCACAGCATCAGTCAACACCACCACAGCGTCACTCAGCACCACCACAGCATCGCTCAGGGCCAGCACAGCATCGCTCAGCACCACCACAGCATCAGTCAGCACCACCACATCATCACTCAGCACCACCACATCATCACTCAGCGCCACCACAGCATCACTCACCTTCACCACAACATCACTCAGCACCAACACAACATCACTCAGGAACACCACAGCATCACTCAGTACCACCACAGCATCACTCAGCAGCGTCACAGCATCAAACAGCATCACCACAACATCACTCAGGGCCACCACACCATCACTCAGGGCCAACACAGCATCACTCAGGGCCAGCACAGGATCACTCAACGCCACCACAGCGTCATTCAGCACCACCACAGCGTCACTCAGCACCACCACAGCGTCATTCAGCACCACCACAGCATCACGCAGCACCACCACAGCATCACTCAGGACCACCACAGCATCAGTCAGCACCACCACAGCATCAGTCAGCACCACCACATCATCACTCAGCACCACCACAGCATCACACAGGGCCACCACAGGATCAATCACCTTCACCACAGCATCGCTCAGCACCACCACAGCATCACTCAGAAACACCACAGCATCACTCAGTACCACCACAGCATCACTCTGCAGCGCAACAGCATCAATCAGCATCACCAGAGCATCAGTCAGCACCACCACAGCATCACTCAGGGCCACCACAGCATCACTCAGGGCCAGCACAGCATCACACAACGCCACCGCTGAATAACTCAGGGCCAGAACAGCATCACTCAACGACACCACAGCATCACTCAACGACACCACAGCATCACTCAGTGCTTCTTACACTTTTTAATTACAACTTCTCAGCATGCTGCACAGCAGCCACACTTCTCTACAGAACAGCTTAAAAACATTTGCAAAGTCAATAGCTCTACCTAAACACTTATAAGGCCCCCCAAAGCATAGCCAATACGTCTCGCCTTTGGGACATTATAAGTGTTTAGTTATCCAGCACAATATCCTTCATTAAACAACACCAAGTGTTGCATGGCTAATCACTTATAAGGTCCCAAAAGCGAGACCTATTGGCTATGCCAATGCTAGTTTGTGGGGTCTTCCACCTCAGACCCTACGGTGCTCATACAGCGTCAATCAAAAGATCTCCGATAAAGCGCCCTCTCGCGGGGCCTGCCAGGCATTGCAGAGCCGGCCTGGCGAGGAGCAGCGCCCAATGATGAAGCATGTCTCCTCCGGGTGAGAGAGGGCAACTTTGCTTTCAAGCTCATGCTTCTTTGGGCACCCACATTCAGCCAGGGATAATCTCTCTGTAGCTGTCACATTTCGGATCAGTATACTTATATTGCATTGTGATACTTGGGAGAGTGTATACTGGACCGTCAGTCTCCCTGTCCTCCTTTCTATGTGCACCTGTGTGGTTACCAGGACGTGGCAGCCCAGCCCTCGTTCTTACAAAGAGTATGTCTTGTTCCTCCAGGAGCACTAGAGTAGCTCTAAGGATCTCTTGTGTTGTGATCTCTGGTTGAGACATGTGATCTCTGTTCATATAATGTCAACGGGAATGTTGCATGTTTGTAACTCTTTCAGGAGGTTCTCAGCTTGATGCTGTGCTCTCATTTGTGTAATTGGTGTTCTGGTGGGTCTTAAAGCATCTACATTCTGTCAGTCATGCTAATACCTGGCGACCAGCCTGTTTCTTTTTACCGCTGAAGTTTTGACACACCTACAAGAGCCGAGGTACTGCTCTGACTTTCAAGTGGAAAAGGTTTCCAGGAGTCTTGACATTGAAAGTGAACCTGGGTTTGCAGCCAGGGGTGAGCTGTTGACTTTGATGGTTGACCTGGTTGAAATGTGGAGATGGGCACTCATGTGAAAACTACCCATACGAAGCAATATCTCTGCCATGTGTTTGCTCTTAATATTACATTTCACTTGAGTAATTTATTTATCGGTATTCATGAAATCTTCTGTTTCTTTTTGTTTGTGTTATGTTTTGGAGGAGTAAAGTGGAGCATATATTGTAATTTTGATTTTCTATAATGTGGCTGCACAATGTCAGGTGCAAGTGTGCTTTACATGAAACAAGAGAAATGCAGAGTCAAAAAGAGGATATAACATAGGGAGGAAGGAATGGGGCCATGAGGTTGGAATATCATGCTGCTCAAGTCACTATTCTTATTGTTTCAGAATTTATTTTCTATTAATGATGAACAAGATATTGTATTGCTGCATTTTATAATGTATGATTTCATCTCTTTGATTGAATATTTATAGCTTTAACCAATAAGATGCTTTAGGAAGTAGGAGTTACTATGGGTGTTGTACAATTTAATAGATTTATTGGTTGTCATGAACAAAACATTTTAATATAACTCTTGTTCATATTGTCATGCTCTAAAAATGGGTGTGCCTTCTGTCCCTGTAACATTATAAAAGATGTGATATTTTGGAGGTGATACAGTAGTTATTCTGCAATGATCGTTTGGGCTTTCTCTGGAGACGGACTCTATGTGAGACTGTTTTGCAGAATTATTTAGTTACTTATAATTATGCTAATTCATGTGATTTATTAATGAATCTTTTTGCTTCATGTCATGATGCTATTGTTTAATAAACCCACAAAGTTATTAACTTTAAAATCTTGCCATGTGCAGGTTTTAATAATAACCTTGGATTTAGTCTATAAGCGACTCAGATAGTCCCCATTCCTGCCTAATGACCCTGGGGTTGTGTACAGCGGTTCCCTGCCCCCCTCCCTGAACTTTACTTTGCTGCCAGGTCTGGGGTGGGACTACTCCCCTAGACATCTGTGAGACAAGGCGGGTCCCGGGAAGCCAAGGAGGTAACATGCTTAAAAGCGATTGAAGACTCCCACAGCGCGGGTTGTGTACTGTGGTTCCCTGTCCACTTCCCTGAACTTTACTTCGCTGCCAGGTCTGGGGTGGGACTACGTCTCCCAGACATCTGCAAAGTGGGCCGCGGAAGCCCAGAAGGTGTCACGCTTAAAAGCGCTTGAAGAGTCCCGCAGCGTGGAACACGCACGGGCCACGCCCAGGCATGTGCCCGGGCAAAGACTGGGCCAGAGTGGGCCAGTCTGCGCCCGTCCACGGCCGGATGAGGCTGGGCTGGGCCCACTCTCTTTGGAGCCTGTTAGTAGCAACTTTTGTATTGGACCGCAGGTGAGAGCCTCTTCTTTTTCATAAAGCCATCGGCAAGAGCAAGGTTGTTGGGACTGTTGCTGCACCTCGTACAGTAGTGACTATTGACAGCATGTTGGAGAGGGCAGTAGGGATAATCTCAAACGAGATTGTACGTGCAGAACGCAGACTTTCATTGGAACAAGACCCACTGTTAAACAAGACAGGAGATTGTATTAATCTAAATGATAGCGCTCCAGGGTCATCAGAATTTGAAGCTGGGTCACAGTTATATGCCTTGGTCATTGACCGTGATGAGACTGGCGGTAACACGGAAACTGGCACCGAGCTGCTCAGTCCACCTACCTATCACTCAGGCACGTCAAGGCCCAGCCATAAGGCGAAAAAGACCCACAGAGAAGGATGTGGCCGCTACACACAAACAAACTGTCCAGCAACAAAGCCTACAAGGCCAGCTCCTGTCCGGGATTCAACCTCAATTCAAGTCCCAGTTAACTCAGACGCACGCCCCTATGCCCCTAGACCCCCTGGGTTGCGCTGATCCAAATGAGAAGTTCTGTACTATTCCAGAGGAGAATTTGAAACCAATCTTTGACTGACGTGATCGCATTGAGAGTCTTATTACAGGCTTGTACAAACAACAAATCGCCAGTATCAACAAAAGCAGCACCCCTTCGCAGGCCCAAACCATTCCTTGCCATCATGGGGACAGCAACTCTCAGGCTACGGTTAAGAGCTCTGCAATGGGTCACAATGTTATCCATAAACTCGAACCAATCAGGGGTTGTCTCTCGGCAAACAGACATGAACGTCAACGGCCAAGCCATGAAAGCCGGAACCCAGACAAAAGATCAAAATGCAATAGTCAGAAGAGCTTCTGGGTCGGACTATATCCCCACCAAGGACCTATTGAGCCTGCCACCAGCGGCATCCCTTATGTCCTGATTTTACCTGGCGTCCCCAAACATAGTATAATTTGGGCTGACACTTGCCTTGTGTGAACACTGATTCCCAAAAGTCAGGAGTTGCTGAACTACCTTGTCTCTCTTGACTTAGTTAATGTAATGGAGGTGGCTGGTATAAATGATTCCGCCCTGCCTAACTAAAGGGGCAGAGGCAGTCCCTCAACAATAGACTACATTTTTATTATACGCAATTTGAAAGATATATTTTTATATGGAACAGTAATCCCTTCAAACTATGGCGATCACAACCCTATTGAGAAAGCCCTTTTAACAGCTCCAATGGAAACATTTAGAGTGGATAATGGGGCAAGCAGCCTACAGTCATCAACAGATAATCTCAGATTGGTATGGAGACTACAAGAGCCAGCCCAACCTTTTGACTCAATAGTCAAGGAGAATATCGGGCTGGTGGAGGTGTGTTTGGCAGAGGAGGATGTTGACCATCAGGTTGTTTAAGCATTTAATGATTTATGCATAAATATTAGAAAGCTCTCCTAATTCCCCTAGATGGTTTAACCACGACTGCTCGGTGGCAAATCCCGGTTTGCGAAGGGCTCTTGTCGCCACACCCAGGGACCACTCAGCGGAGGCCACTCTACATTAGCAATACAAAGAGGTCACCTCCAAACGCAGGAGGGAAGTAATAGTGCAGTAAAGAGATTCGAGAGTGCAGGCGGCCTCTATGAAGGGTAACAAATCCTTTTGGTCTGCTGTTTCGGACATGAGATGCAAAAATCAGTCTGTGTCCCCCAGTACCTGCCATATTGCCAGTGATACCTGGGAGGTCCATTTTGCTAAAACCTGTGCCACTCCCCTTTCAGATGTTGTGTGTTCAAATAAACACTAAAAGCCAGTCAGGTTTTCAGACAACTCTATGCGAAGTAGAGGATGCCATAAATCCGAGTGCTGGTGGCAATGCCCCGGGCCCAGATGGTGTCCCAACCGACCTGATGAAATGTAATACTGATTTCTGGGGTCCATTGCTGATGAATGTTTTTAATAATCTTGTCCACTCCTTGGTGCCTGTTTCCTGGTCAACATCCATTATCGTACCAATATTTAAAAAAGGTGACCGGTCCCAACCTGGATGCTACATGCCCATCTAATTGATACTATCGTTAAAATTTTAGGGAGATTAATATATAACAGAATTAAGTAGTGGATTCAAGTTGAGTGAGCTTTATATACCTGTCAGTATTGATTCAGGAATCGAGTAGGGATGATTGAGCAATGCTTAAAACTGAATTTGATTCTTGGCAAATATACCATTGCCAAACAAACACCTCTGTACTTGGCATTCATGGATCTGACCTCATCATTTGATTGTGTCAATCCTTCCAAGCTATGGCAAATGCTCATATTTCAAGGGTTTGACGAAGTACTTGTGCACTTTGTTGGCATATTTGCACAAAGACTGAAAGCCAAGATTAGAATTAGCACTCAGTGAGAGGTTTCTGGCGATATAGATATTTGTTGTAGCATGAGGCAGTGATATGTGTTGGCCCCCATTTTATTTATTTTATATATTAACAAGCTCCACCCTTTTTTAAATACTATTACCCCTGATGTACCTAAAATTAAAAGTCATGTTGCTACCAACATTTTTATCATGGATTTTATGGCGGCTTTAGACCTACAAACAAATTTCACCAAATCCTGTATTATGGTGTGTGGTCTGAAGTGCAAACAGCTCTCAACCCTTTCTGCTGTCATTAACTGTCTGAGTAGCACTAGCACTTTTTCTTATTTGCGGTTACTTTTTCTGCCACAGGGTCTTGGACTCCCAATATTGCGCAGCCCAGAACAAAGCTGTCAAGGGCAATGGGCTCATTATGTAGTCTTCCACAGCCAACGGGGGGAGGTTCACTCATCCCACTAATTCAGATCTATAAAACCCAAAGTATTCCTATTGCAACATATGGGGCCGAGCTGTGGGGTATGTCGAAATGTATGGCCATTCAGACAGAAAAAAATTGGTTTTGCAAAAAACTCCTCTCAGCTCCCATATCATCTCCTCACCTAATATACCACAAAGAGCTGGGCTTGCCTTACTTAGAAGAATGTATCAGAGCACGAACAGCCCAGCTCTCTCGTGCTGCTGCATTGCTCTCTCCTGCTTTTGCCTCCTTTTACTGCTTTCTTCTTCCTTTCCCACCTTTTCTCTGAGTGATCTCTCCTGCTTCTGACTCGTTTCACTGCTTTCTCCTTCCTTTCCCCTGTGCTTCTTGCATCGTTTTTACTGCTTTCTCCTTCCTTTCCTCCCATTTTTCTGAGTGCTTTCTTCTGCTTTTTGCCATGTTTTTTCTGCTTTCTCCTTCCTTTCCCCCCGTTTTTAGGTCGAGCCTCGAGAAGCGCGCAAGCGCTGCTTAGAGGCGAAGACTTTTAGTAAGCGAGTTTGAAAAGCAGTCCCAAAAACGCTCGTGCGTCGTGGCTGGCCTTTTTGGGATGGGTACGCGCGGCAAACATGTGTTTCCAATTATCGTGCCCAGACGCGGGCGCGATAATTGGAAACACATGTCTGCCGCGCGTACCCATCCAAAGGCCAGCCACGACGCACGAGCGCTTGGTCAGCTCTGCAGGCTGCCGCGCTCGCTCGCCCCCGCTCCTCTGTTGTTCAAGTGGTTCCTGGCCCCTTCAATGTGTGCGGTCTATAGCTTGTTTTTCATGACCACAGAACCAGGAAGAGCCACGCGCCCTGTTTGAGCAGCTGAAAAAAGGAGAAATGAAACCGAAAACACCAGCCGGGTCTGTAAAATCACACGACAGCCAGTCATCAGCAAGCAGTCTTCGCGGTGAGTCTATCAGAATTCGTGTGTGTCTGCCCCGTATACACTGAAGATTTTAGAATCGAATCGACACACACACACACACCATTAAATATACGAAATACACAAGCGCGCTCACACATACACTAACAAACCAAGAGTGAACATACTTTTCATGACAGTGCGTCACATTAGATTACAGTGGGTTAACAGGAACACATCACACAGGACGAGCAATATATTACACCACAGCATACATTTTCCAACACCAGTGACTCTGTGAAACACGAGCACAAAATAGCGTACACACATCTAACCCACCATCATACAAGCACGACTGTCAACACAATTTTCATGGCTAGGACCTGCAAACAATAACAGATCGGAACCAAGCAACATACATACCACATTATAGTGTTGCTACGTGTGCGTGCACACACAACGCATACACACAACCACCTGACATAGTGCTTAAATAGATTTTTTGTTCAAGTTGAAGCGCTGGAATTAAGATTTGTCTGAAGGGGGCACTGTGATGGGACACCTCCAATGTAGCAGGTCGGTAGTAGACTGAATCTTTTCTAAGGGAGAAGGGCATAACATTTGAATTTATTTTTAGAAATAAGGGCAGTATATTATCACCCAGTTTATTAGAAAAGCGAGCATCACGCTCGGCTGTGTCTGTGTGTGAATGGGGACACTACCCATTAATTGTATGTTTGTCATTGAAGAACCAAAGTTTTTTTTGTTTTTGTTTTTTTAAATAATTGGAGGCATCTCTCATAAAAAAAATATTTAGTAAGGGAGGAGATGTCAAGATTGACTAGATTCTTTTTGTAGTAAGGGGCTAAGTGTTGAAGAGGATTAGAGCTTAGTAGAGTCAGCATTAAAGATTGGTATTTTTTTCAAGTAGTGGGGGCAGGAAGTCACACGATGGAGTAGGGGGGATTAAAGAAGAGCTAGGCACATGCGGCTAGATGTAGTAAACATCTATACTGTCGCTGAGAGTCTGAATGGCTGTTTGCATCCACAAAAACGTTTTCTTTGCCATGTAATAGCTGCATCTTAAGAATTGGTAAAGTTTTACCTACTCCTAAAATTTTTGCAGCTCCATGCCGAATTGCTATTTGGGAGGGTGGCGGGCGTGTAGTAGGTGTCCTCTCCAAAAGGCGATTCTGTAGGTGAAGTATCACTGCTTTGCGACCGAAATCCAATTGCAAAACATTGAGAAATTACTGATTCCCAAGTTGGTGTGGTAAGCCATTTGTAAGGGAGAAGAGGTTCTCTCAGGATTCTTTCCGCTTGTGAATGTAAAAAAAAGTTTGTTGGGATGTAGGCGGTCGTGCAGGGGACCATTGCCAAATCTGACGCAAACTTTTCATAAAAAGTACGCTTTTCTTTTTAAATGCAGCGCCATTTTCTTAAAAGGAAAACCGGCTGCATTTAAAAAGTTCATTTTATTGAAAGGCGATCACAAACATGATGGTCTGATAACTCTAGCCACCAAGCCTGTCATGGCCACCAATTGGAGTGAGTCACAATTTGTGATCTCCTACATTATTATTCATGAGGTAGGTCTGATTACGACCCACTTTGAATCAGAATTTAGCTAACTGACCTATAAGTACTTAGGATGGTTTGGTAATTTTTTCACATCGCAAAAATACCTGTCACAAATTGCAAGCAGATTTTTGTAACCAGTAAATACATCAGGCACATAGTTCTTTTTGTACATACCTATTAATTTATGTAGGCACCACACTGTTTTATAAGAGGGGACACAGTAAAGTGTTTCTTATTATTAGAGTCGCCACAATTGAATGACTTGTATGGATGGGCGGGGGTATGGAATTTGTACACCTTTTTGTAAAGGTGGTCCTATGTGCTTTTGGAAGTACAGGTAGGTGCCTACACCAATTGGTCACTGAAGTGGGTGGAGGCGGTATCAGATATAGATGCATTCTGCATGAAGGGCCAATGGGGTCACTCTTCAATTATTTTTGTAACAGGCACCATATTTTAGCAATGTTTTTTGTAAGTGGAACCCCTGTCTTGAGTGGAGATATTTTAAAAATTGTGGGGCAACGCTTAAATCTAAAATGGAAATGTGAAAACAAAATATTTTTGCGGGGAGGCTCGCAATGGCATGTACCACAATGGGCACTAGACCTAAATTGGCTCTTTTTGTAAGGGGGGGGGCTGGCAGTACCACAATTTATGGGAAGCTTGGAAGTTGGAGCTGCACAATTGAATATTAAAGTAAATGTTAACACAAGTGGATTCCTTTTGAAGTTGGGTAGACGTACCATGTTCAGAGAATTTTGTAAGCTATGGGAACCATAGTTGACTGAATCAATGTGGAAGTGGGGGCTCTATAATTGACTGAATCCTTTTGTAGGCACAATGGTTAGTTTTTTTTTAAGTCAGTGGCATAATATAAATGATTTAGGTAAGGGGTGCAACATAATGAAATATTGTTTTAGATGGGTAGCACAGATTAATAGAGTTTTTTTACCGGTACTGAACTCTCCACACTGTAGTATACTAGTGCCCATTGTGATACATTCCAGTGCGAGCCTCCCCACAAAAATATTTTGTTTCACATTTCACATCTCCACTCTGTAGTATATATATATATATATATATATATATATATATATATATATATATATATATATATATATATATATATATTTCAGTGTGGAGAGTTCAGTACCGGCAAAAAACTCTATTAATCTGTGCTATATATATATATATTTTTTTTTTAGTAATGGCCCAACCTTCGTTTGTTTTATGTTTGTAAGTGGGACTTAACCCCTGAATGCATTTTTTTTTATCTAGGGAGTTTTTTTTTTTAGCTGATGTGAGCCCCATCCCATGTTGATAAAAATATAGACAGATATCATAAATACGAAAAATAAACTTTAATTGTGAATCCAGTATTATCATTTTTATGAACAAAACATTTCTTCCGTGAAAACCCTATGTTCTGTCAGAGGCTGGCATTTGTATGGCGCACATTCTGCCACTGGCATGGCCTTGTTCTGAGAATATCTAGCTACAAGCTGACACATTCGACGATAGGGTTACACTGATCAGGACAGCGCATTCCACATATGTTACATTACACATTTTGACACTTTTTTACATTACCACATAACATTGTTTCCAGGCACAGGGGATGCACTGTTTCTCTCAGAATCACACCATTAGCTTGAGATTCCATTATTTATACCTCTGGTGCTGCCACCGCCCTTTTCAGGGTACCCTTGATGGCAGACAGTTCGCCGAAGGTGCCCCCTACCGGCTGCACTATAGTACTGCCTCCGCCACACCACACAATTCACTTTGCCAAGCAAAGTAGCGAATCAGCCACCCACTCTAAAATGGCCGGTCCTCCACCACGTCAGGTGGAATTAACTCTATAGCCCCCACCCCAGTAAATGGTTGTGGACCTTCTTATTCAGATACATATGGGGGTTTGAACTAAGTGGCAATTCCTGTTTTCCTTACTTTTCTGCCAGAAATGTCCCCCAAAGTATCTCCTGCAATGGCAAATGCACCCACTTTAATATATGGACTAGAGGATAAAAGATATACAGCTGTTTATTCCCAATGGATTGCGTAACAATTGGATGGGTGTCTTTCACATGGACAGTGCTGCCACAGATTAGATGCTTTTGTTTGTTTATGGACAGTACTGTGGTGGAAGTAGATGCATATTTTACAGGGTCAGTCTAATATCAAACGACTGCTTCTTTTAAACAGACCAGAGTGTCCACCACAGGAGTATAAGGGCTGCATGTCAGATTTTTATAAAAACACTGATCATGTACATAAGTTTCATTTAAAGTCATTACATGTAATTTATTGTCTATGGATGGTCTTTAAAAATTAGGCAGTGAGCCCGCCCTTCTAGACTTATTTTTTAACACTTCCTATAACAGACATTTCCAGGAGGCAATATAATTTTGCTTTTGTGTACAGTACTAGAAAAAGTGCCTGTTTTCCGTGGACAGTGCTATGATGGGATACTGTGGGTGTTTTTTTTTTTTTTTTTTAATAAAGGGCACATTGTGTAGACCCCATGAAGGAAGTACACTTTTCAAGATAGTTTTGTGCTTCACCATCAAAAATCTATTCCATTTAAGTACTGGCCACATACAAAAACAAATATTCCATCATAGTATGGCCCATATATAACAAACACCTACTCAATGATTTCAGCATCAAAATAAAAACATATATATTTACTGCTAGTGCACAGCCAATCATATATGATACAAAAATATTTCATCACAGTATTGACCATATACAACAAATAGTTACTTAAACGTATTACTGGCCACATAAAACACAAGCATTGGCAAAGTAATTTCTTGAACATGCAGTGGCAAAGTTATTTGGTCTGGCTTTTTGTTAGGGGAAGTTTTGGTAATAGTTTTGAGACTTCATGCGTGTTGCTCCCCAATGTTATAGAAATAAAATACCACAATGAGCAACCTCTTGGACTACAGCAGGATGGGACCTGGAAGTGGGGCCTCTTTGCTGAAGGAAGTGCACTAGAGAGTTAAGCAGTGACCTCAAAAAGGAGCCAGAAGATGAAGGTTGTATTGTCAGTGGCGGACCTAAAAGTCACAAACAGCAAACCATTGAATAAAAAGACTGTTGCCAATGGCCAAGTATTTTTGTTGCAATTGTAATTAAGCTTATGTGCATGCTCCCCTTTACTTTGAGGACAAAAGATGTAAAGCCAACAAAGTCTTATCACACCAGCAAAGTAAACCAAATGAATTTGCAAGGGTGAACAGTGAAAAACCACAGCATGCGTAAAAACAAACAGGACACTTCCTAAATAAAAAAGAAATAAGCCTGATTCCAAATGTCTTTTCTGTCAGTAAAGTTAACGCCACAGACACATAGTGGCTCTAAATTATTAGCTGTGCATCATGTTGCTTCTTCTGCCATTCTAACAAAAGAACTTCTTGAGCATAATCACATAAGGGAACACAAATTGGTTGGTGAAAAAATCCACAAAGGCCATGGTCTTGAAGGACAGCTCATCCAAGCAATGGTAACCCATGAAAAAACACTTAAAAGCGAATGGCTGAAGTAGGCTGACCCAAAGCTCACTCTCTGTAGTACTTCTTGCGTGCACTTTTTAAAGTATTGGTAAAATGAGGTCTGCCAGATAGCTAAATCTGTCAGCAGTGAGGCCTAAAACGTATTCTGCCAGAGTACCAGCCCATAAAGAAAACACCTATTCCATCTTAGTGCATGCCACATATGAACAAAGTTAATCTACACTGTGAATGTAAAACAAGCATTTATTACTGGCCATAGGATAAAAAACATGTATTTCATTGTATTACGGTCCACATAAAACAGTGAAGTGTTCAATCACAGTATGGTCCGTAGATAAACATGAAGAGATAAGGTAGGACAGATGTTTGTTTTATTTGGGCGTCACTATGAAATAAATATTTGTAATATGGAGGGTTTTTATTGTAGAGGAAAGTACTGACCAGTAAAAATAAACATCCTTGTTCCCAACCCTACTTGTGTGTGCTGTAAACAGTGGCGGCTGCTATTTACCGGAGGTGGCAAGGCAGGGAGGGAGGGAAAGTTGTAAATTTTAAAAAAACAAAAAGACACCTTCAGGGCGGACGGCTGCCGATTCTCGGTCTGCTCCCGCATCCTCTTGCTCCTCCGAAGCAGGACGCACCCAGGCTGCTGACTCCCCTAGGCAATCACAATGCTGCAGCGCAGCATTGTGATTGGTCTGAGCGCCGTGGATTGACGCTCAGATGGGGAATTGGGGCCTGGGCATGTTCTGCACCCAGGCTGTAATGCAGCCTGGGTGCAAAACATGCAAAGTGCGCATGACTGTTATGGTCGGCCCGAGAGGGCCGGCCAAACAGTTATGCACACTTTAGAGTGGAGCACTACTCCTCCTCCTGGCCCCTGCTCTGCCAGTCTAGCACCGCCCTGCATCAGGAAACACAAAACTAAAATCATAATAACGCTGGTTATTATCATTTAATTTTCTTTTAACTTCTGCTCCCAGAGCAGTGGGGTAACGCTCCTCCGCCATAGGGGAGGAGCCGCCACTGGTTGTAAACAGTGCACACTGTGCGCACACACACACACACAGCGAGGATTAAGAAATCATGCCTAATTCAGCAATGTTTGAGTATGCCAAATATATTTTTACATATATTTCATGCCATGCATAATGTTTGGCTGCATTGACCCAAAACGTATGTAAGCTTCATAAATACATCTATAATGGTTATGTATAGGTGTATTCTGCAGGCTGTACCTTAGTCTGTGTCTCTTTACATTTGTGAATCCTTACCTTGTTTGTAGGGTGCGTTAAGGGGCAGAGTTTAGTTGAAACATGTCAGAGTCTCAAAGGTTAATTGATATAATCCTCAGGAAGGGACCTATTCAGAGCTGTTTACTGTAAGTGGGTTTTACGCCTGATAATTCAACAGTAAACCACACCTAAACCTTGCAAATAGTTGCTGACTTGCCCAATGCAGAAATGTACTGGGCACACAATTCTGCGTTGAGAGAATACCATGGTGCATAGCAAGCATTGGTAGTGCCAATCGATCTTTCCTGGAAATAAGTTAAAAACAAGTAGAGTCTGGCTTTAAAGCAATTCTGTATGGTAACATGAAACATTATGAGTAGATAGCATGGGAATAAATATGTATTTGTGCGGTAGCAAAGAACTGTAGAATAATATGTGTTTAGCTAAAATGGTCTGACAGTTGCACTGTCAAGCCAGACCTAAAAATCCATGTAGATTATTGACTGCTCTACTCTTGTCTATGCTGCTGACAGAGAAAAACACCATGAATTATCTAGTTATCTAAGATACTTTAATAGCTTTGCCATGCCTTGCCTGTGCCCCTGAAATTTCAAGCTCAGGCAACTGGATAAATAAACAAAATGGTCACAGGTGCTTGGAGGGCAAGTTCGTGTTTGTGGAAGCACACAACTTCTGCCCAATCAAAACATGTCCTGCTGGCTCCCAGCATGTGGACAGAGCCAAAGCCCCTTCCTAGTGGTGCTTCCATATTTGTTTGGTGACAGCTGTGCTGTCAAGCAACACCATAATCAGATGTATGTGAGCAGTGAGACAAGCTATGACACAGAGAGCTGGGGCACTACGGAAGAACCATCAAGCAAATGTAAACTTGGTAAAACAGGTTACGGTTTACTGCTGAAGACAAATTCTAAAAGCCCGTAGATAAGAACTGTGTTACATGGACTCTGCCAGATTAACACAGTAGGCAAGAGTTTTGGTGCAGGGTACCCCCGTGACAAGTTGTTACTATATGTGGTTTTAGTCAGTGCAAAAACACAAAAGGGTTTTAATACTGCCCTCACCCACAGAGATCTGTGGCATGCTTCATCATAGGGCTGCTAACACACCTCCGCGCAGACCAACGCTGGAGGTGGAGCAATAGGGAGGGGAAGACAAAACAACGAATAATGAAACAGTGCGGGATCAGGTGAAAAAGGTGCAGAGAAGCAATTAAAACTGAGCATGGGAACTCCGCACTTCTCTGCACCTTTTTCACCTGATCCCGCACTGTTTCATTATTCGTTGTTTTGATCTCTGTGGGTGAGGGCAGTATTAAAACCCTTTTGTGTTTTTTCACCTCTAGATCACAGCGATTTCATTTGCGAAGCCCCATTTCTACGTGTGTGTGTAGGTTATTGTAGGAGGTCAAAGTGGGGTGTTTTCCTCCTACCCCTTAACTACCGTGTGTGTTGAGTTTATTCAGTGCAAACCTGGCCTGAGGCCATTAGAGCACTTTACATGAGCACATTGTATTTTTGTTTGTCACTGGGAGATTAAGTGACTCAGTTGCCTACAGTGCTCTGTGCATAGGAATTAATCCCCTTTGAGTCTATGGTGGCAGTAAGAAAATACACTTGAGAAAAGAGGCACGTCATGTGCTACGCAGTTGATTATCTCGCCTCAGTATGACACAACGCTACTCCACCAAAAGTGACCTGCTTTGCAATTAACTCCACCCAGGAGTTCAGGAGGCAGTGCTAGATGATTTCATTTTTCTAGGACTGGAGTTAGAATAGAAATTTTGACCTTCCAGCTTCCACCACACCCACTACTGCCCTGAGGGCACAGTTCAGGGCAAGAAACACGATCAAGCTTTCTCCGGTATTCCTAGTTTTTCCTTGAGCTGCACTAAACATGCACAGGAGTTATATTATAAATTATTTTGTATGTACGGGGATAATAACTATGGAATTTACGAGGTTGCCACTGTTTTCGTGGAGAATGTGCGCTATGTTCTGAACAGCTTTAAAGAGAAGACATTTTTATGTTTACAGGGTTCTTTTCAACATGTTTATTTCACAGACGCTTGTGTGCAATGTGTTCGGTGGCTTTCTTACTATAGTATGCTATAGTATGTGTACGTTTGTTTCGGAAGTCCAAATTAATTTTTAACAATTTTGGGAAAGTTGACACTGTTTTTGTAAAGCTTGCTTGTCCCTACCTAATCGCATAGGCAAAAACAAGCATTGGGATAGCCAATAGGTCTCGCCTTTGGGACCTTAGAAGTGTTTAGTTACCCAGCACAATATCCTTGGTGCAACAACATCAAGTGTTGCATGGCTAAACACTTATAAGGTCCCAACGGCGAGACCTATTGGCTATGCCAATGCTTGTTCTGGGTGGTTTCTCCTACTTTTGCTTTGTCTTTACTGCTATATCCTTACTTTCTGCCTGTTTCTCTGAGTGATCTCTCCTGCTTCTGCCTCGTTTCACTGCTTTCTTTCTCCTTCCTTTCCCCCATGCTTCTTGCATCGTTTTTACTGCTATCTCCTTCCTGTCCACCTGTTTTTCTGAGTGCTTTATCCTGCTTTTGCATCGTTTGTCAATGTTTTCTCTTGTTTTTCCTATTGCCGCTCCCGCCTGCCACCTGTTTTTCCACCTCTCGCCTAGCTCCGTCCACCGCCCCTCCCTCCTCCCAGGACCTACTTAATGGAGGCTGCAGCGCGGCCCCCATTGAGCAGGCCCCAGGACCAGCTCTCCTGTGCTGCTGCATTGCTCTCTCCTGCTTCTGCCTCAGTTTACTACTTTCTTCTTCCTTTCTCCCATTTCTCTGAGCGCTCTCTCCTGCTTCTGCCTAGTTTTTCTGCTTTCTCCTTCCTTTACCACATTTTTCAGAGTGCTTTCTTCTGCTTTTTGCCTCGATTTTACTGCTTTCTCCTTCCTCTCCCCCGTTTTTCTGAGTGCTTTCTTCTGCTTTTTGCCTAGTTTTTACTACTTTCTCCTTTCTTTCCCACCATTTGTCTGAGTACTTTCTCCTAGTTTGTCACTATTTTCCCTTGTTTTTCCTCATTGTCGCTCCCGCCCATTTTCCCACCTCCCACCTAGCCCCCCCCAACTGCCTCCCAGCACCCCTCCCTCTTCCCAGGCCCTACTTCATGGAGGCCATGGCGCACCAAAGGCAAGCCCCTCTGCGTTCGTCTGCGCCTGGACCGCGCCAAGCGCCAGGACCCCTGGCTCTTCCATCCACTTAGGTGCCCTGCCTCTGACCTCAGAACCCTGGACCCCAGACGCACCAACAACCCTGATGGAGCTGTGGAGTTCCTGTTGGCAACCTCCCAACTGATTCATTAACAAGCATTTGCAATGCAATAGGTCTCGCAATTGCGAGATTTTGAGCTATTGGCATTGTAAATGACAATGCCTTTTATTTTTGTGTTGAAAAAACCTGCAATAATAAAAGGCATTGTCATTTACGATACCAATAGGTCAAAGTTTCTAAATTGCGAGACCTATTGCATTGCAAATGCTTTTTTTTGGTAGGCACTGGGAGATTAAGTGATTTGCCCAGAATCACAGGATGTTGAGCCGACGCTGAGCCTCGAACCTGGCTCCCCAACTCCAAAGTTGGCAGCACTGGCAGTTAGGCCACATCCTTCTTTAAAATATTCCTAGTACTGACGGTGCAGTGTACCATGAAAAAAGGGCGCTTGAGAAATAAATACATGAAAAAAATAAAGAACCAACAAACCAATGGCATTTTACCTCAAACTTGATCAGAAAATATTACTTGCCAGTCACATAGTTTTCATCCACACCTTATACATGAAATAACATTCCAAGGTCCTGCGGAACATTCCAAAAAATACGGTTCACCAGAGCATGCAGTTATTGGCCAAACGCTGTGCATGAAACACCCAGGCAGGAATATTTATTGACTGAAGCACAGAATACTCCGCCTTGCCAGAGAAGGGCGGTGAACCACAGACCTGTAAATAGCACCGTGATGAAGCACTTTATTATCATCTTGTCATTCTAATTGCTTAACAATCACTGCCCTGCCCTGATGACGAGCAAGCCTTTCATCCAATGACGAACAAGAAAGCTAGGGGCCACTAAAACGAGGGCTTTGGCGGCCTTTGTAGAAGTGTAACTCAAGCCGCTTCTCTCTAGTCCCGGCAGAATCAACCAAACACAGACACAAAAGCACGCATCTTTAAATTCACAACATTTACAGAAGCGCACTGAGATATCAGGTAAGGCAGTGCTCCTTAAGACCAAGCACATCTGGGCAGAAAGGGACTCGTATGGCGTATGCAGGCACGTGACTCGCTGTCCTGAACCTTTCAGAGGTACAGGACAAGTCCCGATTGTCCTAAGGTCCCCCCAGGCCAGTTCTCCTCGGAACATTTATTTCTTACAATTACACAGTCTGGTGCAGAAACAACCAGCCCGGTCCTGAAAAGTCTGGAGATCCCCAGAGGCCAGCCAGATCTCCTCTGAACATCTATCTGACAATATCACAGTCCTAGAATTACACAGTCCCTACTGCAGAAACAAACAGCCCTATCATCATAACATTTCAAGCACAGGTGCATGTAATGCAGCAATGGACGGACCAATGCGATACATCGCATAAGAACTTCTGTCACTGCCCAACAAAGCTAACGGCGATCACACTCCTTGTGAAGCACATGCACTGATCACGGTTCTGACAGCCAACCCCGTGGCAAACGAGATACGTCACAGAGCACAGGCAGCGTCCAGGGCGAACTCAAACCAGGAGCAGCCCCTGGTCCTACCTTTATTCAGAGTACCTGTGATGAGCTGGAACAGGGTCCGCAGGCACTTGAAGATCCCATATAAAGAAACCAAGCGCGGTGTCCTTGAAGCGGCGCCGCGCTCAGTTTTAAAGTAAAAAAAAACAAAACAGAACGCGGTGTCCCTGAAGTGGACGCCGCGAAAATATAAATAAATAAAGTGAGCGCGGTGTCCCTAGCGGGCGCTGCGCTCATTAAAGTAATAATAAAAGCTCATTAAAGTAATAATAAACGTAAAGCGCATAGTGCTGCAGCCGCCATTGTCCCCATCAGTGTCCATTTTCAAAAGAGTGCTCGCCCACCAGATAAAGCCCACTGTGTAACGCGCAAGTAAAAGATCGAGTCCGGATGGGCCGTCGCAGAAGAAGACAGGGCGGTAACAAAAAAGCCTCATTTGCAATGGGAAGCCAGCGTTTACCCTAAACGGTGACGCAAGCCAATCAGAATGATGGGCGGGGCTTCAAGTCCCCTTCTGAAATCTCCTTGATCACAATAAGCCTCGCAGAGCGAGCAGCGCATGCGCGCTGCAACGCAGGTCTGCGAGACCTAAAAACGGCTTCACTGCACTTACAATGTCTGAATGACAAAGACACTGTAGGGGCATATTGCTCTTGCAGCTATGCCCTCACTTTGGTATGGTGCACCCTGCCTTTAGGTCTGTAAGGCCTACTAGAGGGACGACTTACCCATGCCACAGGTAGTGCTGGGGGGGCATGGCACACAGGGGTGTGTGACATGTTGACTCTTCAGTTTGGTCTGCACCAAAACACACAGCCTGCAATGGCAGGGTAGGGGTGTTTTGATGAGGGGACTTTGAGGGTGGCATAATACATGCTGCAGCACTCAGAAGCCTTCTGCCTCCACGCAGCAGCAAACAGCTCCAGCGCCTCGAGAAACTCACAGGTGATGTGCCGCGCTTTACAAATGTTTGATTGATTGATTACTGTGGCTGGCAATTTGGAGAAACGGGGAGGCCTGTCTGTCATGAGATATTATTCTGGATTGCCTTGCATGCGATAGAGGTCTCCTAACTCCCTAGCTAGCATATGTCATATCAGCATATTTAAAGATTGGCTTGCAACGTGCTTTTACAGAGCCAGAAATTAGCAATAATTTAAGTAAAAAACATGTCCAACAAGCATTATATAACTGTGAGCACTCCCTAAGATTTAAGAAGGAAGAGGGAAAGCCTAAAACTGCAGCTTGCTTGAGATTGACTCTAGTAAGTTGCCCCACTAATTACCGTTTGTGCGCAGGGGAGGCTGGGAACGCTCCTTATCATTTTGCTTGAGAGCAGACACAGTAAAATACTTGTTGTGCTTCCCGCTGGGCTTTAAGAAGAATTTAGGTGTTAGCCCATGCCCTGGTGATGGCAAGTCCGGGCAATCTATGTTGCACTTTGCATTTTTTTTGCAAAGTTTATGCAAGATATACTAAACACTTTTTAATCCCCTTTTTTAAATGTCATGACATCAGGCAATTCAGGGCAGCTTTTACCTTTCTAATACAATTGCCAGATGATGAAACTATTTTGCACGTTGGCTCATTTCTGAGATCCGCTGTGAGTTCCTAGCACTATGCTCTCATAACTATGCTTCTATTACTGCTTTACTGCATGAATGTAACACAACTGCTGCTATACATATTCTTATTCGTGTAATTGCTTTATTTCATGTGATTTATTTTATTTATAGATTGCTTTACTACTTTTATGGATGTTCATTGCATCCGAATTAAGATTTTTTCCGAACTGATCTGATCTGCCCCTTTAATTTCTTAATAAAAGCATCGACACAATCTAAAGCTTGAAACAGTAGACCAATTCAGCATCCCCTTCTGAGTTAAACAAAATGAGCTAGGCTGAATTGGGTAATGCTAGCACCTGTTATGTGTAGTGCTATGAAAATACCTGTGCCGGCTTTGTGAAGATCAAACAATTATAAGGCAGGACATGAGGCATACCATTTGTGCCTTATAAACTACGGGGCAGATTTACAAGCCCCTTGCGCCACTTTTGCGTCACTTTTCCCATGTTAAAAATGACGAAAAGTGGCGCAAGGGGCTTGTAAATAAGCCCCTACGTTTTTAACCAAAGTGTGTGGTACCGGTTCTACAGAGCTGCAAACTGTGGAGGTGATAAATACTTGATTTGCTTAAAACGATGAAAAGTTGAGCCTATGCTGCTCAAAGGCTTGGTGGCTAGCTGGCGTACCCACTGGCAACCTTGCCAGGCCAGCTCTTGTCCAGCAAACTGCTGGAGGATGGAACATCTTGAAAGCAAAAATATCAGCTATGATAGGAAGGGTTTAATGCTGCTTTGTAGCTTTGTCTTCCAAGGAGCCAGCCAGGATCACCCAGTCTGGTTAAGTGAAGAAGCTGTGACTCGATTTCACAGTCGATAACTTAACCACTCGACCACACAGCCTTTCAAAATTGACAATGTAGTCAATGTATTGATAGTTCACGTGTCAAGCACTGAAACCAGCCAACTCACATTTTAATAGCACTGTTTTTAATGTGGTCAAATGTTTAAAGCAACAAAGAAACCTGTTCAGTTGTATAGCAATGTATATACGGTTTTATGTATTACTTAACTCACAGATGTAGCCAACCTGTTTACAATTTTAGGGACCAGTGGCTTGGGGAACCCTCCACTCTAGCAGCGTAGGCAGGTGCTGCCACTAGGGCCATGGCTGGTGAACTGGGTCTCACTTAAACGTTGATTTGTCCGGGTTTTGGGATGGCATGTACAGCAAAGGTAATAATTAAAATGGGGGAAAACACCGAGAGATGAACAAGTAGAAAAATAATCACAAGAGAAAGATGAGAAAGAAAAGATAAGGATGAGAGAAAATAAAGACCAGTTAATAGAAGGGCGAAAGAAAGAATAGTAGGTGAAAGGAGGGGTGCAGGAAGGAAAGAAACGTGAAAGGAAAGAAGGGTGAAAAAACTGATAGAAGGGCTGGATGGAAAAGTGAAAGGATTGACAGGTGAAGGGATGGAAGGAAGAACTGAATAATGGGCAGAATCAAAAGTGTGAATGGATTGATGGGTGAGTGGGTGAATGGATGGAGGTACGGAGTGATGGATGAATGGATGGATGGAAAAGTATCATCAGTGTAGCTGGATGGGAAGGTGAAGGGATGGATGAATAGATGGGAGGAAGGAGGATGAAAATGGTAAAATGATCTCTTCTAAAAAGGGTTGGGTTTCCTTGGTTTGTGCACTCACTGTGACTAGGAGTATATTACAAGTGGGCGGTTTTTTTGGTTTTCTAGCTGCTCCCTTGTAGGTCACTGTATTGCACTGTAATTGATTTACAATACACGGGATTCTGTAATCCCTGTATAAATGCCACTATCAAATTTCATTGTAATCAGCATCAGAACTCAACTATTATAAGTTAATACAGTCGAGTTCTGACGTCACAATTCCTGCTGCCAGAGCTAGCAGCCGAGGTGAAAGGCAGGTCAGGTCATGGAGCATAATTGAAGCAGCTGTTTAAAGCAACTAAAATGGAATGTTGCTTTTCTTTCTTCTGGTCTCTTTTTAAGCTTATAATGATAAGCAGAGAGAACATGCTTATATTTTACACTCCTTAGATAGTTAGAGAAAAGCTAGAATCTTTCTGCATGTTTCTGCACATTCCAATCCAGTGCGGTTTTTTCCCCCCAAAAACGAACTTTTATTGAACTGTTTCTAATATCTGTTTGCAACAAATAACTAACAGGTTTTTGATGTGTTTAATTTTGCACTATAGGGTTTGATTTTTCTTCTTCTTGTTTGCAAACATGCTTGCTCTTTCACATGAAAGAGCTAAGCACCAATGTTCTAAGTGGTTTGTGGGAAAGGAGATGGTGTGGCCATGTATAATGTGGACTTAAGTACCCCCTGACGTACATGAAAAAGATATTGCAAGTCACCTTGGAGTTCCACAACCTTATAGAGCAACTTGGCCTTCGGCCTCCTTCCTCTATATGGTTATGGAACTCCTCGGTAGCTCTCAATATCCTTATAATGTACAGCAGGGGATACTTTATCCCTTATATACAGCAGTTCATACCAGTGACGAGGCGCCAAGGGGATGCAGTCATGGTTTTATATTGATTGAAGTTGACAGTTGCTGCACTGAAGAAGAAAAAAAGTGGGTGCGGGGTTGACAATTGTTTACCAGCTGCTATAAGTGCACGACAGGCTCGGCAGCGGCAGTTCCTCCTTTAGGGCGGAGGAGCATCGACCCTCCTGCTGCAAGGCCCCTTGAACCTCCTGCTGCAAGGCCCCTCCGCCGTAAATGAGGGACAAATACATCAACATTATTAAAATAGCCTCAAACTTACTATCTTCTTCTTGCTACCGGCACGTTCAGGGGGAGGGTGGGGGGGTGATTACTGCTGATTGACAGCAGCAGGGATGACACTGCAAGTGTGGAGTGCGCATGTGCAATTGGCCGGCTGTCTTGTGCTGGTCAATCTCACATGTGCATTTCTGCCCGCACCCATAGCAGCTGTGTTAAGCAGCCGGGGGATAGCACAGGCAGGTTCCCAGTTTCAAACGGAGCGCTAGGTTAATCTGCTCCGTCCAATCCTGCAGCTTCTTCCAAGCTGCAGAACTGGGTAGGTTTGAGTTGGAGGAACGGAAGTTTCATCCGACTTCGGCCAGAGTCTGCAGCCTCAAAGAGAGAGAGAATCACCGCTGCTCGTCACTAATGTAAGTAATTATTTTTGTTTATATTTCTTCATGCCTACGAGTGCCTGATTCTGTCTGTTTTCATCGCATGTGGCAAGTAGAGCATGGTGACAAGCTGTGTCGGTCAAAGGGTCCTAGTTTTATGTTAGATTTAACATTCGCACTGACTGACTGCGCCCACATGTTTTTTGTATAAGCTGTTAAAAGTGCTGTCTCGGGAGGCATAAAAGATACACAGTCCTTCGGATACTGATTTTTTCACACACACAAGCCACGCTTCTTCGTCGCTTGACTTGCCGCATGCTGCTTGACACTGGCCGCTTTCTCCGCATCGTAAACAACTTTATCTTTAGTGCAGGGATACTGGTGATTTGAGGTGTTTGTCGGCGAAGATTCGCACATTTTTTCGTGTACTTTGCAAAGAGATGAACTCGTCAGTTAAAGACGGACATAATCAGTGATAAATTAGGGATATTTTTGATGGAGTGGGTGTTCGAGTCTCCTGTTTCTTTTTAAACTGGTAAACAATATTTGTAGGTTGTAATGTTGGTGAATTGATTATTTAGGCATTATGAAAATATTATTATTATTATTGTCTTCCGAGATAGCAGCCACCTGCAATTTTATGATGTGCATTCACGCCTCGTGTTCTTCAGACTCTTTCAGAAACCTTCAGGCATATCACGAGAAACACAGGATGTTCCAACCTAATGCAAGAACAGTTTCATTTTATGATCATTATCGCAGAGTGTTTCCTCTTCCAGCGCTCCAAGACCAAGAGGCTAAGGATGGAGATTTGTCCGAGACCGAGAGGCTAAGGATGGAGATTTGTCCGAGACCGAGAGGCTAAGGATGGAGATTTGTCCGAGACCGAGAGGCTAAGGATGGAGATTTGACCGAGCGGTGTAATGGTAATTTGATAGGTGCATTTCTCAGTTGGCCAGGGGTGATTGATTGGCGTCACTGGTTCCCACACTTTATGGTGGTGTTAGACTTGAAATCCCCCTTTCCCGTAATGCACTTGTTATGCTATATTAGGTTAGCAATATGTGGCTAAATAGACGCCATTTGTATTCACGTTATGCAACCCATTGAGTTATCCTCGCAGCATGTAAGCTTTAGTTAGCTTGTGTGACTCCATTTTGTATTTCGCAATCCATATTAGACTGTGACTGAATGTGTATGTACTGCTTGCTTCAGCAGAAAGCTGCTGGGGTGCATTTTCTCCTAAGGTTGGGCCTCGCTGTACTAGTGGATATATTGTTTATACTTCTGCATACCTTGCCCATGAGACGGAGCCTGCTTCCACTGGCTCAGCTGCAGGCACAAACAGAATGACCTTGCCAGAGAGAGATAGTGTGTACCCGGCCTCAGACTCTTAGCTCATTCTTGTGTGCCCCTCTTTGTCTCTTGCTGCCTTCTGTGGAAAGTTACTGGGTGGGTGTGTCTTGTGCTCCTGCTGAAATGTATAACTGTTACTACTATGCCTGGGAAAGCCAGTCCCTTGGCAGACATCTTAGGGTGCAGGTCTTAATGGACTCCTCTGCAGAGTATAGCTAATAAAATGCCTACAGGTATTCTCTACTGTCTGACCGACTCTTCATTCTTGGGAAGGCATAGCAGGTGGTTGTATATAACCCGCGTGGCCCTAGAGGGCCACGTCCTTCAGAGGGAGCCTTGAGATTATACGTCCGGGCTTTCTCACACATTTACACATGAAGGCCTCAAACTGCTGATCTGTGCGCACTGAATGAACACAGCAGTTTTTAAGCACAGGTAGTTTGAGTTCATCTGTCTCAAGATAATTTATTTTTTGCTTCAGAGTTACAGAGTGGAACCACTAAATATGTCTGTATTTTTGTTGGCTAATTTGTAGCTGAAACAAAATTTTGTGAGCCTTAGATGAATAGATGTTGTGGAAACTCAACAGGTGTTTCTTATTAAAAAAATCATTGAAAAACCAAGGGTTTTGCATTTTGAGAAGGAAGGTGTATTGGTCGGCTGTATAGTGCCCCAATCATGATATTACTTAGAGTACTACAAGACAATATGGTATGTTGGCAGAGGCCTGTGGTTCACCAGTACTGCTATTGCAGGCACTTCCGCTGTTAAGAATTGAGGTCACCCCGATCTATGTGTTAGGGAAGAATATGCTAGTGTGTGTGGTGTGTGTGTGTGTGGTGTGTGTGTGTGTGTGTGTGTGTGTGTGTATGTATGTATGTCTTGCACAATGGCATCTGCCTGCACTGTTCCTTGCTGTTGGTGAAGCTTTGCCTGCTGCTGTGCTCCCTGTTAGTGAATCTAGGTAAAGCCCTTCGAGTATACAGAAGACAGACCTATTGACTTTGTCGCCATTCTTTACCGTGCAGTTGTGGCCATTCTTGTTTTGCTCTGGAATCTCAGCATCCCTGTGTTTTTCTGATGGTTTTCGTGGACTCTGTAATCTATGGTTGGCAAGCAGTAGTGCATCCAGAGGCGCAGCGGGCGATGGTTGACCTGAAGCCCTCTGGGGGCTGCAGGCAGAGAGGGGACAGGAGGCGGAGGGAGGGAGCCTATACTGCGCTGTATCCCTCACAGCTGCCTTAAGCATGGTCTTCATCACTATACTATGCCTTAGCACTGACTTCCACCACCATACTGTGCCTCTTCTGTTACAGCAGCCTTTAGCATGGTTTACCGTTACCTTACTGTTCGTTATCCCTCTCCACTGCCTTTAGCATAGTCTTCCACCACCTGGAGCTTTGAGGGGCAGAGAAGGAGCTACCTGAGGCTTAAGCTCCATATGCGTCTTACGACGGTCAGCCTCGCTCGCTACACTCCTTCGGCATAGGGCATTCATCCCTAACTTTTACGCCTCAACACTTTCAAATGTCACCAGCCGCCATTGAAGCCCGGTAGCATCACCGGTGGAGTGTGGGGAGAATAGAGTGGTGGGGGGAGGGTAACTGCCTAGAAAGTGGAGGGGCCGGACCCATATTTAAAAACATATAATAACATCTGAATTATAGTCAATGTTTGTGGACTATTTCTAAAGTAGTCCACATTTGCAAAATGCCATGGGGCGATACTGACGCGGATGAACCACCCCTAAAGCCAATGCCTTCCGAAGGCTGAAGCACAACAGCCAATGGCTGAAAAGTGCTGTCCAAAAGCCTCTCTCTGTATCTGCATGCATGTGTGTATTTTGTGGGTTGTGTGTTTTGTGATGACATCTCTTGCAGGACAGCACGCGCTGTCAGTGTGAGGCCTATAATTAAATGGTTGGGATAACGGAATGACTAGGAGCAGAGATGAATGCTGCTGGAGGGAAGAAACTGGGAGCGGAGAGATATCGAGAATCAATAGAAAAGATTGACTGCCTAGGGTTGAATAAGATGAGAACTCAAGTCGGATGTTCACATCCATCTAAGAAGGAATTGTTTCCCAGAGGATTTAATTGTTTTCAGTAAGAGGGAAAAAATTAAAGCGTCACACCCCTAAACCCCTATTCAAAAGTATTGAAAAGTGTCAGCAAATGCCGTTGAGTTAATAACCTGAATAACTGGTCATTTCCACACGGGGGCAGTAGAGGACAAGCCTAAAATAGCCGTTCTAAAACGATAAAAGTAATCACGAATTATGAGAAAGCCACACTTTTGTAGATTACAATGACAGAAAAGCTATCAGGCATCTGTTGTTAAACATTGCAATATGTATTAATATGTGAGTTAATTAGATTACTACCAAATATATATTTGCTAACATTCTGTGGACAAAAATAGGTAGGGTCTTTTCAGGATTTAAAATGCCCGCTGAGCATGAATGAAGATGACATCATCAAAAATGACATCACACGATCTTGGCCTAAAGATGATATCACTGGAATGCCATTACAGGTCAAGAGGACGTCTGCCCTATCAACGATCCACAGACCTGTGCATTTTAGTGAGCAGGTGATCCATGCGCAATAATGTTTGGAGCACAGTGAGCACATGTAGCACAGGTCTGTTGATGTCTCCAGGCCCCACCTAACCTGCTCGGTGCCTGGCGTAATGCGTGGTGCATGCTGTGGGTCAGTTTCACACGTTGCTGATGCACACTCAGCTGCGGGTACTTGGCTAATCCGAAGTTTTGCAGTGGCAGCTCCAGCGGAAGAGCGTCGCCCCACTGCTTGTGAGCAGTGTAAAGTAAATATAAAATGATAATAACTGCATTGCAGCGTTGTGATTGGTCAGGGGAGCCTGGCTGTTCTTCTTCCTGGCTGCTGGCTTCCTGTCCCACGAGGAGAGCAGGAGCAGAGACGCGGGACCCGGTGGAGAGGTAAGTGTATATACATCTTTTTTTTTTTTTGCGCAACCCTGCGCCCCCCGTCCCCCCCCCCTGCCCTCTACCACCACCCCTTACCTGCCCCCGCCCTGCCACCCACGAGTCATGCTGGCCGCTACTGATGTTTTGGTGAAAAGCACAGGAAAAACAACCATCTTTTTACTATTGACATTTTTTGGTCTTGTTTTGCTATGAAAACTTTGCACGTGAGTGTTCCTGTGTCAATGAATAAAACCTCTATGTTTGAAAATAAGAGCTATTAATGCTGTTTGTGGCTTCAGCATAGGCAGGGAAGGGTGGTGGGGATAGGGGTAATGTGTCAACGGGCTGTGAGCCTGAAGGGCACCGGAGAGACACTGAGCTCAGGGAGGGAGCATATGAATGATTGGGTAGAGGAAAGACATGGTCTTGTAGCTGGAACCAGAGGCTGAGACTTTAGGTTTGGGACAGAGGAAATCTGTTCTCTGACCGTCCTTTGACTCCCATTTTAAGTTTACCTAAATGCATTATCTGCATCTGCAGGTTTCAGTCACCTCTGAGCCGTTAATAATTGTAATTGTATTTATATAGCACTTACAACCCCTGACGAGGCGTCAAAGTGCTTTTTTCAGGCGAGTAGCATGCTACTCTGGAACCCAAAAAGAATTAGTGGTGCATTAGTATAGGGAAATATGAATTCATTTGAGCGTGGACATGTGAGTCTGCTAGTCGGATTGAAAAGCATATTGGAGAGATAGAAGAGGGAAGGGTCTAGAAAGTTTTTTGGGGAGATCATAGCAGTAGGAGGAGGTTTGGGATGTGTAAAGGAGAGATGGAGGAGGGAAGGGTCTCTAGAAATGTATTAGGGAGATCATAGCAGTAAAATGAGGTCTCGGATGAGAAGGAGGGATACACAAGGGAAGAATTTGTTTGGGAGATCTTAGTAGTAAAATGAGGTTTGGGGTGATGCAATGAGGGATAGAGGAGGTAAGAGTCTAGAAAGGGTTATTTTGCAAATCATAGTAGTAGAATGAGGTTTGGGATGAGTCAGAAAAGGGAGGTAGAGGATATATTGAGATATAGGTTGAAACATAGGGTAGTGCATTGGAGAGACAAATGTTTTTTTTTTTTTACAGTAGGAGCAAAGTAATAAATTAATATAGATATACAAAGCCATGGAAGATATACATGTATAAGGAAGGTAATATATCAAGATTTAAGTTGTATTTCATAAACTCAGGCTTTCAAGTGTTGCTAAACTTTAAGATAATTTATTTATGCGTTCTTTTCTTTTTAATAATTTAATAGTGAAGCAATTGTAGATAAATAGTTATGATAAAATTTACATATTATGATAGATAAATAAACGGAGAACCATAAGCATCTAATCAAATAACATATAAAACTATGCAGTGACCTACATACATGTTAAGCATAGACTAATATATTATCTACAGTTCCCAGAATGCAGAGCACAGTTGTCATTTGAACTGCCCATTGAGGGGCGTGCCATGTGATTACTTAATTGGGAAAATGCCCGGAACTTCACGCTACGTTTCCGCAAATGCCTCTGAGGAAGGAGCATAGACTTTGAAACGTGTCAGGCACGCGGAACCGCTGTTTTATTATTCTGCACGTCGGATCCTGTCCATACCGAATAAAGGCTTTTTCTGAGAAGCGCTACGGCTCGAGTGCCTCTGTCATGTAGGGCAACCTTGAGCTTTAATATATTATTATACCCATAAGTAATTCTGTACATTTGTTAAGCAGACCTAAAGAATGTCTATATATTTATAAACATAATTATTATACATATTTATTCAAAGAAATATGCATATCTAGATATATACATATAATCAAATTAAGTTAATATGTTGTACATTTATATTTGAGTGTGGTATTATGTAGGGAAGAGCCAACTCTTGAGTAGTCTTCTGAAGATAAGATAGTTATCCGTGGATCTTATGTTTGGGGGTATTGAGTTCCACAGTTTGGCTGCTTGAACAGAGAAGGATGTGCCACCTATGTTTTTTTAGGTCGAGCATTCGAGACCTCTTGTATATACTTTAGTATATACTTATATGTGTATGTACCTTGTGGGCTCTGGAGATCAACCCTAGGACTTGTCTGCTTCCGCGTAGGGACTTATTTTTCTGTTCACCTGCCTCTATTTAACTGTCTTGATAGAAAACAACCAGCAGAGGTCAGTAAAATACCAGAATTGCTTTCTGCTAAGGGACTTTTAAAAAAAAAAAATTCTGGCAACTGCCTCTATATACCTTTCTTGATAGAAAACGACCAGCAGAGGTCAGTAAAATACCAGAATCACTTTAGCATTCTCTAGATTCCAGTCCATAGAAATTGTCTTCCAAGAGCACCCGTAGACAATATTTTTTTCAAATCTTGTATTTTCAGTGATATGACCACCGAAGGCCCTATTTTATATTAAAAACAGCTGTGGACTATACAATTTCCCGCTGAAAGGCAATATTTCTCTCCATGTGTCACGCAATTTGGTTCTTACTTTCCCTCCATGTTAAAGAACGGTACATGTTTCAGCACCCAGGCTAATGTGCTGCATAGCTAAATACATATAAGGTCCCAAAGGCGAGACCGATTGCATTGCAAATGCTTGTTCTTGTATGGTGGGATTTTGAGGCGAGGTGCCAATCGGGAGCGGATGTTCCTTTGTTGAATGTACCTGGTGATTTTATTCCTGATAAAAAGTGGTCCTGTCCCATGTATTGCTTTGTGGCTGATACCAAGCAGTTTGAATGTGGATCTTCTGACAACCGGTAACCCATCTGCTGGCCCTCTCCGCGGCCAGCATGCTTCGGCTCGGAGAGCAAGGCCGGCCCGTGGTGCTGCGGTGCCGCAACCCCAGACCGTTTGAGGGTTTACTACAGGACTCGAATGGGACTGCCTTTGTTCCGGCCCGGTTGGAGGGTCTGACCCCGGGTGTTACCCTAATTGGTGCCGTTCTGCGGGACCTGAATTCTACTGTATGCTCAATTCTCTATCCCCCTCTACTCTTTTTGTTACGTGTATCTTGTAACCGCTTCATTTCAAAAGTTTTAGATATAATCTATTCACTGGTCAACTGTACGTTGTTGTTTTTTATTCACCCCTATACTATGCATTTGTATCTACATATATGTAACTTGTGCAACTATTACGTTCCCATCTATGTAAAGAGCTCTGATACCTCCGGGTCTAGTTAACGCTATACAAAACTCTAAAAATAAAGAAATAAAATAAAAATGTAGGGCCCTCAAGGCAGGGGATATGTGGGCTTGTGGCTTTACATGTAGGAATAGTATGGAGTAGAGTTCTGAATCTGTTGTAGTCTTTTGCTATTCAGTTTTGTGCATCTACAGCGATCCATGGTTCTCTGAAAACAGGGAATTTGGCCAGTAGTGTAACATAAAATGATGACTCTCCAGGGTGTCACCAAAGTATAGATCACAGCGCAGCTCATGGTGTCCCTGTTAAGTTGAAGAGAACAATATTAAAGCACACAGTTTCACAAGTCAGTGGCAAATAAGATATTTATTACAATTAAATCTCAATTCCAAACATATGCAAAAGGGCCACCAACTACCGAATATCACTTTGTTTGCAAGTGCTGGGAAGGAGAACAGCCCATCTCTTGGTGCTAAAACCCTGAAATCTCTCAGGACGCCTGGAGCACCCACAGTCCCAAACGCCCACAGTTCCTTTCTCATTCATCTGTTAGCCCTTTGTGACGTCTTAAGGATCCATTGTAATGCCAATGTTGTGTTCCAATAAAGAATGTTGGGGGGTTTTGAGCTGTGGGGATTCTGAAAAACAGTTGTTGGTGGCTGAGGTGATTAAACGGACCTTTCAGCACTTCGTCCGTCTATTTGTCTTATTATTTGATGTGGAGAACACCACATTAATTTGGCGACGAGCGTGGCGGTGTGACTCTCACCTCAACATCCTGAGAAGGGAAGTAACGGATTCAGCGCCTCTCCAAGTCCCTTAACGCGAAACTCCTCCAGCGGCTGACTGGCATCTACAGAGAAGTGTAACCCACTTCTCCAGCGGCTGATGCGGCGATCCATGGTGTGTCCGGAGCAAAGGATATCCGGTGAGGAGTTGTGTGCGGTGGGGCGGGGAGCTGAAACGCTTATGCGTTCCACGAAGGGAGTGGAAGACGGCTGCGACAGAGAGCGTGCAGCTTGAAAGAGCGTTTGGTTGCTAGGAGGCACCACGCGAAGAGGAGCAGTGAAACAAAGAAGGGCGCCACTCACTGTGGAGCGTCATCACGTCAGGGCACGTTTTCGGCGGCCATCTTGGACAGTTGGGAAGATCTTCACCAGCCTGTGTGCTTTGTCCGGTGTTGGTGAATGGGATAAAGGAGATTTGGTGTGCAAATTGTAGTGCAGCAGGCCAGCAAAAGAAGACATGGTGACAATCGTGCAGGAATAGCTGTGTGACACTGAGGGCACCCTGGTCACAAGACAATAGTAACAGTGACTAACATTTTTTTTTGTTTGGAACTTTAAAAAAAAAAAAAAAAAAAAAAAATCTATTTTTGGCGTGGTATTATAAAATATGGTGTTGGTTAAAAGGATTGAAGTGTGGGCTTTTGGTAAGAGATAACCAAGCGCAAGGGAAAAAGAAAAAGGAACTATTAGGGACAATATATTAATGTGATGGTGATAGCAAGGTGAAGTGCACATTATTTAGGAATTAGAATTAGTGTTAAGAGTTTAGCTTTGAAGTTGGAACAAAGGGCTAAGTGTGAAGCATGCAGAATGTAACTCAACCACCGTTTTTCTTAACAGTCCAGGGAGCCCACGATAAAGTGGCAAAAGTGGAAAAAATTTTTTGCAACTATGCACGTGTATGTGGAACAAACTTGAGTGCGGAGAGGAAGCATTCGCTACTTTTGCACTGTTTAGGGGGTGAAGGACAGGATGTATTGGAACATTTGCCAGATCTCAGTCAAAATGACCAAAGATCACTCAATGAATATGAAATATGCATCCTACAATTAGATAGGCACTATCTGCCTCGTTTGAGCACTATAATGGAACGGTACCACTTTGGGTTACGGGAGCAGAAAAAGGATGAAACGATAGAAGAATTTGTCACAGCGTTGAGGAAACTGGCAGCGTCATGCAAATTTGGAGGGGCAGTAGAAGAAAGGATCAGAGATCAGTTTGTGTTGAGATGCGCACACGACAAAATAAGGGAAGAACTGTGGCTCAAAGACGAGCCACCCCTAGATGAGGTCCTCGCAATAGCTAAGCGAGTTGAACATATGATGAAGTGTGTTCGCGAATTGAGTGTTACAAGAGAAAAGTCAGGTGTTACGAATTCAAGTGTAGAGGAAGTTGTATGTCTTGTAAAAAACAGAGCACCTGTTGTCAGTGAGAGCGACAAACATCCTCGTGCTGGTGAGGGTACTTCTTATAGTACTTCTTATTTGCCTTCTTTTGCCTCTTCCAATGACAACATATTAATCTGTTTTAGGTGTGGCAGAACTGGACATAGAGCAAATGCTCCGTTCTGTCCTGCTCTTAACATTACTTGTAGCGCGTGTGGGAGAAAAGGTCATTATGCAAAATGGTGTAGGACCAAGAGTAAAAGAAGAGAACAACCTCAAGCCCAAATTAGAGATCTCCCACAGGTAAAAGAGATTATGTATCAGGTAGATGCAGGAAAAGCAAATCATCCCTCACATATGGTCAAGATTCATGGTGTTGGGCTTGAGATGAAGTTCGATTCGTGCTCGCATCTTACTGTGATAGATAAAGATACTTTTGATCACTATTTTAAAGGCAAATGCGCACTGATGAAAGGAGATGTTTCTCCCGTGGGTTATGGTGGTGTTCCAATAGACCTTTTGGGGTACTTCACATCCTACATTGAGATAGGGGACGCAATATCTCTGGGAAAGTTTATGTAGCTAAGTGTGGGGATGCACTGTTGGGGTGGACTCATCAACGTTCGCTTGGCGTTATTCTCAATCCCAACACAGAACCTCAAGTCGTCGTTCAGTCTGTAGGAGATTCCTGGTCTACCTTAGCCGAGCGATTTGCTGATGTTTTTGGGGACAAATGAGGTTGCCTTAAAGGTTACAAACATCACATAAGACTGAAAGAGGGTGCCATACCGGTTGTTGCTAGAGTCAGAAGGGTACCTTTGAATGAACAGTCTGGTGTCCAAAAGGAGATCGAGCGGTTGGTTGATCTAGGGATCATAGTGCCTGTGGAGGCGACGGAGTGGTTGGCTCCCATAGTTGTCGCAAAGAAGGCCAGTGGGGAGCTGCGCCTTTGCATTGACTTGCGCTCGCTAAACAAAGAAGTAATTGTTGATAGGTTCCCATTGCCAAACATAGATGAGTTGGTCAGCACTCTAGGAGGGGCTAAGTTCTTCACAACCCTAGATCTGGCATCTGCATACCATCAGGTGGAGTTGGATGAGGGTTCGCAGGATTTGACAGCATTTGTCACTCCCATGGGAACCTACAAATTTAGAAGGATGCCTTTTGGGTTAGTTTCCGCAGCTTCCGTTTTTCAGCGGATCATGTCCAATGTCCTCAAAGGAGTCTCTGGGGTAAAGTGCTATCAGGATGACCTGCTGATCTATGGTAGCACTGAAACGGAGCATTATTCTAGAGTGTGTACTGTCTTGGAATGTCTGAGGAAGGCGGGCTTAACAATAAAAAAGGAGAAGTGTAGGTTTGCTGTGGAGGAAGTTAACTACCTAGGGCACTGCATAACAGGTCGTGGTGTTTTCCCGAAGGACTTGGTCAAGTCTATTGAGAACGTCAGTGAACCTTCCAACAAGGAGGAGTTACTCTCCTTCTTAGGAATGGTTGAGTTTTACAGTAAGTTCATTCCTGGATATGCTGATAAGACTCATGCCCTTAGGAGACTAACTGTTAAAAGTGCGGTGTTTGATTGGAGTGCAGAGTGTACCAACGAGTTTGTTGCCATCAAGCAAGACCTCAAAGAAGCACCTTCTCTTCACTCTTTTGTGCCAGGAGATGAGACTCTGATTTTCACTGATGCCAGTGCTAAGGGTTTGGGTGCGGTGCTTATACAGAAGAGTGGTGGTGTTGAGAGACTTATCGCCTGTGCGTCTAGGTGTTTGAGAGGATCAGAGCTAAACTATTCGGTAATAGAAAAGGAGTCACTTGCCATTTATTGGGCATTGAGGAAGTTTAGGAATTTGATTTGGGGAACAAAGGTAAAGGTTTTATCTGATCATAAACCACTCAAAGAGGTGTTTTCTAAGAAGGGTTTGGATTCAATCTCTTCTAGAATCAGGAAGTGGATCATTTCTTTACAAGAGTTTGATTTCTGTGTAGATTATATTCCAGGTGTTATCAACAAGTCGGCTGATTGTCTCTCTAGATTGGTGGATGTCACTAACTCTGATGATAAGGAGGAGGTTATACCGGATGATGTAGTAAACGTGTGTGATATTACTGTCGGTGCGGTAGATGAGTTAGAGTGGAAAAATGAAGTAGTGAAGGATGAGGAAATATCAAAAGTAATAGAATTAATAAATTCAGGCAAAAACAAACATTTGGTAAAGCCGTGGTCCCTGATCTCTGATGAGTTGGCTGTTGTGGATGGATTACTGGTGAGAGGCACCAAGCTGGTTCCCCGGTGGGGTGCGAGGCAAACTTTTAACTCTGGCTCACTCTGGTCACTTAGGGATTGTGAAGACCAAGGGATATCTGAGGATGCTCTACTGGTGGCCCGCCATGGATAGAGAGATTGAGAAAATGGTTCGAGACTGTTTGGAGTGTTGCTCCAGTGATAAGATTCTCAAGACCAGACAAATGCCCATGGTTTGCAGAAAACTACCTAAATATCCCTGGGATGAGCTAGCAATAGACATAGTTGGCCCTTTACAAGGGGTATCAGATACTCCTTACTTGGTAGTCCTTCTGGATCTTTACTCAAGATGGATTGAGGTACGCTCGGTTAGAGATATTTCATCTTTGAGTGTAATAAAATTCTTAGAAGAAGTTTTCAAGAAGGAGAGTTATCCCAATTCCTTGCTTTCTGATAATGGGACTCAGTTCTGCTCTTCAGAGTTTCAGGCGTATTTGAGAGGTTGTGGGATTATTCACAAACGCAGTGCTGTGTATCACCCTGAAACCAACGGAGCTATTGAGAGGGTTAACAAAACTCTTAAAGAGAGTATCCAGTTGGCAAGGGCGAGCAATTTAAATTGGAAAGAGGCGTTGCAAGATAGGATCTCTGCCTATCGCATGTCTCCCCACTCCACCACTGGCAGGTCCCCCTTTGAGTTGTTTAGAGGTAGAGCTCCCAATTCTAAATTATGTCCTGGGTGGATCAAGTTAAATAAGGGTCTGAAGGACAATTGCATTGGAGGTTCGAGGGATAGAGAGCTACAGAAACAAGTAGAAAGGAAACGCTACTTTGATGACAAGAAATGTGTGCAATACAATAGTTTGAGAGTGGGTGATTTTGTAAAAATAAGGGCGCCAGTGGGTTGTCAACCTTGGTCAAAGTTTTCAAAAATAAGAAGAATTGTGAAGATCTTCAGAAATGCTGTGAAAACTGAAGATGGTAGGATTTGGAATAAGAGTCGTGTGGTCTCTGTTAATTCTCAACCTACTTTGGGTGAGGTACCTACCTGTTCGTGGAACACTCGTAACAATTCTTCTTCATCAAACTCGCACCCTTTACCTGATAACAATAGAGAGGAGAGTGCGAGAATGTGCAGTTTACCATTTCATATGAAAGACTTTGTCATGTGAGCTGCTCACTGCTCAGTGCATCTTTTCTTCTAGGAATATGTCATGTGATCTTCTGCTTCCATCTTTGACTTCGGTATTCTGTTTTGTTGTTTGTTTATAAGGAGAGAAGATGTGTGACGTCTTAAGGATCCATTGTAATGCCAATGTTGTGTTCCAATAAAGAATGTTGGGGGGTTTTGAGCTGTGGGGATTCTGAAAACAGTTGTTGGTGGCTGAGGTGATTAAACGGACCTTTCAGCACTTCGTCCGTCTATTTGTCTTATTATTTGATGTGGAGAACACCACACCCTTCCATTCTTCGACCTTCCAGTTTCTAGAGCTGCTTTCCTGGCCTCACACATAACAAATGAGCGGACAGAATCACACTGGTCACAGGGCACTAACAACAAGAACTGGAGGGCCTAGGCCCGACCTCATTACTTATCATTGGCTGAAAACATACTACCCTGAAATGATTGGCAGCGAGAGCCAGGGTGTAGCTTAGTCAATGAGACTCGAAGGGGTGTGAATCTCAAATTTACTAACGAAAGAAGCAGTGTGCTGCAGGGTGGAGAGATGAGATGACCAAGGTTCGGAATGGACTCTTTCCATGAGGAACAGGGTCGGTACTGATTTGCATTAGGTGTGCCTCTGTCTCGAGTGACACAGTGGGCGAAAAACAAAGGGTTGGAATTCTACCCTGAAAAGTATATGTCTGGAAGACCTTTCCCTGAGTGACAATGGTAGAGCAGCCAATATTGCTCGATACAAATCAAATCAAATCAAAAGAGCTTTATTCGATTTAGTTTTTAAATCATAAAAGCACCAAACTAAACACTCATTCTAGTTACACATTTTACACAGGAATAGTCTCATAATGGATAAAAAACATTTATATATCAGCTATTATTGCTCGATACAGCCCCCAGACGTAGGAGCATGGAACTTGCTGCACAGAGAGCATGAGTGTGATAGGGAACCCAAAGTAGTAGTACTTTACCTAGAGAGGAAGCACAGCAAGTCAGCCTGACCACTGCATGGTGAGGTTTGGGGGGGAGGGAGGGGAGGGAGGTTCTTGAATAAAAATTTGCAAATATGGTCTGTTTTGCAGCACATCATTCAGTATAGAACCTTGTCCAATCATTTAATGGATGATTTGATGGAGACTGGAGGCATGGCTGAATGGTTCAAAGAATGAATGAATAGTTTGATGGGTGATGAGTGGGTGGATGAAATAATTCAAGAATGGAGGTCAATGAATAAAGACGTTTAGCTTTTTGGAGTAAAATGGTCTCAATGTACTGGCCCAGGAGGGGTGCTTTGATTTTCAATTTAGCTTTTACATTTAGAGCCTAAAAGAATTAAACACAAAGCTTTAAGCCTTGATCTAAACAAAGACACAGAAAGAGATAACCATGTATTGGTTAAATTGCACAACGTGAAACCAGGAAACCTTGCATCAATCCTGGCTTCCTCATGACCACATTGTGTAAACCTAAGCAATTACTTTTTTACGGTGCCTGCTTTTCCTTCATCATCCCTTGACAGCACCTTCAAATATATCAGTTCAGAGTGTAGTAACTACCTAGGCCATGTATGGGGGCAAACGACAACAAACTTTACTCTTGGTCCACTAGTATCATTGTCATCAGGACAGTTGTGGTAGGACATGAATGGTTTTTTTAAGTTCATGATTAGAAAAAGTGCTAACAATTGTCACTCAATGCAATAGAATCATTTTATGTCATTAACTTAAATGCGTTGCAACACTCACATAATAAAGATATGTCCTGTTTTCAATTTTGAAGAGACTTTATCATAAATGTACTAGGCTCTCTGAGCCAAACAAAAGCAGACCCCCCACTCTTCCTCCCCCTGAAGGTCAGCGCTGCTCGAGGAACCCATGCAGGAGAAAGGAATCAAGCAAATGCAAAAACCAGCACTCTTTGAAACCACTTGTTTTGCATTGTTTCTAAAGCACTGTTGAAGTCCTGCAGGCAACCAACGTGGCTGTCCCAGCCCCCTGCACCAAAACCAGCCCCACCAACAGTAAGGCTGCCCCCGCCCTGCCAGTCCACCAGGAACATGGGCTTGCCGTTATGGCCAGTGGGGGCCTGGACAGCACGGTGAATATGCCTTTGATTGCAGCCAAACTACAACTGTCCATTGGAGAACCACTCTCTCCATGCTGACACACTGCAGCCCCTGCAAGAGCCACCCTCAGTCTAACACTGAGGTAGGGGAACCCTGCCGCTGGTATGAACTTGGACCACATATAGTCAAAGCAGAGGGAAGCACAGCTCAGGAGGTAAAACAGACATGTTTGTCTCAGATACAGCGTCAAGAATGATAGTCTCCATTATCTGATCAGTCTGGTGTCACTGATTTGATGAATTTAGTCTGATTTTGTAATTTGGTGGATCCAAGGAAAGATTTTCAGGATGACAGCTGGTTTCTTTATTCCAAGAGATCTTCAAGTTGCTGCGAATGCTCTGAATTTGCTTTGCTATTTTCAGGTCAGGGTGAGAGTGGAGACACTTCAGTAGTTTGTAAAATATTATGGTAAAGGATTCTGGAGCCAGTCTAGTTTGATGAGCCCAGGTGGAGAGGAGCTGAAAGAGGAGCTACCTCGTAGTTGGCCATTTTTGCTCCAATGGGAGTCACGTAGAGTTCTTTTAAGGTATGGGTGATGTCATCTGACTTTTTAGTCCAGGAGACCAGACGTCCTGCTGTATGCAGTTTGGGTTTTAGAGTTGTGCTTGTGCATTAGGGGAGGGCAGCCAGCAGTGCAATTCCGCCATTGAGTTGTGTGAGTATTAAGTCTTGCGTTGCTTCCCTAAAGTATGTCAATATGTTGCTGTAGTGGCTTCAGGTTGATCCCAGTGACTCACGACATAGAAATCTTTGATAAATGGGACGTGCAGATGGCTGATAACTGGTCCATAATTGCAGGGCACTGTGGAGTTTCCATGACCTTGGAGAGAGATTCAACTTCTTCAGTCAGTCTATGTTATTGCTTCGGTACTTATACAGTGCTTTCCTTCCCCTTACAAGGCACAGACGACTTTCTGCCTCATCCAACTCTAGTACTTATATAGCGCTTCTTACCCCTAGTGAGGTTGCATGCACTCAAATTTATTTCAGGTTCCTATAAGTTCTTCACCATGCATATTTGAAAGGGTGTTGTTTGCAGTTTGGCCTATAAGGGACATGTTGGGTGAGGTGTGTGAGGTTGAGGTGGAAGCACGGCTGTGTTGAATACTGCCGTACATCAGCTTGGGGTGATGTATGAGAATAGATGCAGTCACACATGCAGATACTTACCATCTTTAGGAGTGGAAAGTATCAAACATCACATTCTTAATTAGTATACAACATTCATGTCCACCAAGGTATACAGAGTCAACACATTTACATCAAACTACCCATCCATTGGAGGAATTGTTAAATAACCAAGGGGTCATTATATAGAGTCAAATTAGGAGTGACAAAGGACCATTCCTAGAGGCTCTACTAAACCACCAAGGGAACGATTATATAACATCTACCCAAGAGAGACAGAGGATCTCCCTAGGATAAATTATATAGTGCCGCAGAGCAGCAACAGAGAACATCAATTTGGATGCATTGCTAAACCACTAAGGGTGTGTGTATGTGTATGGTAGCGTTCACTTAAGAATAAGTAGGTAGGGTGGGCATGGTCTGGCCACGAGGGAAAATGGCTGCCTGAACCGAGAGCTCTGCTGTGAGATGGGCTCTGGACGGAGGCAGTGGTCCTCCCAGCGTGGCTAGGGTCGCAGCATCGACGTCCCTCGCGACCCCAAGGACCACAGGCCCGGAGTCTGCTGAAAATAAGGACCATACTAGCGAGAATACGGCCAGAGACAAGTGAACAGACGCCGGGCCTTGAGGCACCTCTGCAGCCACGGCTCTCAAGTCACTCAGAGGCCCACACCTTCTCCTTCCACGCCTGTGGAGGCTATCTGTCACCCGGGTGCAACGGCGGAACATAGAGATGAGGCAGCGGCACCCCCTGTGCTGTCGGCGGCCCTGAGGAAACCAGGATTAAGGAGGCAGGAGACACCGGTAGGAGCACGGCAACCCGCCTCACCCGCTCATCCTCCGAACCAGCTGCCTCCCGCGTCTATAGAATACCCCATGACCCTAGCGAACATAGCAGTGGTGATCCTGGGAATAGCTGCCAGGGAAGCGAGAAGCGGCATTGAGCCATAGGCACCACAGCGCCTCACCCAACAAGTTAGTGTGGAGACCCTGGCTTCCTGAGAGGCCTGCAGCGTGCGGGGAGGGCGGGGCCTGGAGGCGCGTCTGAACGCCTCAGCCCAAGCGGTCTCTGCCTCCTGCATTTTTTTAAAGCGTTCGCCGCCCTGGAGTAACAGCGAGACCCGGCGGGTACGCAGCAGCGACCCCATACTGACGATGGCTCTGGCCCCCCAAGCAAGTGATCATCCCACCGCTCGGGCCACCTGACAGCTGCGAGAGAAAGCGGAGGCCTCCAGGCTGACCCCTTCACAAACTCAGGGGGCAATGACACACGCCCAGCTTGGCCCCCCAGGTTCTGAATGTAAACCAAATCGACAGCCGTAACAAGGTAGGCGAGGCCAGCAAATAAGGCTCTCACACGCCCAGACGCCAGATCCACTTGGCTCATCATTCACCGCCCAGCACACTCTGAAAGACAAGACTAAGGAACAGGTCAGCACTCAAGGCCGTGAAGTTCAAGCCAGACTCTCAGCTAACCATAGCATCCAAGGCGCCCTAGGCACAAGGAACAGACGCCCTCCGGTGGCCCCCACAGGCCCAGACAATCAACCCACTGGGCTCAAGGGCCGTTGCCCAGTACACTGGCACCACCGGCGCTAACAAGGCTACGTCCCGGCTGGCACACCATCAGGCATCACCGCAGGAATACTAACCAGAAAGGGGAGTCAAGAACACAACCCTCCCCCACCCCCATTAGCCCAGAGACGGAACACCCACAGCGGAACGCGCCAAGACATGAGGCAGGGGCATCCGAGGCATTACTGGGCCACAAGGACGACGGATAGAAAGGCCGGCAGGAAAAGAACATCACTGTCACGGCCCCCCCCCCACCCTGAGTACCAGTGCGGCCAAGGTAGAGGACAGGTCCACGCAGGAGTTTGCCGCATACGCCCGAACCACCTACAGACCTCAGGCACGGCTGGTCCAAAGCAGGAGAGCAAAGAAACACGCCTCTGCGCTGCCACAGTGCACCGCCCTGGGTCTAAGGGCGATTGTCCAGCAACAAGCACGGGAGCAAGTCCTACAGACAACTCCTTTGTGCAGACGCACTCAAATAACCATGCAATATGTCCACGAAAGGCATCATCCCTCCTGCAAGCCACTGTAGCCACTACAGCCCCCACACAAGGTGAGACCGTGGACCGTGGACCGCATCCTGCAGGAAATCTCGGCTGTCAGTCGACGACTGGAAGGTATGGATGCTAACATATCCTCTCTGGCGGCAGAGGCCAAGTCGATCAGGGCAGACATCGTGGGGTGCCACACAAGAGCAGAGGGGCTGGATCAGCGGCTAACGGTGGTGGAGAGCCGCCTCGACTCAGTGCAAGGCAGGGATCAGGAGCTGTTGTTCCTCCGCAGCAAGCCGGTTGACCTGGGAGACCGCAGCAGGAGGGATAGCGTTCCTTTTTTGGATTCATGGAGAAAGTTGAAGGTCAGAATGCCAGAACGTTCCTGCGTGACATCCTTCCGAAACTGGCTGACATCCCCTTTGATCCACCACTAGAAAAACAGCGTGCACACCGCATTGGCCCGCCACACAAAGACTCTGCAACATGCCCACGACCCCTCATCGCCTGCTTTCTAAGGCATGAACAGGCGAGACAGTTGCTGGCTGCAGCATGCGCACACGGTCCATATGCATATGATGGGCAGGACATCCGCATGGCAGCCAATTTTTCCAGGGAGAACAACGACCGTCGAAAAGCATTCCTCTCCATGAGGCCCCAGCTGCGACAAATGGAAATCAAATATGGCCTATTCGAGCCCGCCCGCCTCCGCATCACCAAGAATGGGGACTCGAAGGACTTCTATGATCCTGAGGACCTACAGCACTTCCTGGATCGCATGAGACCACATGATATGGACACACACCATACCTCGACGGAACAGACTGTCAGGTTGCTAAAGGGTACACTAACCTTCAGGAGACAAATCCAGCGGGGGCGATGCCTAGAACCCAAAGCCCCCTCACTCTGCCCTACAAGGGGACGTGTAACACTCTACCCTGCACTGCAGAGCGCAGGGGATAGGGGATAAAGAATAGGGGATAACGGGAAGAAGGCACTGCTGTCCTCCTTCTCAGCGAAACTCCCGTTCCAGGCCCCTCTAGGAAAGTGTGCACAATAGGGTAGTCCCACCGAGTCCTCACCAGGGTCTGTAGAAGGGGAAACAACCAACAACATGCGGGTTATAAGCGCATCTACCTTCACTCCTTCCCGCCCTGCTAGTACTCCTCCCACTATCTCCCTAGCTAGGACTCACCAGGGTTTGCACTTCAGGGTCTTGATCGGAATTGGAGAGGATGGCTTTCAGGAACAGACAGCACATAGAACTCACAAGAAGTCAAAGGAAGCGCGGAAAACTCTCTCCTTGAGAGTAGCGCTGAGTCCATCGAAAGGTGAGTATCCAAAGTATGTAAAAAGGAAGTTCGAAGGGTGTGATACGTCTCACGTCTCGAGTCCCTTGAGAAGGAATCCTGTATCCATCCGTAGAAAATGGCAGGGCATTTAGTGCCAGACGCAGTAGCCTTCACGGGACCACGGGTGTTCGTAAAGCGAGTTCTCACCCGGTTCCAACCACGAGGCTCGAGGGTGCTTGTTGGTCCGTAGCAAGCTGTCAGAAGAGCCGGCGCGGGACCACGGGTGTGGGAGGAGCCAGGACGCACCCGGTTCCAACCACGAGGCTCGAGGGTGCTTGTTGGTCTGTAACAAGCTGTCAAAAGAGCCGCCGCGGGACCACGGGTGCGGGAGGAGCCCGGACGCACCCGGTTCCAACCGCGAGGCTCGAGGATGATTGGAGAACTGGGCTGCGCAGCGCGCAGTGAACCGGCAGGCAGGGCAGGTAAGGAACAGTCCAGAGGCCGCCGGTAGGAATGCGGCCAGAAGGGGCGCGTAGATAGTCCGGTGTATCACTAACAGAACCCGATTGGTACTGACTCTGTATAGTGACAAGCGCCGGATCCCCCTAGTGGAGGGCTATATATAGGCTGCCTATCCTTCAGGGACATCCGGTGTCCCCCCAGGTGCATGCTGGGACGTGTAGTCCGGCTACCGGTTTCTGCGGGACGTGATCATGACACAGACACAACCCGGCCCTGGACTTTCCCAACAGACGCCAGGCAACAGGCGACGGAACACCAGTGGTTCCCGCACCGCGGCAGAGAACTTGAAAGATCCGCCCGCAATCATGAGGACAAGGCCTCGGCCCTCCAAACAGTGTCTGCCTGCACGCAGGAACAACACAGGGACAAATCCCGCTCCCCCTTAAAGTCCACCTCAGATGCGGAATGAGACCAATGAAGGTCCAGCTGCGGTTACAGTTACAGCTATAGTTAGGTTTATTGCTGTGACTATAGCCAGGGCCGCCAACACCAGAGACAGAGTGGGGTGCGGACAATACGATGAGAAGAAAGAAGACACCCAGGCACCGGACAGCTGAGTATCACCCCCATTATACTTAATGTGTTGTACTTACTGTGTTAATTGCGCTATCTACGTTAAAAGCCCAACAGGGATGTATACAGTATATGTTATCCACAGATATGGCCCATAAGGCCTTTGCTATGTTTGTTATGTATAACGCAACTGATGCAATTGACGTCTCTGCCACTAAACCAACCCCACCTGCAGCATGCATGCAACCCTTCCTTGTACTCTCAGGTGTGACCAATGTACTGCCATATGCTACCATGCTACACCATGACGCACCTCCCCTAGCCAGTAGCCATTACTGCACACTCCCCGGCCCGCAGGACACAGATACTTTTCCGCTTTGCCCTAGCTATCACCCTACCCTCTCGATGGGGCCCCCCCTCGCGGCGGTGCTCCAGTGAGCCCATACTCGCGGTTAAAAGCTTAGGATCCCGAGTTCTGCTGCACGGCTGCCTACAGTACCCATTCCTAGTTGCTACCCCACCCCCACCACACACCCCCTCTTCTGTGCCCCTCCTAGTAAGCCACATCACCCCTCATGTGACCTACATCCGGGCCCTCTTCCCCACCACCGCCGGCCGCGGCCACCCAACCGGGCGGTAATACCTCTGTTGTGTGCCAGGGCCCCTTTCCCCCATTGCCCACATACCTATCCTTACCCCCTACCCTTTCCCTCCTCCTCCCTTGCAGCACCAGCAAAACCTCGCGAGCCCCCCCCACACCACTGAAGACCTCTAAACACACTTTCAGGGTCCGCTAGACATGGATTTCCTCCCCCCCCTTGGCCTCCCCGGCATGAACAACACTCACCCTCTACGCGCAATAACATGGAATGTCCATGGACTCCGCACTACATCAAAAGGAAAAAAGTACTCTCTTATCTCCAATCAAAGCGGGTGGCTTGGCATTACTCCAGGAACCGCAATTAGATTCACTGGAGTCTGACAAGTTGGGCAGGGACTGGGTGGGAAAGGTGATTCACAGCAGTGTGCAAGGGGGGGAACCGCGGAACCCATCCACAAATGTGGGGTAGCGATCCTCATCCGCAAATCTCTTCCAGCCACGGTATCAAAGACATGGGTGGACCCAGACGGACGATATGCATTCGCCAAGCTGCGAATAGGGGAAGCTCATGTCTGCATGGGATCAGTCTATGCCCCGACAGGAACGAAAAAACCGTTCCTTCTCCAACTGAACCGCTTACTAGCGGAAATATGCGCCTCGCCGTACCTTATAGTTGGGAATTGGAACCTGGTGAGAGATCTAGTTCTGGACAAAACAGGCCCCCTTGACAGGGGCAATGCCGTAGACAGGGCCCTGATGGGTGACATACTGGCGGATAACGGTCTGGTGGATCACTGGCGCCTTTGCCACCCGGCCAATGTAGAATATACATTTACCTCCCCTGCTCATGGCACGCTCTCTCGCTTAGATTACTTCCTGGTCTCCCAAAGAGCGGTGCAGCTTGTCCAGGAGTCCCACATCCTAGAGGCAGCACTCTCTGACCACTCTCCGGTCCTTTTATCACTGGAAATAGGACTGGCCAGGCCGCGACGCAAGCCCTGGCGCATGAACATTCAGCGCCACCGGACCCCTAAGGGTAAATCCCAACTACGAGCACACCTTCAGGGCTACCTCTCCACCAATCAAGGGTCCGTGGACTCAGGCAGGACTCTCTGGGCCACAGCAAAAGCTACCATTCGGGGCCAACTTATGCGGGATGCAGCACAAGCCAACAGGCAAAATGCTGCCCGACAGAAGGAGCTGGATCAAGACATTGAGTCCTAAACCCGCTCATACACAGCAAAGCCAACCCAGCACCGCAAATCTTTGGAGCAGGCCCGCATGGCGTTGAACAGCCTTTTCATGTCCAAGGCAGAGTACGCCCTACAAAAAATGAAAGGGAGACACTACGAGCAGGGAGAAAAGGCAGGGAGACTACTGGTGGCACAGTTACGCCAAAGAGAAGCTGCCATGGCCATACGGTCAGCCGGAGGAACCACACTCACCCAACCCTAGGATATTGTGAACAAATTCGCTTTGTTCTACAAGTCTCTCTACACTCCGGGGACACAGGCTAATGAGGACAAGATGGTTACCTTCCTCACAGGGGCGGACCTTCCCCGCCTCTCGGATAAAGGCAGAGAACTTTTTGAAGGGGAGATCACAAGGAAGAGATCTCGAGCACGATAACTAACCTACCCTACCACAAGGCCCCGGGGGAAGAAGGCTTCCCAGCTGAATTTTACTGATGGGCAGGAGAGGGGGTAGTTGACACTCTGCACACCGCATTCCAAGAGACGGAATGCAGGGCCTCACTAGGACCCCTCTCTAATAAAGCAGCGATGGCCGTCTTACCTAAACCCGGGAAGGACCCCCTACTTTGTGGCAGTTACCGCCTCATCTCGCTGTTAAACTGCGATATCAAAATCCTGGCTAGCGTCCTGGCCTCCCGTCTACGCAAAGTCCTGCCCTCCCTGGTCCACCATACGCAATGGGATTTGTACCAGGACGCTCCTCTAGGAGCCACCTGAGCACTTTGGACCACACGTTGTGGTCCGCCAAATGCTTTCCGAATGACGCACTAGCATTATCACTCGACGCGGAGAAGGCGTTCAATCACATCAAATGGGAATACCTTTTAAAAAGTACTCGAACGATTCGGACTGGGGGACCAGTTCATAGCCAAAGTGCGACTGCTATACAATAACCCCACCGCAAAAGTAAACTGCGGGGCATTGTATCGGATCCATTCCCGATCCGCAGGAGAACACGTCAGAGATGCCCCCTATCCCCACTCCTCTTCCTCTTGGCAATGGAGCCCCTAGCAGCCACAATACGTCAAGCGGCCAACGTCACGGGCATACACCTCCCGATGGGAGAATCTAAACTTTACCTGTACGCAGATGACATCCTTCTTGCTCTCACGGATCTTCCCCGCTCCCTGCCGTCCTTGCTCCAAATTATAGATGATTTCTCCTCCTATTCCGGCTACAAAATAAACTGGGACAAAAGCGAAGCACTGCCCATCTCAGACGGGACCACAAAAGCGGCCATACACAGGTTCCTCTTCCATCTTCACATCTTAAATACTTGGGCGTTTGGGTGAACAAGGGGACGGAGGGGATGGTTGCAGATAACTTAAGCCACTGCTCACCCAGATGCAACGCGACTTTGAAAAATGGAAGGCGCTGGGGCTCTCCATTGGGGGGTAGAGTAAAAGACGTGCAAATGGTCACCCTCCTGCGATTCGTAGACACCCTTGGCATGCTCTTCCTTCAGGTCTCCCTGTCCACGTCACGCTTAATAGACTCTAAGATAAAATCCTTTGTGTGGGGTTCGGCGAGGCCTTGTCTGGCCGTGGTAAAACTGAAAGCACATCGCTCTTACGGAGGACTGAGCCTCCCGTTGGTGGAACACTTCGCCCTCACGCTGCAGCTACCCCAAGTCACGTACATGCTAACAGGAACCCCTGATGTGCCGCAATGGGTACATATAGAAAGGCACTTGCTGTCCACAGAGGCAGGCATTTCAGCCCTATGTGGGACAGGAACAAGCCGCCATGACCCCACCAATCTGATACTATCAGCCATGCGCAAGGCCTGGCAACGAGCGCACCGACTGTTGGGTTCGAATCCATGAGAAAGCCCCCTTGTGGGGGAATACAGGCATACGCATTAATAGACAAACCTTGTCCTGGCCCTTGTGGAGGACAGCAGGCATTCACACCCTGAATCAGCTACTCCACGACGGTGACCTCAAAACATTTGCACAATTAAGGGAGGAGTTTGGCCTCCAGGTGCAACAATCCTTAAGGTACATGCAACTTCGGCACTGCCTGAAGAAAAGTTTGGGCTGAGTCCTTGGTCGCTACAGGCCTCGCCAGTAGTATTGTATCTGTACACGTGGGGAAAGCACAAGGGGGTTACGTCTGACCTGTACAGAGTACTCACATTGCATCTCTTTTCGCAGCCCCTGTCGAGAGACCTCCGCACCAGATGGCAAACCCGGCTATCGGTCTCCTATGAGGACGATGAGTGGGTAGAGATACTAGATGACCTGGACAGGGGCACCCGGGAAGCAAGACTGAAATTCTGTTTATTCAAAATCCTCCACGACTGGCACTGGTAACCGACAAAACTGCACAGGGCAGGGCTGCTCCCACATGTCAACTGCTGGAGATGCGCTGACACCAGCTGCGACACGACCCACATTATATGCGAATGCCCAACGGTGCAACCTTTTGGGCCTACGTGGGCCAGGTCCTATGCACCACAATTCCTCTGCACCTCCCACTTACACCCACCACTATTCTCCTGCATGATCTACAGCACTCACCAGAGCTTTTAAAGCCACAACTCCGCCTCCTCCACACAGCACTAGCCACAGCCAAAATATGCATACTGCGACAGTGGAGATCACTGACCCCACCGTCGCAAGAGGCATGGTTTGGTAGCCATGATGCACACGGCCTCCTACGAGCGAGTCATTTACAACCTTCAAGACCAGGCTGACCTGTTCCTTCAGATATGGGCACCTTTCCTGCGCGCGAAGAGCGACACTGATGAGAACCCCACAGCAGACATCCCTACTCACGCAGTGGCAATGACATCAGCTGATGCCCCCTAAACCACAACGAGAGCAGCGACCCCACGCTTAAGAGGTCACCCTCCAGCCCACTAGTCCCCATCAGTGCTCATGCAGCCTTACATGCACCTCAAACCTCCCCCTCCCTCTCCCTCATATGGACGCACCAGGTCTGCTTTACACCACCCATTCTGCATCCTCGACATCCCCAGTCTCCTTGTGCCCTCAGCTGCGTATTCTGACGATCTTTCCCATCTCCCCACAGGTTTTTTCTCCTCCCTCCCTGCTCCTCCGCTCACCTAATTCCCCGTCTGCCCCCTCCCTCCCATACCCCTTCCCCCCCTGGCACAGCAGCTCAATGCAGTAACTAGGACACACTACACTGCGACCACGCTCCACATAGATTCCGAGAAGAGAACCCGCAGTAGGAGGTGCATAATATCCCTCCCTCCTGATTCCCAGTCCCCCTCCCCCACCAGGCATGGTAGCAGCACCCAGGAATAGGAAGAACACTCCCCCAGAGTCGCAAGTTGATGTGCCCGATTAATAGATGACACCTGGTACATGCGCAAAATCCAATTTGATGATCAAAATCACCGCCCGTAGGGCTCCACGCATTAGGCCTATATCCGCTGCCACCGGCATGCCTATCAGACCATGGGATCCCTCATACCCTCCCTTTTCCCCCTCCCCCCCGATATATACCAATGTATGCTTTTCCCAGCCCCTAAGAGGTACAAGTCACACAAGTTTCTTGTTAAACTGTTTACCCAGTCATTGTAAGTGTGTGGCCGATGCTATTGTTTTCAAGATGTAGAGCCAGATGTACGACCGTTTTTGCACGCGCCAACGGGTTTGCAAACCCGTTTGTGAATGCAAAAACAGCATGGGCCATGTACAAAGCCTATTTACCGAGTCGCAATTAATTTGCAACTTGCTAAATAGGTTTTGCGACTCACTATTAGGAAGGGGCGTTCCCTTCCTAATAGCGAGCGCAAGCCCATGTATGAATATTTTGCAACCGCAATTGCGGTCGCAAAACACTCGCAAATTACCACCCTCTTCAAGAGGGTGGTAATGCACTCGCAAAAGCGGTGGGGCCCCAGGGGACCCCTTCCCCTTTACAAATGCAGGGGAAAATATTTTTTAAGGGCAGGCAGTGGTCCCAGGAACCACTACCTGCCCTTAAAAAATGAAACGAAAACGTTTCAATTTTTCTTTTTTAAATGCATCCCGTTTTCCTTTAAGGAAAAAGGGCTGTTTTTAAAAAAAAAAAAACTGCTTTATTTAAAAGCAGTCCCAAACATGGTGGTCTGCTGAGCCCAGCAGGCCACCATACCTGGGAGGGCATGCCATTCCCAATTGGGTCGCAAAGTGCGAGAGGGTCATTAATAGTCATGAGCCTCTCAATTTGCGACCTCATTGGGAATCGCAAACAGTGTGATACACACTGTTGTACATCCAAAATAGCGCCTCGCAATTTGCGAGGTGCTATTTTGCAGGTCGTACATCTGGCCCTTGATCTCTTGCAAAATGTTAATAAAGAATTACAACACAAAAAAAAGAATGAGTAGGGAGCGGTACAGGGAAGGATAGGGAAAAGGAAGACGGCAGAGATTCCGGCCCAGTGTCCTTTCCAGACCCTACAGCCCCAAACAGGGAAGACACCTTTGGAAGATACTTTTAAGCTTCCACACTTTACCTAAGCACCTGGGATGGTTGCCATGGAAGGAAAGGTTAAATAGGCATGGCAAGTGAAAAGGTGGGATAGACTAGAAGGGGCAGCCTAGAATGCTGTCGGATCTCTAATTTGCATTGTGGAAAGCCAGCACCTTTGCACCATTGTGTATTGACTTGGATTTCTGCAAAAACAACAGTTGATGGACAGAATGCAGAACAATGTCATACATTCACCCCAGTACAGAGATCTGGGCCTAAATCCATCGTTTTTTTGCTCACCATGCCATTCCAGTTTGAACCCAGCCATGTGCAAATCAGTCTTGACCCTGTGCCTCATGGGAACAGTCCAGCCCGAACTGTCAAGCCAGGTCCTCCCTGGACTGGAAACAAGCATCCTAGGACCGGTTTTGGGGTTTCACCCCTCTTCAGCCAGGAAGAAAAGCATCAGTACTGGGACTGAAAGTGGAGGTGAGCATGACAAAAAGGGTCCCTTTCCTACACAGCCACCCCCCAAATGAAAGGAAATAGACTACCTTTCCAAAGAGAGTCTTCATTCTCTAAGAACCCGGAAAGGCCTTCTGCATTGGCATAGTCAGTCCCAGGCCTGTGTTCCACTGTAAAGTCCATTCCCTGTAGGGAGATGGACCACATCAATAGTTTAGGATTTGCCCCCTTCATTTGTATCAGCCATCTGAGAGGCCTGTAAGCAGTTTGTACAATGAAGTGAATACCAAACAGGTATGGTCCTGGCTTCTTCAGAGACCAAACCATAGCAAAGGCTACCCTCTCAATGGCATTCCAACCCTGTTCTCTGGGGAGTAACCTCCTGCTAATAAAAGCAACAGGCTGGTCCTGGCCATCATCGTTATTCTGTGATAGGACTACTGCTATCCCATGCTCAGAGGCATCTGTCTGCACAATGAACTGCTTTGTGTAATCTGGAGCTTTTAGAATGGGTGCTGAGCACATTGCTTCCTTCAGAGTGTCAAAAGCCTTTTGACAACTCACTGTCCAGTTTACTTTCTTTGGTTGCTTCTTTGAGGTCTGTTCAGTGAGGGGAGTCACAATGGTGCCATACCCCTTCACAAACCTCCTGTAATACCCAGTCAAGCCAAGGAATGCCCTGACTACCTACCAGGTGGCCCAAGTATACAACCGAGCCCTGCCCTATCTGGCACTTGCTTGCCTTGATAGTGAGTCCTGCTGTTAGAAATGGGGGTCTCTAGTTGGCAGAGGTAGGTACCTTTGTCCGAATAGGGACCCTTGCTTGTAGTCAGGGTAAGGGGTATACACTCCTTAAATATTCCCTGCTCACCCCCATGGTAGCTTGGCACGAGCAGACAGGCTTATCTCAGAGGCAGTGTGTAAAGCATTTGTGACCACATACAGTAATACAGTGAAAACACTACAAATGTACACCACACCAGTTTAGAAAAATTGCAAATCTTTATCTAAACCAACAAGACCAAATACGATAGAAATCCAACATACAATACTCTTGAAAAATAGTACTTGTGCAAAATAACCTTTAAATTGCAGGAAAATCAATAAAACACAGTTCTTCCGACTCGGTAGCTCCTGCTGGGGCTACCGCGATACTGAATACGACAGAGTCTAACAAGTCCAACCAACTTCATCGATACGGGCCAGCTAAAGCGTCAACAGACACGGACACAGTACCTTTCTTGTTGCGACCAACATGTCGGTGCGAGTCGGTCGGGGCAAACGTCGCGGTTGCGTTGTGAAACGGAGCGTTGCGGTGGACGATGTCCTCACGATTCAGTGCAGGCAGCGGCTCGTTGACGGAGTCGGTGAGACCAGGGCTTGCATTGACGGGTGAGACGGTGCTAGCTGCGGTGCTGGCAGGTCACGGTATGGCGACGGAGCCGGTCAAGGTTCGGCTAAGGCAGCGACGGAGTAGGTGACGTCCTTGCAGCGTGTAGCGAAGCGTTGCAGAGTGCGGTGCCCTCAAGGCGCGGTGCAAGCAGCGGCTCATTGACGGAGTCGGTGAGACCAGGGTTGCGTTGCGAAGCGAGGCCTTGCTCTCGGCGGGGCTTTCAGGACACGGAATCCAGCGACGGACTCGATGGCAGAGTCGGTTACCCTTCTTCTTCTGTGGCGACGATCAGAGACGGTGCCCACAGACACGGTGAGGTCTTTGCTGTCCCTGAGACCTCTAGAACAGGGGGCAAGCTCAGTTCAAGCCCTTGGAGATCTTCTCTTCAAGCAGTGGGACAAAGCAAGCAGCAAAGTCCTTTCTCCTTTCCTTGGCAGCAAGTAGCCACTGCAGGCCAACCCCAGACAGCAAACAGCACAGGGGCAGTATTCCTCCTCAGCTTCTCCGGCTCTTCTCCTTGGCAAAGGTTCCTCTTGATTTACCAGAAGTGATCTAAAAGCCTGGGGTCTGGGCCCCTCTTTTTATACACACAAATCCTTTGTTCTCTGAAGGCAGAGTGTCTGTACCCAGCCAAAACCAATTCTGTCCTCACTGGTGCAGCTTCCTGGCAGGAGGTGGAGATAGCATTGTTGAAGGCAGACCAGGCCCATTCAGGTGAAAGGAAATCTCCCCCCCCCTACTCCAAATGCAGCCCAGGTCTATTCAACCCAGCCCTGACTCATCAGACTTATAGAGCCACTGCCTCTCTCCAGCCCCTGTCATCCAAAAGCCAGACATGGAATACCCAAACCTAGCAGAGGCACACTGGATGGTTAGGCAAGAGAATACCTACTTTCTAAAAGTGGTATTTTCAAATACAGAATGTAAAAATCACCCTCACTAAAAGATGCATTTTAACATTCTGAGTTCAGGCATACTAAACTTTATTTTCCTACCTTGTTCCCAGGGCCAGTTCTGTTTATAAGATGTTATAACCAAACTCCCCATTCTGTGCTACGGGAACAGGTAGCCTTGCAATAGTGAAAAACGAAATTGGCAGTATTTCACTATCAGGACATGCCACACACATCAGGGCATGTCCTACCTTTCACATACAATACACCCTGCCCACAGGGGTACCTTGGGCATACCTTAGGGGTGACTAATATGTAGAAAAGGGAAGGTTTAGGGACTGGCAAGTGTGTGCACTTGCCAAGTCGACATGGCAGTCCCAGACTGCACACAGGCTCTGCAATGGCAGGCCAGAGTTACATTTTACAGGCTGCTTCTGTGGGTGGCACAATCAGTGCTACAGCCCACTAGCAGCACTTGATTTACAGGCCCTGGGCACACACAGTGCACTGTACTGGGTCTGACTAGTAAATCAAATATGCCAATCATGGAATCCCTAATCCATACCAACAATTTACAAAGGGAGCACTTGCACTTTGGCACTGAACAGCAGTGGCAAAGTGCCCAAAGCATCTAAACCAGCAAGACGGAGTCCAACTCACAGCAACAATACAGGAGGCAAAGGCAAAAATGCAGGGGAGACCCACGTCAATGGTGCCAGGACTAACACCTGCTTTCTGGAGAGCCTCAAGAACCTTCCCACAGTGGATCAAGTGATGCTGCCAACTGGAGCTTTAGACAGCAATATCTTCAAGATATGCTGCACTAGAAAGCCACCAGCCCAGCCAGGACTTTGTTCACTAGCCTTTGGAAGGTGTAAGGCATTCTTTAAACCAGAGAACATTACAGTAAAATGGTAATGTCCATCTGGGGTCGAGAATGCTGATTTCTCTTTTGCTTCTGGGGTCAGACCAATCTGCTAGTACCCTAATGTTAAATCAAAAGTACTGAGAAATTTGGCTACCCCCAACCTGTCAATAAGCTCATCAGCCCTTTGAATGGGATGGGCATCTGTCTTAGTGACAGCATTGAGAACTCTATAGTCCACACAAAACCTCAGCTCTCAATTACCTCCCTTGGAATGAGGTTTGGGGACTAAGACCACTGGGCTGGCCCAGGGACTTTCAGAGGTTTCAATCACTCCTAACTCCAGCATCTTGCTGACTTTAGCTCTGATGCTTTCTTTGACTTGATCATACTGCCTGTAAATTTAGTTTTTGACAGGTATTCTGGCCCTCTTCCACATCATATGTACACCAGGTTGTCTGACAAGGTGTCAAAGAAAGGAGCTCAGCAAACTGTCCCAGGACTTGCCTGCAGTCAGTTTGCTGATGGGCGGTGAGGGTGTCTGAAAAGACAACTTCCTCAACAGACCCATCTTTAGGGTTGTTGGAGAGGAGGTCAGGGAGAGGTTCACTCTCTTCTTCCTGATCCTCATCAGTGACCATCAGTATGGTCACATCAGCCCTGTCATGAAAAGGTTTTAGGCAGTTGACATGGATGACACTGTGAGGGCTCCTGCCACTGCCTAGGTCAACCAAGTAGGTGACCTCTCCTTTTCTCTCTAGGATAGAGACCACTTCATTTGTCCTGGAGGGTCCTAGGTGCCACAAGCTCCAAAAAAAACATTGCTTCTGCCTGGTTGAAACTCAACCAGAGCAGCCTCTTGGTCAAACCATTGCTTTTGAAGCTCTTCGCTTACCTTAATGTTTTAGTTTACTTTCTACATGTACTCAGCCATCCTGAGATGAAGGCCACGCACATAATCCACAATATCCAGTTTGGGCTCTTTGAGAGGCTTCTCCCAGCCTTCCCTCACTAGACACAGGGGTCCTCTAAATGGATGAAGCTCAAGGGGACTAAAGCCCACTTCTTTCTGTGGCGCCTCTCGGCAGGCAAAAAGCAGGCATTTCAAAAGGACATCCTATCTCCTTCTGAGTTTGTCAGGGAGTCCCATGATCATACCTTTCATGGTCTTATTGAATCTCTCAACCAGACCATTGGTTTGTGGGTGATATGGAGCAGTGAACATATAAGCCACACAACATTCATTCCACATTGCCTTTAGGATAGCAGACATGAAGTTACGCCTCAGTCTGAAACTACCTCCTTTGGGAAGCCCACTCTAATCAAAAACAATACTCAAGAGGGCTCTGGCAACTGCAGAAGCAGTGACAGTCCTAAGGGAAATTGTGTCAGTGTGCTTGGTGGCATGATCCACTACCACCAGTATAAATCTGTTTCCTGATGCTATTTGAGGGCCAAGGGGACCAACAATGTCAATCCCCACCTTTTCAAAGGGAGCCCCAACCACTGGTAGTGGGATTAAGGGGGCCTTTGGTTTGCTACCTGTCTTGCTACTGGCTTGACAGGTAACACAGGAGCTGCAAAACTCCTTCACTTTCTGGGACATACCTGGCCAGTAGTAGTGGGTGCTTAACCTACTCCAAGTTTTGGTCTGGCCAAGCTGCCCAGCTAGGGGGATGTCATGTGCTAAGGTGCGTAAGAACTCCCTGTACTGCTGAGGCACTACCACTCTCCTAGTGGCACTAGGTTTGGGGTCTCTGGCCTCAGCATGAAGGAGTCCCTCCTCCAAATAGGTCCTGTGGGAGCCACTGTCATCTCCCTTTCTCTGGTCAGCAGCTTGCTGTCTCATGCTCTTAAGAGTTTGGACAGGTTCTCTGTCCCTGGCAAAGATCTTCCCTAGAGGGTCTCCTGGGCCTAGGAGCTCTGCCGTGTAAGGCCCAAGTTTCTAGGGCTCAGTTCCCTCAAAGGCTGAAAGGTCTCCCAGAGGAGAGGAGACCTGAGCTTGTGTCTCAGTAGAAGTTGGCTTCCCAGCCATCTTGCCTTTTCTCTTTGAGGATGCCCTTATTCCAGGCTCAAAAACCTCTTTTTCACCCTGGGCTTTGTCTTATGCTCTAGGTATCACAGACACACACTCAGGTATTCCCAGGATAGCAGCATGGGTTCTGAGCTCTAGCTCAGCTCATGCTGAAGTCTCCAGATCATTACCTAGCAGAGATTCTACAAGAAATACAGAGGACACAACCACCTTCTTTCGGACAGTAACCCCTACCCATTCCAAGGTCACCATAGCCATGGGATGAACCTTGTTAATGTTATCAGCATTGGTAACTGGATACGTTTGTCCAGTTATGTACAGCTCTGGGGATATCAGTTTTTCAGTCACCATGGTGACGCTTACACCTGTATCTCTCAGTGCTTCTACTTCAACTCCATTAATATGTGGCTTTTATCTGTACTTCTCCAGGTTACTGGGCCAGGCAGTCAGAGAAGCTATAGCCACCCCTTTGCCCCCTCAGAGACTAAAGTAGCTCCAGTATGCTCTCTAACCTGTTCAGGGCACACCAAGGATCCCATCTGGAGACTCACAACCACTGTCAGTGCTGCACTAATTGGAGCCTTTTTGGGGCAGGAAGAGTCCCCAGTTCAGTGTCCATTCTGCTTATAGTTGAAACACCAAGCCTTTTTGGGATCCCAGTTTTTACCTTGGTACCCACCCTTTTATTGGGAAGAGTCTCAGGGCCCACCCTCCTGAACAGGTTTTCAGGGGACCTTTGGAAGACTCTTTGGGTTTTTCCCCTTTGTGTCCCATGTCTTTCCCCTGGGGAGGATTGGTAAGCCCTTTCTTCTGGTCATCCCCACTCTGGGTCTTTCTGGACACCCTTGTTTTGACCCAGTGGTCAGCCTTCTTTCTTAACTCCTGAGGAGAGACCAACACTAAGTCCACTAAGTACTGATGCAGTTTTTCTGAAGTACAATTACTTAACAAGTGCTCCTTCATAACCAAATTACAGACCCCATCATAGTCTTGCACCTTACTGCTTTTTAACCAGCCAGCTAGTGTTGTGACTGAGAAGTCAACAAAATCAACCCAGGACTGACTCGAGGTTTTGTGAGTTTCCCTGAATTTAATTCTGTACTCTTCAGTGGTGAGTCCAAAGCCCTCAATCAGTGTATCCTTCATGAGGTCATAAGACTCCCATCTACCTCATCCAGTGTCAGGAGTCTATCCCTGAACGTTCCTGAGAATAGCTCCCAGAGTAGAGAGCCCCAGTGTCTCTGCTGTAGCTTCTTCATTTTACAAGCCCTCTCAAAGGCTGTAAACTACTTTGCGATGTCATCACCCTCAACATATTTGGGGACAATCCCTTTGGGGACCTTGGGATCAAAAGTTTCCTCTTTCTCCCTTTTTAGTTTGTTTCTGCCCCCACTCATGGTGGCTAGTCCCATCTCAGTTATCTCTTTTTCTGTAGCCAGGATTTTGGCTTCAAGGGCTGCTCTTCTGGCTAGTCTCTCAAGAATTACTTCTTCATCATCTAGCTCTTCTCTGAGCCTTGAGTTGCCTGACACACCCCCATTAGGGGAAGGCACTCGAGGTACAGCTTTAGGATACATGTGAGGGGGTACCGCATCACATTCTCTAGTGAGTTTCGGATGACAGTCTCCTGGAGTACTGTCCCCACTGGCATGGTCACTGTACACCTCCTCCCTGGAGGGATGTCAGGATCCTCTATTATATTAGCTGCTTCAAACTCTGCCAGGAGCTCTTAGAGCTTTGTCTTGGTAGGGTTTGAGTCAGTCTTAATGTTATTATCCTAACAGAGGAGCCTTAACTGCCTCACCTTAAAATGCAGATAATGGATTAGGTCGAGTTCCTGAACTCTATCCTCTGAGGAAGACATTATTTTAGCACAGTTGGGACCTTTTAGAATATAAAAAAACATCTAAACAGACTTTTAATACTTAACTAACCAGTACACTTTTTAAATTTCTAATACACAAGAACTGGGGAACTTAAACGCAAGGCCCTAACAGTTCAGATTAAAAATTTGGACAAAATTGAAAAATTAAAAAAATGTTTTTAACTAAAGTCAATTGTGGGTTTCTATTGACCAAGTGGTATCAGCAAATGCAAAGTCTTGTACCCCACCGCTGATCCACCAATGTAGGAAGCTGACCTTTTGTGTGGTAGTGCCAATGTAAGGGCACACCCTGCATAAAGTACAGACGACCCTTATTGATTTGCAGGGCTTAAATTAATAATCCCAAGTGCTCAATTTTGTACACACAGAGTCAATAAATGAGACACAAACTCAAGAAGAAACTTGAGACCAATTTAGAAAAATAATACAGAGTTTTATATAATTTTAGACACCAAAATTATCGGAATCAGATAAGTGCTTTTGGAGTTATAGATTTTTGTAGTATTAGCAAAAATACATGCGGTAATGCTATCCTATTGGAGAAACATACACTGCATAGATACACTTGCGAACGGTCTTGAAGGATACCTTGAGGGCCTTAAGATGCTTAGGGGCCAAAGTCCAAGAAACCACCAGCAGTTTGAGTTTACCTGCCCTGGTGAGTCTGGGTGCAGAGATGCTGGTCGCGTTGGTAGCCTCGAGTGCTATGCGATAAAGTCAATGGCAAAGGTAACTGCAAAAGAAAGGCTGTCCGGCAGAACCCAAAGGGGAACTTGGCTCTTGAGGGTCTCTAGAGCACAGGAACACAGCCGGTTTACGTGAACCTGGGCTGGGGGCTCGGGTGCAGAGGTGTTTTGTCCAACGGGAAGTTGAAGTTAGAGGCTCTCACTTGGCTTTGGTGAACTGGAGAGGGAGAGAAAAGAAGACTGCAGTGCCTTGTAGATCCTGACGTCCCTCATCAGGGGGTTGGTGTTGACTTCGGTGGTGTTTGGGCTAGACACACAACAAGCCTTGGTGCTTGCAAGGGCTCTGGTACCCCAGGAACTAGTGGAGGGAGGCTGTGGGAAGGCTCAGTGTCTCAAGACATTGTGATGTGATGGGGCTGACCTCCTGGATACTTGATGACACCCTTCTGGTGAGTTGCTCCCTCGGTGGACTCGATTGTCAGCAAAATGTTGAACTGGGCAGATGCGGTTGGTGTCTGCTGATGCAGGGAGATGTCTCCTCAACCTCAAGGGAGATGCTGCTTGGTTGGTGAAGTGCTCGCCAGTCCTCCAAGAATTTGGGAAGGCTGTTCAGTGGCAGGACGAGTTGTTTCTTCCAATTGTTCGGAGAGCATCAGTCAGGCAGGGTTTGGTGCCTATTTCAGTGCTGGTCCACAGTTCTTGCGTTGTTAGCTTTTCCTTGTCCTTCTTCTGTTCCCAGGTAGACAAATCTGAGTTCCTGGTGTCAGGGTGCCACCTGAATACTGAATTTAGGAGCGATAAGGGGAGTGTAAGGTAGTAGCCGATGGGCTACCTACCCCTGGGGTTCCTACACCCCCTATATGACCACTTCCAGTGGCAAGTGGAAATTAACCTGATCCAGATTACCTAATTTCACCAAAAACAAGATGGTGAAACCCTTCTTTGAATGTCCACTTCAGGTGGCCCACCTTAGGTGTGTGCCTGGCCTGAGAGTGTAACATGCCTACTGACTAGCTAATTTTCCCACCTTCTCTGGTGCCAAATGAGCCCCAGGGGGTGGCATTCTCCAGGTCTTGAGGAAGCCAGGCTCGCATATCAAAGGCGGCAGAGGCTTTGAAGCCTCTAGCCTAGGTATGCTAATTTACTAGTAATCCTGCTGGAAAAGGTGTGATCATCTTCCTCCAGTGCAGGCATTGTTCATGACCTCTGAGAGAAGTGGCTCTCCCGAGCAGGGGGACAGAAACTCGTTTGTCGTGGCAGGCTGGAAGAGCCCAGTCAGCCAGCACACTAAATGACTGGTAGGTTTCAGGGGGCACCTCTAAGGTGCGCTCTGGGTGCATGTCATAATAAGCCCAGCACTGGCATCAGTGTGGATTTATCAAGACGAGGTGTTTGATACCAAACACCATTATTTTCAGGTAAGCCATTATGTAGCTGGGTAACTCGTAATTATCATTGCCCAGTACATATGCTTAAGTTTCTTCCTGATCACTTGCAATGTTGTGGCAATGGAACCAGACTTTACAGGGGCAGGCATAAATGCTCATGCAAACATGTCCTCACATATAATATAAGGTACCCTGCCTTAGGGCTCTAAAGCCTGCTGTAGGGGTGCCTTTCACATAGTATACGCAGTGTGCATGGGCATGGCAGTCAGGGAGTGTGCCATGCCGTGTTTTCAAAATGATTTGCACCATTTCACACATCTTGCAGTGGTAGGCTTCATGCAGGTTTTGTGTGGGTCCCTTTCGGTGGCACAATACATGCTGCAGCCCATAGGGACCATCTCATGCTCAGGGTATCAGGAGTACCATTTACTAGGGACTTACAGGGGTGCAAAAACCATTGCCAATTGGGTTATAGTTAGACATTTGTCTGTTTTAAAGGAAAGGGCACTGGCGGCCTGGTTAGCAGGGGCCCAGTGCACTTTCAGTCGAAAAGCATCAGCACTAGGGCAATAAGTCAGGGTGACCATGTCAAAGAGGGGCACTTTCCCACAGTCACCTTAAAAATTAATGCATTCACTGACTCTTTACCTAAAATCAAACAATAATAGATTCTTGTTTTCATCTGTAAAGGTGGATTAATCATGCCCAGATCCAAATCAAAAGGGTTGAGAAGTCTTGTCTGGGGGCTCAGCTAACTACTGTGTTCACTAAAGGTATCTCTGTTTTACCCAATGGTCACAGGTTCGCATCACAGTCCATCCTCTCAACCTTTACTCATGTCTAAAACACCAATTTAAGGACAAGGTTTTGCTTATAGGTGGGTGAACCAATACATTAATAGGAAGAGCCAAGCCAAAACTCGGCTAAGTGTCTGGCTTGTCTGGCTTGGCTCTAGAAGCCTGTGCATGAGCCGAACTTTGAACATTTTTGGCATGTAAATCATGCACCAATCATTTAAAAATATGAAAGATTTCAACATTCCCAAAAATGTTTTTAACACGCGGAAGCACCTTAGTCCATGAGATTATATCACCACACTAAAAGGTATTTATTAAAAGTGGTGTTTTTTAAACAAACAATGAACTTAAAAACATTCCTGTCCCCAGTCCTGATGCCAATACCTTTAGTTAAGTGAGAGGCAAATTAGTCATCATGTGCATCCTATATGTAGAATAGATTCTTAACTTATTTGAAGCAACATTATAGACTTTTAAATTAAACATAAGAGGTTTCTGTTCAGCACACATAATGAACACATGTATTTGAAGGTTGCAAGGAATTGGAGTATTAGTTGAGGGGGGTGAGAACCCATTGTAAATAATAATAATAATCCTTGACAAGATGAACCACAAAAGTCACTAAATAATCCTGTGTTTTAGCCTCTGCTAGCTTGGCATAAAGCAGCCAGGCTAAGCTTAGAAGCAATTTGTAAAGTATTTATGCAGTACTCAAAAAGTAATAAAGTGAAAACACAGAGCAAGAAAACTCCCAAATCAATTTAAAAAATAGAGTAAATTTGAAATAAATAAAATAAAAATAAAATGTCAAATATCCAACAGGTTGAGCAACAGAAATATGAATTTTTAAAAGTTTGAACAAAAAATAGTGCCAAAAAGTTCAAAGAACCAACTGCGGTTATCTGGTTGCACCAGGCCGGGCCAAGTCAAAAGCTAAGGATCACCACGATGGATCGCCGGTCAGATACAAGGCCAGGCTCGACCCGTAGGAAAGTTTACCTTCTGGCTTGAAATTTTTTATGGAGAAAAAGTGGTCATTGGCGAGTTATCGGTGCGGCAAGCTGGAGCTGAAGCAGGGCTTGATGAAGGCGGAAAAGCTCAGAGTGAGTGAAGCCCGAAGTCTGTGCCCAGGAAGACTTTGCGGTCAACAACTTGCTGTTGTTCCCGATGAATTCCTCTATGTTAGGACTTTCTACCCAAGCTAAGGCCGGCAAGTGATTTGACATCGGCAGCTATGGCTTTGACAGAGATCTGTTGGTTCTCCAAGCAGAAAGTTAGCAAATAGATTTTCAAGTCCCAGCTTTTGCAGTGTGGACAGGAGTACAACCTAACACCAGCCAAGGGTCCAGGACGTAGGGGGCACCACTTGGATATTAGGACTTCCTCCAACAGAGGCCTACAGCAGGATCTAGCATGGGTCCAGTTGGTACTGGTCAGATGAGCAGTTGCTTGTTGCGTCCCTGTAGCTCAATCAGTAGGTCAGCCAACTGACACTTTGAGTCACTTCTGGAGTCCTGGGTTCAAGGCAGGCAGGTCCAGTCTTCCTTCAAGTCTGTGCTTTATTTGTACAATAATGAGTGCCGGTGAGTACCAAGTCTGCGTAGCTTGCATCCACCTCAAACCTTTTTAATTCACTACCAGACTCGCCCTGCCCCTTTTATCTCACTCAGTCAGGTTTCTGCTGTCTCCCTTTGTGACAGTTTTCCATCTTTTGTCTTTCTCCATCTTTCACAGGCAACCACCAACTCAAGTTAAACACTGTTTCAGGTTCTTCAGACAGCAGAGCAGTCCTTCTTCTGATTCTTCACAGGTCCAGGAGTGCTCTGAGGAGAGTACTGGGGATGCCACATTTTTTGCCTAGTGCCATTTTCTGGGTGGGGGAAACTCCTGACTACTCACTAACAAATGAGGTAATGATTCCCAGGGTGACCCTACTGGACAGAGTAGGCACAGACTCACAGTCTGTCCTGGAGCGCAAATCAAGGGCGCTCAGGCCAATCCTGAAGTTTCTCTCCTGCACGACAGCAGCTTCAGGATTGGCTGCAGGGCATTCTGGGAGCCTGTGCCTTCCTGAAGAGGTGAAGAGGAGCGCGACCCGGCCGGCTGAAGGTACGTTAAAACAAAATGTGTTCCTCCCTACAACACCTAGTGCCCCTTCCCCTCCCACCCCCCCACCTGCCCGCCCCCATGCTCCTCCAGCATACTGGCGGCTCCTGAGTGCCCCTCCCTAACTAAGTAAAACATAGCAGAACCTTTCTTTCCCTGGTTAGAGCTCCCTGTGCCCAACCAAAGGTGTGGCTATGATAATGGGCAAACACTCCCTTGTGTTTACTCCAAACCACTTCTGGGGCACAGTCTCCGCTTCCACTGGGTTTGGAGCCAATCTGACTAAGAAGATGAAAGGGAGACAGGCATATGGGTGAGCTACAGCTGCCAGTCACAGCATAGGCATCCCTTGAAACTCAGGAAGGGGCTGGGTACAGCCCCACCCATCCCATCCTGTTCAAGGCAGAAAAACACCTCTCCACACCGCCTGGGCGCAATCCATATCTCATACAGGGCAGCCAACAGCAGCCAGATGACATTGGAAAGGCCCTTTTGGCCTACGCAGGAAAATGACAGCTTTCTAAAAGGTGTCATTTTCGCAAATAGTAATATAAAATCCGACTTGACCATTAAGTTAGATTTTAAATTACTATTAAAATGTATCCTTGAACCATCTTTTCTAGCTGCTCTCAAACTGAAGTTTTTTTGCTAGAGACATAGGTCCCTACCAAAGAGCATAAAAAGCATAAGCACAGAACTACAAATTAGCGCTGTGTTGGCGTATCCAAATGGAAAGGATTGTGTTTATTCAACATACAGTAAAAGGAACAATACATTAATAATCTAGTGGGTAGCTTAGCAGGGTATGGAAATCAGCAGATTTCCAGACCTCAGGCATTCACTTCTAAAAGTGACATCAGCAATACATTTTCAAGACAGTCACAATGTATTTAGGCTCTCTCAGGCATCTAAATAACCTCTTGTCCTGATGAGGATCCCCCTACTTTTCAGCAGGGATCGAAACGTCATCCACACCCACACTGTGACTCCAAATGTATGATAATTTATGTGGAGCACGAGTTGTCCTTTCACATTGTGACTGTCTTGAAAATGTATTGCTGATGTCACATTTAGAAGTGAATGCCTGAGGTCTGGAAATCTGCTGATTTCCATACCCTGCTACGCTACCCACTAGATTGTTAATGTATTGATCCTTTTACTGTGTGTTGAATAAACACAATTCAGCGCTAATTTGTAGTTCTGTGCTTATGCTTTTTATGCTCTTTGGTAGGCACCTATGTCTCTAGTAAAAATACGGTATACCCTTGGTCCCTCTTGACACACAGGGTTCCCTTGATCTTTGTTACTCTCAAACTGAAGTAAAGCATTATAAATTGTTAACCCAATGTTTTCCTATGGAAGAGCGAGCCTTGCCAATGTGAAAAATAACTTTGGAGGGGTTTCATTGCCACGGCATGTAAACCATTAAATATACATGCCCTACTTTTTAAATACCATGCACCCTGTCTCCTGGGCATTTAGGGCCTACATTTAGGGGTGACTTATAAGCATTAAAAAGGAAGGTTTAGGCTGGACGAAGGTTTATTTTGACAGGATAAAATGGCATTTTAAAACCGCCCACGCAGGCGGCATTGGTAGGCCTGGAGACAAGTTTTACAGTGCTAGTGAGTGGCACAATGAGTGCTGCGGCCCACTGGTATAATTTAACTTACAGGCCCTGGTTACAAGCAGTATCATATGCTAGGAACGTCTATGTAAATTAAATGCAGCAAATAGGTATATGCCAATTTTACCAGGTTTATAAGGGAGAGCACAAGCACTTTACCACAAGTTAGCAGGAGTAAAATGTACAGAGTCCTATGGCCAACAAAAACGGTGTTAGACCTGACATCCTTGGCGTGGTTTTCCCCAATCTGTTTGCCTTCACCTTGCTGGATTTGTTTTTGTTGGCCTTAGGATTCTGTGCGCTTTACCACTGCTAACCACTACTAAAATGCTTGTACTCACTCCTCCAAACATGGTAAAATTGGCCCACACCTAATTAGCTCATTTAATTTACTTCCCTAGTAAATGGTACTACATGCACCCCAGGCCTGTAGATTAATTGCTACTAGTGGGCCTGCTGCACTCATTCTGCCACTCACTAAAAAAGCACTTTAAAAACAATTCTCTGTCATGCTACTGCGGCCTGTATGCAGTTTTAAACTGCCATTTTGACCTAGCAAATAAACCTTTTGCCAGGCCTAAAACCTTCAGTTTTAATACTTATAAGTCACCTCTAAGGTAGATCGTAAAGGCTCAAAGGGCACGATGCATTCTATTTAAAAAGTAGGACATGAGTACTTAAGTTTTACAAGTCCTGGCAGTGAAAACATAACGTGCATTTGTAAAGCACACGCTCACCCAAGGGTATCTTGGTGCTGAATAAAAGACATTTATTGTTACAGAACTTAATGTTACTCATTTTATCGACCTTAGAAGGATAATAGGCTGAGTGGACCTGCTGAGATTTGAACATGTGACCAAGAGGTCGAACACAGGCCCCTACAGTGTATTCATTAGTCCACTAAGCCAAAAAACCCTAAAGTCATTTTTCACTGTTCTAAGGCATATCTCTCCCATTGACTAACACGGGGTTACCTTATTACATTTAATAAGAGCTAACTTTAGATTGGGAGCACATAGAGATATGCTGTTTATGCTCAAATGAACTGTAATTTACAATCATCTTCAATGGTGAAGTCAGATTTTTAGTTACAATTCTGAAAATGCCACTTTTAGAAAGTTGTCATTTTCTTCTCCCATTTCTGTGTGCCTTCTGCCAGTGTCCTAGGTCACATGACTATGAACGGCTTTGCTGTTGGGGTTTGTGTATTGCTTCCAGACTGTAACACAAAGGGCGCCCATGTGTGGACAATATGGGCCATGCTGGCAGGATGACTGGGGAGGGGCTATACGCAGCCCCACTTACACTTCATAGGGTTTTGCCTCCTGCACTCACAAAGGAACCTGACACGAGGCCTGCCCTGCATTTTATCACCCCCAGACAGTTTATAGCCTTGATAGGAGATGGGGGAAGAACTTTCCAGAACCAGTTGTGGGGGTTAGACAGGGGGTCCCCCCACACAAAGACTGGCACCAGATATAAATATTGGACCTCCAGTGCCACTCATCAGGACACTCCTGGACTTGTGGTAGAATCAGATGAAGGACTGCCCTTCTGCCAGAGGACTGTCCTGCTGCTTGAAGGACTGTCTTGCTGTCTGAGGACCTGCTTGCCTTCATCCCAGGCTATCCAGAATACCTCAGTTGGTTGACCACATGTGTGAGCTACAGGGACACAACCAGCTTCAGAAGCCTCCCTGCAACTGCCCAAATGACAATCTGCAACTGGACCTGCAATTGGACCTGCCTGAGCCTTGCTGCTGGCCTCTGCTGGAGTGAGCACTGATCCCCAAGAGATGCCTCCCAGGTCCTGGACCCGTGGCTGGCATCAGTAAACCTTCTAAATAAAAGGCAAAACTTCTGAAGTTTGGACTCTGCAATGACGTCCAACATGAAGCTCCTGTGAGGTAAACACTTCGGCTACAGCAACGGCATCCCATGATGACCGCCAACATGAAGATACAGCAATGACCGGCCGAGACACCTGACCTGCTCTTCATGCTACAGCGACGACCATTTGCGACACTCGACATGCTCCTTGCAGCCTCTTCCGATGCGAATGGAACTCTTTGTGCCAGACTTGAGAAGGTAACTGTTTAGCGGGACAAAAATAGGTACCTGCATGCGCCATGTTCTCCATCATGGTCTGCCTGAACTTTTGACTTTCACCCAGTCTAGCGTGACCAGATAACCACGAGTGGCGCTTTGCGTTTTTAGGTGCTATTTTCACTAAAAACTTTAAATTTTGATTATATCCAGTTCTACTGATTGGATTTTTTTCATTCTGGTGCCATTTTATTTATTACAAATTATTATATTTTACTAAACTAGTCTGGAATTTTTATTGTGTTGTGTTTTCACTTCATTACTATTTGTGTGCCCCATAAATACTTTACACATTGCCTCTAATATAAGCCAGGCTGCTCTCTGCCAAGCAACCAGAGATTTAAGCACAGGTTAATTTAGTGAGTTTTTTTGTGGGTCACCCTGACAGGATTGGGGTTGTTGCCTAAGTGGGGCTTCCACCCTCCACAACCAATAACTCAATTTCTTGCAACCGGTTTCAGAAAAATAAGGCAAAAATCTTAGGGAATGCCATGCAAAAGATGGTCATTTCCAACAAAGGTACTCTCATATGAGATAATAAAATAAAAGGAGACAAGGGGAAATAGAATATTTGCCTAGGATCACACAATTTGCAAGCAGGTGAGCCCGGATTTGCTACAGGTGTTCTTGTTTCACATTGTCCAGTTTAGCCACGTGATGAGTATCTTTTTGTGTCTCGTCTTTAACCACAAAGGGTAATGCTTTGTATTCAATTCTTGCTGCTTGAGGCTAAAGCGTAGTTGTAGACAGAAGCTGCATACAAGTTTGGCTTGTTTTCAGCTAGAGAGTCCAAGAGAACAAGGCATCTGGCTAGAGCTTTCAATGGCTCTCCCACTTCTAGTCTCGCTCTTTCAATAAGCACATCTGTTTTTACTTCTCCTGGTGCCCATTTATCCCTCTCCAAAGGCTATTGTATTCCTTAGCCCAGTGTCCGAAGGTTGTGTCGGGTGTTACCTTGTTAAGTTTGTGTATTCCATGCCCAAGTGTTAGTGTGTTCATCACTCTTTCATAGCGTTCACATAAGCCTCAGTGTACATGTCTGTTGTCCTAGACACTCTGGGGCCGATTCCGATTCGGCCCGGAAAACGTACCGACTGACTCGGATCCGGAATTTATTCCGACCGACACGTACCGGTGCAGCCCGACCCGCAAAGTACGATGAAATGCGTGCAAAATCCGACCGACTCGTACGGAACACAATACGAACGACCGAACCGCGCGGAAAACAGCTATCCGGCCGGAAAACCGCGCAAATCAAACCGACCGACACGCACCAGGAAGGAACCCGAACGAAACTTACCCGCGAACTCTGAGCCGCGCAGTACGATGCAACGCGTGGAAAACACGACCGAGTCGCACGGAGCTCAAGCCGTACGACCGACACGCATACAAAACAGCGAGCCGAAGCAACCCAATACACCGCGACCGATGCGTACGCAGCACATAAAACAGCACAAACACAGCGTGAACGACTCGGAGAAGCTCGCACGAGATAACTGCAGGGTCCGACTCGGTCAGAAGAACGTCGCCTACATGCACGAAAAGTACAAAGGGAAAAACACACAAAAAAAGGCCAAACAAGCAATTACAAAACCAATAAATACTGGGGGGGGGAAACAGGGAACAAAGACACACCCACAACTCCACCCATATAAAAGACACAAATCCCTACCATGATCCTTTGCAAATTCAAATTACCTGCCAGCACAGAACACCAACACACAGCATCCACACACACACTCACAGCTCATCCATCACACAAGCCACACACCATCTGCACCTCAACAAATATCACCCTCACATACACCCAGCAAAACACACACTCACACACCCTCACTTGCACACCAACACACACATCACTCACCACCACCACCCATCACCATGCCCCCCAAGAAGAATCCAAAGTTCCTAGATAGTGAATTGGAAGTCCTGGTAGATGAGATCCTCAGGGTAGAGCCACAGCTGTTTGGTACACTGGTCCAACAGACCCCCATGTCGCAGAAAACCAAGATGTGGGAGAGGATCGTTGACAGGGTGAACGCACAATAACCATGTTTGCGCACAAAGGGAGACATCCAGAACAGGTGGTATGACGTGCGCAGGAGGGTCAGGGACCTACTGAAGAAGGATTACATCTTGAGCCAACACACCGGCAGTGGCCCTCCTGCCAAACCAGTATACCTCAGGCCCTGGGAGGAGAAGGTGCGGGTTATCCTACCACCAGTGAGCGTATATGGACTAGAAAACATCCCAGAGCCTGGTGAGTACACAACCAATATACCCAATATTGTGTGACAATACACACACATCACTGTCAAGGGGATAGTCAAACCATGCTCCCTTAGCAAATACACAGCAACAAAACCAGAATCATCCCAAGATGTATATGTCAGTCAGATAAACACAATACATACCATTTCATAGTGATATGTAACTGTGTCATGACATGTACAAACCCTACAACAAATAAAGCTAGGCAGTGGCACAAATCTAACCAACAAACACTGTCAGATATGTAGCCACCACTACAACACCACCACACAGGGAATCCCACAGAAAGGAAGGAATTCTGTGTATGCTGGTCAAGGCAGTGTAGCCAATAGCATCATGGGAGTTGTAGTCACAGATATTGCCCACCCTCACAATACGCCCATCAACACCACTCTGAACCATGCTCACATCACAGGGAGTGGAAAACAACTGACAAGATGGCTGACACTGGCTACTGCTGTGGGGAGCACAAGGCCCTGCTGGGAACTGGGCACCAACAAACAGCAGGACCCCACTGACTGACATCCTGAAAGACAACTTGCACTCCCTGCAATGGAAGCACGTTCCATGGTGGGATATCTGGCTGGGTGGGAAGGAGGACTGACAGCTATGACCATAGTTACCAGCAGCTCTTCTCACACACACCCCTAACACAAACTACACACAACTCACCTGGAAAAATGCATTGCCTCACACTAAAATTAATTATCCCACAAAGAACCACCACCCTGGGTCATGCTGTGGGAAGCACAGTGACACACATGGGACTTGTAGCCAAACAAACGCCAGGACAACACGGTCAGCCATCCATTCAGCACAGGCACACTACCCCACAGGGAAGCAGAGTCAGAAGGAAGGAAGTATGGGCAAGCTGGGAAGGGGGGTGGAGGCAATAGCATAATGGGAGTGGTAGTCACAGCTCAACATCCCCCACCCACATGGCCCAGCAAGCTCACACTGAAGCATGCACACCTCACAGAGAGTGGAAAGCCCCATCAAAGATGTCTGACACTGGGGCTCTGTTGTGGGGAGCACAAGGCCATGCTGGGAACTGGCCACCAACCAACAGCAGGACACCACTGTCAGCCATCTTGCCATTGCTGTCACACCCACACACAGTGAAGTACACTCAAAAGGAAGGAAGTATGGGCATGCTGGGAAGGGGGGCGGAGTCAATAGCATGATGGGAGTGGTAGTCACAGCTCAACATCCCCCACCCACATGGCCCATCAAGCTCACACTGAAGCATGCACACCTCACAGAGAGTGGAAAGCCCCATCAAAGATGTCTGACACTGGGGCTCTGTTGTGGGGAGCACAAGGCCATGCTGGGAACTGGCCACCAACCAACAGCAGGACACCACTGTCAGCCATCTTGCCATTGCTGTCACACCCACACACAGTGAAGTACACTCAAAAGGAAGGAAGTATGGGCATGCTGGGAAGGGGGGCGGAGGCAATAGCATGATGGGAGTGGTAGTCACAGCTCAACATCCCCCACCCACATGGCCCAGCAAGCTCACACTGAAGCATGCACACCTCACAGAGAGTGGAAAGCCCCATCAAAGATGTCTGACACTGGGGCTCTGTTGTGGGGAGCACAAGGCCATGCTGGGAACTGGCCACCAACCAACAGCAGGACACCACTGTCAGCCATCTTGCCATTGCTGTCACACCCACACACAGTGAAGTACACTCAAAAGGAAGGAAGTATGGGCATGCTGGGAAGGGGGGTGGAGGCAATAGCATGATGGGAGTGGTAGTCACAGCTCAACATCCCCCACCCACATGGCCCAGCAAGCTCACACTGAAGCATGCACACCTCACAGGGAGTCAAAAGTGACTTCAAAGATGTCTGACACTGGTGCTCTGTTGTGGGGAGCACAAGGCCATGCTGGGAACTGGCCACCAACCAACAGCAGGACACCACTGACTGACATCCTGAGAGTCAACCTGCACCCACTGCAAGGGTGGCATGCTTCATGGTGGGATAACTGGGCTGGAGGGAGAAGGATGTCCGGATGTCAACCAAATACCTGTCAACCAATGCTGGCCATGCACACACCTCAACATTCACATTTAAATGCTTCATGTTGTCAGGACAATGCGCTACACCAATATCAACAGCTGACTGTGACAACTTAAGACAATGCAATGTACAGGCCCGCATCCAGAGGTACAGTCACAACTGTCAGGTGTTTGAACCATTGATGCCTGTAGAAACATTACATACATTGTATGTCTCTTCCAAATACAGGTGATGATGGGGACACAGCAGCAGACGCTGAGGAGTCCCTGTCACAGGCTCCGGGCGACACTGAGCTCACTGGTGTAGAACAGCCTCTGCCCACCTCGGATGATGAAGACCTACCTGGCACCTCCGCAGTGAGTCATCATGCAGCACCAGCAGGACCACCAGCTGCACCCCCTGCACCCACCCCTCCAACAACTGTCAACACACAGACCACCCCTGCCAACACGGACAGACCAAGGACCACCACCACCAACAGCACACGGACCCCGGCCCAACGTGGAGCTACGGACACCAACACCAGCAACAACCCCCAAGGGGGCCCAGGGTCACCTGTGCGTGCCACCGCAGGTCCTGCACGTATCGCCTGGGGTGGTAGACATAGGTCGCTGCTTGCAGAGGGGTCTGGACTGCATGATGACCCACCACTGGTACGCATAGCTGATGCGTACCAGACTAGCACCGGAGAGTTCAGCCAGGTAGTGGGGATCCTCAGGGACATTCAACAGCAGCAGGCTGCCCATCATGCCCGCTTGGACTTACACATGTCCCGCATGGAGTTCAAGCGGGACACATTGCAAGAACTGACGGCGGTGCATAGGGACATATTACAATGCTTCCGCCAGATTTGCATCAATATGTCAACACCTCCTTGTGTGCCCACAACATCTGGTGCTGCAACAACTGCAACTGCCACAGGGAGGGAGGATGACTCTGGCGGAGAGTCCCCTGCACCGCAGCAGCCTGCACTTGAGGGTCCCCCCCAAAGAGGAGGGGTCGTCCGACGAAGGGCGACTGAGAGGCCGATGGCCATGCACAACCCCCAGGAAGCCAACAGCTGTTCTGGAAAATCACCTTTGTGCGCAAACTGTTCACCCTGTCGAATGCAACATAACTCTCCCACATGACATGGGGAGTTCAAGTTGGACCAATGTATCAGATGACTGTGGACTTTACTCTGGACATTTCTGCTACCAGGACTTCCAAATCATCTAGGAACTTTGGATTACAATCACAATGTACAGCACCCACCATCCTGTGCACTATACTCACACATGTATGTCAATAAACTCACTAATACACCATACTTGCCTCTGTTGTGATTCCAACGTTGTTTCTGTCATGGAGATGATGATCTGCGAAATGACACTGTGCATGCTAACTGCTACAGCAAGTACAACACCGACATGTGAGTCATGGCGACGTGACACATATGAGGGAGACACACCACCAGGGCTATACAACACATACACACCAGGGCCATCTGACTCATCGCCTACACTGATGTTGCCAGGAAATACGGTGCAATGCACAGACACAACACCTATTCACAGTCTGTGTTAACTAGCCCACTGGTGCAGTAAGCAAATGTCAGTCAGATGTGTGACCACAGACAACGCACATCACAAAGTAAAGCACAGGTTTATTACACATTTGCAACATGTTGTAACCACTACAGATGCAAGGTAATCCCACCTGGCAGTGGGCACACAGTCAACAAGTGTAGAAAAAAGGAAGTCCATGGGTGTGGCGCACATCACCAGTAGGGAAACGACAGCTACCACCCTGGAAGTTGATTCACGGTGTCGGGGGATCACAGTTGACCAAACAACCCTGAAAGTACACGGTGAAGGACAGAAATGACACACAGTCAAAAGCACTGAAGAACAGGACAGAACTGCAATACTCATGCCCAATACATGTCACAAGATACCACCCAGAACCAAGTTAGCATGTCAACACTGTTGGGGAGTACAGACTACCTGTGAGGACACATCGCTGCACGCATACAGTCATGTAGCACATGGACACACTCAAACAGCACCAGAGCACCACCAACACATATCATGCAAACTCACAACATTGACATGACATCTCCGGATACTCACATTCAGCTGAAGAAGTTGGTGATGAGCTGCGTGCGGACATCACCCTCATCATCATCATCATCACTGGCATCGTGGTCCAGGCCAGGATCCTCCACAGGTGGCGGATGTTGGTCATCGTCATCCAGGATGAGAGGCAACTCCTTCCGCACTGCCAGGTTGTGTAGCATGCAGCAGACGATGACAATCTTGCACACCTTTGCTGGGGCATATGGGAGGGCCCCTCCTGTCTTGTCCAGGCAGCGGAAGCGGCTCTTCAGGAGACCAAATGTCCGCTCAATCACTCTCCTGGTCCGACCATGTGCCTCATTGTAGCGCATCTGGGCTGGTGTCACAGGGTTCCTGAGGGGCGTCAGCAACCACGGCATGTTGGGGTATCCAGAGTCACCTACATACGGACAATTGCACATTAGCTGAGTTGGAAAAGAGGGTGGAATACTACATTGCAGAACACACACAATGGTACAACGTCAGTACACACCAACAAGCCAGGCACGCTGGTTCCGCATCTGTGACATCATCCTCGGGATGCGACTACTCCTCATCACGTAGGCATCGTGTGCAGAACCGGGGAAACGGGCACACACGTGTGAGATGCTCATATCTACAAGACATACCACCAGTGCATTGACCGAATGGTAATGTTTGCGGTTCCTGTATGCCTGCTCATGTGCCTGTGGTGGTATCAAAGCCACATGTGTCCCATCAATGGAGCCAATGACATGCGGCATCCTCCCCAGGGCATAGAAGTCACTCTTCACGTCAGTGAGTTATTGACGTTTAGGGAAATAGATGTACTGGTTCAGGTATCCCAACATCGCCTCCAAAACATCGCGGAGCACACAGCTGAACATGGTCTGTGACATCCCACCAGCACCACCAGCAGACGTCACAGTGTGTTGAAAGGTACCGGTGGCAAAGAAGTGTAGGGCTGCCATCACTTTCACCTTGGGGGTCAGCGCTGTAGGGTATGTCCGGCCAGGTTGCAAATGTGGGGCCAACCGCACCGTCAATTCCTCAATAAGTGGCCTGGTGAAGCGGTACCGTCGGATGCAATCCCGTTCAACCACTGTTGCAAGGTCAGGGAATGACCGATGGACAGCTGGCGCCCTGCAGTGCATAGGTGAAGGAAGAAAGATTGTCAGTCACCCCACATATGTGGCATAGACCATACTCAATATCACATGATACATCATTACAAAACACAAGTACATGATGCGTGTGCCGTTCCGTAAGGACATGTATGTCACCTACATGGCTAACAACTAACATCACAGTTCAACATGTGTCCTCAACAAGTCCCAGCATGTGCTATGGGATATCATTATGCTGTGTCACAGTACCCATGCACTGCTCCCACGTTCCAAACACACACCACAGTGACATGTGAGGACAGATGTGCCCCAGGCATCACAGCTCATCGACAGGTAGATTCCCAGGGACCCTGTATTGCCACATGGACACTGGCATGACATGGTGCATCATGAATACACCACAGCTAAACAACCATGACCCCCACAGGTAGTGGTCCCTGTTGCCTCGGCAGGACAGACATGGACGTTTGTGACACACACGCACAACATCAAAATCCATGCACAAACAACGTGGATGTGGAGACTGTCTCCCATTGTGCACATGGAATCAGAGACATTGTAAACACAACATGCACACAGACTGTGGAGGGCCATCACAATTGTGGCAATGGGTCACCTTGTGACGTACATACCGTCCCACATGGGACTCAGGGGGTATGTGACATGACATACACAACTGTGAAATGTGACCATGCCACATGCTCTGAAATGAACAGTTGCACACCACAGTGTTCATGTGCACAACACACCAAGGATACTGTCCCCATGAACACGTGCACAGCCTGGGAGTGGCTGCCCCCAAGTGCCACCCACAAAACCACATGTTGACCTCCATACACGGAACAGGTGATGCAGCCTTACATGCCTTAGGATACAGTGTGGACAGGCTGTGGTGTTGTAGGTGTGCCCCTCACTCCCTGGGAAGTAAATGTGGCTGGCATACGTTCACCTGTGACAGGCATGGTGACATATGCCAGTGACATGTACAGGGACGCGTTGTACAGCAATGGACCGATCGGTGCGCACGCATTGGCCATTGCATACAATGTGAGCGGGTACGCGTTGTACAGCAATGGACCGATCGGTGCGCACGCATTGGCCATTGCATACAATGTGAGCGGGTACGCGTTGTACAGCAATGGACCGATCGGTGCGCACGCATTGGCCATTGCATACGATGTGAGCGGGTACGCGTTGTATTCGCAATACACGTTGTACAGCAATGGACCGATCGGTGCGCACGCATTGGCCATTGCATACAATATGAGCGGGTACGCGTTGTACAGCAATGGAAGGATCGGTGCGCACGCATTGGCCATTGCATACAATGTGAGCGGGTACGCGTTGTACAGCAATGGACCGATCGGTGCGCACGCATTGGCCATTGCATACAATATGAGCGGGTACGCGTTGTACAGCAATGGAAGGATCGGTGCGCACGCATTGGCCATTGCATACAATGTGAGCGGGTACGCGTTGTACAGCAATGGACCGATCGGTGCGCACGCATTGGCCATTGCATACGATGTGCGCGGGTACGCATTGTATTCGCAATACGCGTTGTACAGCAATGGACCGATCGGTGCGCACGCATTGGCCATTGCATACAATGTGAGCGGGTACGCGTTGTATTCGCAATACGCGTTGTACAGCAATGGACCGATCGGTGCGCACGCATTGGCTATGGCCTGGCCTGGCAACGGACGCGTTTTCAAATCTTTAACGAGTCTGATGCTGTGAATTCAGTTGGTCACCCACAACAATGTTGCTAATTCATGGGTGTCATGAAGTTGAACTTTTGAAGGATGCTGTGGGCGTGTGTAAGTGGTGCAATTCCATGTATTGGCCAGATTCAGAAGATGCAAACGACTTGGACCTATCACTTTGGACACATCGGACAGTATCTGCCTCTGCAGCACACATATAATGCTGGCTGTTCCCCTGAGAGCTCACTTGCCTGCACTACATACTCCAAGACGACATCTGCCACCACCACTGCTGGTGTATCTGCACCCTCTGGATCCTGCAATGGCACGTACTGTGGAGAGAGCCCCAGCCTTCAGCACTGAGGAGAACCAGGCCCTGCTGGACAGCCTCCTTCCACAGTACAACAAGCTGTATGGGAAAGCAGGGGAGCAGGTGAGTGTGCTGTCCACTGGCTTACTAAATGTGCATGTTGTCTGACTAGCAAGACTTACAGTGTGCACGCCACTGGCTAGCAGGCTCACTGAGTAGTTGTCACCCCCCATAGTGTGTAGTTACATGCACTGAACAGGTATAGTGCAGTGACAGTGCATTTAAACAAGGTTTTACTTCCCAGGCAATGATACCATGTAGTAACTGCTGGCAAACTGTCCATAGCCATCGTTGCACTGCCTGTGTACATCATGTGCCCCTGTGATTGAGACATGTATATCCAACTGTGTAATGCACGGATATGTTGAATGTGTAGTAATGGCATTTTCACTTTGTCATCCTCACAGGTTGATGCCCACCAGAAGCAGCAGGTATGGCTGACCATCGTCCGGGCAGTGAGATCTGTGGGGGTCTACAAGCGCCGGATCCGCAACTGCCAGAAGAGGTGGCAGGACCTTTGGGGCTGGACCCGGAGGATCGCACGGGTCCAGCTGAAGCTGTCGCCTCCTCGCAGGAGGGGCGGACACTGGACCCTGACCCCCCACATGCTCAGGATCCTGGCGGTGGTCTTCCCTGATCTGGATGGGCAGCTGAAGGCCAGAGAGCAGCAAGGAGGGGGTGAGTACATGACTGCATTGTGAACTTTGTCTGCCATGCTATGTGCCCTCCTCTGGCCTGGTTAAACTTCCACAGTACATCAGTCATGTGGTCCAGGACCCATGTCCCCCAATTGTGCACTGCCCACTCCTCATCTGATACCCAGGTGTGGCCCTTACAGTCAGGGAATTGTGTCACTTGGCTACTGTGTCCTTGCATTTTGCTTAGCTCAAGGTGGGGGACAGCATTTGTTCCCCTAACTCTGTGGTGGGCATCATGGGTGGGTCCATTGCTTACACAATGCCTGTGTTCTGACATGTAATCTGCGTGTTACTTTGATATGTGGTCCAATTGCTGAGCTGATCCACCACATGTGCCTGGGGTATCTGGCACACACCCATGCTGCGGGTGTGAACAATGTTTGGGCCCCAGGAGTGTGTATATTATGTGTGTCACACATACTTAGCCACCTGCCTACTGTCCAGGGCTCATCCCTCATTCACGTGGGGCAGGCCAGTCATGCCTACTCCAGGCCATACAATACACTCTGTACTCCCACTCCCATGTATCAGCTGACACATTGTGCTCAGTGATATGTCCCCTCGGGTGTCTGCCTCTGTGTCAGTGTGCTGTGGCTTCGTTGTCAGGACTACTGGGGTGTTTCTTGGTTGGGGCTCAGCATGCCACCGGAGATGTGACCATAGGAGACAATACTTGTGTGACACATAGGTGTTTGATCACCTGACCGTGCAGACTGGGGTATGCGAATGTGAAGTTCAGGCAGCTGTTTCCCATTCACAGCAGATTGTGAGGTGCTCAGGTTCAGAGGGTTGTGTTACAGGTCTCCCATATGTCCAATTGGTATGACGTGAACAGATAAGGGTTCAGATGATGTGGTGTGTGGGGGATGTACCTGTGCACTTGTTCAGCTCTAGGACTTGCATTCCCCATGACCTACGATTGTGACACAGTGCAGACTGTTGTTGTCTGGCTGCCCTGCCCATGTGACTGGAGACAGTGATGTATGACTTAGCAGGCATGCCTGTGCCATGGCATGAAACATCCAATGAGTGATCCTGCAGGGGAGTGACATGTGCTACATGCACACCATTGTGGCAATGACTATCAGGACATGGGTGCATCATGGTGTCGGTCGCTGGTATGCATCACATGCATTTCAAAATTGACTCTGGGCATCCCTTCATCCGGACACCTGTACTGACTCAGTGGCAAGAGTTGTGATGTGTGCATGTTCACATGCTTCACCGTGTTCTCTGCACTGTCCAACTACTGTGTAGGTGGTGCATGTGTCCACACTGGGGTATTGCCATCCCACAGACACCAGACAGATGGGTGCAAGGCCAGGAGGGATGTGAGTGCCATGGTTGACCATCAGACTGACAATTGGCTTCTCCTACTCTGTTTGGGCACTTTTGGCAATGTTCAACTAAGGATGCCAGGGCTTGCTCTGTAATGTGCTGTACTTACTGTGGTGTGTGCGTTCGGTGCAGGTGACTGATGTTTGTCTGTTTCCCTATTGTTTGCAGATACATCCACAGGCACAGGAGGGGACAGCTCCACGGACCAGGAGGAGCCGCAGAGCCAGACTGGGTCAGCAGCCGAGGAGTGGTTGGAGGGACCCAGTGGCACGGAGGGCGAGGGGAGCCACACCGAGGAGTCCTCAGCAGCATCCACCTCAGCTGAGGACCACAGCAGCTCGGAGGATGACTCCCTTGTGGAGGCGGGTGTCAGCAGCCACCACACCCCAGCTAGTGTTGCTGTCCCCGCCACCACCACCACCACCACCGCCCTCCCATCGGCTCCCATTCCCAAGGTCCGTGGAGGCTCCCATGTTCGGGAGCGTGTCTCCTTCGTGCCAGGCACCGCACCCCCTGCCCCTGTGTCCCCTGCTGCCCTGAGTGAGGAGTCTGTGTACCTCCTTCGCCAGCTCCATGTAGGGCAGACAGCGATGCTGAGTGTCCTCCATGCCCACACCACTCTGTTGACTCAGCTGGAGTCGTTCATGGAGGGCATCTCATTGGGCTTGTCTGCCCTACAGAGGGGCAATAGGTCCATGGACTCCTCCCTGACGGCAGCAGTGTCCCTCCTCCGACAGTCCCTCACCCCTCCTACCTCTGCCCCATCCACACTCCCCAGCACCTTACCTGTCCAAGCACACACACACTGGCACAGGCACACACCAGCACAGACACAAGCAGCACACAGACACACACGCCAAAATCCAGACGCACACGCACGCACAGTCAGGGGACTGAAACCACACTCACAGGGGATGGGGCCCAGGCACACACACACGCATCCACGAGCACTGCGCAGTCCTCAGATACCTCTCCCTCCAAGGCCCCTTCCCTTGCCTCACCTGCAACCCCACAGACACAGCGGGTCTTCCTCAGTGACCTCGGCCTCTTCCCCTCCAATCCAGCTGATACAGCATTCAGGGGGAAGAGGAAGCCCACCCACACGGAGGGGAGTGCCCCTCACCCCCGGACACCCTCCCCCAGGTGCAAACCGACTGACGCCCCCACCCGCAAGTCCCCCCGGACCCGGAAGAGCAAGACCCCTCTGCCGCCCTGCAGCTCAAGCACCAAGTCTCCTTCCTCCATCCCTCAGGCCCCCACTCCACAGGTGCCCCCACCACACCCTGCCACAGGTTCCCCCACCCACAGATACACCATCCCCAAAAAGATCCGGCCTTCTCCCCCTGCCACTTGCTCTTCCAGCACCACACCCCCGCTGCGCATGTCTGTGCCACTGGTGTGGAGACGGTGTCCTCCCCTCTGTCCTGCCCACTTTACCTGAACCCCATTCTCCTCCCCTGGAGGTAGGCACTGCAGTGGAGTCCACTACCACCCCGTCTGACTTGGGCACTGCAGTGGGGAACCTGTCCACTCCATCTGCACGGCCCACTGCAGTCGTGCCGGCACCCACACCATCTGAGTCATGCCCCCAGTTGTGCCGGCACACACCATGTCAGACACCTCCACTGCAGTTGTCAGTGGCTCTCCAGCACCCACCACCCCTTCCCTGCCTCCTTCTGGTGAGCCCTGATCCTGTCCCTGCGGTGCCTGGCCTGCCCCCCGTATGCCCCTCCGAGGGGATTGTCCCTGGTGTGTAGCAGTGCAGGCATGCGTAGGGTGACATCTGGCACTGGCACCCTGTTTGGACTCTTATTATGGACTGGCCATTGACCTTTGTTATATTTTTTTCACTTCTATCACCCAAATGCTGAATAAAGCAACTTTCTGTTCTCTAGTGGTTTTGCTTCTGATGTACATGATGTTGATGATGCTAACCGTGCCCTTGCTGCAGTGATGATGATTTTTGGTCTCATGGAAATGAAGTGTTACTGTGCAGGAACCCATGTGGTCCACGGGTAATGTGTCCTATCCTGTAGTGTATCCATGTCATCCTTAGCAGCATATGAGGGTGTCATGTTTTCAATATTTGGCAATGGGATTTCCTACTTACATTTGCAATATCACATCTGTGGCTTACAGCCCTGCACATCTGTTGTGCTTGCCATTGTTCAATTATTCTACTTCCCTGACCGTGTGGCCATCTCCACTGGACATGCAAGTTTGGGCATCAATGGGGAAGGACTCATCTGTGTTGTCAGTGCAACTTGCTATACATGTGTGTTGGATCTGTGCTGATGATTTCGTTGACACTCCCATGACCAGGCTGATATGACGGGAGCCTTCATTTAGTGCTAATTGTTGACTGTGTGACCAAGTGTTCTGCTGACATGATGGAGCCCTACTGAGGCAACATATGGCACAGCTTTCCTCACACAGGAGTGGAGTCCCCTCATGGCAGTGTGTAATCCTGTGACATTGCCTGAGCCCAAGGTGTGTGTTGTGTGAGCATGTCTGTGTGTGTTCACTTCCATTTTGCTGTGCATGCTGGGATCCCTAGTGATGTTCCTGTTTGTGATGCTTGCTGAGTTGACCTATGTTCCCCCAAAGTCTCCGCCCTGGGTTCTCTGTGATGTGGGTGCATGGCACATTACTGGTCATCAGGGTGTCACCCATAGATGTGTTTGCTGTCAGGGCTGAGTTTGTGGGCAAACGCAGATGGGACACAGTCAGGATTCCCCTTGGCACTTGTTGTTTAGACCTGTCATGTAATTTTCAGTTTGTGTTAGCTTTCAGTTATTGTGACACGTTGTGTGTGTGACTGCTGGCACTCCTCAGGGTCAGGGCTGCAATGTTGGTAGTTGTCTATGTGTGTTCTTTGTGGGTGACCTTGGCTTCTTCATTGGTGTGGGACTGTGGCTGGGATCCCATTGGTTGGTGTGGTATTGCTGTCATGTCAATGTACAGCGTAGTGTGCAGTGTGTCAGACATTCAGGAGTCTTGTTGACTGGCCATGTGTGATGTGTTTCTGCACCTTAGTTCCCACCACCACTCCTGGGATTGTCATGGGTGCATGTGCAATGTCACCAGTGCATGTGAGCTTCACTGCTGCACATTGTTGGAGGTCGAGGTGTGTGGTGTTGAGTGTGTGCAGATGAGAGTTGTTGCCCGGCTAGACCCCTGCCTCCATGTTGGCCTTGGCTTACTGGCCGTGCTGATTGATTTGTGCTTATGTAGGTGTGATGGTAGTTTGTTGCTCAGGACACATGACTGTGGTTCACAGTGTGAACGAAATCTAGCTTTGTCATCACAGTGGGATTGTCATGCAGCCCAGGGTCACCACATTGTGGGGACCCTGGGGGTAGTGCTGTGGTGTGTCTGTGTCTTGCTGTGTCAGTTGCTGTTCCTACATGCTTGTGTGACATGTGTGATTTGTGCTCCCTCTCATCTAACAATGCCTGATTGCCCACATAGGGGATTTGGATCCATGAGTTAATTTTGTGTGGCACTGTATGCGCATCTGTGTAATTGGTATTCAGGCCTCATCATGTGTTGTGTGGTTGCCTGTGGACACTGGCACCCCCTCACCTGTTGTGTTTGATGTGCAGTGTGGGGCTGCCTGTTTGTGTTTGTGCATCTGCACCACTGCATTGGCATGACTTTAGTGTGCCATTGGCTGTATGTTGTTTGGTGGGTTTGACCTGCTGTCCCTGGGACTCCTAGGTCATTAGTCAGCACGATGATCATGGTTTGTGTGTCCCATTGCTGCCATGGTATGGTATCTGTTCACCTCACATCTACAGTCTCCACAGGATGTCTACATTTGTGTGCCCATTGGAGCAGATATGTGTTCTGCATTATGATGGTCACTTCTGTCATTGTGTTATTGATGAATGTTGACAGTGTCATCCCCCATGGGTGAAGTTTGTCTGCACATGGCCAAAGGTATGTCTTATTTGCACTGCACTGTTTGCCTCACCCAATATATCTTGCTATGGGACACGAACACTACTTTGCCACTGATGTGTTTGTTGTTCTGTGACCAGGATTCAGCCATGCTGTTTGGCAGTTGCAGCTTTTTCCATGGCCACACATAACTTATAGTCACTGTAATGATGGGTGTTTGGACCCCATTACCACAATGTTCAAGATGTGCTTCAGCTATGGACCCCACACTTACATTTTGGTCACTGTGATGATGGGGGTTTAGACCCCATTGCCACAATGTTCAAGATGTGCTTCAGCTATGGACCCCACACTTACCTTTTGGTCACTGTGATGATGGGGGTTTAGACCCCATTGCCACAATGTTCAAGATGTGCTTCAGCTATGGACCCCACACTTACCTTTTGGTCACTGTGATGATGGGGTTTAGACCCCATTGCCACAATGTTCAAGATGTGCTTCAGCTATGGACCCCACACTTACATTTTGGTCACTGTGATGATGGGGGTTTAGACCCCATTGCCACAATGTTCAAGATGTGCTTCAGCTATGGACCCCACACTTACCTTTTGGTCACTGTGATGATGGGGGTTTAGACCCCATTGCCACAATGTTCAAGATGTGCTTCAGCTATGGACCCCACACTTACCTTTCGGTCACTGTGATGATGGGGGTTTAGACCCCATTGCCACAATGTTCAAGATGTGCTTCAGCTATGGACCCCACACTTACCTTTCGGTCACTGTGATGATGGGGGTTTAGACCCCATTGCCACAATGTTCAAGATGTGCTTCAGCTATGGACCCCACACTTACATTTTGGTCACTGTGATGATGGGGGTTGGACCCCATTGCCACAGTGGTCATGGTCTGCTTGCATTGTGGAGGCCACACACATTTATGTGTGACACATGTGATAGGGGGTCACATTGTATGTTCAAAGTCATGTTCAGTGTTGTAGGCATTTGACACAGTCTACACACGCTTGTCATGGTGTTGGGGGATGTCTTTTTCTTGCATTCCTTAGGTTGTAGTGTGCTGGTTGTGTCATGCATTGCCCATCCTATGAGTGGGGGTGGTGTTGGTGGTAGGCATCCAGCCCCCCATGGGTAGGGGTGGTAGCAGTGACAGGCATCCAGCCCCCCATGGGTAGGGGTGGTGGTAGTGGTAGGCATCTAGCACCCCCTGAGTAGGGTGGTAGTAGTGGTAGGCATCCAGCACCACTGAGTAGGGGTGGTAGTAGTGGTAGGCATCCAGCCCCCCTGAGTAGGGGTGGTAGTAGTGGTAGGCATCCAGCCCCCATGGGTAGGGGTGGTGGTAGTGGTAGGCATCCAGCCCCCATTAGTAGGGGTGGTAGTAGTGGTAGGCATCCAGCCCCCCATGGGTAGGGGTGGTAGTAGTGGTAGGCATCCAGCCCCCTGAGTAGGGGTGGTAGTAGTGGTAGGCATCCAGCCCCCCATGGGTAGGGGTGGTGGTAGTGGTAGGCATCCAGCCACCCAATAGTAGGGGTGGTAGTAGTGGTAGGCATCCAGCCCCCCATGGGTAGGGGTGGTAGTAGTGGTAGGCATCCAGCCCCCCATGGGTAGGGGTGGTAGTAGTGACAGGCATCCAGCCCCCCCTGAGTAGGGGTGGTAGTAGTGACAGGCATCCAGCCACCCCTGAGTAGGGGTGGTAGTAGTGGTAGGCATCTAGCACCCCCTGAGTAGGGGTGGGAGTAGTGGTAGGCATCCAGCCCCCCATGGGTAGGGGTGGTGGTAGTGGTAGGCATCCATCCCCCCATTAGTAGGGGTGGTAGTAGTGGTAGGCATCCAGCCCCCCATGGGTAGGGGTGGTAGTAGTGGTAGGCATCCAGCCCCCATGGGTAGGGGTGGTAGTAGTGACAGGCATCCAGCCCCCCCTGAGTAGGGGTGGTAGTAGTGACAGGCATCCAGCCCCCCCTGAGTAGGGGTGGTAGTAGTGGTAGGCATCCAGCCCCCCATGGGTAGGGGTGGTGGTAGTGGTAGGCATCTAGCACCCCCTGAGTAGGGGTGGTAGTAGTGGTAGGCATCCAGTCCCCCATGGGTAGGGGTGGTGGTAGTGGTAGGCATCTAGCACCCCCTGAGTAGGGGTGGTAGTGGTAGGCATCCAGCCCCCCCTGAGTAGTGGTGGTAGTAGTGGTAGGCATCCAGCCCCCCATTAGTAGGGGTGGTAGTAGTGGTAGGCATCCAGCCCCCCATGGGTAGGGGTGGTGGTAGTGGTAGGCATCCAGCCCCCATTAGTACGGGTGGTAGTAGTGGTAGGCATCCAGCCCCCCATGGGTAGGGGTGGTGGTAGTGGTAGGCATTTAGCACCCCTGAGTAGGGGTGGTAGTAGTGGTAGGCATCCAGCCCCCCATTAGTAGGGGTGGTAGTAGTGGTAGGCATCCAGCCCCCCATTAGTAGGGGTGGTAGTAGTGGTAGGCATCCAGCCCCCAATTAGTAGGGGTGGTAGTAGTGGTAGGCATCTAGCACCCCTTGAGTAGGGGTGGTAGTAGTGGTAGGCATCCAGCCCCCCATGGGTAGGGGTGGTGGTAGTGGTAGGCATCTAGCACCCCCTGAGTAGGGGTGGTAGTAGTGGTAGGCATCCAGCCCCCCATTAGTAGGGGTGGTAGTAGTGGTAGGCATCCAGCCCCCCATGGGTAGGGGTGGTGGTAGTGGTAGGCATCCAGCCCCCCATTAGTAGGGGTGGTAGTAGTGGTAGGCATCCAGCCCCCCATGGGTAGGGGTGGTAGTGTTTGGTAGGCATCCAGCCCCCCATGGGTAGGGGTGGTAGTAGTGACAGGCATCCAGCCCCCCCTGAGTAGGGGTGGTAGTAGTGACAGGCATCCAGCCCCCCTGAGTAGGGGTGGTAGTAGTGGTAGGCATCCAGCCCCCATTAGTAGGGGTGGTAGTAGTGGTAGGCATCCAGCCCCCCATTAGTAGGGGTGGTAGTAGTGGTAGGCATCTAACACCCCCTGAGTAGGGGTGGTAGTAGTGGTAGGCATCCAGCCACCCCTGAGTAGGGGTGGTAGTAGTGGTAGGCATCCAGCCCCCCATTAGTAGGGGTGGTAGTAGTGGTAGGCATCCAGCCCCCCATTAGTAGGGGTGGTAGTAGTGGTAGGCATCCAGCACCCCCTGAGTAGGGGTGGTAGTAGTGGTAGGCATCCAGCCCCCCATGGGTAGGGGTGGTGGTAGTGGTAGGCATCTAGCACCCCCTGAGTAGGGGTGGTAGTAGTGGTAGGCATCCAGCCCCCCCTGAGTAGGGGTGGTAGTAGTGGTAGGCATCCAGCCCCCCATTAGTAGGGGTGGTAGTAGTGGTAGGCATCCAGCCCCCCATGGGTAGGGGTGGTGGTAGTGGTAGGCATCCAGCCCCCCATTAGTAGGGGTGGTAGTAGTGGTAGGCATCCAGCGCCCCCCATGGGTAGGGGTGGTAGTAGTGGTAGGCATCTAGCACCCCCTGGGTAGGGGTGATATTAGTGGTTGGCATCCAGGCCCCTATGTGTGTATGTGGCATTGGTGATAGCCATCCCGCCCCTATGGTGCTGCTGTTGCTGGTGTAAGTAATTTCTGCATCCCTATGTGTGTGTGTTATATGTCGGGTACGTGTGGTTTGTTTGTGTGGTGGGTGTCTGACTTACCTTCTGCGCCGTAAGCGTCCCTACCAGTTCCGGTAATTGATGTAGAGTATTGGTAGGATTGGCGCAATGGGATTCATGGTTGGGTCGTCTTTGTCGTTGCTTCGCCTCGTCCTCGTGGCTGGCGTGTTCGTCTCGTAGCCGTGGATCGTCTTGTGGCGCGAATCGGAGCTTATGTACGCCTCTCCCGGATGCTTTGACGTGCCGTGCGTAGCGACGGGTTAGGCGCGTACGGAAGGCGCATCGTACTAGTCCGGCCGGACGGGGCTGTATTTTGGCTTCCGTGTGACTCGATTCTGCGTTTCCGGATCCGCATCGGTCGGAGAACAGGAGCTGGATTGGGTGAGTGCGACTGGGTCGGGATCTGGGCTGTTATGCGCATCGTACTAGCTCGTTCGGACGTATGTACGAATCGGTCGGGAAACACGCATTCGCCTGGTCTTTTTGCCGGGCGAATGGTGTTAGGTGCGCCTCCGCCCGAGATCGGAATCGACCCCTCTGTGTTATTTTGATAATCATGTTTGACCCAGGGTAGTTTACGTGTTGGTAGCCTCCCAGGTTGTGTGCCCCTTGGTGCAGTGTATGTTCTCTCAGTATTTGATGTAGTAAATGCAGGAAGTGCACATTTTCTTCAGTGTATGTGTCTTCAATTTCCTGTCCCGTTATCAATATGTTCCCTGTCACATACTGTTTGCCTCTTTTCTTAGTATTCTATGTTCTCTTGCTCACTGTCCCAGTGTTAGTATATTCCATGTATGTTCTATATATGCTCCCCTTGTGTCAGTACATTTGTTGTCTGCTTGTTCCCGCTCCCTATGACTGGTTGCCCACAGGTTCTCTCTACTAGTGGCTGCAGGTTCCTTTTCTGTTAGTTGCATCTCTTGCTGTTTAGTTATTCTGTCTCACTGGCACCCCCAGTGCCAGTGTCTGTCTCCCGTTTCCGTGAAGGTGCTATTGTGCATGCTAGTCATGCTTTAGTGAGGTAATGGTGCAAGCACTTTGTCATTGATATATTGACGACATGTTTGTTATTTGGCACTGCAACACAGAGAGAGAAACACACTTCTTAGAATGGCTTAGCAGCCAAAATCATTTCTTATGATTCACCATGACCATCAACAAGAGAGAGGTATCCTTCCTTGATGTGACTAAAAAAAGCAGAAATGGGTTGATTGGTCACTAAACTGTACACAAAATACACGGATAGGAACAGTCTTTTTCATTTTGAGAGTGCACATCCCCGTGCATTCAGGGAAAATCTCCCAGAAAGACAGTTTCTCCACATAAGAAGGAACTGTTCCAATATAGAGGATTACAAAAACAGAAATAGACGTACTCACTACTAAATTGACAGACCGGCTCTATCCCAGACTGATTTAGAGAGCTGGCAAGAGTGCCAGGAAAAATCATAGAGGAAATCTCCTATTAGACAAAAGCAAGAAGGATAAAAAAGACCTTATCTGTGTGAGTACATATAGTAACATCTCCAATTAAGTTAATAAAATCATCACCAAGAATTGGCGGATATTGACATGCAATGAACTGACCTTTGAGAAACCCCTATACTCTTTTAAAGGGAACACTAGCCTCGGGAACCTCTTGTCCACACAGAAGGAGCGTCATCAAAAATGAGAACACCCTTTGGGCAGTGCTTTATTTGTCAAAATAATAAGCGCTAGGGCCCTCATCAGGAGGCCACTGCAGCCTGCACTGCCCATTGCCCTTGCCATGTTGTCAATAATAGTAACAACACTACTACTAATCATCACACTCCTACAAGTGTGACAATTAGAACAATTTCAGGCCTCCAAATCTATGAGAATGGCTTGGGCGGTAAGTAATAGTCATTTATAATGTATATAGACAGCACCACCTTGTGGAAGACTGTCACAAGCAAATGTGTTGACATTTAAATGCCGGTGCCAAGCCCGGAAACTACTGGCTCAAATTAAGCACTCCCTCTGGGGCCTCCCCAGGGTAATGGCCACTACCCATGCAGACAGTGTTCAGTGTGCCCCCTGACAAAACATACTACAACTCTAGATCTCAACCTAACAACACCATGTAAACAGAGAAATTACGCCAAATGTAGCTCAAAGATGTAGTATATCTGATTGAATTCTCTTGCAAGCTGAGATACATCAGCATGACATCATGAAAGACCAAGATAAGGATCAGCGAACACCACAGCAACATTCGTTACCAAAAGTCCTCTACCAAATTAACTAAATACTATGTGGAAAAAGAAAACTGCGATACGGACCTCCACTGGACCGTAATTGAGAAGAAAATAATTAGTAACAATATTCCAAAAGCCCTGTTGGAGCAGGAACAACGATGGGTATACAGACTTGGCACCCATAAACGTGGCTTGAACGACGATATCCCCTGGAACCAGCTTAATTCTTCATCATAAAAAATGGGCCCAACCCCTGTCGCATTATTTTAGTCAGCTATGGCCTTTGGTACCTGTGCATCAAAACTATTGGGCGTAAATGATTATACAGACCAATAGAATAAGTGCTTTCCTCATGTAGAATATAGATTTATGGTCATGGAGTTTCAGATATACACGCATTATAAATGCAATCTTCTGATAAATAAAAAGCCCCCATTTTTCTTTCAAACAAAATACCTTCTTTATGGACAGCAAATGTCACTGTTATTTTTCTGAACTAAACTTTTTATATCCCCCAAATTAGTCCAACAGATGCTTAGGGGCCGATTCTGATGCGGGTTGGAAAAGCTTCCCGACCGAATCGGTTGGGAAATGGTGTCCGACCCACTCGGATCGGGAAAGTCCGACCGGCGGAGTAGGATGCATCCAGATGCTTCCAGAAACGATTTGGTTGAACTCCCATTGACTTCAATGGGAACATTTGTTCCTAACCGCATCAGAATTGGGCCTCGGTCGGGAAGACACGTTCCCGATCCGATTTGGAAGGAGCAAATGCCGTTAGGAGGCCTTCCTAACCGCATCAGAATCAGGCCCTCGTCGGGAAGCTTTTCCAACCCGCATCAGAATCGGGCCCTTTGTGTTTTGATGCTTGACATGGGCTAATAAAAATATCATTGGTTCCACCTGTCTATACCGAGAATACCATCCGGCTATTACCGGACTACAACCCCCATGAATACCCTGGGCACAACTCTTCCGCGATTAAGTCAGTACATCAACAAGCCCCCTACGCCTGCTGCGGGAGCAACAGCCTTTTATGCAAAGGTTCTTCAGGATTAAGATGAGACGGAGTCTGCAGGAGAGAGGGAAATACTAGGTAAACGGGCGACATGACACCCTTGATGATGTAAATACGGTGTTTTGAGACTTTGTAATGGTGCCTTTTCTGATCCATGTCCTATCCTTAGTAACTAAGTTATATCGATCTCCACTCAGTTTTTGGCTATTTCTCGACATAGCTGCATTTTAACCTCGCGATTACTCATCAAACAGTGTGTGACTACAGGGGCATGTCCCCTTCCTCCCATGTTGCCTTAAGAGTTTCATAAATTGGGTAAGAACCTATGTTTGTTTCGTACCTGCATGTTTGCCACAGTATGTCTGTGTTTATGTCTATGTTCAGAATATTTCGGGCATTAGACCATGATTCCGGCATGCAACAGAGTGTTTTTTCACAGCTTGGAACCACATTCTACACCAAGAAGATGCTAAACTTGAGTTATCTTTTACAGAGCCAATAATTACGTGCTACGTATTATGAGTGTTACATGTTTTACAAGACTGCAGTTCGTGAATATGACACACATAAAAATAAAATCTGCTCACCCAAATGTGTGTATGTTTATATATAACTATGTTTGTTTTTCTGTCCCCCTGAGTCAGAGAGGTAGACAGGAATTAGATCCCGTGGCACATCTTTTGTCCCGATGAAAGCCCTGGACCACAAGAGGCACTGTCTTCAGGACTGAAACATATCAATAGTTCGATGGTTAATAGGGCAATTATACCGCAACCTTACCCCCACATTTGTTTTTTAATTATACCTGAATACATGCCATCAAAGGGATACCTTGGTTGTTCAAGGTATTTTTATTCTGAGAAGACCCTGACTGGAATTTATATCTAAAGTGCTCCCTGGAATACGGTTGAGCCCATCCTGGTTTTTAGGGACCACAATGAGACCTGATGATGAAGCATGCCGCTACTAGAGTGTGTGAGGTTCTAGCAAAATAAACTTGGTATTTCCAGTGGATAGGGTGATACTTGCAGGGTCAGACTGGCCTATAAGGCAATCAGGTAGGACTCGATGGACTGGTCTGTGTGTGGGCCAATCTTTTGGCTGATTGTTGGCCTGTTTTATGGTCTGGGTGGCAGGTTTTTACTTATGATTTCCATGATATTAAAAGACAAATTGTCTGCAGCAAGCTCAAATCCACGCAGTCTTCCAAACCTTGCAAAGCACTTAATCAGTATCTCTTTACAAGCTCAAAACTGCCCCATAGTGAAACATGGCCCACTTTTTTTTAACTATCTGACTCGGTAATGGGGGCCACTTTTATTTTGGTTCCCGGGCCTATTTTCTGTCCCAGTCCGACCTTGGAAACTCATGAAACTGGAGTCTGCTATAACACCTTTGGGTGTGGGATACCCACTAGTGTTTTTGATTAGCAAATAGGTAGAACGTATACCTTACCCGTAAAAACGTATCTTTCCCCTTCCCGGTGGAACGGTCTAGTGGCCCCATCACTGGGTCTTTTAGGATTGAAATATTAAGTGACATGAAGTCAATTTCTCTCCTTTTGTATGCCCATAATAATAGGAGAATTACTGCTGGTCCAAAATATGTATGCATCATAGCTAAACCATAAAAGCATTGAAATAGATCTTGAGTAAGTATGCATTACATATTATTTTCATAATTAGCACATAAGCCATTTTCCAATTGCACAGCATGTGCACTCTTGTTCTTGGAAGGACAATACATTCATAAATGTAATCGATGAAGCCCACCACATTGGCCCTTGACCTCACTGATCATTACAACAATTTCATGTTGAACATTCTAAATTCAATCGCCCCTTTACAACTCAAAAGGAGGATGTTGCCTCCTTCTTTCTAGGAAAGACGAATAAGATTGAAACTAATATCCGTACAGCAATGAACCAATTAACACTCTTAACCCTTATCAACCCCTCTTCTCCTCTTCCCCCTCATCCTCTTCTTCTATTAGGACACAACCCCAAAAACAACGCCTCCTGGAGCCAATTCAAAACTTTTGATGAAATTTCCATACTCAATATTCTTACAGCACTGAAACCCGTAAATCTGATCTTCTACCCTCACATTTCTTCAATGAGATGAAGATGTCCTTACTCCCACTCTGGACCAAGATAGTAAATGCCTCCTTATAGCAAGGTATGATTCCAGATTGCCTAAAGTCGGGGCAGGTAACCCCCATTTTAAAAAACCCACTGCAGATCACGAGAACCTAAATAACTTCTGTCCAATCACTAACATTCCAACTCTGGCAAAGCTCCTTGAGAAATGTTTCCATGTCAAACTGTGTAACCACATAGATCAATTCCAGGTACTAGACCAATTACAATCTGGTTTCCATCAGGGTCACAGCACTGAAATTGCCCTTACTCACATAGTTGAGTTCCCCCTAATCTCCCCACCCAAGCAATCTTCCATTATTGAAGAATATATGAAACACCTAACAACTCTCAGCTGAATACCACACATCATAGACTCCACGAGATCACTGGGAATAATACTAGATAAGAACTTGAACATGCAGGAGCACATCAGCTCAGCCACCAAATGAGCGAATTGCCAAATGAGCAATCTAGGAAAAATAAAAACCCTTCCTCCTCCCTGATGACTTTATGTCCGCTGTTCAAGCCGTAGTCATTTCTAGGTTGGATTATGGTAGTGCAACCCTTTGCTGTCTACCTAGCTACAAGTTAGCTCTCTTAACTCGGCTGCAAGGCTCATCACAGGATCCAAAAGAAACAACCACATCTCTCCTGAATTGAAATCCCCAAACTGGCTTCCATAGGAGGCCAGGATTCAATTAAAAATTGCCTGCATGACCCACAAAGCCCTACACTTCAACACCCCTCTTTGCATCTCGCAAAAACTGGAACTATCTGGCGGTTGCAGATCCTGCAGGAGCTCCAGCACCTTATTGCTGCAAAAATGTCATAGAAAGAAAACTTATAACTGTGCCTTTTCGGGAATTGCCCCATAAATATGGAACTCCCTGCCTCTTGAAACCAGGCTGAATCCCTCAATTGCGTCTTTCAGAAATGAAGTGAAAGTACTACTGATGAATACTTTTCTGAACTAGAAATTCAGGAACTCCGCCCTTGGGCCTGAGTTATGACGCTTCTTCTTCACACGTTTTTACCTCCTATCTACACCTTTATATATTGACTTGTTGGCCTTGCTTTGTACGAGTCTTCCTCCCCCAGCTTGGCATTGCAACATCCTGTATTGTTCTTGAACATATTGTTGTAGTCCCCACACATGTTTTTTTTTTATTTCCTATTTATGCTCTTATATATAGACTTATTGGCTTTGCTATATAACGGTCCTCCTCCACCAGCTCGGCGTTGTGACTTCCTGTATCTCTCATGAACATTTTACAGTTTTGCCCTACTTGTTCCCTCTCATTTGTTTCTGATCATTTATAAAGCGCTCTGATACCCTCTTGAGTCATGGTTGTGCTATATAAAACTCTATAAATAAATAAATAAATTGGGAAGCAGGACTATTGCTTACAAATACAGCCTTAATAACATTTAACTTATCAATGTGCCTCAAGAACTTACTCCCAGGTTTTCTAAAAGTCAGGCAGCACAGTGCTGTTTGAAAATCTGCAGCAGTGCGTTGCATGAATTCTAAAAAAATATGCACCGTCATATTTAAAAAAGATTTTACACGAGCGTAACTTCAGGTAACTTCACTTAACTGGCTATGCACATCCTGCATACTTTTTGCAGTCGCATAATTTCCACTTGTGTGAGACATTGTTAAAGCAGAAAATGTCTCGTGGGAACTCTGGAGCTGGATACATGCTGCAGTCGCATGAACTGCGCAAGCAACTTGCACTTGACTCATAACTTTCGCATGACTTTAGAAACTGGATAGACAATACACTGAGCTGGTTCCTCCAAGCCTTACCCCATGCACAAATATCACAGAGGGTGCACAGTCAAAATATCGAATTTTTATATCGATGTACAGAAATATCGAGTTCATAATATCGAGAGTATGAAATATCGATGTTCTGTATATCGATGTAGTTAATATAGTTTTGAGGTGTTTTGGTAAATATCGATGTTAGTAATATCGATAGTAAAAATATCAACATGTCAAAATATTGTTTTTGTATGTTTTTTCAAATATTTTAGAGTTAATGTTAAGTAGTAAATTTTTTAAATTTTATAAAATAAAAGTATTTTTTTATATTGTTTTAGGAGCGGGATGTTGGGTTATAGGGGATAAGGGTGGGGAGTGTTTTAAAAAAAAGTAATTTAATTTGTTTAAATTTTAAAAATTTAAGTATGAATTTATAATTAAATTTCAATTTTCAATTTAAAATTTAGGAGTGAGATGTTGGGTTTATAGGGGATAAGGGTGGGGAGTGTTTTAAAAAGAAATAATTTAATTTCTTTACATTTTAAAATTTTAAGTATGAATTTATAATTTAATTTCGAATTTTAAATAAAATTTAGGAGCGGGATGTTGGGTTTATAGGGGATAAGGGTGGGGAGTGTTTTAAAAAAAAATTTTAATTTGTATAAAATTCAAAATTTAGGGGCCCATTACGATACCCGGCGTAAATAAATCCGCCAGGCATGGAAGCGGCAACAATCCGCCCGCACACACCGCCTGAACACCGACCACGCCATTACGATTACACAAACCGAAAACCGCCATCGGCGGAAAATCACACAAAATACCGCCCGCCAACGTCCGAGTCGGAGTCAAACCGCCCGCCACGGACGGAAACACGCACGACAACACAAAACCGCCCGCCCACACGGCCGACACACCGCACGTGAAATTACGATCGCACCGCCATGAGCGCGGAAAAACCACAAATATACCGCCCGCCAGCGCAAACAACGCCGATGAGAATCGACACGGCAGAAGCCATGGCGCCAACGTACCTGCACAGAAACCATCCGCACACAAAACCAATAGCACACAACATGGCCAACAAGTCCACACAGCAAGGCACGCACAAATACACAAGCACAGTACACATCCCGAAAACACCCCCGGACAAACAAAAAATACAAAGGCCAGAACCCCAGACACAACACACCTGAAAACAACAGACCATGAGGACACACCCACATAGGTGAGTACAAAAGCAGCACTCCCACAGACCACAACCCCTTGCTACATTGCAAACCAGAGAGGAGAGGAGAGGACACAGTGACACAGCAAGGACAGCAGCACACCACAGAAACGCACACATCACTACCACCACCACCACCACCACCACCACCACCAACCACCACCACCACCACCAACCACCACCACCACACCCCGGCACCACAAACCCCCTGCACATTACACAACACACACCGCACCAGCACCACAAACACCATGGCACCACAAAGGATGCCCAAGTTCACGCCCATGGAGCTGACGGTCATGGTCGACGAGATCATCAAGGTGTACCCACAAATCTATGGGAACATGGTCCAGCACACACCACTAGCCACCAGAAACAGAATGTGGAACCGGATCGTAGACCAGGTCAATGCAGTCGGGACCCTGCCCAGGAACAGAGTCGAGATTAACAAACGTTGGAATGACGTCAAGAGCCTGGTCAAGAAGAAGGAGGGCAAAAACAGAGAGCTGGCTGCCGTCACTGGCGGAGGGAATCCCGCGCTCTTTAAGACCTTCAAAGCGTGGGAGGAGAAGGTGCGAGTCGTAATCCATCCGGAGATCCTCGCCGGATTAGCAGGGGGAGTGGAGGCTGGTAAGTACAAACTAATGTATACCAGCACACCGCTATGTACTCACATGCGCAACTACCATGCCACAGCTCCCAGGGACAAACACCCCCATGTCCAGCACACAATACACAACACATCACACACACATGCAACAGACACTACCACACACAGCCCAAACCGAACAACTGTAAGATGCGTGGGGACATGTGTACACTAAGCCAGCCACGTAACCACCAACAGGTCCCCAAATATGCCAGAAGCGCCACAACGAGCACCCACCACACCCATGTGTCCGCCACAGCTGCACTAACCGACAAGTAACAGGTAAGTGGCAGGAACACAAAGTGCAGTGGGTGGGAGGGTGGACAGCCCAAGTACAACACACACCAGGCCCCAGTCCCACAGCACAGCAAGGAGGAGCATCCCCCACACCCCACAGCCACGTGTCAGCCACCGCAGTGCACAACGACAGCCGAAAGGCAGACATCACGGTCCACAGCAATCGGTGTCAGTGGGTGTCCAGCCACCCCCACGACCCACAACACCCCCCACCCCCACAGACCTGCAACATGGAGCACCCCCGCTTAGAGCCATGTGGCATCCAGTACAGTGCACGCACGAACAACTTGCAGGTGGGAAACTGGACAGGGCTGGATTACTGGAGGCATGAGGACCATAACACGACCAACACATGGGACATGTCACGTAGCAGACGAACACGCAGCACCGCCCACCGTCACGAACAAGTGAACAATGTGCACACGGACATGAACAACAGACTCACACCCCACATGACCCATCACAGACATAGCAACACCCAAGGAGCCACGTCTGCATGCACAAGCCACACTGAATATAGTCCCACACGGCAGCCACTGTGCAACTCATCACACACAACCGAAACACCATTGAAGTCCTGTCCATGTAGCCCCTACTGCCTGTCAACCACACACCCCACAACTACGCCTATGTAAGACAAACAACACTAGACGCAACAGAGCGGAACAACAGAAATGCACACGAACACCACTGAACCCATCAAACTCACAGACACACCATGCACATACAACATACCATCCATCCCATCCGTCAGCCCCAGTCTCATGAAAGGCATGTCATCCGCACAGCTGCCACACATACAGCAGTCACGCTAAGACACATGCCCATGACCAACCATGTGCCAGAAGTCAATTAAGCGCACGACACACTGTGAGCAACAACACACAACATGGGCCACACACCCCCGAGCACTGCAGTGATGCACATGGCACAGGGCAGCACGCACACCAAGGAGATGGGACAACTGCAATACGTTGGCTGGCACACAACTATCACTCACTCATAACGATGCGTCCAATGCCATGTCCAGTAATCACAACAGACAGCAAATATGCAGGCCATGTCAAGCATGCACACACCTCAAACCATGCACTGTCATGCTGCCACAACACATGTCACGTTCGGCACCCATGGCTCACAGCATGTACCCCAAAAGCATATCCACTCCCAAATGCGAATCTGGGGCATGGCCCCCATGTTGCCATATGCGTTCCTAAGCGTTCCATTTGAACCCCAAAAGCATATCCCCTCCCAAATGCGAATCTGGGGCATGGCCCCCATGTTGCCATATGCGTTCCTAAAGCGTTCCATTTGAACCCCAAAAGCATATCCCCTCCCAAATGCGAATCTGGGGCATGGCCCCCATGTTGCCATATGCGTACCTAAGCGTTCCATCTGAACCCCAAAAGCAAAGTACAAACCAGACCCAGGATGGGCCAGGAGCCCGCATACACCAGAGTCACAATGAGTAGGGGCACAGCAACACACCCATCGGCATGGCCAATCCGTCCCATGCCACATGTGCACAGCACACAGTCCCATTGCCTAGCACACACAACTACAGATGCCACAGCCACACACTCGCCTCCGGGAAACCCATGTACGAGATTGCACGAACTGCCAATGTCAGACGACAAATACATACTTCGCCAGGTGCAACACAATAACAAATCTCATTCTCTCCACAGGTGACGAACTGCCGGATGCTGGGGATGGAGACAGCAGCCAGCACAGCCAGCCCACAAGCCCCCAACGAGGACACACGGATCTGGAGGATCTGTCCTCCTCTTCGGACACGGACCACCAAGCAGGCCCATCTGGCGTGGCAGGGCCCAGCCGCTCCCCAGGACCCCTCCTACCCACCAACCCATCATCCAGGGATGCTGAACAGTCCCAGCCCCCTGCTGCCACTGTCGTTGCGGCCACACCCACGGTCATTGCGGCCACTACCACTGCCGCAACCGCCACCATCGCCGCACCGACCACCACCGCCACCACCACCACCACGTCTTCGCTGGCACCAGCACCAGCGCAGGTGGTGGCCCGGCCGACTGGATCCACCCTGGGAGCCACAGCGAGGACCGTGGTGTGCAATGTGGCTAGTGGGCAGGCCGGTGGCAGCAGGACTGGTAGGAGGAGCAGGGTCAGGGAAACGCCAGCCTCCCCTGGGAGCCATGCCCTGCCTCAAATGGCCAGAGTCCTTGGGGCCTATGAAGAGGCCCAAGGACAATGGGCCAGGTCTGCTACAGACACGCGGGAGGTGCTGGGGGTGCTGAGGTCCATGGACGCCCATATGGGCCAATTCGTGTCCCGTATGGACCAACTCGTGGACCTCATGGGCCAGCTGGTGGTGGCGGTGGGGTCACAGGCAAGGCCAGCAACACCACCTCCGCCACCACCTGCTAGGGCGCAGGGTCGGGCAGCAGTGTCCACTTCCCCTGCGTCCACAGCCAGTGAGCACACCTCACCCACCACCAGCAGGTCGCCACCACACACCCCCTCCCAAACGTGGAAGGGGCCGTCCGAAGAGGAAACAGATCTCCCGGGAGGACTTCGCACGCTCCAGTCGCAAGTGAGGCAGCCAGCCAGCCTTCCGCCAGCCTTCCTTGACCAGCCACTGCATTGACTTGCTCTACGATCCCACTCCACACAGCCAGCTGGATGGCATGTGTGTGCTGGACTATGGACATAGAACCAGTGGGTACACCCTGAGCTTCACGCAGCCATGACCGACAGCTCATTGTCACTGCACGCACCACTTTTGTCATCACCTTACACACAATCACATGTCACAGTTTGAAATAAATGCACCTTTTTCACTAACTGCTGTTTGTGCCCTGTGTTTTATTTGTACGGAATACAACGGCCACCTTGGGCGGAAAGGCACCTGATGCGTGGCATGGCAATGGAATCCGGAGGGCCTGTAGGGACCTAGGGGTGGGAGACAGAACAGGAGCACATTCAATGAGTGTGTCACACACCCATCACACAGTACATGTCAACAACTACAAGCAATGTACACACATCGCACAGAGCAATAGGGCACAATGCCACAGTCACCAACAGTGGCATACTACCCTGGCCATGGAGCGTTGACACACTGCACGCAGTGAACATACGGCCACCCTGACACAGCACACACACACCTGCACAGATACAGACACATCATCCGTCGTACATGGACACTCACCGTCAAGTGAAGTAGCGGGCGATGAGCTGCTGGCGCACATTCCCAGCTTCCTCCTCTCCGCTGTCCACCTCACTCCAGCTGTCCTGGTCTGCGGGCTGGGGCCCTGGTTGATCTCCGTCATCCACAATGAGGGGGATCTGCTTCCGAATGGCCAGATTGTGCAGCATGCAGCACGCCACCACTATCTGGCACACCTTCTGTGGGGAGTACGCCAGTGCACCCCGGTGCGGTCCAGGCACCTGAACCTGGACTTGAGGAGGCCAAAGGTACGCTCGACCACACGTCTGGTCCTCCCATGTGCCTCATTGTATCAATCGTCTGCTGGGGTGCGAGGATTCCTCAATGGACTGAGCAGCCATGCCCCATTCGGATACGCAGAGTCACCTGGGTGTGAGGGACACAGAGAACCGTTGCTATTCCAACTGGACAGGGGACAGCATCGCACAACCAGCACGCTACACCACTCCACATACTCACCGACAATACAGCCACGATCCTGTTGCAGATTGGCCATCAGTCGTGGCAGGATGCTGTTGCGCATTATGTGTGCGTCATGTGCCGAGCCTGGAAACTTGGCACACACGTGGGTGATCACCATGTCCGCAAGGCACACCACTTGCACATTCAGGGAGTGCGTGTGCTTCCTGTTGCGGTACAGGTGCTCAGTGGCCTGTGGTGGAACAAGGCCAACATGTGTGCAGTCAATGGCTCCCACGACGTGTGGGATTCTGCCAAGGGCATAGAATGCACCCTTCACTGCCGCCAATTCACGAGCCCTGGGGAATCTGATGTACCTGTTCCGGTACAGCATCATGGCTGCCAGTACATCCCTCAGCACCTTGCTGAACATGGGCTGGGACATCCCTCCTCCACTGCCCACTGTGTGCTGGAATGACCCAGTGGCGAAGAAATGCATGGCGGCCATCACCTTAGCCGTGGGGGTGACAGCAGTCGGATACACCCTGCAGGGACGGAGATGGGGCACTAACATGGCACACAGTCGATGCAGGGTTGGCCTGTCCAGCCGAAACTTCCTGATTACCTCTGTATCGTCCATGTCCGCCAGCAATTGGTATGGGCGGTCAATGTTCGGTCTCCGCCTGGGTTAAATGGCAGAGGACACATGTCAAAGCAACACGGCACATAGCAATTTCGCATACACATCACTGACATGACTGAGCAAGCACATGAGCCACAGCACAGCTGTCAAGCTGGGACGGCACGGCCACAATACACTTACACAGGTCTCCCAACAATGGCAATGGCAAGTGAGACATACCACTGCCATGTGCATGCACATGGGGACCTAGGCCCCAATGACTTGCGGGCGTGCTGATGGGGACTGACTGCATATTCGTCAAGCGGCAACGCCACGGCAACATGAGTGTCTGCTGAGCATGGAACTGCTTCCGAGGCTGGATGAGTATGGCACACGACGACGACGATGTGGGCACGGGCTGAGCGGCCAATACAAGTGGGACCTGTGGCACGAGGGGATATGAGACAGTAGTAGGTGTCAGCACTGCACCCTATGTACAGCACTGTACGGATCACAGCTCCCGAAACATTGACAGGTGTCCACATTGACAGCCCCATGCCAAGACGGCTGTGTGCTTGCAGTCACACGTCACAGGTGAGAGGTTACATTGCACGTGCCAGGTGGCAGACGTACATAGTGGGAGCTGGCATGTGTGTGCATGTGTCTCCTGTTCAGGATCCACCAGATGGGCGCTGACTCTGTACTGACCATTGGACACAGCATGTTCCGTGGAAGGCTTGTGTGTGTGGGATGGTGGCACTGGATGTGCCTCCGTTGGGTGGGGGGCCATGCACAGGGCGGGTACGTCGATGATTGCGCATTGTTGGTCACGGTGGGTGCACCAACTAAGATGTGTTGCCCTGTGTTCAATTCCTATGTCCGCATGATGATGGACTGTGGATGTGGGCAGACTACACATTGGTCGATGTGCTGTCTATATGCATGTGCCTTCACACCAGGCACAGCTGCCCCTGCACATGTGACCCCTGCTGGACTCGCTGCTGGGTCTGTGGAGCTGATGCACCTTCTGCGCGTGGGGCGGACAGCTCTCCTCACTTCCCTCATTGCGCATGTCATGTCTTTGCCGCAGGTGACATGGATCATGGAGGGCCCACATGTATGCGTGGGTAGGCTACACATGATTGTTCACTGGTCGCCACCCCCAGTCAGTGTTTCGAATGGGAAGGTTGTCGTGCTGGTGGTATGTTCGATGTGGCGGATGGGCGGGCCTAGGTGCGGGCTTACATTCCGGACATGGGGGTAGTTGGATTGGCGACTAGTTGCAGTACACACGGGACACGTCTCTTCCTTTCCACATCTGGGTCATCCCTTGTACTAACTGACAGTGATACAGTCATCTTCGCCCCAGCCCTCATGTCCTCCCCTCGCCCCCCAATATGCATGCTCACCTGCGAGGCTAGCGCTTGCACAGGCAGCCCCAAGTTCGCACCAGAGAGGGCAAGGAGTGTATGTGTGGGTCCAGTTGCACGAGTGGGCTGTCTCAGGGTATGATGTGTGGCGGGACGCCGTCCACCTGCGTGGTGCCCCAAATGGAGACCCGGCCTGCATGGACTATGCATCACAGTCTTCGCCTTCCGGATCCGCCACCTGCGACACCCAGTGGCTGTGGCTGCCCTTGCGGCCAGGCCGCGTCCGTCTGTGGCTGATGGCCCACACATTCACTCTTTGGCCTCTCTGGGGAGGGCTCGGGGGTGGTGGCGCACGCGCTTGCACTTAGTCGCAATGGCATGTGGCGTGGTTGGTATGATGGGCAATGGATGGGATGGTGCGAGCCACCTCCCGTGACGTCAGTGCTGCTCGTGCTGTGGTGCGTCCCCCTACACTTCCATGTGACTTGTGCCATGCTAGACGTTGAGGTTCTATTGCCTGCGTGATATGACCAGGAGGAGCGTGAGGAGACCTCTCACACACCATGCTCCACTGCCATCCCGTGCCCTGTATCGCCTGTGCGGATTGACTATGTTGGGGTTACACCTGGTCGACTGGGGCTGTGTGTGCCTTGTCAAGGGGCATGGCGGGCGCACAACAGGATCCAGCTTGTCCACAGAGGGTGGGCTGAGGTGCGCCTGGTACCGCTTTGTACGTGTGCCCGGCTGCTGTGCACACACGTGTTCACTCCCCCCGACAGGTGTCCTCTCACAATGCCCAGGGAAGCGGTGGTGTACTGTTCATGACCCCTCCCAACACGGCGTGCTCCAACTTGGCATGTGCGCATCTACCCGTCGCACCCACCCACCTGAGCACTGCGTCCATACGACTTCACACGACACATGTGTGTCTTCCACAGTAGTGCTACTCATTTGCGTTGACATCCAATACCAGTGGACTACATGGTCATGTCACGACTGCCGTGTACTTCACATACTCTCATCCTCTCTCATTCGTACTTGTGAAATGAGTCAGCGGAGACAGTTTTGGTTTCAAACATTATATTGAGTCTTCTGTCCTCTGTGATGCAGTATAGTGGACACTACTGGCAGCGGAATACATGTTGAGGATATACTGAGCATGATTACAAATGGGATAGGGTGTGGGGTTACATGTGATTGGCTGTTGCATGTGGGATGTGGGCTTCAGAGTTACATCTGCTTGGCCAAGGCTGTGCTAATGTACATTTACGTATAGCTGCGGAGCTGCGGACTTTGACACAGACGGTATACATGTAGCCTACCAGACCGCTCGGCATCATGGGCACAGTCCATCTCAGTTCCATGTGACAGGTTTGCTGCAGTTGTTCCTCATGCACGCGTGCATGTGAGATGACATCAGGGCATGTGCTTGCGTGCATGCAGCGGCGTGCCACTTGTTGTTGCACTGTGGTGGTTACTGGACATGTCACAGTCACTGGGGTCGTGTTGTTGTTGTATGCACTTGTCGTCCATGCAAAGGTCCTGGTATGGGATTCCCGGGGCGGGGGTGGGAGGGTGCAGCACCCACAGACTCCAGGCGACCTGTTCATGTCCACTGAGCGGTGTGTGTGTCCATGTGCGCTGGATCCATGTCGTGTCCTGGTTGTTCGTGCAGTTCCGTCCATGTGGGTGCGATACACAGAGCCCATGCCACTGCCTCCCACGATGCATGCGGTGTTCCTGGATGTGATGGGGAACAGTGTGCATGTCCCGGTCATATCCGATGTCATGGCGATGTCGTTGATGGTGTGGTTACAGTTGCCGGTCGTTTGGTATGGCTGTTGTGGTGGTGACTGGCCAGTCCGTGCGGAAGCTGAGCATGGGTGCGGGGTTGGACTTCATAGGTCACTCGGGGAACCTGCGTTGTGGTCCGACGTATTTACAGGTTGTCAGGTATGCGATGCCGTCCAGCAGGGCTTCCATGTCATTGGTGGTGTACATGTTTGCCAGCCAATGAAGCGGATGGTGGCTCTCAAGGTGTTGTTCGTAAGTTGTCCCTTGGAGGACCATGATGGGGCATGCTGGGTGACATTCGATGTAGCTGTTCTCGATGATCCGTCGTGTGGAGGCACAGTGGTCCCATTTCAGTGCGGGTGCGATGTTGGCCACATACGCCATGCCCCCATAGGCAGAGCAGGCCCTGTCGTGTGCGTCCAGAGGGAGGAGTAGTGGTAGCAGGTCCGCCTTCAGACATGCCGGGTTGGAGAGGCATATCTCGACGGGATGCTGGTAGGGACACCTCCGACAGTAGAAGACGGGCATGACGCAGCTGAACAATGTGATGCGGTAAGTCAGTCGGTAACTTACGTTCAGCAGGGACAGGAGATCGCATCCCAATGTATGTATCGTGTTGGTTTTGTACAGCTTGAGCTGTTCGGCGTAGTTGGGTAGGTGTGTTGCGGTTGCCATTTCGCAGTGGTTCGTTGAGGTGGCGTGCTCCGGCTGTGTGTGCAGTCTGCAATGTGCACGCTCCGGGGTTGCTGTGAGCTCTGTGTAGTCGTAGGGAGACAGGACTTGTGTTCTGTTGGCTTGTTTGGAGGACACGGGCCCTCTTCCCACATGCTTCTCAGACAGTTCAAGGTCAGTGCTGTGTGACTCCTTCCAATTAACTTGCATGTGGCCGACATGGGGAGTGTTTTCTTCTTTCTTCCCCGTCCGTTGTGTGCTTCTGTGATATGCGCTATCTGCCCTGTGGTCGGTCTCCTCGGCATGCCTGTGTTGGTCTATTCTTGGACAATGGCTGTATTCACCGGCTTCTGTCATAGGGCTGTGGTTTCGGAGTTGGAATGGAAGGTCATTCAGTGCTGTCTGCTCTCCCTTGTGTGGGCGGCAGCCTGCCTTTCCGCTCTGCGTTGGGCCTTGTGTGTGGATGTTATTCTTGGGCCACCTGTTGTCGGTCCCCGGGCTCTTTGGTGTTCCGTTTCATGTGTCTTGTTCATATGTGCAGGGTGGTATGGGTTTTTCAGTGTGGTACTGGCGTTCCTCTTCCCGAAGGGGCCCTGCTTCTCCTAGTTGGTGTTGCCGCCGCTGTGTGCTTCGCCATGTTTGTTACACTGGGGTGTGTCCTGCTGTTGCGTGACTTCACTGACATGTGTGCGTCGGTTGTGTGGCGTTGGGTGTTGTCCGTGAATTGGGCGTTGGGGTCATGTCTGTGGCAGGCCTGTCACGTGTCATGTGCGTTCGGGGTGGGGCTGATGTGTGTGCTGCTTGGTTGTGTCCCTGTGTCTGTGTGCGACGCATGCATGGCGCTGCGGTTGGCCTCTGCGTTGTGCGCATGTGTGGCGGCGTCATCGGCGCTTTGTGGCCGTGACGGGGTGGTTGGTTCCTAGTCCCAGGTGGTGTGTACACATGTGTTCCGCGATGTTAGGATTTGGCCTGTGTGTCATATGTGGATGCAATGGTGGATGTGTAGTGTACACGCGCTGGTGGGGGTTGTCCGCTTTTTCCGCCCTTGCACTGTGTGCGCTGTTTGCGTGCACTTGTTGTGTGTGTGCCTACCTGCGTCTCCGCGGTACGTTGCGTCCTTGGTGGTGCATCAGCAGAAGCATGGGAAGGGCCTGCAGTGCTGGATTCATGCCCGGGGTGCCGCTTCTTCGTTGTCCGTGCTCTGCGTCCATGTTACCGCCTCTCTTTCACGTGCGGTGTCTCTTAGCCGTGGGAGCCGTTTGTTTGCGGCATCGTAATGTATGCGCCGGGCGGGACGTGTTTCGTCGGACGGTGTGTGTCAGTTGAGCTGCGCCGCTACGTGTACGGGCGCACTTTGATGGCGGACGGTGTTGCTGGCTTGCCGGCGGTGTTTGGCCTACTTTTCGCATCGTAATTGTGCGGGCGTGTGGACTGCTGCGTGCCGGCGGTAACTGGTGGTTTTTGCATCCGCCAGCACGGCGGTTGTGCTTCCGCCCGCCATCGTAATGGGCCCTTAGGGGCCCATTACGATACCCGGCGTAAATAAATCCGCCAGGCATGGAAGCGGCAAAAATCCGCCCGCACACACCGCCTGAACACCGACCACGCCATTACGATTACACAAACCGAAAACCGCCATCGGGGGAAAAATCACACAAAATACCGCCCGCCATCGTCCGAGTCGGAGTCAAACCGCCCGCCACGGACGGAAACACGCACGACAACACAAAACCGCCCGCCCACACGGCCGACACACCGCACGTGAAATTACGATCGCACCGCCATGAGCGCGGAAAAACCACAAATAAACCGCCCGCCAGCGCAAACAACGCCGATGAGAATCGACACGGCAGAAGCCATGGCGCCAACGTACCTGCACAGAAACCATCCGCACACAAAACCAATAGCACACAACATGGCCAACAAGTCCACACAGCAAGGCACGCACAAATACACAAGCACAGTACACATCCCGAAAACACCCCCCGGACAAACAAAAAATACAAAGGCCAGAACCCCAGACACAACACACCTGAAAACAACAGACCATGAGGACACACCCACATAGGTGAGTACAAAAGCAGCACTCCCACAGACCACAACCCCTTGCTACATTGCAAACCAGAGAGGAGAGGAGAGGACACAGTGACACAGCAAGGACAGCAGCACACCACAGAAACGCACACATCACTACCACCACCACCACCACCACCACCACCAAACACCACCACCACCACCACCACCACCACCACACCCCGGCACCACAAACCCCCTGCACATTACACAACACACACCGCACCAGCACCACAAACACCATGGCACCACAAAGGATGCCCAAGTTCACGCCCATGGAGCTGACGGTCATGGTCGACGAGATCATCAAGGTGTACCCACAAATCTATGGGAACATGGTCCAGCACACACCACTAGCCACCAGAAACAGAATGTGGAACCGGATCGTAGACCAGGTCAATGCAGTCGGGACCCTGCCCAGGAACAGAGTCGAGATTAACAAACGTTGGAATGACGTCAAGAGCCTGGTCAAGAAGAAGGAGGGCAAAAACAGAGAGCTGGCTGCCGTCACTGGCGGAGGGAATCCCGCGCTCTTTAAGACCTTCAAAGCGTGGGAGGAGAAGGTGCGAGTCGTAATCCATCCGGAGATCCTCGCCGGATTAGCAGGGGGAGTGGAGGCTGGTAAGTACAAACTAATGTATACCAGCACACCGCTATGTACTCACATGCGCAACTACCATGCCACAGCTCCCAGGGACAAACACCCCCATGTCCAGCACACAATACACAACACATCACACACACATGCAACAGACACTACCACACACAGCCCAAACCGAACAACTGTAAGATGCGTGGGGACATGTGTACACTAAGCCAGCCACGTAACCACCAACAGGTCCCCAAATATGCCAGAAGCGCCACAACGAGCACCCACCACACCCATGTGTCCGCCACAGCTGCACTAACCGACAAGTAACAGGTAAGTGGCAGGAACACAAAGTGCAGTGGGTGGGAGGGTGGACAGCCCAAGTACAACACACACCAGGCCCCAGTCCCACAGCACAGCAAGGAGGAGCATCCCCCACACCCCACAGCCACGTGTCAGCCACCGCAGTGCACAACGACAGCCGAAAGGCAGACATCACGGTCCACAGCAATCGGTGTCAGTGGGTGTCCAGCCACCCCCACGACCCACAACACCCCCCACCCCCACAGACCTGCAACATGGAGCACCCCCGCTTAGAGCCATGTGGCATCCAGTACAGTGCACGCACGAACAACTTGCAGGTGGGAAACTGGACAGGGCTGGATTACTGGAGGCATGAGGACCATAACACGACCAACACATGGGACATGTCACGTAGCAGACGAACACGCAGCACCGCCCACCGTCACGAACAAGTGAACAATGTGCACACGGACATGAACAACAGACTCACACCCCACATGACCCATCACAGACATAGCAACACCCAAGGAGCCACGTCTGCATGCACAAGCCACACTGAATATAGTCCCACACGGCAGCCACTGTGCAACTCATCACACACAACCGAAACACCATTGAAGTCCTGTCCATGTAGCCCCTACTACCTGTCAACCACACACCCCACAACTACGCCTATGTAAGACAAACAACACTAGACGCAACAGAGCGGAACAACAGAAATGCACACGAACACCACTGAACCCATCAAACTCACTGACACACCATGCACATACAACATACCATCCATCCCATCCGTCAGCCCCAGTCTCATGAAAGGCATGTCATCCGCACAGCTGCCACACATACAGCAGTCACGCTAAGACACATGCCCATGACCAACCATGTGCCAGAAGTCAATTAAGCGCACGACACACTGTGAGCAACAACACACAACATGGGCCACACCCCCCCCCCGAGCACTGCAGTGATGCACATGGCACAGGGCTGCACGCACACCAAGGAGATGGGACAACTGCAATACGTTGGCTGGCACACAACTATCACTCACTCATAACGATGCGTCCAATGCCATGTCCAGTAATCACAACAGACAGCAAATATGCAGGCCATGTCAAGCATGCACACACCTCAAACCATGCACTGTCATGCTGCCACAACACATGTCACGTTCGGCACCCATGGCTCACAGCATGTACCCCAAAAGCATATCCACTCCCAAATGCGAATCTGGGGCATGGCCCCCATGTTGCCATATGCGTTCCTAAGCGTACCATTTGAACCCCAAAAGCATATCCCCTCCCAAATGCGAATCTGGGGCATGGCCCCCATGTTGCCATATGCGTTCCTAAGCGTTCCATTTGAACCCCAAAAGCATATCCCCTCCCAAATGCGAATCTGGGGCATGGCCCCCATGTTGCCATATGCGTTCCTAAGCGTACCATTTGAACCCCAAAAGCATATCCCCTCCCAAATGCGAATCTGGGGCATGGCCCCCATGTTGCCATATGCGTTCCTAAGCGTTCCATTTGAACCCCAAAAGCATATCCCCTCCCAAATGCGAATCTGGGGCATGGCCCCCATGTTGCCATATGCGTTCCTAAGCGTTCCATTTGAACCCCAAAAGCATATCCCCTCCCAAATGCGAATCTGGGGCATGGCCCCCATGTTGCCATATGCGTTCCTAAGCGTTCCATTTGAACCCCAAAAGCATATCCCCTCCCAAATGCGAATCTGGGGCATGGCCCCCATGTTGCCATATGCGTTCCTAAGCGTTCCATGTGAACCCCAAAGGCAAAGTACAAACCAGACCCAGGATGGGCCAGGAGCCCGCATACACCAGAGTCACAATGAGTAGGGGCACAGCAACACACCCATCGGCATGGCCAATCCGTCCCATGCCACATGTGCACAGCACACAGTCCCATTGCCTAGCACACACAACTACAGATGCCACAGCCACACACTCGCCTCCGGGAAACCCATGTACGAGATTGCACGAACTGCCAATGTCAGACGACAAATACATACTTCGCCAGGTGCAACACAATAACAAATCTCATTCTCTCCACAGGTGACGAACTGCCGGATGCTGGGGATGGAGACAGCAGCCAGCACAGCCAGCCCACAAGCCCCCAACGAGGACACACGGATCTGGAGGATCTGTCCTCCTCTTCGGACACGGACCACCAAGCAGGCCCATCTGGCGTGGCAGGGCCCAGCCGCTCCCCAGGACCCCTCCTACCCACCAACCCATCATCCAGGGATGCTGAACAGTCCCAGCCCCCTGCTGCCACTGTCGTTGCGGCCACACCCACGGTCATTGCGGCCACTACCACTGCCGCAACCGCCACCATCGCCGCACCGACCACCACCGCCACCACCACCACCACGTCTTCGCTGGCACCAGCACCAGCGCAGGTGGTGGCCCGGCCGACTGGATCCACCCTGGGAGCCACAGCGAGGACCGTGGTGTGCAATGTGGCTAGTGGGCAGGCCGGTGGCAGCAGGACTGGTAGGAGGAGCAGGGTCAGGGAAACGCCAGCCTCCCCTGGGAGCCATGCCCTGCCTCAAATGGCCAGAGTCCTTGGGGCCTATGAAGAGGCCCAAGGACAATGGGCCAGGTCTGCTACAGACACGCGGGAGGTGCTGGGGGTGCTGAGGTCCATGGACGCCCATATGGGCCAATTCGTGTCCCGTATGGACCAACTCGTGGACCTCATGGGCCAGCTGGTGGTGGCGGTGGGGTCACAGGCAAGGCCAGCAACACCACCTCCGCCACCACCTGCTAGGGCGCAGGGTCGGGCAGCAGTGTCCACTTCCCCTGCGTCCACAGCCAGTGAGCACACCTCACCCACCACCAGCAGGTCGCCACCACACACCCCCTCCCAAACGTGGAAGGGGCCGTCCGAAGAGGAAACAGATCTCCCGGGAGGACTTCGCACGCTCCAGTCGCAAGTGAGGCAGCCAGCCAGCCTTCCGCCAGCCTTCCTTGACCAGCCACTGCATTGACTTGCTCTACGATCCCACTCCACACAGCCAGCTGGATGGCATGTGTGTGTTGGACTATGGACATAGAACCAGTGGGTACACCCTGAGCTTCACGCAGCCATGACCGACAGCTCATTGTCACTGCACGCACCACTTTTGTCATCACCTTACACACAATCACATGTCACAGTTTGAAATAAATGCACCTTTTTCACTAACTGCTGTTTGTGCCCTGTGTTTTATTTGTACGGAATACAACGGCCACCTTGGGTGGAAAGGCACCTGATGCGTGGCATGGCAATGGAATCCGGAGGGCCTGTAGGGACCTAGGGGTGGGAGACAGAACAGGAGCACATTCAATGAGTGTGTCACACACCCATCACACAGTACATGTCAACAACTACAAGCAATGTACACACATCGCACAGAGCAATAGGGCACAATGCCACAGTCACCAACAGTGGCATACTACCCTGGCCATGGAGCGTTGACACACTGCACGCAGTGAACATACGGCCACCCTGACACAGCACACACACACCTGCACAGATACAGACACATCATCCGTCGTACATGGACACTCACCGTCAAGTGAAGTAGCGGGCGATGAGCTGCTGGCGCACATTCCCAGCTTCCTCCTCTCCGCTGTCCACCTCACTCGAGCTGTCCTGGTCTGCGGGCTGGGGCCCTGGTTGATCTCCGTCATCCACAATGAGGGGGATCTGCTTCCGAATGGCCAGATTGTGCAGCATGCAGCACGCCACCACTATCTGGCACACCTTCTGTGGGGAGTACGCCAGTGCACCCCCGGTGCGGTCCAGGCACCTGAACCTGGACTTGAGGAGGCCAAAGGTACGCTCGACCACACGTCTGGTCCTCCCATGTGCCTCATTGTATCGATCGTCTGCTGGGGTGCGAGGATTCCTCAATGGACTGAGCAGCCATGCCCCATTCGGATACGCAGAGTCACCTGGGTGTGAGGGACACAGAGAACCGTTGCTATTCCAACTGGACAGGGGACAGCATCGCACAACCAGCACGCTACACCACTCCACATACTCACCGACAATACAGCCACGATCCTGTTGCAGATTGGCCATCAGTCGTGGCAGGATGCTGTTGCGCATTATGTGTGCGTCATGTGCCGAGCCTGGAAACTTGGCACACACGTGGGTGATCACCATGTCCGCAAGGCACACCACTTGCACATTCAGGGAGTGCGTGTGCTTCCTGTTGCGGTACAGGTGCTCAGTGGCCTGTGGTGGAACAAGGCCAACATGTGTGCAGTCAATGGCTCCCACAACGTGTGGGATTCTGCCAAGGGCATAGAATGCACCCTTCACTGCCGCCAATTCACGAGCCCTGGGGAATCTGATGTACCTGTTCCGGTACAGCATCATGGCTGCCAGTACATCCCTCAGCACCTTGCTGAACATGGGCTGGGACATCCCTCCTCCACTGCCCACTGTGTGCTGGAATGACCCAGTGGCGAAGAAATGCATGGCGGCCATCACCTTAGCCGTGGGGGTGACAGCAGTCGGATACACCCTGCGGGGACGGAGATAGGGCTCTAACATGGCACACAGTCGATGCAGGGTTGGCCTGTCCAGCCGAAACTTCCTGATTACCTCTGTATCGTCCATGTCCGCCAGCAATTGGTATGGGCGGTCAATGTTCGGTCTCCGCCTGGGTTAAATGGCAGAGGACACATGTCAAAGCAACACAGCACATAGCAATTTCGCATACACATCACTGACATGACTGAGCAAGCACATGAGCCACAGCACAGCTGTCAAGCTGGGACGGCACGGCCACAATACACTTACACAGGTCTCCCAACAATGGCAATGGCAAGTGAGACATACCACTGCCATGTGCATGCACATGGGGATCTAGGCCCCAATGACTTGCGGGGCGTGCTGATGGGGACTGACTGCATATTCGTCAAGCGGCAACGCCACGGCAACATGAGTGTCTGCTGAGCATGGAACTGCTTCCGAGGCTGGATGAGTATGGCACACGACGACGACGATGTGGGCACGGGCTGAGCGGCCAATACAAGTGGGACCTGTGGCACGAGGGGATATGAGACAGTAGTAGGTGTCAGCACTGCACCCTATGTACAGCACTGTACGGATCACAGCTCCCGAAACATTGACAGGTGTCCACATTGACAGCCCCATGCCAAGACGGCTGTGTGCTTGCAGTCACACGTCACAGGTGAGAGGTTACATTGCACGTGCCAGGTGGCAGACGTACATAGTGGGAGCTGGCATGTGTGTGCATGTGTCTCCTGTTCAGGATCCACCAGATGGGCGCTGACTCTGTACTGACCATTGGACACAGCATGTTCCGTGGAAGGCTTGTGTGTGTGGGATGGTGGCACTGGATGTGCCTCCGTTGGGTGGGGGGCCATGCACAGGGCGGGTACGTCGATGATTGCGCATTGTTGGTCACGGTGGGTGCACCAACTAAGATGTGTTGCCCTGTGTTCAATTCCTATGTCCGCATGATGATGGACTGTGGATGTGGGCAGACTACACATTGGTCGATGTGCTGTCTATATGCATGTGCCTTCACACCAGGCACAGCTGCCCCTGCACATGTGACCCCTGCTGGACTCGCTGCTGGGTCTGTGGAGCTGATGCACCTTCTGCGCGTGGGGCGGACAGCTCTCCTCACTTCCCTCATTGCGCATGTCATGTCTTTGCCGCAGGTGACATGGATCATGGAGGGCCCACATGTACGCGTGGGTAGGCTACACATGATTGTTCACTGGTCGCCACCCCCAGTCAGTGTTTCGAATGGGAAGGTTGTCGTGCTGGTGGTATGTTCGATGTGGCGGATGGCGGGCCTAGGTGCGGGCTTACATTCCGGACATGGGGGTAGTTGGATTGGCGACTAGTTGCAGTACACACGGGACACGTCTCTTCCTTTCCACATCTGGGTCATCCCTTGTACTAACTGACAGTGATACAGTCATCTTCGCCCCAGCCCTCATGTCCTCCCCTCGCCCCCCAATATGCATGCTCACCTGCGAGGCTAGCGCTTGCACAGGCAGCCCCAAGTTCGCACCAGAGAGGGCAAGGAGTGTATGTGTGGGTCCAGTTGCACGAGTGGGCTGTCTCAGGGTATGATGTGTGGCGGGATGCCGTCCACCTGCGTGGTGCCCCAAATGGAGACCCGGCCTGCATGGACTATGCATCACAGTCTTCGCCTTCCGGATCCGCCACCTGCGACACCCAGTGGCTGTGGCTGCCCTTGCGGCCAGGCCGCGTCCGTCTGTGGCTGATGGCCCACACATTCACTCTTTGGCCTCTCTGGGGAGGGCTCGGGGTGGTGGCGCACGCGCTTGCACTTAGTCGCAATGGCATGTGGCGTGGTTGGTATGATGGGCAATGGATGGGATGGTGCGAGCCACCTCCCGTGACGTCAGTGCTGCTCGTGCTGTGGTGCGTCCCCCTACACTTCCATTTGACTTTTGCCATGCTAGACGTTGAGGTTCTATTGCCTGCGTGATATGACCAGGAGGAGCGTGAGGAGACCTCTCACACACCATGCTCCACTGCCATCCCGTGCCCTGTATCGCCTGTGCGGATTGACTATGTTGGGGTTACACCTGGTCGACTGGGGCTGTGTGTGCCTTGTCAAGGGGCATGGCGGGCGCACAACAGGATCCAGCTTGTCCACAGAGGGTGGGCTGAGGTGCGCCTGGTACCGCTTTGTACGTGTGCCCGGCTGCTGTGCACACACGTGTTCACTCCCCCGACAGGTGTCCTCTCACAATGCCCAGGGAAGTGGTGGTGTACTGTTCATGACCCCTCCCAACACGGCGTGCTCCAACTTGGCATGTGCGCATCTACCCGTCGCACCCACCCACCTGAGCACTGCGTCCATACGACTTCACACGACACATGTGTGTCTTCCACAGTAGTGCTACTCATTTGCGTTGACATCCAATACCAGTGGACTACATGGTCATGTCACGACTGCCGTGTACTTCACATACTCTCATCCTCTCTCATTCGTACTTGTGAAATGAGTCAGCGGAGACAGTTTTGGTTTCAAACATTATATTGAGTCTTCTGTCCTCTGTGATGCAGTATAGTGGACACTACTGGCAGCGGAATACATGTTGAGGATATACTGAGCATGATTACAAATGGGATAGGGTGTGGGGTTACATGTGATTGGCTGTTGCATGTGGGATGTGGGCTTCAGAGTTACATCTGCTTGGCCAAGGCTGTGCTAATGCACATTTACGTATAGCTGCGGAGCTGCAGACTTTGACACAGACGGTATACATGTAGCCTACCAGACCGCTCGGCATCATGGGCACAGTCCATCTCAGTTCCATGTGACAGGTTTGCTGCGGTTGTTCCTCATGCACGCGTGCATGTGAGATGACATCAGGGCATGTGCTTGCGTGCATGCAGCGGCGTGCCACTTGTTGTTGCACTGTGGTGGTTACTGGACATGTCACAGTCACTGGGGTCGTGTTGTTGTTGTATGCACTTGTCGTCCATGCAAAGGTCCTGGTATGGGATTCCCGGGGCGGGGGTGGGAGGGGTGCAGCACCCACAGACTCCAGGCGACCTGTTCATGTCCACTGAGCGGTGTGTGTGTCCATGTGCGCTGGATCCATGTCGTGTCCTGGTTGTTCGTGCAGTTCCGTCCATGTGGGTGCGATACACAGAGCCCATGCCACTGCCTCCCACGATGCATGCGGTGTTCCTGGATGTGATGGGGAACAGTGTGCATGTCCCGGTCATATCCGATGTCATGGCGATGTCGTTGATGGTGTGGTTACAGTTGCCGGTCGTTTGGTATGGCTGTTGTGGTGGTGACTGGCCAGTCCGTGCGGAAGCTGAGCATGGGTGCGGGGTTGGACTTCATAGGTCACTCGGGGAACCTGCGTTGTGGTCCGACGTATTTACAGGTTGTCAGGTATGCAATGCCGTCCAGCAGGGCTTCCATGTCATTGGTGGTGTACATGTTTGCCAGCCAATGAAGCGGATGGTGGCTCTCAAGGTGTTGTTCGTAAGTTGTCCCTTGGAGGACCATGATGGGGCATGCTGGGTGACATTCGATGTAGCTGTTCTCGATGATCCGTCGTGTGGAGGCACAGTGGTCCCATTTCAGTGCGGGTGCGATGTTGGCCACATACGCCATGCCCCCATAGGCAGAGCAGGCCCTGTCGTGTGCGTCCAGAGGGAGGAGTAGTGGTAGCAGGTCCGCCTTCAGACATGCCGGGTTGGAGAGGCATATCTCGACGGGATGCTGGTAGGGACACCTCCGACAGTAGAAGACGGGCATGACGCAGCTGAACAATGTGATGCGGTAAGTCAGTCGGTAACTTACGTTCAGCAGGGACAGGAGATCGCATCCCAATGTATGTATCGTGTTGGTTTTGTACAGCTTGAGCTGTTCGGCGTAGTTGGGTAGGTGTGTTGCGGTTGCCATTTCGCAGCGGTTCGTTGAGGTGGCGTGCTCCGGCTGTGTGTGCAGTTTGCAATGTGCACGCTCCGGGGTTGCTGTGAGCTCTGTGTAGTCGTAGGGAGACAGGACTTGTGTTCTGTTGGCTTGTTTGGAGGACACGGGCCCTCTTCCCACATGCTTCTCAGACAGTTCAAGGTCAGTGCTGTGTGACTCCTTCCAATTAACTTGCATGTGGCCTACATGGGGAGTGTTTTCTTCTTTCTTCCCCGTCCGTTGTGTGCTTCTGTGATATGCGCTATCTGCCCTGTGGTCGGTCTCCTCGGCATGCCTGTGTTGGTCTATTCTTGGACAATGGCTGTATTCACCGGCTTCTGTCGTAGGGCTGTGGTTTCGGAGTTGGAATGGAAGGTCATTCAGTGCTGTCTGCTCTCCCTTGTGTGGGCGGCAGCCTGCCTTTCCGCTCTGCGTTGGGCCTTGTGTGTGGATGTTATTCTTGGGCCACCTGTTGTCGGTCCCCGGGCTCTTTGGTGTTCCGTTTCATGTGTCTTGTTCATATGTGCAGGGTGGTATGGGTTTTTCAGTGTGGTACTGGCGTTCCTCTTCCCGAAGGGGCCCTGCTTCTCCTAGTTGGTGTTGCCGCCGCTGTGTGCTTCGCCATGTTTGTTACACTGGGGTGTGTCCTGCTGTTGCGTGACTTCACTGACATGTGTGCGTCGGTTGTGTGGCGTTGGGTGTTGTCCGTGAATTGGGCGTTGGGGTCATGTCTGTGGCAGGCCTGTCACGTGTCATGTGCGTTCGGGGTGGGGCTGATGTGTGTGCTGCTTGGTTGTGTCCCTGTGTCTGTGTGCGACGCATGCATGGCGCTGCGGTTGGCCTCTGCGTTGTGCGCATGTGTGGCGGCGTCATCGGCGCTTTGTGGCCGTGACGGGGTGGTTGGTTCCTAGTCCCAGGTGGTGTGTACACATGTGTTCCGCGATGTTAGGATTTGGCCTGTGTGTCATATGTGGATGCAATGGTGGATGTGTAGTGTACACGCGCTGGTGGGGGGTTGTCCGCTTTTTCCGCCCTTGCACTGTGTGCGCTGTTTGCGTGCACTTGTTGTGTGTGTGCCTACCTGCGTCTCCGCGGTACGTTGCGTCCTTGGTGGTGCATCAGCAGAAGCATGGGAAGGGCCTGCAGTGCTGGATTCATGCCCGGGGTGCCGCTTCTTCGTTGTCCGTGCTCTGCGTCCGTGTTATCGCCTCTCTTTCACGTGCGGTGTCTCTTAGCCGTGGGAGCCGTTTGTTTGCGGCATCGTAATTTATGCGCCGGGCGGGACGTGTTTCGTCGGACGGTGTGTGTCAGTTGAGCTGCGCCGCTACGTGTACGGGCGCACTTTGATGGCGGACGGTGTTGCTGGCTTGCCGGCGGTGTTTGGCCTACTTTTCGCATCGTAATTGTGCGGGCGTGTGGACTGCTGCGTGCCGGCGGTAACTGGTGGTTTTTGCATCCGCCAGCACGGCGGTTGTGCTTTCGCCCGCCATCGTAATGGGCCCCTAAATTATTTATATTGAATTATTAATTACTTTTTTATTAACGATAATTAATTTGTTGATAAATATTCATGTTGATAGTGTAAATAATTTGCTTTTTAAATGTGAAGTTTTAGGTGCAGGTTGTGAGTTTTGTAGGGTATATGATGGGAAGTAACTAAATAAAAATTATTTTAGAGTATTTTTTTGTTAATAAATAATTTATAAATAAAAATATTTATTTACATGAAAAATATTTTTCTATATTAATTATAATAATATTTGTAGTTATTTATATTTATTTATCATTATAATATGTATTTATTTAATTTAATTTTTAATATAAAATATATTTGTATTTTTTTAACATATTTATAGTTTTATTTGTTTACTATGGGCCTGATTACGATGTTGGGCGGACCGCAACCAACTGACCGTCGGTTGCGGTCCACTAGACATCTGCCATTAACGCCCGGCTGCCGCATTACGATGCGGTGGGCGGAGACATCGGGCAGAGTGACCATACGCTGCACTTCCAACATCCTCAAGAAGCCCGTCAACGGCATCAGAAACATACATAATCCCATTATGACGGTGGAACCAGCCTCGGCTCCGCAGTTGGGATTATGATGTCACTGTCCGACAGCCTTTCCATGCCAGCCATTCCGACATGGAAAGACTGTGGGAAAGTGACTTTGTGTCATAACTGCTCCGTCCCTGCCGCAGTCAGCAGCAGGGGCGGAGCTCCGCTCCTATAAAAATCCTCCTCCGGAAGGGAAGAGCGCTTCACGTTCCAGCTCTTGTGAGCGTGTCCTTCCCGTCCGGGTTTACGCCTGCACTTCCGGGTCAGGGCGGCAGCGTCCGCATCTCCGATGCCCGGCTCCTCGCGTCGGGCACTCCTTCTTGTGCTCTCCTTGGCTCTGCTTCCCTCGGTGGTGCCTCTCCTGCAAAACAAACACAAGAACACAAAGAATCCTTACTAAGGCGGAAACGCGCTTGTGTGTGTGACAGACGTCTGTGAATGATTAGCAAAGCTTTAACACTGTTGGGCAGATTAGTGGTCGTGGGAAGTTGGGACCTATTCTTCAGTCTCCTTTCTCTCATTCCCATGGAAACATCAGGTGAGCCTTGATACTTTGGGGCCCGTAGCAGGGTCCCCGTCCCTCTGCGGCCTCCTCTATGAGGCCTGGAGGGCAGCTGTGGTGCCCCAACAAACATCCCTGCACCGTGTGGCAGACACGATTAGGTGCCTGCCACATGGTGTGGGGATGTTTAAAAACATCCATTTTACAATGGCAGCTTGTGCCGTGGGCCTTTTCCACCCATCATACAAACGGCCATTGTAAAATTGATGTTTCTGACTGCCCATAGGGCGGTTGCATCCATATTCTGTTGGTGGAACCGCCGTTGTCGGGCGGTTCCAGACCACTGGGGCATCAGCCCGACATCGGAATGAGGCCCTATGTTGAAATTATTTTATTGTGTTGAAGAGAATTTGTTTGTTTCTAATGTTGCATTGACTGCAGTGGGAATAGTACATTTTACCCCTCCACTATCCAACACTTTCCCTACTTTTGCACTCATTGAAGTGGGGATAGTAAATTTTACCACTCCGCAATCCAACACTTTCCCTACTGTTGCACTAATTGGAGTGGGAATAGTAAATTTTACCCCTACGTAATCTAACACTTTCCCTACTGTTGAACTGACTGTAGTGGAAATAGTCAATTTTACCCCTCCTCAATCCAACACTTTCCCTACTGTTGCACTGACTGAAGTGGAAATAGTAAATTTTACCCCTCCACACTCCAACACTTTCCCTACTGTTGAACTGACTAGAGTGGGAATAGTACATTTTACCCCTCCGCAATACAGCACTTTCACTACTGTTGCACTGACTGGAGTGGGAATAGTAAATTTTACCCATTCGCAATCCAACATTTTCACTACTGCTGAACAACTGAGTGGAGTGGGAATAGTTCATTTTACCTCTCCGCAATCCAACACTTTCTCTACTGTTGTATTGAGTGTAGTGGGACTTGTAAAGTTTACACCTCCAGAGCACAACACTTTGGGGCTTATTACGATGTCGGGCGTACTTACGTCTGCCTGACACTGTTGCAGAATCGGGACCCACCGACCTCTGGTCGGCAGTCCTGACCGCAGCATTACAATGCGACCGCACACGTAAACCGGCCATAGCACAAGCTCTCATAGAGAAATGGGAGAATCTGTTCATCCCTGCACCACGCAGGCACCCCATGGTGCCTACCACACGGTGCAGGGATTAACAGGGGGGCACCATAGAGGTGCCCTCTTAGCCCCCAACTGGAGGCCACAGAGAGAAGGGGGCCCTGCTAGGGAACACCAAAGTCTCTTTCTGACAGGCGTTCCATGTCGGAAAGCCCGACATGGAAAGCCTGTGGGAAAACGACATCGTAATTCTGATGGCGGAAATGCCGTCCATTGGGATTATGGTCAGGCCTCTGACTGGCCATCAGGCTCCTTGAGCCTTTCGAAATCCAGCCGGAATGACCGGCTGGTTTCACTTTCAACCGCCTGCATTGTAATGCGGAAGTCGAAAGTGCAACCCACGTTGTGACTCGCAAAGCCTCCGATCTGCGGTTGAAAACTTTCCCAGTCTCATCGTAATGAGGCCCTTTGTCTACTCTGGTATAAATTGTAGTGGAAACAGTATAGGTATTAATTTTAAAATGTTGGAGTCTACTTTATATTGTTTAAATTTATATTAATCTGTTTTTGGTTATTTAAAAATATAATATTTTTAATTATAAATGTTTTTAATATTGTATTTATTTTTAGTAAATTCTAATTTTTTATTTTGTTTCATTTTTTATTTGTAAATAAAATGGTTTGTTTTAAAAAAAATGTAATGTTATTGTATATATGTACATATATTTTTTTAATATTATTACATTAAAAAAGTTTAACATTATAATATCAATTAAAAATATGAATTTAAAAATGTTATTAAATTAGATATATGTAAATACTAATATATGTTAATATATATGTTTGTTTTAATTTCTGAAAATAATAATAATTGTTCTTTTGCAAAAAAAGTATTAAATATTTTTTTTCTTATAATAGTATAATTATTTAATTTAATTAATGTTTACTATTTAGTGACTCGATGTTTTTGTAAGTATATATTTTGGCAGTCGATATTTTGTCAGTGAACTGTTTTAGCCATCATATTGCTAATTTATTTTAATATTGTTTTTGTTTCAGGTATTCTGTTGACTCAAATTCACAAACATGAGTGTAGCAAGTGGTAGCAGAGGATCTTTTCCTTCTGACAGAGAGTTGCTAACTACAAAGCCTGAGAACTCCTTCAACAAAGAAAAATGTGTCATATGCCAAACTAATCTGAAAGAAAACCTAACATCAACTGCGAGATGGTGCAGAAATGGAGCAAGATGAAGTTCACAAAAGATTGAAACTGATGGGTGCAGAGGATTAAATATGTTATCGTTATAACAACAAGTGCTACTAATCATATACAATGAAAAAAGCCTGGAAATAATTTGTCAAAAAGAAGCAAAAATCAGTGATTCACAACAAGAAACCGAGTATTCTGAGAAAGCGATGACAACCAAACCCAGTGCCCATCCACTCTTCCACTTCCAACAACTGATCCGAAAGCAGAGGATCTTTACTGCGTTATCTGTGGTTTAGCCAGAACAAGGGCCATAAGGACTGAAGAAAGAACAAAGTACAGAGTATGTGAGTCTCAAAGGACAAACATGTTTTTATTTGCAGCTAGTTTGTTCCAAAATTATGTTTTCAGCCGAGTAGCTGATCTAAACAGCGAGGTGAATGTATTTGCAGCAGATTTGTATGCCCACCCAAACTGCATGCGTGCATACATTTGAAAATATGAGTGTACAATGAGCTCTCAGCAGCAATGTAAACGACAGCCTTCAGTTAAGTTTGCACTCTTTGAAAAAGCAAATTAAGTTTTAAAGCCACTCTTGAGTGCTGGCTGTGGGTTCCCACTCGAAGAGATCAGAGAAATAATGCTCAACATTGATCCATAATAATTAAACTAAGATTTTTCTTGTGAGACTGCACAATGACAGAATTCGTTTTTGTCAGTTTAATAAAAAGAATGAGCCACTTATAGTGTTCTCAGCTGATATGACTCCTGAAGCTCTTGCTGCCAAAATAAGATCACAGGATGCAGTAAAATCAGCCAGCAGACAAATCTTTTGATGCCCCAGAGCTCCTCAAATCATTGGAGTCAACAAAAATGCCTGATGTTGTCTTAACATTTTTTACATCATTGTTCAATATCAGCTAAACAAAACTGTTACAAAGAAAGTTCTTGAGTTCGGAACAGAAGCCGACAACATTGATGATGGCTTTGAAGATAAAAGCAAAGAAATGGAAGACAATCCCATGAACCAACAGGCATATGCTGTGTAAAGTAAGTAATAGATTTTATATGGTGCGCGATTGCCGAGACGCCTTGGGGCTAGTGGTTACTGGAAGAAGGCTGAAAAATATATTACAGATGTTAACCGGCCATGCTGCTCTTAAACAGCCACGTCTTTAAAGGCTTTCTAATGAAGGAATGATGCTGTTCTGTTCTTAATTCAAATGGCATCGAATTCCAAAGCATACGAGTTAAAAAGGAAAAACTTCTTCCTCTCAATCTTTCTCTTTTTATTTTCCGGACAGGGAGCAATCTTGTTGATTTAGATCTAAGAGTTTGAGTGGGTAATAGACAAACAAAAGTCTCATGGCAGTTAACAGGTCCCATTCTATACACTACTTGTGTGCAATACACAAAACTTTGAATTTAATTCTATCACTCACAAGTTGCCAGTGAAGATTCTTGATATGTTTTGAGACAGAACTAAGGGGGTCATTAGGATGGCGGGCGGACTTGAGTCTGCCTGCCATCCCAGCGGTAACGGGACTGCCCGCCTGTCATGCGGCGGTCCCGCACCCCTAATTATGATGCGACCGCCACCGCGGTGGTCGCATCTGGCAATTTAACATTGCGGCGGGTGCTGCTGGCTGCAGCACCCGCCGCAATGTCTAATGGCCATGTTGTGCATTTCCACGCGGTGCCTGCCACCTTCTGCATGGAGGGGGTACCATTGGTACCCCCCAGTGCACACATGCCCCCCCACAGAGGGGGCCCGCAACGGGCCCCCTAAGCCAGTCTCCGCTTGTCTTTTTGCGGCGGGATATCTGCCGCAAAAAGACAGGTGGAAGGGCTCATCCTAATCACTACGGCGGTGCCTGCATGGCACACCCGCAATGATGCCCTGGTTCCGGGTTCCGCAAGGCGGTCGGAAAAGGACCGCCTTGCGGGACCATGGCGGATGGACTTTCCGTCCGCCGCGGTACCAATGTGATTCCCACCGCCATCCTAATTTGGCGGGGTGAATCACATTGTGATGGCGGGAGGATCGCCACCGCCGGCCCAGCGGTGGCGATCCTCCCGCCATCATAATGAGCCCCTAAGTTTGGGAGTTCCCAAGAGTATACAAGCCATGGCATTTTGGTGGGTTTGAAGTTTATGAAGCAGTCGATTTTGAATGCCTAGGTTCAATGCATTACAGTAGTCCAATTTCGACAATACCAGAGCCATCACCACTGTTTTCTGTAATTCTCCTGGAATAAACAGAAATATTTTCCTCAGGACTCTGAGGAGATGAAAACCAGTGGAAGTGATCAGGTTCATTTGGGCAGAAAAATTCAACTGATTATCAAAATGCACTTCCAGGTTCTTTGCCTTCAACACAGGGCAAGGGAGCTGCCCAAGATTTGTCGGCCACCAGGATGTATTCCACAAGGATGTATTTGAACCAAAAAGGACTACTTCCACCTTTTCTGAGTTCATCTTTAGACAGTTATCCTGCATCCACTTCACTATCTCGACCAGACAATTCTGAAAATTTATGGTGGCCTGACCAGTATTAGATGAAATCGATACCACAAGTTATGTATCGTTTGCATAGAATAAGGCCGTCAGCCAAAAAGATCTGATAAATTCCAGCAGAGGGATAACGTAAATATTACACAATGTAGGTGACAAAGATGACCCTTGTGGTACTCCACAAAGTAGCGAGAAAGGGTCAGATGTAAATTCTCCAAAAGACACCCTTTGTTCTCTGTTTGACAAAAATTATCGTAGGATGGTCAGGGCTGCACCTCTAATCCTGACACTCTCCAGTCACCTGACAAGCGTAGCGTGGTTCACTTTATCAAATGCGGCTGAGAGGTCGAGAAGTATCAGTGCAGCCCTATCTCCCTGATCCATCCAATTGCCATATCTCCTCTGAGGCATTCAGTAACGCTGACTCTGTGCTATGTTGGGGTCTAAAACCGTGTTGATAAGGCTCAAGTACCTCATGTGTGTCCAGATAGTCCCTAGGTTCTTCATTAATGGCCTTTTCTAATATCTTTGCAGGAAGAGGGAGCCTGGAGATAGGTCTGTAATGTTGAACTTCACCCGGGTCCAATGAAACTTTCTTTAGGAGGGGGCATATCGATGCTTTTTTCAACTCCGTCTTTTCCAAATCATATTTTTTATTAATTACAACACAGCAAAAAGAAAACCCCGCTACACATGATAACTACCCACACAATCTATGACAAGTGCAAAAGTAGAGACTTAGCGGCTGATTACGATGCCGGTCGTAGGCACCTCCACGGTGCTGGCAGTGGTGGAAAACATCATTTTAGTTACTCCTGAGGCGGTCCTCGTGACCGCCATATTACAATGGGCAAAGATAGCCCTTTTTCCGTCTGTCGCGGTGTTTCCTGATCTGCCAGAAATTTCGTACTGCAACGGTGCCAGAGTGAGCCAATAGAGAAAGGCCGCTGTGCGGAATGACTTTCCAACCGCCGGACTGATCACAATGCATCAACCAGCCCATCAAAACGCAGCGGAGAAACCAGCACATCGGAGATGGCGGAAGCACAACTGCGGTTATGTAAAGTCGAGTCAGAGACACCTCTACACGTTCCTGGCCGTCATGGATCCTGCTCTATAAGCCTTTCCGCTGCTGTACCTGATCTACTACCAGCAGATAAGACGCCGTCACGGTCAACACCACAGGTAAGTTAAAAACATATCCCCGCTTACAACCCCTGTACAACAACAACACTCAACGGTCGCGCAGAAATATGTGTCCTGTCTACATCAGACACCCTGGTGTTGATAGGAATATATACCATAGTCCAAGTACCCGTACACGTAGGTAAATTGTCGCCTCTGCATCGGGGCACCCATCTCCATAGAAATGATTGCATCTAGGCCGTTCGTAGCAGTCACGTCACCGCAGCACTGAAGCCGTGGTAAAACTTGCCCACAATGTGGTAGGAGTCCAGCACATTGTCCCAGGCTAGCAAGATCATCATCACAACCTCCACACCACCTTTTTATATCTAAAAGAGGCATCACTCTGCACAACATATCTGCAGCAATAAGTCATGTGCAGGGACACTGTCGATAGTGACATCTCATTATGATCATCAGCAATTGTATAGCTACATGAGTGAGGGATGAGGCAAGAGTCCCTTCAAAAGGACAATAGTCATCTTTGCAGCCAAATAAGGGTCATCCCACATACAATGTGGAATAGAGGAGGGCAGAGCAACCAGGGTGTGATGTGTATGTCACAGTAGTCTAACAAGGTGTTGGATGAGTCAGTGAGGCAACGTAGATGGCATATGATTTGAGACACCACTGCCACATAATCACAGATCAGCACACACCACAAGCAGACATTGGTAGGCACACCACATACAATGTCAGACCATACCACATAATGACAGCCCATACCATGCAACAGAGTACAACATTTCTGACTCAAACTTCAAACTCAAAGTAAGCACCAGTGTGCAATTGACTCACTTGTGAACTGCTGCACTAAATTACACCTTGTGAGGATGTCCTGTACATCAACAACACTGACTACACTGACACTTCACAGAACGCATCCACATCATTACTCCACCTCAACAAAGGTAGCACCAACCACAAAGTATTGAACGAATGCCAAAGTGTCAGGAAGAGTCCATCTTGACAGCAGTAAACTCTGACCTGGGACTCATGACAACCCACCTCTTCCTCACACCTGCCACATTCCACTCATGTGAATAAAAGTGAGTAATTGAAGAAATGAATAGTTACTGTGCAGATGAACAACCTTGGGGATGTTCAGTCTGCATGTTAAGTCCTTGGTATAGCTCATACTCTTATTCTGCCTCATACACAAACCATAAGTCAGCAGCACTGTATGATAACAAGTAAACTATTCTAAAGTTGAGGGCACAGTGCTTGAAATACATAGAGAAATGACTGGTACCATATGTACATTGCAATCAATAGGTACCACATATGACACTACACTTAGGACATTGTAAGCAGGCCAATGGCCCGGCGAGTGGAAGGAAATACGGGACGCACACAGTAGTAGCTTTTCAGGCTCTTTCTTTTATTATATGGCCATCTCTTAGGGACACATCCTTTTATCAGTCCCATAGATTGTGAGAAAATGTTCGGAAGGGTAAATAAGGCTGAGTCCAATGGATTGGAAAACAACAACAAAAATAGACAAAAGGTAGGAGGTAGTCTTCTCCTTCTTGACCGTCTTCAGGGGCTCGTTCTGGGGTCTTGCTGCCTCTTACGTCCGGGCGCACCACAAGAAGGGAAAGGGAAAAAAGTATCGGGATTAGTTCAAGGCCTCCTGTTAGGGATCTACGTGCCACCGTCACCATGCGCTGTGTAGGGGAAGGGAACTGAAGAAAACCACCAGGTTACAGGAGATCCGTGACCGGGAAGCGCGTCCAAAACCACACGTGACTAAAACCCCGGAAAACCCCACCACCAAAACGATTCCTTTAACGCTACTTGCCTTGGGCCACGACCCGGGATCAGGGCCGTGGCGTTGGGACCCGGGCGTCCTCTCCCTTCTCTGGGCCGCCGGGCTTGTCCACAGTGTACGCTGCAACCGGTGCCTCCAAACTCCCGTCTCCCGCTCCGCTGGGCTCCTCTCTCCGGTTCGCACGCTCTCCACTCTTCGGTGCTTCCTCCGCTGCTCCTCTGCTGGGCTCCTTTCTCACTCCTTCTCGCGCTCCGATCTCCGCCTTCAACTCCGTTCCTCCTCTGCCATTCTCGCCGCCAGCACACCTGTAGGAATCCCTGCCCTTTTCTCTGTCCGTCCGTGGCGACGTCCTGACGTCGTCCCTCCCTAGCGCCGCTAGACCGCTGGGCACTTCCGGCCGTTCTACAGGGTCCCGGCCCGAGTTGATCCTCTTCCGGTCCGGCGCTTCCCCGACATTCTCACACATCTCCCCCCTCAGGAATGGACGTAGGGGCCATTCAGAAGACGGGTGTCGGGACAGGTAATCAGCACAGACCTGTTTCGAGCCGGGGACGTGGATGGTCTGAAATGAGAAGGGTTGTAAGGCAAGAAACCATCGAAGGATGCGAGGATTTGTGTCCTTAGTCTTTGCCAGCCAGGTAAGAGAGGCGTGATCTGTAAGGACAAGAAACCTTCTTCCCAACAGGTAGTATTGCAATGATTCAACGGCCCACTTAATGGCGAGACACTCCTTCTCTATTGTTGAGTAGTGGGCTTCTCGGGGAACAACTTCCTGCTGATATACAACAAGGGTTTTAGCTCATCACTAGAATCAGGTTGGAGAAGTACAGCCCCCAGACCGTGGCCAGAAGCGTCGGTCTGGAGGGACGAACGTGAGGTCGAAATCAGGGCATCGCAGCACTGGGGCTGTGCATATGGCATGTTTTAGGGCTCTAAAACTGTCCTCGTGGGTGGGAGTCCAGGTGTGTATTCGTGTGGGGTGTGCTTTTGACAGGAGATACGTTAGGGGACTAGCTATGGCAGAAAAGCGGGGTATGAACCTCCGATAGTACCCTATAAAACCCAGGAAGGAGCGGACCTCTCGTTTTGTTGTGGGTCTAGGGATGGTCTCAATGGCTTCTATTTTATCTACTTGGGGCTTGATGTGTCCTCCCTGAATGGTGTAACCCAAATACTGTATTGTGTTCGTACCAAGTAGGGATTTCTTTGGATTAATGGTGAGGCCAGCGGATTGTAAAGTCGTGAAGATGGACCCTAGATGAACGAGATGTTCCTCCCAGGTGAGGCTGAAAATAACAATATCGTCGAGATATGCTGAGGCGTATTGTTGGTGGGGTTTAAGGACCTGATCCATTAACCTTTGAAACGTTGCTGGCGCCCCATGTAACCCAAAAGGGAGTACCTTGAACTGGTAAAGGCCCGAGGGTGTTGCAAACGCTGTTTTCTCCTTGGAGGTGGGGGCCAAAGGGATCTGCCAGTACCCTTTGGTTAGGTCGAGGGTCGACATGTATCTGGCTTTTCCCAATCGTTCGACCATCTCGTCTATTCTGGGCATGGGATACGTATCGAATTTGGTTATCCCGTTTACTTGTCTAAAATCGATGCAGAAACGTAGACTACCGTCCGATTTCGGCACGATTACCACCGGGGAACACCAATTGCTGTGGGAGGGCTCGATTATTCCTGACTGGAGCATGTCGGTCACTTCTTTTTCCACTGCAACCCTACGGGCTGCCGGGATGCGGTATGGTCTTTGCTTTATGATCTTGTTCTCCAGGGACACGATCTCGTGTTGGACCAAGGGGGTTAAACCAGGACTGGTGGAAAACAAGTCAGGGAAGGACTCCTGCAAAGCCCCTAACTGGGTCTTCTGTGTAGGTGATAGTATCTCCCCTGTGGGTACAGACAGTGTTGCGTGGTCTTGGACAGGCAGGAGAGGTATGTCCAATGGTTTGTTGGTACAGGTCATGTAGACTGGCGCTCTCATCAATAAGGAAGGTTGTGTTTCCTCCCATTTCTTCAGGAGGTTCACATGGTAGATTTGCCTACCCCCAGCGCGGTGGGGAAGCAATACACTGTAGGTGACGGGTGTCACTCTTTTTCTACCACATACGGCCCTTGCCACTTCATAAGCAGCTTGTCTTCGGTGGAAGGGAGCAAAAGAAGGACCTTCTCACCCGGTTGGAATTCCCTTAGGCGGCTATTTCGGTCATAATATCTCTTCTGTGTTGCCTGTGCCTCTTTCATGTGGTCATGCACCATCTCCCAGAGCTGGTTTAAGGAGGATTTCAGGTCAGCGGCATATTTCGGTAGGGGTTTCCCTCTTCGTCTTCCTCCTCCCACTGTTCGGCTGCCATGTCCAGCAGGGTCCTGGGCTTTCGCCCAAACAGCAGCTCGAAGGGAGAACCCAGTGGATCTCTGCTCGTGCGTCCGTAGAGCAAAGAGAACCAGGGGTAACTTCTGGTGCCAGTCCCTCCCTGTTTCAGAGACGACCTTGCGGAGCAGGGTTTTGATTGTTTTGTTGTACCGCTCTACAATGCCGTCTGTCTGTGGATGATACACTGAGGTCCTAATCCTTTTTATTCCCAGTATCGAACAAATCTGCGCCATCAGGCGGGACATAAAGGGGTCCCCTGGTCCGTTAGGACCTCGGACGGAAATCCCACTCTTGTAAATAGGGCTACCATGGCTTGTGCTATAACGGGAGTAGTCATGCTTGACAAAGGAAAGGCCTCAGGATAGCGGCTGGCATAGTCCACTATAACCAAGATGTAGCGGTGTCCCCTAGCTGAGGGAGTAAGGGGGCCTACCAGGTCCATCCCAACCCGTTTGAAGGGGATATCGATAATCGGTAGGGGTTGTAAGGGGCTTTTGTGACAACCCCAGGATTTGTGTATTGACAGCGAATACAAGCAGCGCAGTGCTTCGCAACGTCTCTGTATACACCTGGCCAATAGAATTTCCCCAGAAGGTACTTTAGTGTGTTCTCCTTGCCGTAGTGTCCACCCCCTGCTTTGTTGTGGGCCAATAGGAGTACATGCTCCCGAAAGGAGGTTGGTACCACCAATTGTGTTATAGACTGTGGGTCCCCTTTTACAGTTCGATACAACAAACCCCTTTTTACTAGGAAATAAGGTCCTACCTGCTCTGGTGGTTGTTCATGGACCTGTTCCCAGGCGTGTGTGAGAGACCTGTCCTCCCGTTGGGCTGCACGGAAACTACTGGGGTTCGTCCCATCAGGGTCTGCAATGGAAAGAGGAAAAGCAGGACATGACAACAACAAGGAGGTATAGTCCTTTTTTTCTCTTCGTTTCTCCTGCTTACTCTTTTTAGCCCTGATATCTGGTTTCTCTAGTTCAACCTGGCTAAAAGGGGCTTCTTGTAACCAGGCCTGGGTGCTTCGTTTTATTCCCTCCATGTATGACTCGAATTTGGGATGATCCGTCCCTATAATCACCGCCTCTGGTAAGGAGGGCATTACCCCTACCCTTCTCAGGTGAGGGTCATCTTCTACTTCTAACAGAACTTCCGCAACGGAGTACGTCTTGGTGTCCCCGTGCACACATGTTACCCTCACTTGTTCTGCGTCCCTGATCTGGAGAGGGGCAATCAAGGACCTATCCACGACAGTGACATGACACCCCGTATCTAACAATGCTTGCCTTTTCTTGCCGTTGAGTAACACCTCCCTCTTGTACAGGCGAGGACCCGCCCCTGTTACTAGTATCCTACCCCGTGTATATCCCACCTCCATGGGTTCTGCTGCAGGGGTACGGTGAGGACATTGTCTGGCGATATGGCCCCATTCGGCACAATTGAAACATTGGGGGCCCTGTCCGCTTGTGCCTGACGGTGGGACATATGGCCTGAGGACTGGGCGGGGTGTTATCTGGGGTTTGCTTTCTACTCGTAAAGGGGGTCTCGGGGACGGATATGACGGGGATCGTGTCGAGGGAAGTGGGTACTGGGACCGTGTGATACTGGCTCTGAAATCAGGGGCCCGGTGAAAGGCACAAGCGATTTCTACGGCTGATGTGGGAGTGAGGTTCGGGTGTTGCTTCACCCATGACCGAGTACTGAGTGGTAGGGCATCTAGGAACTGTTCCAGATAGACTTTTTCAACGACTTCCTCTACTGTGGACGCATGCGGGGTTAGCCATCTATTGCCGATGTCCCTTATCCGGTAGTACAATGCCCGAGGATTGTCACCAGCGGACCATTTTTCCTTTCTGAACTTGTTCCTATAGTGTTCTTGATCGAACCCCAGCCTCTCCAGTATTGCCTTCTTCACGTCTTCATTTGCTGTTGTCCCAGCGGGATTGGCTGCCTGATAGGCAGCCTGCAGCTCGCCAGAGAGGAGTGGGCGATGTACTGACCCCACCTCTCTTGGGGCCAAGCTGCCGTGGATGCCACCCGCTCGAAATTCAGAAAGAAGTAATCAGGATCGTCCCTTCCTGATACTTCTGAAGAACTGTTCCGGGGACATTCGGACGTACGCGGGTGTTCACTATGGCGTCGGTAAGCCTCAGAATGGCCGTATCCTGAACCTGTTGGTTCGTGGTAAGCAGGCTGGCCTGGTCTTTCAGTGCCCCTTGTAGGGCTTCTCTTTCCATCTGTGCCGCCTGCAGCTGCCGTTCGAACACCAACTGTAGGTGCCTTTGTCCTTCGGCCAGTTGTGCAAGGACATCCTCCACAGGCACGGGTTGTGTCATGATGCGACACGCAGGGGTAGGGGAGATATCCCACTTCTGACACCACTTTGTAAGCGGGCCAATGGCCCGGCGAGTGGAAGGAAATACGGGACGCACACAGTAGTAGCTTTTCAGGCTCTTTCTTTTATTATATGGCCGTCTCTTAGGGACACATCCTTTTATCAGTCCCATAGATTGTGAGAAAATGTTCGGAAGGGTAAATAAGGTTGAGTCCAATGGATTGGAAAACAACAACAAAAATAGACAAAAGGTAGGAGGTAGTCTTCTCCTTCTTGACCGTCTTCAGGGGCTCGTTCTGGGGTCTTGCTGCCTCTTACGTCCGGGCGCACCACAAGAAGGGAAAGGGAAAAAAGTATCGGGATTAGTTCAAGGCCTCCTGTTAGGGATCTACGTGCCACCGTCACGATGCGCTGTGTAGGGGAAGGGAACTGTAGAAAACCATCAGGTTACAGGAGATCCGTGACCAGGAAGCGCGTCCAAAACCACATGTGACTAAAACCCCGGAAAACCCCACCACCAAAACGATTCCTTTAACGCTACTTGCCTTGGGCCACGACCCGGGATCAGGGCCGTGGCGTTGGGACCCGGGGCGTCCTCTCCCTTCTCTGGGGCGCCGGGCTTGTCCACAGTGTACGCTGCAACCGGTGCCTCCAAACTCCCGTCTCCCGCTCCGCTGGGCTCCTCTCTCCGGTTCGCATGCTCTCCACTCTTCGGTGCTTCCTCCGCTGCTCCTCTGCTGGGCTCCTCTCTCTGGTCCGCACGCTCTCCACTCTTCGGTGCTTCCTCCGCTGCTCCTCTGCTGGTCTCCTTTCTCACTCCTTCTCGCGCTCCGATCTCCGCCTTCAACTCCGTTCCTCCTCTGCCATTCTCGCCGCCAGTACACCTGTAGGAATCCCTGCCCTTTTCTCTGTCCGTCCGTGGCGACGTCCTGACGTCGTCCCTCCCTAGCGCCACTAGACCGCTGGGCACTTCCGGCCGTTCTACAGGGTCCCGGCCCGAGTTGATCCTCTTCCGGTCCGGCGCTTCCCCGACATTCTCACAGACATCAAATAATACATGTGTGGCACAGAGATTAAAATAATATGACAGTAACATCTGTGCAGTATCCCTGTGATACAGCAATGCAAGTAATGCATTGTACCCCAATTAGATGAACTGTCATAAGCCATACAGTGACCAGCCCCTCATCTGCATCAACCATCTTGACCTGTGTATGCCACCAGCACAACACTCATGGCTCAGGCTGACATTCCCTGACTGTCAAACTCAACTATGACCTTCACACATACCCCCTCATCTACCCATCTTTTACCTTCCGTGCTGTACACCTTTGAGAAGCTCTGATAAAGAATTAAATAATGTCTTATGAGTTCCCTGCTATCCAATGCTACACCCTAGTGTGTATCTACAAATGTCTGTGTTCCACTCAGGGATGTATGATCCCATGCTGAACTCAAACCAATTGCCAAATACATGTATCACAAACCACACAAAAAAAAGTACAACAAGTGTGGCCATGTGCAGCAAAAGAGTGGATAGGCAATCTGGAATAGTTAACATTTCTCATCAGGCCAACTGCATAGACAGCATCATCAAAACGAATCCAAAAATACATGAACAAGTGTCAAATATAACCACAAACTGTGTGCAACCAGACAAATCTTCCAAGACAGCCATAGGCACTCCACCGTTTACAAAGTGAGCATGGTGTCAATGTGTTGCACAAGCATTCACATGCACAATCCTGACAAGTGACTGTTCAAATATAGGAGGCCATAGCACAATTGTGCACACAAAACAAGCTAAGAAGCAAGACTCCACATTCCCGCATGTGACATGCACACAATAAATGCACAGTACTAATTCAACAGCCATATGAATGCATTCAAATACACAAACTCCTCACACACAATATCATGCTTAAAAAGAAATTACACACACATGGACCTGTCAGTAGAAAGAGCCAACACAGGACAAAGACTACATCCCTCAACAACAAACTCATAACATATGCACATCCAAACACATACCATAGCAATCTCAGTTGTACATCAGGGTGATTCACACCTGGCAAGGACAATGCAACATCCACTGACAGCAGCGTATGCACAGTAAGCAGTGTGTAAACACCACTAAAACATGTATCACACATATCTGATTCACCACCATGAAAGTTAACATCACAATTCATCACATCACACAGATCACTTCACACTCAGGATGGGTAGCAGTACCTCATGAAACCGATATACACTTTAGCTATCACCTAATGCTGCACAACTCAGGCCAACACATATGCATGGAACCTGACTAGAGGACTGTGCTGAATACTCATCTGTACTGTACATGAGCAACCATGACTGCAATCAAGTAGAATAAACTTTCACATAACAAATTGTGAAACAGTGCTGAGGGGCACAATGTTTCTGGACACAGATCATCCTCCCACAGTATAGTGTCACACTATGGAGTGGTGGGTAGGGTCAAACACTGGCAAGGCATGGAGTGGAACATATTTCACTGAAGTGGGGCATACATTAGTACTTTACAGATCGGGAGTGTACAGAGCAAAAACACATAGAGGGGTAACTCACAATGTGTAGGCATCAAATGGTCTTCTTGGGGCTGGTATGACTCTGAATATCACATAGTGGAGTAACTAAAGTGTAAATTGACAGCATTGCATGTGAAAAGTCACATATAATGTTTGTTTGCCTGAGCCAGTCAGCACAGTGAGAACAAAGGTAAGCAGGAGCTATGGCTGATCACAAAACTCACAACACACATTGCAGTGACACACTCTGCATACTCACAAATGATGTGGACAACAAGTAGCTGTACCCTACGATTTCAAGATCACACCAACACACTGCACATTGCTGGGGAAACAACTCCTACATGTGCCAAAAACATCCAGAAGGTGTCTGATCATGTAAACAAACAGCCACTCATCAACTGGATCATACAAGTGTAAAAGGGTCATACTCAACGGTACAAACACATCAATACTTCAGCTAATGACAGTAGAATCTCGCTGTATGAGTACTCAAGTGCACACATTGTAATGTACCCATGTGAATATGAAGCCACACCTACCCAAGATGATTACACATCTACACTGGTGTGTACACATCAACATAGAACGCACAGATATGATGGACTCTGTCCTCCCTGAAGTCATCATGTAAATAGAAATAGCTGTTGTTGTTGTACAGCATCCAAATATGACATGTGTATAAAAGTAGAGCCACAACAAAACAAAGAAGAGGACAAGAGTTGGCCATCACAAACAAGCATCATGGACCCATAAAGAGTTTGAGTCAATAAGCACATTAGTTGATGTGACCTCTGTGACCCTCTGCAAAACTATAATAAAGTACATGCCAATGTGAATGTGGTATTCAGAGCATGGAACAGATGAACATGTACACATACATTGTACTGCATCAATAGCAAGCACAGCGACAAAGATCACAACATAAATATTTTTTATTACATAAACTCCATATGGGCATCAAAAGTGCAAAACATCAAGGCCGACGGCCAGTCCAAATTGTCTGTCTGCCCATGTGTGCATTAAAACTTGCACACCAAACTTGCAAAACAGTCCACTGCCATGGGAATATCACAAGGATAGGGGCATCAAATGGGCAGTCCAGGCACCGCTCATGGAAGAATGGGGTGGGAAGGGGGACTTGGCTTCAACATTGTGGAGAACTGGAACTGGGAGGGGGATGACTGCTGTGTCAGTCGGAGGACTGGACCAGGGAGGGAGAGAAGTGGCTGAGGTTGAGGGATCCGTGGATGTGCTAGTTTGAGGGCTGGCTGGACCTGGTGGAGTAGTTGCACGGAGAGGCGGAGAAATGATGGGGGTAGGCTCATTGGCTTATGGTGCATGTGGAGGGCGGGTCTCAATTGTTTGGGGATCCTATATCCACCAAGTGTCTTTCCACAAGTGACAAGTGCAGTGGCCCCAACAGCCTTCCTCTTCCCCGAAAGTGTAGCAGGTGGGGGTGGTGGTGGTGGATCTTCCCAGGGAAATTTTCCAGACCTGGTGGTACGCTGGGATGTTGTTTGACTTTTCCCCTAGCTACACTGTTGTGGAGCTACTTTCCCCTCTTTGCTACCTTCTTCATGCTTCACAGGGGTGGTGGTGGTTTAAGTGAAAGTCTTGAACAAACCAGGACACTGAACGGGGGTGGTGACAGTTGTGGCAGGCACCAGGTCCATGGAAGTCAGGGCAAGTGTTTGGGTGGATTTTGGATCATGTGTGGGGATGGGATGGGGCTTGGAGGGTGAGGAATGTGAGGTACACAATGTGGATGCATGTTTTTTATCTTTATGTTTCTGTGTGTCCTGTGATGGGCTTGCTGTTTTGCGGTCGTGTGTGCTTTTAGTGTGCTGTGGGGATGGTGTCTGGTGTCTGGTTTGCTTTGCGTGCTGTTGTTCTGTGCTGTGTGTGGATGACTGGGTGCCTGAGTGCTCTGGTGAGTGTGTGCTCTGGTCAGGTGGGGGCACTGGGAGTGTGGTAGCAGAAGGGACAGGAGCAGGACTGGGAGATTGGGACTGCAGAATGGCTGCCCTCACTTTGGAGGACAAAGACTGGACAGTTCTGTATAGGCCACCCACGTCCAAATGAATGCCCTCCATGAACGCAACTACCTGGGACAACTTGTTGCCATGATCCTGGAGGGCATTCAGGAGTGCAGTCTGACCCACACACAGCTGCCGCAAGATGTCTAATGCCTCCACACTGAGGGCAGCAGGGGAGACAGGGGCAGTGGTGCCTGGTGGGAAGGAGACTCTACCCTTCTTAGGGCTTTGGGCCCGGATAACACTTGGGGGAGCATCAGGGAGGGTGGACACAGGACGGGGTGTGACAGACAATGAAGCTGATGTAGAACTTCCTGTGCCCGCCATCTCCGAGGAGTCACCGTTGGAGTCTGAAGATGTGGATGTAGGTGTTTCAGGACACGACTCATCCAGGGCACTCCTGTCACCCTCCGAGGTGCTGGTCCCCTCAGTGGTTCTGTACTCCTGGGGATCAGTAATGCCAGTAGCTTCCCCTACAGTTTCGGGCCCCTCTCCTTCCCTGCCCTCGTCAGATGCTGCAAGAGACAGAGACATACGTTGAGTAAAGTGGCATGCTGACAAACATATTTTGCTATACAGGCACATACACTTTCACTGAAAAACCCACATCCAAATTATCCATGTTATACATGCACAATCCAAATTCCTGGCATGATCAGCTGATGCATGTAAACATGCTTACTGGATAGTCATGATCCATGTTGCGTTGACACAGCAAAAGTTATGTGCACATGTCTACATTTCAACAATACATCCAATTGTCTGTAGGCACACCTACATGCCTGCAGGTAAGAGAGCTAAACATCATAATATATTGTGGTTCACACACTTGAAGTATGAGGTCACTGAACCCCACAAATGCAAACAGAATCATAGACATTGTTAAGTGACATTACCGCATTACATCCACTATGTTTGCCAATGATGTACAACTACTGTTTAACAATGCTCACCACTTTGAAGATGTATTAATTAGATGGAAATCCACAGACCAAATTTCACAATGCACCATAACATGATGCTTAATGCTGTTCACTGGCAGTTGATGTCCCTGAGACTCACAATGCTGCACATGTCACATGGACACATATGTTGTGGGGATGAAGTGCCACTGAGCACCATGTACCATTGTTGACACAAAGACAAAGCACAATAGCATGATTAGGGCAATGTGATGCAGGGTCATTGTGTGTTATGACATGTCACATAACAACAGCATTTCAATTACCTGCCAAGCCATCAATGATCCAAGGCATGAGAGTGCCTTCTGTAGATGAAGCTATGAGTGGAGTCCATAAGGACAGCTAACGTGTGCCAATAACTAGGCTCTGGCATCTGACATCCTTACGTAGTGCTGACTGATGACATACAGTATGCATCAATGTCACAAGAAAACACTCACTGATTAAAAGCAGTAGCCACAACACCACCATGGACTGATGCATATGGACACCCCTCCACAATGCACAAGTACTGAGGACTGTCACTCTGAGTAACATTTGCTTTTCCAACAAAAGTTACAGTACAACACCTCACTCACATCACAATTTGACATACCCACTGATCATATACAACCATGTTAAGTCCAAGCGCCAAAACAATGTCACAACAGCCACGTTTAGCTACACTGCATCAAACTTTCACTGTCCAACCATCCCAGACATGTTGCCTTGTGCACAATTACCAAATCCAGATCACCCAATGCATCCCTGCAATCAACAACATCTACACCATCAGCGCATGTGTGCACTTGCTGTCACTGTTGCCGGTAATTACTTCATCTGATGCCATGCTGCAGATATTTGGCTAAATGTGTCGCAGTGATGCTGTCATCTGTATCACTTAGAAAAACACAACCCATGGGATAGGTATAACCTCTGCTAACTCACTGCACCCTGAGTCAATATTTGTGCATGTCCATATCCACTTACACATCATCACATTAGCACACTGTTGTGGGAGCCACACAGCACACACAAGGCTGACAAGTGTACTGGGCTACACACTTCACACAACGTCTTTGCCTGTGGAGGAATATCTCAGTTCAGACAATATTCACCAGATGGTAGATGAAAACATGTCAAGAATAATTGCTATGACACCGTTCATGTGTTTACCACATGAGATTCTAAATGCTGTACACATGCTGAACCTCAGCACTCGCCACTGAGGGTACTTAGAAGCCATTGCATCACACTGGAGACATCACAGAGGTCCTGCTTTGCCCTGGGCTGGGATTAATTCAGTTGCTCATGCGCAAAGTCACACTTAGCCCAATACTCACCCCCAACTTGCTGCGGTTGGGCCCTCAAGCGTCCATCCAGCTCTGGCTGTGTGACTGCCAGGATGCGGGCCATCAGTGGGGTCATGGTCTTGCACGCCAACCTGCCACTTCGAGGGACCAGCCCCAGCTTCATTTCTGCAACATTTTTGCTGAGGCGGCAGATGTCATCCCACCTCTTGTGGCAGTGTGAATGGCATCGGTTGGAGACCCCCAGGGACCGCACCTTACGGGCAATGGCCTTACATTGATGGAGCTTGAGCTGTAGGCATGGGAGACAAGAAGAGGAATGTATTTAACACTGTGTTGTGTACCACTGTGTGCCAGTACAGGAAAATGCAAACACATAGCACACAGAAACATCAATGGACAGCAGAGGCCATATACCATGACACATAGTACACTTGGATCAAGCCATCTTATTATAATGTTAACATCTTCGATGATGGACACAATACCTGCCCATCTCATACACATGCAGTGTGCCAGTACAGAAATAAAGGTGAAACTGTGCCTCATCTGTGATGCACTATGTGAGTGAGCATGACATAAGATACACTGTAAATGATGTGTAGTGGTCAGACTCACAGTGTCTTACACTACACACCCCTTAATGTCCTTGACCATTGCATAGCTACACGTGTCATGGAGGTCACAATTAGGTACCTGATCTTACATTCTCACACTCTTGTCATAAGGTGTAGGCCTGTCCAGTGTACTCCTCAGGCCTCTAATTGCTGCTTCATAAATAGGAGGGTGGACAACACATATGTATTTCCAAGTCATTTTAGTGAGGTTTCCTTGATACATTGTGCATTTACTTGACTGGACTGAGGGCGTTTCACTGTCAAAAACAGTGCTGCATCACAATAGTCACATGCATGTACAATGAGAATGATGACACAGTGCATACACATGTGAGACTCTACACATAATGTTACCAAAAGAAGGATGACATGTCCACTGTACATGTAGCAGATGTGTGAGAGGTGATTTGCCAACAACATAGACGGATATAGGCCTTGTACTCCTGTGCAGACTGGACACATCTCTATAGGGTCACTATCACAGCAGTACACACATTAATCAGTACCCTCTGTCCATTCTACATTTTGCATCTCACAAATGATCATATGAACACTTAATGAACTCTCACATGACATGGCACAGGGAATGTGTGTTCAGATTTCGAGTCTCACAAATCAGCAGTGTAACCGTACAACTGCTAAACCACGTTATGTCCATGTCATCATTGCATGCAGACATGGATCTTGGTAATGAGGCTATACACAGCATTGTCGTGAAGTCATTATGCTAGGCAGTGTATCACACATTTACAGGAACCAATATCAGAACAACATGTGTACATTTTGGATTTGATAAAGCTGCAACAGTGTCTATCATGCCATCCTCCACACATACTCAACTTTTGAAAAGATGTACCTCAAGTATGGCCCATGCTGCTAGCTAAATCGGAATGCATTAACATTGGCTTGCACTCACAGGCACATCCTACTGTACAGTAACATAATGTGAGCATTCTGAGCACTCTAAAACCTTTACTCATACACTTACCACTATCTCTGGAGCACGATATAGCCGCCCGTACTGGCCAAGGACCTCGTCCACCAGGACCTCCAGCTCCTCTGTGATGAAGGGACGGGCCCTGAGGTTCTCAGTACGAGTCATGACTGGGTACAGAGATGAGGTACAGCAGCAGTTGGTGGTAATGAATGGCAGGCAGCAGTGTATGGATGCAAGTGACAGGTGTGGCGATCTCACAGACATTTATAGGCCCATAGGGTTGTTCCAGTGGTACTCTGCTGATGCAATTGGTCCGCCTGGTTTGCATATTTCAATTGTGGCCAATGCCTGTGACCGCAGTGGCGGAGCACGCCTACCGCGATATTCAAATCTGAAATGCACTACCGTAATGGCGGTAGCCATTGGCTGCCATGACATCCGAGTATGCGGTGTCACAACGCGGGGGCCAGGAGGTCTCTACCGCTATCCTGCATCTTTCAACTGTGGCCAATGCCTGTGAACACATTGGCGGAGCACGCCTACTGCGATGTTCAAATCTGAAATGCACTACCGCGATGGTGGTCGCCATTGGCTGCCATGACATCCGCATGTGCGGTGTCACACCGCGGGGGCCAGGAGGTCTCTACCGCTATCCTGCATCTTTCAATTGTGGCCAATGCCTGTGAACACATTGGCGGATCAGGCCTACCATGATGTTCAAATCTGAAATGCACTACTGCAATGGCGGTCGCCATTGGCTGCCATGACATCCACATATGCGGTGTCGCACCCCGGGGGCCAGGAGGTCTCTACGGCTATCCTGCATCTTTCAATTGTGGCCAAGGCCTGTGAACACATTGGCGGAGCACGCCTAACGCATCTGTAAACACATTGTGCATTAGCATTATCGCTTTGCAAAATTCATCAAGATCACAATACATTTACAAAAAATGCTTTCAGCTCGTTGTTAAGTGAATTGAGACTGTGAAATTTAACTTAAGTATGCCCACACATGTCATGTCAGTACACGTGATAAAATGCATTGGTATGTCCTTACTCACATGTCAGTTTTCATCCATGTGGGCATGTATACAGATTTCATGTTGAATAGCTTATCATTTTTGTGAACATGCAAATGTGTTAAATGCAAAATTATCCCACAGTCATTATGGACTGACCTCTTAATGTGCATATATCTCGGTAGGCAGTGCTGTATTTATATTGTTAGTTGTCCAGCTTACACTCACCGTGCTAATTTTGTTGTCATGTTGTGCTTAGTGTGACTAAAGCTTGAGGTTGTGCAGTGACAGCAGCTACATACAACTCAGCATTGATGCTGTTAGCCACATGTGCTGTGTCAGGTACTCTCTGGGCTAGGGACACATGATGTAGCAGTGTACCATATACCATACACATTTTCTGATTTTGATTTTACAGTAGTTAGTATGTACATCATGGCTACATGAATGACTACAGGAGATTAAGGTGTCTATGCATGTCACTTGTGCATTGAGCTGTTTTTACAGTCCTGTCAATGTTGTGGTTGTATTAGTCATTATGTGAGATGTTACCCACATATCCTCTCTGACTAAATTTTACATGTATCCCCTGCCAGAATACGTAGGAGACGACCACCTGTGTATCGGACTTTACAAAATGTTGAGACAATGGAGGATATCGACATCATAAAGAAATTCCTTCTGAATCGCCTTACCCTTCAAGAGCTATGTGCTCAGTTGGAGCCCCATTTGAGGCCTAACCGAACATATCCAATAGCTTCGACACCAACAGTAAAGGTGATGGCCGCACTGCATTTCTGTGCCACTGGCTCTTTTCAGTACACGGTGGCCACCGCCGGTGGAATGTCTCAGCCAATGTTCAGCATTTTGTTGCATGATGTTCTGTCTGCATTGTTGACCTGCAAGGACAGCTACATTCACTTTCCAAGAAGACATGAATTGGCAGATGTGAAGTGGGATTTTCATGACCTTGGACACATCCCAAATGTTGTTGGAGCCATTGACGGGACACACATTGGCCTTGTTCCACCACAGGCACGTGAGCACATCTACCGTAACTGGAAGCATTATCACTCCATAAATGTGCAAGTGGTATGCCAAGCCGATATGATTATATCACACGTGTGTGCTAAATTTCCTGGGTCTGCACATGACTCATACATACTGCGGACAGCATCATCCTACAATTGATGACAAATCTTCATCCAGAGCGGGCCTTGCTTGTTGGTGAGTGAGCTGTGTCAATAAGTGTGGTGTATGTGTGATATGCTGGTCTCCTCAACTATTTCTATTACATTGTTGTTCTGTGTTACTCACAACTAGGTGACTCAGGGTATCCCAACCACCCTTGGTTGCTGACCCCACTGAGGAATCCGAGTACGCCCGGGGAAGTCCACTTCAATGATGCCCATGGGAGGACACATTGTGTAGTTGAGCAAACTTTTGGACTTCGGAAGTCTAGCTTTCGGTTTCTGGACAAGAGTGGTGGTGCACTATTCTACTCTCCACAGAAGGTGTGTCAGATCATAGTCGCCTGCTGCATGCTACACAACCTGGCCTTGTGCAAAGAGATCCCCCTGATTCAGGACGATGATGAGCAGCAGGACCCCCCGCTGCAAGCCACACATGCCCAGTGACGATGATAGTGGTGAGGAGGAAGGTCTTGACCTGCGTCAACAGCTCATCACCAACTGTCTGTTTGCTATGCTGTTCTGACCAAAACATTGATGATGTGTTGGGATGCTGCCGGTTGTTGGCACACTACTAAGGGGTACTTTGTGCAGATCTGTGTTTGTTTTTCCACTTACCTCATGTCCATGTTGATGGAGTTAGTCAGTGTTATCTGGAATGCATCTTGTACAGTGTTGACTAGTGGTGTCTTTTTGTTGTTATGCATCATCTGACAACTGAATGTTATCTTCTTGGGTCGTTCTAGGTTCCTCCATCCTATCAATGGTTTTCTGCATTCAACGCTTGTGGTACATTGGAATCTGAGTTTACATACTACTTACTGTGATAAATATGGTACTGACACAAAGGCATAGGTGTGTGAATTGTGTTTATTTGAATGTGAGTGAGATGTGAGGGTTCGAGTTGTCAGTGATGGTACAGAGATGATTAGGGTAGACAACACACTGGTGGAATACCACAGTCCAACAGACAAGTGCCATCAATGCGGGATAGGATGTACTACAAAGTCAATGTTCATTGCAGCACTGGTGACATCATGGCTGGCTGTTTGAACTGGCTTTTCAAGGTGCTTTGCCACGTGATCCTCCTGTGGTCTTTCTCGGACGTCCCCTCTGCCGTTTGGCAGGGGGGGGGACCTGCTGCATGCTCAGAGGTATCTGTGGAGTCAGTGTCTTGAGACTCACCCCTCCCTGTGGACACTGCTGAGGTTGTGCGAGTATCAGCAGGCTGGCCACTGCGGGGGGAGGAGGTGCAGCTATTTGAGCTACGTGAATGTCCCTCAGAACACCCACAAGCTGGCCCATGTGCTCAACAAGCTGTCCCAAATGGCTGTCCATGGACCTCTGCAGCAGCCGGAGCTCCCGCAGTTCTTCCACGACCTGGCCTATCTGTCCCTGGTTTTCTTGGTATGCACTAATGACTGTATAGACAGTGGCCAGGGCTTCAGTCTTAGTGTCCTCCTGTGACTGTCCCCCAGTTGCCCTCCCACCTGCCCTGTAGACACGGACCTGTCGCGCTGCCTGTCGACATCCCCGCATACTGTCCCCAACATCCCTGGCTTGGCTGGTGGGGTTGGTGACAACTGACACAGGAACAGTGTTGCAGGCAGCGGTGGTGATGGTGGTGGTGGCTGCCACACAGGTCGTTGTTGCATGGGTCAGCGTTGTTGCTGCCTTTGTGGGAGTCGTCCTGGTGGTGGTGGTGGGGACAGTGAGGCCCTGAGACTGAGCTTGCCCTGCCAGTCCCAAGGGGCCAGGTTGGTGCTCCTCGTCCGAGAAACAGAGAGAATCGACATCCGAGAGGTCACGTTCCTGGGGGGGGGAGACTGGCTTGGCTCGTAGGTGTTGGTCTCACCAGGTGTTGCTTGCGAATCACCTATTGAACAGAGGATATATTGCCAGCATGTTAAGTACACTCCACAACTTTGATGATCATGTTTTTGACGTTTTATTAGAGATAACCAAAATTTTGACATTGAAATTACTTGCCATTCTTAACAATTTTTCTGCAGTATAAGATGATGTAGAGGTACATACATTACTTGTTAGCAATGTCACATGGCGATACCAACAATTTGACATGTACAGATATTGTGTTTCAAGGGATTGTCCTTATCTACCAACTTGGTGGTCATCCACTTCAGTTTAGGCTGGGATATTGTAGACTTTTCTGAAAATATCAGTCTTGTATGCCGAAACTTCATGATTTCTGTTGTGCATTTTGTACTGACATCATGTGGTTTGTTTCCTTTGACTGAGTGTCCATGCATGTGTTGTGTTAATGTGAGCCTTTAGGCTTCAAGACAATGGGACTTGCACATAGCATTTTGGCCATTGCGTTATTGTGCGCTGCTTTGAGTTACATGTGACTTTATCTTTTACACTGTGATTCATGTGACAGCTACATGGGCTTAACTGTGTGCCCACTGGCTGTGACTTATGTAGCTTTACAGAATTGCCTACCAAGTGGGGTATGTGGTGGTCATGTAGCTCCATGCTGTTTTGGAGAGAGGACAGAGGGCCTTGTGGAGTTGTGGTCTTGCTCTCTGGTCCCAACAACCCCCTCCCTTGTAAGATGGCTACCTGCCTGTTAGGAGGCACTGTCGAGGGAGATGGCTGCCACATGGCTGTGGGGTGAGGAGGGGCCTCTATGCTTTTTGGGAGGGAGGCCAGGGTGCATGCGCTGACTACAGACCTGTAAGGTGAAGCAGAGGAGGGAGATGGCTGCCACATGGCTGTGGGTTGAGGAGGGGCCTCCATGGTATTTGGGAGGGAGGACAGGGTGCATGCGCTGACTACAGACCTGTAAGGTGAAGCAGAGGAGGGAGATGGCTGCCACATGGCTGTGGGTTGAGGAGGGGCCTCCATGGTGTTTGGGAGGGAGGCCAGGGTGCATGAGCTGACTACAGACCTGTAAGGTGAAGCAGAAGAGGGAGATGGCTGCCACATGGCTGTGGGGTGAGGAGGGGCCTCCATGCTGTTTGGGAGGGAGGCCAGGGTGCATGAGCTGACTACATACCTGTAAGGTGAAGCAGAGGAGGGAGATCGCTGCCACATGGCTGTGGGGTGAGGAGGGGCCTCCATGCTGTTTGGGAGGGAGGCCAGGGTGCATGAGCTGACTCCAGACCTGTAAAGTGAAGCAGAGGAGGGAGAAGGCGGCCACATGGCTGTGGGGTAAGGAGAGGCCTCCATGCTGTTTGGGAGAGAGGCCAGGGTGCATGAGCTGACTCCAGACCTGTAAGGTGAAGCAGAGGAGGGAGATGGCTGCCACATGGCTGTGGGGTGGGGAGGGTGCTCCATGCTGTTTGGGAGGGAGGCCAGAAGGCCTTGTGGGAGTTATGGTCTTGCTCTCTGTTCCCAACAACCCTAGTAAGATGGCTAACTACCTGTTATGATGCACTGTCGAGGGAGATGGCTGGCACATGGCTGTGGGGTGAGGATGGGCCTCCATGCTGTTTGTGAGGGAGGCCAGGGTGTATGAGCTGACTACAGACCAGTGAGATGAAGCAGAGGAAGGAAATGCTAGCCATGTGAGAAAATCATATTGAAAGCATGCATTATACAAAAGTTTGATGTAGTCTGTGAATTGAGGCTCTATTGTTATGCACGACAGTACATTGCAGTGTGATGGGATAATTTTGTTTGTACTTACCAGTCTGCACTCCCCCAGCTATTCCTGTGAGACTCACGGGATGCAGGATGGCAAGCGCCTTCTCCTCCCATTCTGTGAATGTTAAAGGTGGAATGGGAGGGCCACTGCCAGTTCTGTAAACTGCCTCATGGTTCTTCTGAGCCCGACCTTTGACCCTGGTCTTGAGGTCGGTCCACCACTTTTTGATGTCACGCAGTGTGCGCAGGGTGGTCCCTACTGCATTGACTTTGTTGTAAATCCGTTCCCACATTTGAGTTTTACGCACAAGTGGGGTCTGTTGGACAAGGTTCCAAAACAAATGGGGTTCTACCCTAATTATCTCATCTCCCATCACTTTCAACTCTGTGTCAGTGAATTTGGGCATTTTCTTCTGTGACATGGTGAAAATGAGTGAGAAGTGCAATGTGGAAGGTGGTGGTGGAGATATGTGAGGTATGTCAGGTGTGTGTGTGAAAAGTGTTGGTGTGTGGAGATAGGTGGGATTGATGGTGTGCTGTGTGATGTATTCTCTCTGCTAACTGGTGTGATGTATGTCTATCTATGATGTTGTTTTGCAAAAGATGCTGGTCAGGGACGGGGGTGGTTTTGTACTGTGCTATGTGGGTGTGTCCACATTTGTGATGACCATCAGGTCTATTTTCCATGCTGACCATGGCTTTCATTGGTTAAAAAAATAGTGGGGGTGTATCATTGGGGCGTCTCAGATGTGATTGCGGGCAGTGGAAAGTACAGGCACACTTTGAGCATTGTTGTGAAGTTTGTTCCGACCGCCATTCATCTTGCCTTAGTGCGACCGCAGCGGTCGTAACGCAATGCTCGTTACGCCAGCTCCGCCATCTCATCATAATTTGCCGTGAGGTCATACCGCGACAGAAGCGGCTTTTTTGGTCCATAGAATTGCATTTCCCATCCGCCGCGGTCGGATTTTCAGCATTTCCGACCGTTGCGGGCAGCGTTTTGTGAATTCTGTCTGCCGCGGTCAGAATTTACGTGCTTAGCATCGTAGTCTGACCGCTGGAATTGCCGCGGTACATGCGGGTGGATTTTTACCGCGAGCAAGGCGGACAGAAGACTTTTCCGTCCGCCATCGGAATGAGCCCCTTAATCACTCAATGAATATGATTGGTGTATCAACAAGTAATAATGACATAGTACAGAGCAGGAACTTGTTAGCAGCTCATGCTGTAAATACTTGTGAATCTGACAGCACACCACTTCCAAGTCACTTTACCAGGAAAATATTTACTGCCCTTGATATTTTTTATTTTGAAGACAGTACTTCTTTGTCTGGAACATTCAGCGCACAGGTTACTGCCATGGTGTTTTTTCAAGACTGTACCAATGAAGTAGCTTCTGGAGACTGCTGCAGGTATAAAAAAATGAAGCTGCTAACTTATAACCCAACTGCCTTGCCAACATGTACAAAATCGCCACAAGCCATCAACATGTCCCAGTCTACCAGAAAATTTAAAAGTGGCTGAGGACATGGATCTTCTTCTACCGGATGCTGAGGTTCGCAAAGCTGATTTAACAGAATTTATCTTATTGCTTATTCGGTGTGGACTGTAGGATGAAGAAAAGCCAATTCCTCCGTGGACTGGAATTCATGCTCTGATCTCCCAGAATACCGTCCCACTGAAGAAGGTTGGGTTTTTACCAGTAATACCATCTCCAGTCACAAACTACGCAACAGTATACATAGCTCCAAAAAATTTCCAAAAAGTACGCACTCAGCTTGAAGACCAACCTATCCTGCCAATTCTCTGCGATGAAAGTTATTTCGGTATTATAGCTAACATTTTTATGAGCAATCCAGTAGCATTTGATGATCTTTATCCAATGATGGGTGCTTTCCACATGACACAAGTTGCAATGTGCAGGAAGTTATCTCAGTGGATGTGGCATAGATGATGCCCTTATTGAGGCTGAAATCTTTGGAAGGAAAACTGTCCAGTCAGTATTGAGCAGAACTCATTATGTTTGTTTGTTACAAGATATGCTCGTCATATCTGAGGCAAAAGAAACATTGATTTGGAATGCTTTCAGGAACAAGAATGGGAAATTAGGTTTTGCATATCTTATCCCAGAAGTGAACAAGGAACAGGGTGCACATGATTCAAAAGACATAATGTAAAGCCAGGGAATGTTCAATACACTCAGTTCAAAATCAGAAAACCTGAAAACCAAGTTCATAGAAATTGTCCAAGAATGTGAAGAAAAATAAGAGCTTTGCAAGTACTGGGGAAATATTTTACACATGATAGCTCTAGTGAAAAACTTGGTAAATGCTGATCGGGAAGGTGATTGGTAGCTGCACGTGAAGACTGTGGAGTCACTGATTACTTTGTTTCATGAATTTGATTGCATAAACTACCTGAGATATGAGTCCTGATATTTGGAAAGAGAACCTAGAGGTGGAAAAACCATGGGGCATATTACCAAGGATTTGCGATAATTATTGCAAAGCGCGCTTAGCGCTGTTTTTTTTATTGCCGGCTATCGCTGGATTACATCGCAGAGATAACGCGTTATTATCAACGCTTATCTCCAAGGCGATATAAAATCCAGCGGTAGCGGCGAAACCCAGCAATAGCGTGAGAAATCCAGCGATAAATTCACTGCGCTAATGAAAAGCTTGCTAATAGGCAGGTGAGGACTTAACCTTACAATCCACCTCCCATTGACAAGATGGTTAAGTCAAGTTTTTATCAGGTGTTAAATTCCAGCGATAATCGCGGTTAGCGGGACTTTTTTTATCGCTTCGCGGGCATTGCTAATAGGGGGAAGTTGTGTTTGCGACTGTTTGCAGTCGCTTTTAGTTGGGAACGCCTACTTTGCATGTCATTAGCGTTAATTATCGCTGACATGCAAAGCGGCAACAAAACGGCCGCTTTATCGGCAAAAAGTGCCACTAAAGTGGCGATACTGCCCTTGGTAATATGCCCCCATATCTCTACAGAAAATTAATCCAAAGACGTTTTGTGGTGAAAAACAGAGAGGGAAGGTTCAATGCTGTGGCTCCAGATATGAAACTGGAACAGACGATCTAGAGATCACAGAAAAGCACTAAGGGAATTGTTGGTCAGACACGCAAAAGTGAATATGTTGATAATGGCAGCTAGTTTGCCATGAAGTGCTTTCTATTTCCAATGTTGACAAATTCAAAACTAATGGACCATCGTGCAACTGTTCCTCACCACAAACTTGTGGGGAAGAGAGGGGAATGGTTTAATAAACATGTTGACAGCCTTCTTCATTTCATTCGAATGACTGGGCCAGTGCGCCTACATAACTTTGTGACCAAACAATATATGGCTAATGATATAAAGACAAGTCCACTAGATCTCCTGGAACATGGAACGAATCTAAAACTATACGCAGAACTGAAGCAGGAGAAATTTGTATTGAAAGAGAAAAATCTGTTTGACATCATCAATAAAGCTAAACTTCCACGCTTTAATTGCCATAGTAAGAGTTTCGTCCAACCAGCCGCTACAAAACAGCTTACAAAAAAACAGCTTTCACAAGTACATAGAGAGATGGATGCAGCAAAAGAAAGGGGTGAATTTATCAAGGACATTCTGTCGCATGATCTTCTTCCCACAAACGCATTATTTAGTGGAGATTCTGCAACCAAACCGGTGAAGCATACACTCGTACAAGAGCTAAAAAAAACAACTTTCACCTGAAGAATTTCAATTCGCAAAGGTGTCCTCATTGAAAACTGCTGTTGTTGTGGACTATATGTCACATTTGCGAATGTTCAAGATTTCATCCATGCAAAACTTCAGAGAGGTCGTTCAGACTATTTTACAGATATCAAAGTCAGTGTGCACCTTGCAAGAACTCCACATTGTCTTTGACCGATATCTTGAACTATCTGTCGAAGAATGTGAGACAATCAGATAACTGTCTACAGGTGGAACAATTGACCTTGCCTTCATAAAAAATTTGACACCTATACCTGTGCGACTTGATAAATTCTGTTCATCAACATCGAACAAGATGAACTTGGAGATGTTAACTCACCAAAACATTGCTGGTGCTTCAGTGAACACTGATTTTCCAATTATTGCAAGTGGAATGATTGTCAATGAGGAGTGGTGCCTGCAGAGATATATTGTTCAAGAACTTAACGGCAAATTGGGGGAAGCTGACCTTCGTGTTATGCCAAGTGTTGAGTGGGAAGTTTGAAATGGTTCCAATTGAGTCACTGTATTGTCAAATGACACAGATAATATTATTGTGCTACTTAGATTTGTTGCAATGTTCATAAGTCAAGAATTGTCAGAGTTATGGATACGTTATGGAACAGGCTGGAAAAGACACTTAATCCCACTTCATATTCTGTACAAGAAACTTGACCCAGAGATGGCCAGTGTTCTTGTCAAGGCACATATTCGTACAGGTGTTGACACTTTGAGCAAAATTGCAACAAGGCTTGGAGCTTTAACTGCTGAACCTGTGAAGTTTCTAAAAGGATTTGCTGAGACTGAAGAAGAATGTGACTTTAAAGACGTAGAAAAATTACTTGTGAGTGTGTGGAAAATGAGTTTTGACTGTCACACATTTGACGATCTTTGGTACAGTGAGTTCAAGAGATCAGTCTCACTAAGGGACCTTATATCGATGTCATATTATGTGTGTGGACACATTAATACAGCGTTCTACTTGATCAGAAGTTGTGTAAAAGTTTTGGATCATGCATATGTAGAGAAAGCTAGGTGTAAATTTGTTTGGGAAGATATTGAAGGGGTGCTAAAACCTACAAAATGTCTAAAGCCTCTACCCGCAGAACTTACACATACATGTACTTTCAAACCAAAAAGATATCCATATTGATATGTTCTTCTCAAATATTCAGCATTCTGCAAATGTACCACGAGTGCTTGCCGAAACAAATAAATAAAGAGAACTATGTGTCTAAAACAGGAGTGATAAACATTATTTATTTGTTCATATTCAGATCAAAAACATTGTTTGGTGTATACATAAAAGGATTAAAAACCATTATTATTTGTTTCATGTCTATATATATATATATCTCTTCTTCCTCTATTATAGCCGCCATTTTGGAAAATGGCGGAAGGGTTGCTCTACGGAGATTTATTTCTGTCTGTATAAGATTACTTGACCTCCAAAACATATGTTTTGACAACAAAATGAAGCATATAGGTCTCATGGTTCCTGAAATATTACATGATCTCTGCAACACATCTGCCATTTTTAAAAATGTCCTCCAGAAAAATGTGTCCCGGATCAGCAATGTCTACCCAAGATAAATTACTTCTCTAATGATCCAAAAGAACAAATCAAAAATGAAAATGAAAGTCTCTGGCAACAATTATTTTACGGAGGTATATCAGGAGGCCGGAATTATAGTAGCTCACTGGAATTTGGTGGATTTTAATTTACAACCCGCTGATCACATAGAGACAGCAATTATGTTAACATTAGGTTCTACTGCACCCTAAATGTTTCCTATGATGATATGATGTTGATACTGTTGTGTGCTTGTTTGTGTAGGACATACATTTGTTTTCAAACTTGTTTTGGACATGCAGTCATTTATGGCTGGACCGAGTAGCATTTGTACTGGAACCAAGTGGTAGTTCTTTAGCAAGGTTCTCTGTGCCAATCCTTGAAGAAAGACCATTTGGGGAGAAAGGAAGCAGAGTCAGGTGATCCAGATCAGATGATTAGGTCAAGGGGAGCAGGGCTGAATGCTCTGTAGGGTACTGTATAGGGATGTTGACTGGGAAGTGAAGAATAGGATGGCTGGTAGTGAATTGCAGAGGCTTATGATGGGACTTTACCAGGCACGGCAGTGAACTGAGGTCAGATGGCCATAAACAATAAAGGTCATGCAGAATGTGATGATGGGTGACAACAAAGGGCTGATGCATAGGGCGTAGGCAGCTTGATCAGCCACGGTCCGTACAGGTAACAGCGGTCGGGCGGTGGGGCCACATGGGGGGTGATTTCAAGGGACAATACCGAGGGAAAATTAATTATTTATTACATTTTCCCTCGGCATCGTCCCTCGAAATCCCCCCTCACGTGGCCCCACCACTGTTACCTGCACTGACCACGGCTGAGCTTGCATAATGCAGATCTCCTCCCACCTGCGCTAAGTGTCACTAGTAATTTCTGTTGACCTGATGGTGTTGAGAAATTTTGAGCATGAGTAACAAAAGTCCTCTTCACCCTCGTAAACAGTCTTCCAAGAGAAAGGATAGTGATTGTGGCGTGTGGTGCCTCTCTCACCGCAGTGGTCACAAATTCAATCAGAAGGTTCCTGTTTCTTTGCCCATGCTTGCTGTTCTAATTTCTCTGGATCACCATGATTGTCAAGAGTCAGAAGCACTTTCCCACACCTCCTCCTGTTCAGGCCCCCGCTGATTTTAACTATAGTAGACCGTCAGTTGGATTTAATATCTGGAACTGTCATGGGTACTCAACTTCTGACTCCAAGAACTCATGTACGGAAAAGCACCCTTCTGCCCACAGGGTTCCAGTGGGGTGTTCGCTCCCAGCGCAGGCGCAGGAGATATTATACCAAGTCCTTTAGGGTATCCCTGCTTGAGCATGACTGGGAGGATTTGGAAGGTTCAGCATAAAATCAGGAGTGTACTGCTGTTATTCTTAGTATCTGAATTGGTATGTGTTTTCAAGGCAAGAGTATGCTTGTATGTGATTAAGTAACCATTTAACACATTGAAAAGAACAAACCCCAGTCAGCTAAGTCAGCGCAGCCGAGGCCTCACGTGCGCGTTACTAATTGCATCTTAATGTGATATTCAAATTATGATTAAAGGCTGTTAATCTTTAGTCGCTTCCATGCCAGCACGTGTTAAGGAACTATTAACATTGTTGAAATCGCATGTTACGCAGCTTGCTTACGAACTATTAACCCTTTGCAAACCACAGGTAATGCAACCTTGAGAAAACATTACAAACCACTAACGCATTTATAACCTGCATGTGACGCAGCTCTAGGAAAGCAGGAAGGAACTTTCAATAGAGAGACTTTATCTCTATGGACTTAAGTTTCACAGCGGTTCCTGTTCAGACACGTTTGTCTAAACAAAAAAACATCCGGCTCGTAGCTTTATGTAAGTGGTTTATTCGCATTAGCTGGAGTAATGCAAGTATGAGTGTAACCTAATCCACATCTAACTTCCTGTATGTTTGTTGATTGGGCGGTTAAGGAGGCTAAGCGTGCTGATACTCTCTTGTTCTTCTCTTACACAGTCTTAGACGCTCCCTGGGTCTTCCAGTCCCTGCATTCACCAGCTCCAGGAAGAATAACCGGTGAGGGAGGTCCGCTATCGCGCAAGCTGTCTTTATTATTTTGTCCCAACCCCCATTCCCCTTGACGTGCTTCTCGGGGAGCAATTTACTGTTCTCCGTGGAGAACGGCATTGGGAGTGGTCGGACTGTCATCTTCATCGCTCCTGCTGGGGCTAGATACATCAGGTTAGTGCACGTGTGTGTTTGGCTTCTGACAGGAACAGAGGACATTGATTAATAATGGGTTTTACTGAGATGAAAACCACAACATTGAGGCAAAGGGGAACTACCTAAAAAGAGAGATTCTAGAGGAAGGAACTCTTTGACATTTTCCTCTGAGGCTAAAGGCCAGGAATGGAAAAATCCAGGAAAAATCTCTGTTCCTTGCAATTAATCCAAAATGTACCTCCTAGTAGACTTTCATCAGGATTTTCCTAATGCACTTCAGTTGGTATCTCTCCTTCTCTGTCTAACTGCCTGTTCCATTATTGCCGCTGATGATGTTGCACTCGCTTTATCCACTGATAACATGACCTCTACATTTTCAATTAGGACATGAAATTATATAACATGCACAGCGCAGTCATTTATGAAAGATTCCCATTCACAGATTACAGCTCTGGAGGATGAATGTGACTGTGGAGAGTCCTTCTGGACATTATTTAAAAATTCCAGAGAAAACAAAGGGCATCATTACGATGTCGGGTGGACGGCCGTTCCATATTGGAACTGCCCAACCATAGGTCGGTGGTTCCGAACACACAATTTGGATGCGACCGCCCTATGAACGGTCGGAAATATCCATTTGTCAATGGCTGCTTGTGCAGTGTGCGGAAAAGGCCCACAGCACAAGGTGCCATTGAAAAACAGTTGTTTGTAAACATCCCTGCACCGTGTGGCAGGCACCTCATGCTACACAGTGCAGGGATGTTTAGGGGGGCAGCAAAAGTTCCCCTCAGACTCCATGGCAAAGGGCCAGGGGTGAAGGGGGCCCTGCTAGGGGCACCCAAAATCACTTTCAGACAGCCTTTTAATGTCGGAAAGGCCGACATGGAAAGGCTGTCGGAAAGTGACATCATAGTTCCGACGGCCGAGCCAAGATGGCTCCGCCATCACTATGGGATTATGTGTGCTTCTGATGCTCCAACTGGCTCCTTGAGCCCGTCTGAATTGAAGTGGACGGTCCCTCCGCCTGATGCCTCCGCCAGCCGCATCGTAATGCGGCGGGTGGACCGCAATGGCAGATGTCGGGTGGACCACAACCGACTGACCGTCCGCCCAACATCGTAATTGGGCCCTAAATTGTCTTCTATGAGGCAAGTCACAGCTATTGCTGGTCAAAGAAATCTTTGGCTTAGAACTTGGAATGATGTCCAAGCTCAAACAGCTCTTTAGTGGGGGGCATGGCTTGGTCCGCCAACATGGCGGACGCGGCTTGAATAAGCTCCGCGCATCCACCTAATTAATCCTTCCTAAATCCTGCTGTAACCTACCTTGGTGCAGCCCATCCGACGATCGTAGGACCGCTAACCCGCTCTGGCCGCCTGGTGCGGTTCCGGTGATCGCCTGCCGGTGATAGACGACACGAGAGTGCTGGAGCTGCCTGCGACGCGACGCAGTCTGGGCCCGATGATGCTGGCCTGCTGCCTGATCCCCGACAAGGCATAGCCGGGACCTGAGTGGGAGTAAGGTCCGAATCCTAAGGTGAGAGGCACGGTGCTGCGGGAGGGCCAAAGCGGTGCTTGTTCCCTGCGCCTTACCGGGGTCTGCTGCAGGGTGGTTGTCTCGGCCTCTGGCCGCGGGCCTGGTCGCGGGGGACATCAACGGCCCAGTCTGGTTTTCCCGCGGGGGTCGTGGGGCTCCCCGTGGCTTGGGCTCCGGCAGGCGGGGGTTGGCCACACTGGGCCTCTGAGGGACGGGGGCGGACGACACCGTGCACCGGGCTTACGGGGCCTCCTATGCGCCCCTCCATAGTGGAGCTCTCCCTTGGACGTGACACGCCAGACCTTGGGCGTGGAGACGCGGCGGTCCCAGCCTACAGCGGCGATACGCCATTCCTGCCCGAAGTGCAGAGATGCTACGCACTGCCCTACCGGCCAGATTGGACCAGGCAGACCTGGGGTCACCCCTTGAGCTGATGGCCTCGCGGTGGAACACCTGTGGCGACCTCCTGTACTTCCCCTGAGGATTCCAGTGAGCTGGCTGGGGCTCATTGACCCAGGCACCCACAACTGCTGGGCCTGGGTGATGCTGATTAGGGCTGAAGAGTTGCAGACAACCCTCGTGCTGCTCCTTTGAGAAGCGTGCTGTGGCCCCACGCCGTGCCCGGAGGACCAGGGGGCCCTGCAGCTCATCTGATTCCTGCCGCTATAAGAGATTGACGTGCAGTGCGGGGGTCGTCAGGGGTGTGTGGCGTGCTGGTGGTCCGGCGAGCTAGGTCCCGATAGAGGGGCCTGCTTGGCTAGCTGCTGCAGGCTGCAGAGGTGGCTGGGCTAGGCCTGGTGTGGCTTGTGGCCTCGCAGTGGTTGGTGTCCGTGAGGACCGGCTTGTGGCGCTCTCCCTGGTGAGCCCTCCAGAGTGGCGACTCGGCGACCCCGCGTACCGCATCATACCTTGGCCCGTGACCCCCGAAATAATTGGAGAGACCAATCGGTGGCGCTGTGGGCTCGAAACAAGGCACCCTGGACCAATATGCTACGGCAGCAGGCGGGGGATCCACACCTGGCCCCTTACCGGACAACACAGCTCCCTTGGCGGCCATTACAGAAGCGAGAGACACTCTAGATGCCAAGATTGGTGCAGTAGGTACCGAAGTCTCCTTTCTGCGACAAGATCTGAGAAAGGCCGTGGACCGTATCACCGAAGCTGAGACACGGGTGTCCTCCGTGGAGGATAATGTGACAACCTTACAGCAGCGTGTCAACAAATTAACTGTGATCTCGCAGGAGCTATCATCCTGGGTTGAAGATGCAGAAGGCCACGCTAGGCGCAACAACCTCTGCTTCGTTGGCTTTCCGGAGGGTTGTGAGGGTAACTCCATGAACCGCTTCCTCACCTCATGGCTCAAAGATTTACTACCGCCCGATATGATCTCCACATGCTTTGTGGTTGAGAGGGCCCTCTGGACACTGACGAGAAAGCCACCCCCGGGGGAAAATCCACGGCCGGTCATTGCCAAGCTACTTAATTATGCAGACAGAGATGCAGTGCTACAGTTTGCTCGGTCGCACTAAACTCGTCTTTGATTCCAGGCCTATTATGATCTTTCCTGATTACACCCGCCTAGTGCAACAGCAAAGACAGTCCTTCACAGCAGCAAAACGGAGACTCTGAGACCTTAATATTTCCTACATTCTGCTTTATCCTGCCAGGTTACGTGCTGTGTATAACTCTATGACCTATTTCTTTGACTCGCCCGATGCGGTTTTTGCCTGAACGGATGAGAAGTCCCACCTGAAACCTCACTCCCCGCCGCCACTAGGGCCTCCAAGGGCTCGCAACAAAACAGACCACGCAGGACAAAATCAAAACGGCGACATCGCTCCGGATCTAACTGGCGCTCCTCCAGTCCTGAGCGAGCATCCTGATTACTTCATGGTCTGAGCTATATTAATTTGATTATCACTACATGTCCATAGTTTGGAACTGCTCCGGCCATCCTGCACCAAGTAGAGGTGGACATTGTGCACTGTGGTCGCGGGGGACATCAACGGCCCAGTCTGGTTTTCCCGCGGGGGTCGTGGGGCTCCCCGTGGCTTGGGCTCCGGCAGGCGGGGGTTGGCCACACTGGGCCTCTGAGGGACGGGGGCGGACGACACCGTGCACCGGGCTCGCGGGGCCTCCTATGCGCCCCTCCATAGTGGAGCTCTCCCTTGGACGTGACACGCCAGACCTTGGGCGTGGAGACGCGGCGGTCCCAGCCTACAGCGGCGATACGCCATTCCTGCCCGAAGTGCAGAGATGCTACGCACTGCCCTACCGGCCAGATTGGACCAGGCAGACCTGGGGTCACCCCTTGAGCTGATGGCCTCGCGGTGGAACACCTGTGGCGACCTCCTGTACTTCCCCCTGAGGATTCCAGTGAGCTGGCTGGGGCTCATTGACCCAGGCACCCACAACTGCTGGGCCTGGGTGATGCTGATTAGGGCTGAAGAGTTGCAGACAACCCTCGTGCTGCTCCTTTGAGAAGCGTGCTGTGGCCCCACGCCGTGCCCGGAGGACCAGGGGGCCCTGCAGCTCATCTGATTCCTGCCGCTATAAGAGATTGACGTGCAGTGCGGGGGTCGTCAGGGGTGTGTGGCGTGCTGGTGGTCCGGCGAGCTAGGTCCCGATAGAGGGGCCTGCTTGGCTAGCTGCTGCGGGCTGCAGAGGTGGCTGGGCTAGGCCTGGTGTGGCTTGTGGCCTCGCAGTGGTTGGTGTCCGTGAGGACCGGCTTGTGGCGCTCTCCCTGGTGAGCCCTCCAGAGTGGCGACTCGGCGACCCCGCGTACCGCATCATACCTTGGCCCGTGACCCCCGAAATAATTGGAGAGACCAATCGGTGGCGCTGTGGGCTCGAAACAAGGCACCCTGGACCAATATGCTACGGCAGCAGGCGGGGGATCCACACCTGGCCCCTTACCGGACAACACAGCTCCCTTGGCGGCCATTACAGAAGCGAGAGACACTCTAGATGCCAAGATTGGTGCAGTAGGTACCGAAGTCTCCTTTCTGCGACAAGATCTGAGAAAGGCCGTGGACCGTATCACCGAGGCTGACTTGACCCGGACACTTGTACCCAAATGTTAATGTTCTACGGGAATGTTGGGATCCACTGGAGGGGTGCCCCTGGGCTCTCAAGTTGGGGTCCTGGGGTGCTCCTCACCGCAACAGATGTTCCTAGTTCTTGGCAGTATCGGGGGGGTGCTGGGTTGCAGGGGGGAGTGTTTTTTGGGTTCAAAGTTATGTTATGTTCAGTTCTTTTACACGCGCAGACACACATCCCATTTTTCACTAGGCTTGTCTTTACTGTTAGACCTATAATTGACATATGGCCAATCAGGTGGCTGCCTCCCCTCTGGGTGATTTTACAGTGGTAACGTGGAATGTCCGTGGGCTGCTTAACAAAGTCAAACGAGGTGCTATCCTTCGACAAGCCAAACGATGTGGAGCGGACATCCTTCTCCTACAGGAGACCCATCTATTGGGAAATAAGGCTCCCTGCCTGGCCAGGTTTGGGTATCAGCTAGTATACCATGCGGGTTTCACAAGGGGTTCCCATGGAACGGCTATCCTTATTCACCGCCGTGTCCCCTTCATTCATATTAAACACTGGGTAGATCCCAGGGGCCGATTTGTTCTTTTGTCGGGCTCACTTTATGGTGAACCAATCAATTTAGGTAGCATTTACGCACCCCCACCCCTGGGGACCACTTTTGTAGATAGCATCACTCGCTTGTGGGGTGAACTCCCAGAGGGACTGTCTCTCCTGGGAGGAGATTGGAATGATATTATGTCATCGCTTGATAGAAGGCGAGGATCCGGGGTAGGCCCTTCCACCGCTGTCTCTAAGTTATCCCTACTTGCTGGTACGCTGGGATGGTCCGACATATTGCGAGAATATCACCCCGCCGAGATAGGCTACACATATTTGTCCACAGTCCACGGATCCATGTCTCGTCTGGATTATATGTTTACTCCACGGAGTTATATCCATAGGTTCTCCCAGGTTTCCCATCTTCCCAGAGGGTTGTCTGATCACTCCCCGGTCACAGTGACACTTCTCCTGCACTTTCAAAAGTCCCCCTTTAGGTAGCGAATGTCCCCATGGCATCTTCGAGACCCCGACTATCAAGAATGTCTGAGCACGGCAATTCAAGAGTATTTAACCCTAAATGTTGACTCGGCTCCATCTAAAGAAACCCTTTGGGAAGCCTTGAAACCCACGATCTGAGGGGTAGACATTAGTTACCGGGCTAACGCCAAATGTAAGCGCTCCGCCCAGCAGGCAGAGCCGGAGGCCCAGTACACATCCCTAGAGACACGATACACACATAATCCCAGTCCAGCCCTTCAGCGAAATGTATCCCTCACGCAGCAACAGTTACAACAACACCTTATGGAAGAGGCGAAAGAAATTTGGTTAGCGTCTCAACACCGAATATATCAGTGGGGGGATAAATCAAGTAAAATGTTACACAGACTCTGCCAAACTGTGCAAGCCCCAGCCACAGTCACAATCATCAGGGGTAGCGATGGTGTCTTGCGTACATCTCCCGTAGAAGTGGTCACAGAATTTGCACACTTTTTGTCTACACTATACACTGGAAGAGCTCTCAGAGGACCTCATAGCAGAGTTCCTTCGGGATATCCCCGTCAGAGATTAACAGATCAAATGAGAGACCAACTAGACACCCCCATCACAGTGGATGACTTAACGGCGGCATTGGCCGTGATGCGACCTGGGCGGGCCCCTGGCCCCAATGGGTTTCCCATAGAGTTCCTTCGCTCCCATATGTCCACATTGGACCCTCACCTGTTGGACACAATACACGACGCCCTCGAAAAGAAACTATTACCCCGAGACTGGCGGTAGGCCGAGATTGTCCTCTTTTTAAAGCCCGGCCGACCACCGGAAGACCCGTCCTCATACCGCCCTATTTCCCTAATTAATTTTGAATCCAAACTACTTGGAAAAGTCCTTGCCGATCGCCTGCGGACCTGCATTCAAGATTTGGTCTATCCAGATCAATCCGGCTTTATGCCACACCGAGCCACCCATCATAACATTTGCCGAGTCCATAATGCCATGGCATTAGCCCCAGAGCTGGGTCACCCTGCGGCCATACTCCTCGCCGATATTGACAAGGCTTTTGACTCCCTGAGCTGGGAGTACCTCTTCCAGCTTTTAGAGGCGATCAATTTTGGCCCGCGCTTTTTGGCTTACGTGCGTCTACTATATATGGAACCTACAGCCTCAGTGCGTATTGCTGGTCATCGTTCCTCCTTCTTTCTCATTAGCCGCGGCACACGGCAGGGCTGCCCCTTGTCCCCACTTTTATTTGCCTTGGCGGTATGGGTTCGCCGGGATCCAGTGCTTCGACGCTTCGACTGGCCGAGATCACAACCTGATCGTATTGCATTATATGCAGACAACGCATTATTCTTCATGACTGATCCATGGTTCTCGGGCCCGCGCATACTACAGATCCTCCGAGTCTTTGGCCAGACCACCGGGCTCCATACCAACCCTTACAAATCTGTGCTGTTTCCAGTATGCGGTCAGCAGGGTAGAAATACATGGGCAGCTCAGTTAAAACATGTAACAGAGGGTTTCCAATACCTCAATCAATCAATCAATCACAGAATTTGTAGAGCGCACTACTTACCCGCGAGGGTCTCAAGGTGCTGGGGAGAGGGAAGGGGGGGGGGATGCTGCTACTGGTCGAACAGCCAGGTCTTGAGTAGCCTCCTGAAGGTCAGCAGGTCTTGGGTCTTTCGTAGGCTTAGTGGAAGGGTGTTCCATGTCTTGGCGGCGAGGTGTGAGAAGGATCTGCCGCCGGTGGTTGTTCTTCGAATGCGGCGGACGGTGGCGAGGGGGAGGTCGGCGGAGCGGAGCTGGCGGTTGGGGATGTAGAAGAAGAGCCGTCTGTTGAGGTAGGCTGGGCCAGTTTTGTGGAGTGCCTTGTGTGCGTGGGTGAGGAGTTTGAAGGTGATCCTCCTGTCGACGGGGAGCCAGTGCAGGTTCCTCAAGTGGGGGGTGATGTGGCTGTGGCGTGGTACGTCGAGGATCAGTCGTGCGGAGGCGTTTTGTATGCGTTGCAGTCGCTTGATAAGCTTGGCCGGGGCTCCCGCGTAGAGGGCGTTCCCATAGTCCAGTCTGCTACTGACGAGGGCCTGGGTGACTGTTCTGGGTGTATATATATCTCCCTGCCCAAAGACCGCATGGGCGCGTAATGTTAATCCACTTCTTGCCGGCCTCAGAGATGAGACTTCCATATGGTCATCCTTACCTCTCTCGCTGTATGGCGATCAGCGATTTTCAAAATGGTCTCTCTTCCCAGAGTGTTATATCAGCTTCAAAACTTTCCATATCATATACCGTGATCATGGTTCACGCAAATAAACGCCATACATAATAAATTCTTATGGGGCGGGGGAGCGGTTAGGGTGGCACTACAGACCTGTGTGCAATCTACCTACTGCAGTGGTATTGCTGCGGCAGACGTGTACTCGTACAATGTCGCTTCTCACCTTTTGGTCAGCAATGAATGGTGGTACAAAAACTCCTACGGACCGGCGTTTGCTCTAGAACACACAGTGATGGAGAGGATCCGCCTCCTCAGGCTATTGTACAGTGCGCTGAATCTTGATTTTCTACCCCATGCCAGCAGAACAACGATTTGGCTGTGGCGGTATACAGTCCGGCGGATGGGGTGGCAGGGGCGTTTGACTCAGACAACACCCCTGTGGCAAGGTACATACTTACGCCAGGTGGCAACATTAAAGGGGTTCCGCCAGTGGGACCAGATCGGCATCTCCACACTTGGAGACGTCATGCGGGGCACTACCCTAAAGTCCTTCCAGCAATTACAGGAGGAGTTCCATCTCCATAAAACCCAGTTCTACAAGTACCTTCAGCTACGCCATGCTCTCACCCCATTGCTTTCAAATCTGGACGGCCTCCCAGAGTTCCACCCCTTAGAGGGCCGCCTCCTTATGGGCGATTTGGGCGCCCACAAAATTCGGCAGATATATCAAACATTGACAACACATTCCGCCACGACTCTCCATAAGACCAGGAAGGTGTGGCATGACGATATCCCAGATCTGACTGACGATGATTGGGCGGAGGCAGTGGCTAGCGCCCGGGGTGCTGCTGTGTCTTCTAGATACCGTCTTATTCAATTTAAATATGTTCATCGCGTGTATTACACACGTCTTCGTCTCTGGAAGATGGGGGTTATTGCATCCTCTCAGTGCCTACGCTGTGAAAGGGAGGATGGGACATTTTTCCACATAGTATGGAGCTGCACCGCAATACAGCCCTTCTGGCGCAAAGTCTCGACATGTCTAAAAGAGGTACTATCTTGGGATCTTCCACACGACCCTAGACTGTTCCTGCTTCATAGCACTGACGACATAGGGGGGAACCGATACAAACAACACTTGCTCTTCCTTGCTCTCACAATTGCCAAACGTGATATTGCTCAGTTATGGAAGGGAACTTCCCCACCAACAATAGGGAAATGGTGAAAGGAACTAGACAAATGCATGGGTGCGGAGATGGCAGTCTTCCAGGCACGGGGTTGCCCTCAGAAGCACAGGTAAATCTGGTCTAGATGGGCTACATACCGGGACATAGACCTTCCCCCTCTTCCTTCGCAAACTCCTTGACAAGCAGTTTTTGTTGGATGTTATGGGCCATAATGTACTGTATACTGTTTTCTCAATTCAGACATACCTTGATATCTAAATATGCCCGCCAAGGTGGGTGGGGTGGGAAAGTCTGCGCAAAGTTTTGGTTTTCATTGTTGTTATATATGCAAACTGTATCCAATGATGTATCCATGTTTGGGTCTTTGTCATTATCCTGTCTCAAAATGGTTTATGTCGGGCATCCGCCCAAGTGGTATGATAAAAACTCAATAAAATATGTTTTAAAAAAAAAAAAACAGCTCTTTAGTTGAAACTTCCATTTTGGGCCAGCACTTTTTGTCCCGCTTTTGAGATGCTTTTGTGAAGCGGGTTGCCAAATTTGGAAAATTTCCTATTCATTTATCAATTTCTCCTCTTCCTTTCCTCTGACATTTTGCATGACCCTTCTCCTAAGTATCCTTCTCTGAAGCCATTCTTAGATAGGGACTGCTGCTGTAGAAGAAAGAATAGTTCTGTCAGTAGAGGTCATAGTCCTTCTACGCCTTCACTATCCTGACTATTTAGGGTTTTTGCACCCATTGATTCCTTCAGGAGGGAAGCCATCTGGAGTTTTTCCTCAGAGTTCATATTCAGAATGTATCAGATCATTGGGTTCTAAATATAGTAAGAAGAGGCTAATCCATTCACTTTACTCCAGCGGTTACTCCTTCTCATTTCTGTCAAATTCTTGGCTGCAAGACCCCTTGAAACAGACTGCTAGTCATCAGTCGGTTTAAGACTTTATTAACAAGGGAGCAATTTGTCAATTACCTTCTGATGAGAATGTCCTAGGGATTACTCCATTGTGGGCCCAAACCTTTCAGGAACTACTGTCTCATTAGAGAGCCAAAGGATTTGAATGTCTTTGTAAGAACTGAGCCATTCCAGATGGTCTCAATTCAAGAAATCATATCAGCTGTCTCACCAGAAGGTTTTGAGATATCAATAGACCTACATGATGCCTATTTTCACTTTCTCATCCTGTAATTTTTTCCAGTAGTCACTGCACATTGCTGTTCTTAATGGTCATTTCAATTTCATGTCATATTTTAGGGCACCTTTTTTACAAAGGTTCTGGCACTGCTAGGAACAATTCTTCAAGAGGACTTATATGTTAATCCTTAGGCTAACAATTGACATGACCATGATCCTACTCACCAGAAGGAATTTGAGGGCACCCTATGTAGTATTTTCTTGCGTTCTCGAGAATCTACATTAGATTATGAACAAAGAAAAGTTGTACCTTCAGCCAACATAGTTTCTAGAATTCATGAGGTGCCTATTTGACTGATCCAGATCACCTGTGGCTTCAGGTGCAGAGGGACATAGCTTCCTCAGTTTGTGCAGTTCTTTGGGCGCATTTTGCCATGAAACCTCCAGTATCTTACATTCTACTCTATTGGAGACCATTGTGTATGGATCTAGAGACCAGATCCTCATTGTAAGGAATCAAGTCAATATCTGTGCGGCTCGCACAAGTGATGGGTTCACAATCACCCCTTCACTGGAAACCAAGCACCCCTTTGAGGTGCTTGACTCTCTCACGGTAGCCAAGCATAGCCGTCTCAGGCCTACTCAGAAGAGGTGGTATGGGCTAGTAATCACCATTCACTGACACACAATAATAACACTCAATAAATGATTGTCCAGTCTATGCTTTTTTTTAGAAAAGGAAGAATAGGGTTTTGTTTGAGGGCGGGGCTAGCCGTCAATTAGCATGGCCCAACTTTGAAAACCTCCCGCGGCAATGCCACGCCCGAGTTTTAAAGTGCTCCAAGGCACAGCCTTAATCATCCTAAGCCATGCACTTTCTCTTTTCTATAAGCTAGCCAGGGCTGCCCACTGAATGGCGTGGGATTGATTTAACTGAACTTTGCTTTGATAGCCGGTGGGCCCCCACGATCCTGAAGAGGGACTGCACCCCTGAGGAGTCTAAAGCAGAGGGCAGAGTCGCTGAATCCCTATCTCTCATGGGGACAGTTTTGACTCACCACCCCAAAGCCACATGCTGACTCGCAAACCAAAACTGGCGAGACAACTGTCATTCTCAGTAGCTGTAGCTAGATGCTCCCAGGTTGCAGTCACAACCCCAGGCATGGCCGGTGCATCCCAGGCCTCGGATAATGCCCTAACAGCTTTGCTGAAGGAACTGGTGGACATTAAACTGTCCATTGCACTGGTAAACTCTGCAGCGGTATCACTTCTGCAGAAATACAATCTCTTTGTGGGGAAATAGTCACTTTCAGAATGCAGCTCACATCCCTGGAGGGTAGGATTGTGGACCTGGACCGGTAAATAGGTGATGCTTTTGAGTGGGGGACCTCTTAATTCAGTGGGAGGGATCACTTGGAAGGGGCAGTGGCCTTTTTCCTTTGGGGTCTATTTCACTCCATATTGTTCATTCTCCGTACCTCTTATGGCTCAACCTGCACCCATAGAGTTGCTGCCTTGTCTGCCTCCCACTCCCCCATTTTCAAGCACGACACCCCTTTGCTTGGCTGTGATGCCTCCTCTTGGCCTAGTTCACACTCCCGACAGATTGGTTCCACAAGGATAATACATATCCGCCACTACCACCATTCAACCTCTACTGATGGACTTGGGGGCTCTGCCGCCATTGGTTGAGACGGTGCCCTCTTTACCTCATCTTCAGCTAGAGAGAGGCCCGTAGACCCTTGTTGTGTTATTCCCCTACCCTTACTTCTTCTGATCACTATGCCTGCCCCCATCTCAGGGACCCCTTCCATCATATGAACTAGCTGAGATTAACAACAGCGATTCTAGTGCCCTAACCCTCCTGGACAGGACTGTGCCCGAGCTCAACATTGCCATGCCTTAACTGATCTCCCATTTGCTCCACTGACTTTCCCTCCCTCTGGTCGGTACCATGAGTCTTTCCATGGCCTCGCCCCTCATGGCTATCCTGAGGCCCTTCGCTCAATGGCTTACTCAGGTCTTCAATCGACACCCACCTCTTCTTGAACACACGTGCTCCCACCACATTCTGGCCACTGCATGCAGTCTCCCTTATTGTTCATGGCCTTACCCATTACAATAGGTGTAAGAAAACGATAGCTTTTTCGGGTAGACAATGTTCAGACACCACAATCATACAAGAGACTCACCTAACACCATCAGAATGTGATAAACTTCAGAGATACTGGGTTGGCCACCCAGTAACACACACATCACAAGGACCGATTAGGTAGAAAGGGATGGCATTACTTATCCATAAAACATTGCCTTACAAGGTGCTGTATACCTGAACGGACCCAGAGGGCTGATACATAATTGTGAAACTCAAAATTAGAGATACATTTGTCAATGTAGGCTTGATCTATGCCCCCAAAGGCTGTAAATTGGACTTTCTTGCCTCAATCCCTAGATTTCTTTCATCCATGCCCAAAACATGGGTTTTAAGTAATGGAGAATTTAACATGACAATAGACCCAATCTTGGACACATCTGGCCTCTTAATGTCTATTATATCCAAGTCAGACATCTCCTGCTGGACTTAATTAAAGACTCAGCCCTGGTTGAACCCTGGCACCTCCTCCACCCGAGAGAAAGGGAATATACCTTCACATCTCACAAGCACGACATGCATACTGGGATAGACTATTTTCTATTAGCTCCCCCCCTGGCCCAGAACATGGTTCGGGAAATCATAGTTCAGTGTGGCATATCCTTTCATGATCTCCTCAGCCTCCAATTGGAGACTGGTGTGCTGTTACCCCCGAGGGGTCCCTGGCATATGAACACCACTCATTTTTAAAACCCACAGGATATGAATAAACTGTACAGCCATCTCCACGTTCTTAGCTGTCAATGACCTCCGCTCAAACCCTATGGGGTGGGGGTAAAGCCTGCCTATGGGGTCTATTATTAAAGGATGCAGCAATTGCAAAGAAGCGATGTGACAAAGTTAGAGGTATGCTCTAACTCCCCTGCACTGGTTACTTTACGAGCACTATTGAAATTTAAACTTGACCTCAATGAACACTACACGAAGGAGAAATAATGTTTCCATCTCCATCAAATCCACTACGAACTGGGTGAAAAGGAGGTACGACTATTGGCATTACAGCTGCGCCACACTGCATATGATAGTTACAGCTCAGCGACACAGAGAAAAAATGGGAGGTTAATCACACACCCAACAGCGATAGTCGGGGAGTTCCAAAAACATTATGAATCACTTTACACAACAGATACTCATCCCGTGGAAGGTGCAGAAAAGTCTGTCTTTGTAGACTTACTCCTACCCTGCTTGAATGAGGAGGAGGCGGGGTTGTTAGAAATAGCTATCTTGGTGGAAGAAGTTGTATTGCAATCAACAGCATGGCTACCAGTAAGGCCCCGTGGACAACGGGTTCCCCATTGAATTTTATGAAATTACGAAATCCAATGTTGCCCTGCTGCTGTTGTCAGTCTTTCAAGAAGCGCTCGATGCCGGTCATCTCTCTGCTTAATTTGCCTGAGCCCGTATATCGGTATATTGATCCTGCCCAAACTGGGAAAAGATCTGCTGGTTTGCTGGAGTTACAGACCTATCTCGTTAATAAACGCAGATCTCAAAATTCTGGCCAAAGTGATGGTGACCTGTCTGATGCACTTGCTCCCCAGACTGATTCACCCACAGAATTTGTTGCAGGTCGCTCATCCACCAACCATCTTCAGACACTCTCTCACACCTTATGGCAAGTTAGAGTGGATATGGAAGATGGAGTCTTGGTCCCCTTGGATTCTGAGGAAGCGTTCAACCTCATGGAATGGGAATATTTGTTTCGGACCATGGGGATCAGTCAGAATTTTCTCACACTGGTTTAGAGGATGTACCATAATCCCACGGTATCGATCAACTGTGGGGGCCATGCCTCTCCCTTCTTTCAAATTAATTGTGGTAGTAGGCAGGGATGTCCTCTATCACCCCTGCTATTCCTACTAGCGCTGGAACCACTGGCTATTGTGATACGCCGTGATGAGCAAATCAAAAGGTATACAGACCCCTGAAGGAAAAATCTAAGTTTTTTTCTATGCTGATGACATCCTGGTGATTGTCTCACACTCTCACTGAAGGCCATGGTGGAGCGTATGGAGGCCATGGCAAACGTCTTGGGCTATAAAATCAATTGGACAGATGATGAAGCCATGCCATTGATGCTCACTACCAGACAGAGCTCCCTGGTGTCACTGTATTCTGGTGGCTGAGCTAAAATACCTGGGGATCCTTATTAATCTGGGCCTAATGACCATATCTTCCCCGATTGAGACGATGAAGCTAGACTTCCAAAAATGGTCAGGGCTCAACCTCTCACTCTGGGGAAAAATTAAAATTATCAAAATGAACATAGAGCTGAGGCTTATTTATTTATTCAGCATTTTGCCCATGCAGTACCCAAAGTCCCTCCTAGAGAGCACTGAAAAGGAAATTCTACGCTTCATATGGAGCAAAGACAAACCTAGTCTAGCCAAATCTACACTATATGCAACCACATCCAAAGCATGTCTCTGCTTGCCACACGTGGAAACATACTTGCTGGCACATCAGTTGCCACCTTCAATATATACTTTACAGACACACAGGTTCATGCCCATGTGGACCTAGATCAAATGACATATCCTCAACGTGCACCCATACTTGATTTCCTACTGCACCAGCAATGCGATTCGGAAGGGAGCTCCCAACCAGATCATACTTGCTTCAACCTATGCTTGATCAAAGGCCCATAAACTGCTGCACACCACTGCTGTTATATATTTGAAGGACTTTTTATAGCGCAACTTTGCTTTCAAAATTGGGGGGAGTCAGATTAACTGGTCCCAATGGAAAAGGTGTGATATACACTGTATAGAACAAATTCTGACCATGAATACCTCAAAAATATTTGGTGAACTTACCCAGGAATATGGACTCCCTGCCACCAAAGGATGGCACTTTGGACAGTTGCTACATGCCCTCTGGGCTCACCTAGGCAAGTCCCCCTCTACACTTCCTAAGTCACCTATAGTACAATATCTACATGCATGGAAACATTTTATGGGCACAATAGCAGGTCTGGATGCTACTATACTAGACCCGCTCTTCTTTGCACCCACTTGTACCGCACTGAAACACTGGTGGACTACTTGACTCCAGATGCAATTTCAGGATAATGATTGGGAACTCATAATGGGAGACTATAACAGGGAAATGAGGTAATCAAGATTAAAATTTGGGGGCATATTACAAAGCGGCAGCCATAATTATCGCTGGCCGCTCTTAGCGAGAAATTATTTATCGCCGGCTATCGCTGGCAATTATCGCCATGCTATCGCTGTATCAACAACGCATAGCGCAATGGCGATAATTTTCCAGCGATAGCGGTGTTTTCCATGGAACATCGCTGGTTTTTCAGCGATGTTCCATGGAAAACGGCGATAACCTTGCTGATACGACTATGTGGTCGTATCAGCATATTCCACCCCCATTGTTAGGTATAGGTAAGTCTGCATTTTTGCAGACGTTAGTTTTTGGCGAAAACCGCGGTTTTCGCCAAAAACTAACGTCTGCAAAAATACGTGGGCCTCCTTGTAAATATCGCGATGTACATTTCGCGATATTTAACAAGGTAGTCCGTCAGGGGTACGCCCAGTGACGCCCACTTTGCATCTCATTAGAGATGCGAAGTTAGGCGTGCTGGAAACAGGCGCTAAGTCAAGGAAACACGCGCTAGCGTGACCTTGATGATATTGCGATAAAATTATCGCAGCTTTTCGCCCGAAAACGGACGCTAAAGCGGCGATAATGTTATCGCCAGCCCTTGTTAATATGCCCCGTAGTTCGTCAGGGGTACGCCCAGTGACGCCCACTTTGCATCTCATTAGAGATGCGAAGTTAGGCATGCTGGAAACGGGCGCTAAGTCAAGGAAACACGCGCTAGCGTGTCCTTGATGAAATTGCGATAAAATTATCGCCGCTTTTCGCCCGAAAACGGACGCTAAAGCGGCGATAATGTTATCGCCAGCCCTTGTTAATATGCCCCTTAGGGGCATATTATCAAGAACGGCGTTAAAAATTATCGCCGGTTTAGCGGCAGAAAACTGCCGCTAAAGCGGCGATAATGGGCTTGATAATATGCCCTTGAGATTTCCAATAGAAGCCCATGTTCTGGTGTCAACATGGGCTTCTATTGGAATTCTCAAGGGCATATTATCAAGCCCATTATCGCCGCTTTAGCGGCAGTTTTCTGCCGCTAAACCGGCGATAATTTTTACGCCGTTCTTGATAATATGCCCCTTAGTTACTATAAGGTTCTACATAGGTGGCACTTGTCACCAGAACAATTGAACAAGGCCAAGCTCAGCCCTTACTCTGCATGTTGGTGGTGTGATGCACAGCACTGTGACATTGTACACATCCTATGTGACTGGGATAAAACACAAGCCTGGCAACAGGTGTGGGCCCACATGGAGCCTACGTAGCATTCACATCAACACCTAACAGCAAGCATGGCGATACTGCACGCTCTATCAGACCTCCCTGAAATTCCACACCCTCTCTCTCGCTGGCTCGCTACTGCATTTATGGCGCTTGGCTGCAACCCCTCTGCTTAAAACCTGGCTGGAGGAGATGCATGAGGTACCATCCTTTGAAAAGTTAATCTACAAATTACACGTCAAACTAGCACAATTTGAGGACATTTCCGCACTGAGGGGCATATTTACGTTCCCTGGCGCATCCCTGCATATCAGCAGGGATGCGCCAGGGAAAATGTGTCACGCAAGTTTACCCTTGCGCCACGTCCGATGCGCCGCATTTACAATGCGGCGCATCGTGGCGCAAAGATAAGCAGATGCGTGACGCATCTGCCGGCGGAAGGTTGGCGCAGTGCTGAAGTTGTGTCGCAAGCGCGACGCAACTCCAGCACTGTTCCAACCTTCCCTATCCCTAACATGGTGCGTCAATCCTTACGCCTGCTTGAAGCAGGCGTAAGGATTTGACGCACCAGCGTCGGAAAAGTGACTGCGTGAAATCTTGTAGATTTCACTGCGTCACTTTTCCGAGGCGTTCCTGCGCCGGAACGCCCCCCCCTGCGCCGGTACGCCCACATGAAACCTGACGCAGGTTTCATGTGGCGCAGGGGTTTACTACGTGATGATAACGCCGATTCTTATCTAATTATCTATAAGAACCTTCTGGTCGCCAAGATCTTTTTACCTGTTGAATAGTGTAAAGGAGAGAATCTCATCTGGTTATATAACAGCATTCATTTTGTCTGAAAGGACCACTGACTCCGAATTCAAGTTTAAGAATTTATTATCGCCAAAAATAACTGGACATGCAAGCACCTCAACACGAGGTTAAAGAAATAGATGGGCACTAATACAAATAATAACCTACGCAGGAGTCTCATCCGACTCAGGATAAAGAGAATAGAAAGTTCTAGAAGGATCAACCAAGCTATGATTGCTCCAATTTCTACGTTGCTCTTCATTTATCTAAACAAGCTTTAAATCAATTGCTGTCCCTACACTAACACTTAGTGACATCCCTGCATAACGATTTTTCCAGGCAAGAGTGAATAAAAGGTGTCAGCTGTGAAGACTTCCTAAGAAGTGCAATCACATAATACCTAAGCTCAGCTCTGTCCTTCTCTCTGGTCTCCCCTACCTCTTCTCTGGCCTCCTCCCTCAGGGCACTATCCCTAATACAAAACCCCAATACAATTGTACATGCCTTTGTCACGCCTCCTTGGCCAGGCCTTCTTTCTTGTACTTTTCCATCGAAACGGTTACTTCATCCTGGACGGTTGCGATGACCTTGAGTCCCAGGCACCTTCTCCGCTGAAAGTACCATCCCTAAATTCCATTGCACTCCCCGTACCATGCCTCCCATCTCTCTAACTTTTGAAAACAAAGAGTTAGTCTTTACTAACGAGACATGTGTCCTTGCACCTGCAACAAAGATACGTTCAACAGAACCCTTCTACTGTGCTAATTAAATCTACCGTTTGTGCCCAGAGAGCCTTACCAAGAGAAACTTTTCTCGGCCTACAAAATAAGCTAACATAAGAATAAACCAGGCCTTCCCTAAGCATATATGTAGTCAGGCCTTTACATATAACTTTTAAACACACATCTTACTTTTCCCTATAAGCATTTTCATTACAATTCATATGCAAACAATGAATTACGTGTGCAACTTTAATATGGTGCACGTTTAAACTACTGCAATTGAATTACACAGGAACTAATTTCTCTATGCATTATGTTCACACAATTCAATAAGCATTACATTATATGATTATCATAACACAATTATGCTGCTGATTCACTTTGTCTCAGCGAACTATTCATTCTTTACTAAACATGCATGGATATACAACTGAATATATACGAATATATGTCTGAATACATGCGGGTGCGGACTATCAGTGATTATGATGCACCCCTACAATTCACAAGAACATTTCGCTCTATCAGTTCCCCCCTTTGATGACTCCTGTCATCACATCTCATTCAACTCCCTTGGAGAAAGAACCGACCTAAACAGAACTTGTTGCCATCTTCCCTGATCTTAGTTTCTCCATGCTCTTGAGCCTTTGATACTGACTGTCCTACAGTCTTGCCAATCTCATCTCATGTTCCCTCAAAGCTCTCTTGACTCGGCCTGCCCGATACCACTTGTAGGCCTTGATCAAAATCCACAAACCAACCACACAAACCACCAAGATAAGGAGGGGTCTCAGAAAGTACCCAAGGAATCCCTTTCCTAGATTCGCAAACCAACCTCCCACTTGACCAAAACCCTTGCCGACCTTTTCCCAGGCCCCCTCTTCGGTCAAATCCGCTATTTTTGGGTGGATGGTAGTGATGTTACTTATATATTTCTCCAGATCCTTCCTACGGTCTGGTATATAAGTGCAGCACTCTTGAACCTTCAACATTTTACAGACTCCGCCCTCTTTTGCCAATAAGACATCCAAAGCAAGGCGATTCTGCAAAACCATTCCCCTTATCGACAACATCTCTCCTTCCACCAACACCAATGACTTTGCTGTATTCATTGAAAATTCATCCACCACAGTCGCTAACCTCCGGATCTTCACATCATTCAAGACTACTCCCAGACTGGGTATCATAGCTCCAAAGATATCTCCCACAACGATTCCTGCACTTGCAGCTCTTCTCGCTCTTGAATGCTCCCCACCTTCTAGAAGATCCAAATCCTCTGTATGGTAAATCTTTGGAAATATTATTGCCAAATAACATGTTCCATACCAATTTGCAGGCAACCTCACATAAGCATTCTTCCCACATACATAATACACCGTTGGTATCACTTGTACAGGACCTTGGAGAAAATCTTTTGCCACATCTGCCATGGTGAAAACGTGATCACAAGTGCTTTGTCCCACTGCAACCTTTTCGTAGTAAGTCTGATAACGCCTTATACACAACTTACCCCTCTGCTCTTTGTCTAACGCTATAGGACCATAGCTTCCCTTCGTCCTATGCAACTTTTCTTCATCCGTCCAATCAAGCCTGTGATGCCCCAAGTCTCGTGAGTGGGTCAGCTTTCTATACCTGTCCTCTACCTGATCTACAAACTTTTTCTCCACATCTGACATCGCACAGGTCAGATTGTGTCTGTGAGCGAATGCTGTATCCAATTCCAAACTCGGTATGAAGAACTTCCTGAGTCTATCCTCGGTCTTATAATAGTCGTACTTATTCAAATGCTTGTAAGCTGGGACTTCAGGAAGCACTGCGTCGAAATTGGAAAAGAAATACTCAAACTGATCTCTCTCATAAAATAAACTAAGCACAAGACTACATGAAATTCCATAAGTCAGTGGAAGATGGTGATACCTAATACCCTCGTCCACTGAAGCAGGCAACTGCATACACACATAACAATCTTTCGCATCCATCACATCAACATACTCATATAGCAGCTTGGCATATGCGTTAAGCTTAAAATCACTTCTAGACAAATCTATATGTAACCTACGGCTTTCTTCTAATAGCAAAGCTCTGTCAGCTCCCATGTTTACCCCCTTTGGGCTAGGTGTAGTAGGTGCAGGTGTCCCTGGCACCCCCTGCACTTCTAGCTCATGCGAACCAGTATATGAGACTATGATTACTATGATTATAGAAACTATCACACTACTTATAAGAATGCCTACAATCCACTTTGATCTACGATTGGGATCTCCCGGCTCCATGGTTTCGAAAGTTCTCAAAAGTCTTGGTTATAGCAATGAACCCTGAAAAAGTCTCTGTGTCCTTTACTCGTGACTTGCTCAACCAGCTCGAGCAACCATGAAATCTCCGGATTTTCCCTTCTCGATCACAATCTTATTTACACAGTCCAGAAAAAGACTTCCCTAGTTTTCGTTCCTCTTCTGTGGAAAGTCCCTAAGTTTATTCTTCTTCCACTCGGACCTAGGTTATCTTCTTCTTTTAGACTTTTATTTACAGTTTATAGTTGATCCACAATAAGATCCTCATTGAGCAATACCAGAGCGTGATACAAAAGTTCAAGACGCAAAATCAACACTTCATGTGAAAACGGCTCAACTCCAAAGGCGGGAATTCGAGTCGATGCAGAACCAAGTTTCGAACTTCACTCAGAAGCGGGGGATTCGGAACCGTGAGGGTCAGTGTTCCTTCTATTTCGAGCCCTGGCAACTGCAGCACCACCTTCACCACCACATTCGGGCTCCGACGGACCACCAGTACTGACCTCAGCCTTCCCGTGCTCACCACCCCCTGCATCAAACACAGTGTAAGTCCACTGAGGGGTAGAGTATCTGCGACAAGGTACTCTGGTTCTTTTCGACCTTCGCCGACTATCTTGAGCCTGGTCTTCGTCGCTTGCCTCTGTTTCAGATGCTTCAGACACTGGGGCAAGGTCTCTTTCAGATGCTAACTTCAGGTTCCGTCGCCTCTGTCTTTCAGGCCAACTTTCTGCGTTTCTGTTCGTTCGTCTGCCTTCCCCTGCTATACCCAGTGCACTACTTCCTCTTTCTGCTGAATCTGACTCTTCTCCGCCCACTGCACCGTTTCTGTCTTCGGTGTCTGAGTCAGGGTTCGAACTGTGGAAACCCCCTTCAGCTTGCTCTAGTGCACCACCAGCTGTGTCAGCGACCCTTACAGCTTGACTTGTCCTCTCATGTGGCCCTTCCACATCAGCTGGATTTTCATTTACGAGAGGAGCTGTTTCTTCCAAGGGTGCTGAAACTCTGCGGGTATGGGAGGCATGCACCCAGTTCGGCAATCCTCCACACTTTACTGCTGTGTTCGTGATGAGTATCACCTGATACGGGCCACGCCAGCGGGCATCCAAGCAACTCTTCCTCACGTGCTTCCGGACGAGCACCCAATCTCCGGGACACAAGTCGTGGCACAGATCACTCGAGGCTGGGACCACTGCTGCTTGCACCTGCTGGGATACAGAACGGACCACATCAGAGAGTCCTTTACAATAATCGAGAATCAAGTCATCAGTGATGCTTATCAAAGCTGTAGCTGGTACTGCCGGCAACCTCATTGCCCTTCCCATTAGAATTTCGTGGGGGACAACCCGGTTTTCCTGTCTGGGACACTTCGCATGCTCATCAGCACGAGCGGCAAAGCGTCGGGCCATTTCAGGGATGTCGAAGAACACATTTTTGCCATCCGGGCCTTCAAAGTTCCATTAACTTGTTCCACCATCCCAGAAGCCTCTGGTCTGTAAATACAGTGAAGTCTCTGGTCAATATTCAATGCAGCACAAAGTAACTTCATGATTTCACTGTGGAAGTGCCTTCCTCTATCTGATTCCAAAGAGGTCGGGATCCCGAACCTAGGGATGAGCTCCCTCAACAATAACTTAGCCACCGTAAGAGTGTCACACCTGCGTGTTGGGTAAGCCTCCACCCACCGTGAGAATACACATACCAGCACTAAAATGTACCTCAACCCATTACACTTAGGCATTTCCACAAAGTCGAGCTGTATCCTGTTGAAAGGCCCACCTGACCTCCCAATGTGACTCAATGTAACTACAGTTTTCTTTCCAGCGTTCATCTGCTGACACGTAACACACCTTTGACACACTGTTTCAGCCATTGCTCGAAATCGTGGGTTGTACCACGTCTGTCTAAACACTCTCATCTTTGCGTCTCTACCAAGATGTGCCTGTCCATGTATCAGCCTTGCCATCGGACTCAACAATTCTTCTGGTAATACGGCTCTCCCATCGTTGGATACCCACACATCCACATCTCCTCTCTCACAACCCGCTTTGATCCATCCCTCTCTCTCCTGGACTGAAACTTCGTCCTGTAATCGCTTAAGCTCTTCCCAAGTGTCTGCCATGGCCAACATTATGCTGAGCTCGGTTCTTTCTTGGCTCTCCCCTGCGTATCTATCTGTGAATATGCATCCTTGTTCTGCACAGAAACGGGCGACCTCATCCGCGTAATTGTTGCCCAATGACACAAAGTCCTCCCCTTTCCCATGGGCGGAACACTTTACAACAGCAATTTCTTTCGGATGCTGTAGTGCATCCAATAGTTGTCTTACATATTCTCCATTCCGAATGGGTGAGCCAGATGATGTCAAAAATCCCCTCTGAGACCATAACTGCCCGAAGTCGTGCACCACACCAAACCCATATTGGCTGTCTGTGTAAATCGTGATTCGAATTCGATCAGCAGCCAAACAGGCACGGGTCAAGGCAATGATCTCAGCTACCTGCGCGGAGCGTACTCCTTCTAGGCAAGCAGCCTCGACCACTCCTGAAATGGTACATACAGCAAACGCTGCTCTCAATTGCCCCACACTGTCTCTTAAGCATGAACCATCGACAAAGAAAATTTCATCTGGGTCAGCCAATGGTTCATCGACAATGTCAGGTCTCGGTTTGGTGCAAAGCTCGGTCACATCGAGACAATCATGGTCCGCACAATCTTCATCATCCGTGTTCGGTGTAGGCATCAATGTCGCAGGGTTCAAGACAGAGCACCTTTTCAGAGTCACATTCTCTGCGGCAAGTATGACTTGCTCGTACCTCGTTAACCTATTGTTTGTTAGGTGCTGGGTCTTGGTCCTGGTCATCAATAACTCAACCGAGTGTGGCACATGTACAGTCAATGGATGTCCCATTACAATGCTTTCACATCTTTCAATGCTGACACCTGTTGCAGCAACGGATCTTAGACATCCGGGCAACGCAGAAGCTACTGGATCTAGAGTAGCTGAGAAATAGGCAACTGGTCTACGGACACCTCCATGGTTCTGAGCTAACACTGCTAATGCACATCCTTCCCTCTCATAACAGAACAATGAAAAGGCCTTGTTGTAGTCAGGCATTCCCAGTGCCGGAGCACTGCACAATTCCTCTCTCAGTTTCAGGAATGACATCAAGCACTCCTCGTCCCATGGTACCGGATCACTCACATCCTTGTGCGTAAGCCTCTGCAAAGGCTTTGCTCTCAAGGAGAAACTAGGAATCCACTGTCGACAGTAGACAACCATTCCCAGGAACATCCTAACTTCTCTCTGTGTGGTGGGTACTGCCATGCTCATTATTGCCTCAATTCGATCTGGTGACACCTTCCTCTTGCCTTTTTCTAATCTGTGTCCCAAGAACTGTACTTCGTTCAAACAGTACTGCAGCTTGTTCGGGGACACCTTATGTCCATTCTCTGCTAAGTGGTTCAACAGGGCTACAGTGTCAATTCTGCAAGCATCTTCTGTTTCTGAGGCAATGAGCAAGTCGTCTATGTATTGCACGAGGACTGAGTTCTGCGGCAACACAAGACTCTCGAGATTCTTTTTCAAAATCTGGTTAAAGATCGATGGACTTTCCGTATACCCTTGAGGGATACGACACCATGTTAACACGCGATTTTCCAGCCTGAACGCAAAAAGAAATTGGCTTTCCTCGTGGAGCGGTATCGAAAAGAAGGCTTGACACAAATCGATAACCGTAAACCACTCGGCTTCACATGGGATCTGGAACAGTATTACTGAAGGATTCGGTACCACTGGGCAACAAGGGACAACTATCGTGTTGACCTTTCGCAGGTCTTGCACGATCCTGTATTTCCCGCTCGGTTTCTGTAGCCCCATAATGGGTGAATTACAGGGGCTACCTCTGATCTCTTTCAGAATGCCTTTCTCAATGAAAGTCTCGATCACAGGTTTGATCCCTGCAATCGTTTCTGGCGACAGGTTGTATTGAGGTGTCCTTGGGAAATCAACATTCTGTTTCACCTCAATCCGCACTGGTTCAACCCCTCTGATTAGACCTATTTCATCGCCTGCGAAATCCCACACCACAGATGACACTGCGTCTCTCAGATCAGGTGGAAGTTCTTCCACCGTCACCATTGGGTACAGATCTATACATAGATGCTGATTGGTAACCTTAAAGTCAGCATCGTCATCTCTCGTCTGTACCTCCACTCCCTGAGGCGTACAATAAATCGTGCAGTTCAACTTGCACAACAGATCTCTTCCCAAAAGGCAAACTGGACTCGTATCACACACTACAAACTGATGTCTAGTTTGGAAGGAACCTATCTTTACTAGGATCGGTTCTGTCAATGGGCTGCTTATTCTTTTGTTCGCTAGTCCAACAACCTGGATTGATTGTCCCGAGAGGGGTAGGTTAGGGACCACTGCTGATCTTACAGTAGACCGGGTAGCACCAGTATCAACCAAAAGTGTGGCAGGATGACCCTCAATATCTGCCTCCACAAAGGTCCTCTCTGGTCTACCTCCAAGACCGCTCCAAGCGTGCAGTCTTCCTCCCCCCTCAGGCACCGTCAGGATAAAGGGTCTGAGCTACTCTCGTCATAGTCTTCGAACAGGGGAATCTGTTGGTACGTTCGTATTCCTTGTGTAATCCTTGGAGCCTGGGGAACCTGGGCGTGAGAGCTGTAAACCCCCCCTTTCATCGTCCTAGGCCTCGTCACTGTGTTAACTACCTCTTGCGCGGGTGCCTGAGCCCCCTCTTCCTCTTCCTGCAACTGATTAACTGGGTTCAAAGGACACTCGCGTTTCCAATGTCCGACCTGGCGACAAAGATGACACGCCGTGGTCTTCTTCAATGTGGCCACGTCCACTCCTGTCTTGGGGTCTACTGGTTTCCCCTTTCCCTGGGCTTGCCCATTTTGATTCCCCTGGAAATTTCCTTGTTTTCTTCCTAAAGTCCCTCCACTAGGCTGACCCTGTGCTGTCTGCATCTGGACAAGCATCAATTTGTCTTTTAGCTACCGATGTTTCGATTCCACCTCATCACTACAGTATCTCGCATACCTCAATATTTCATCTAGTGGCTTGTTCTGCCAGCAGATCAAATGGTGCTGTATCATGAGGCTGATTTCCATTCTCAGACCCAGTACAAACTTTGAGACAAACTGACCCATATCTTTGGGGTCCAAGATATCTAGCCCACTATACTGTTTAAAAGCTTGCAGAAGTCTTTCATAATATTCGTGCACCGTTTCTTTGGGTTCCTGTACAGTCCGATCTATCTTAACCCAATCTATATCTTGGGGTGAAATCTTCAGTTTTAGCCATGTAATCACCTGCTCATACTTCTTCATTACTAAGGGTGATGGACCATTTGTAACCGGCTCCCTGTCAGGTTCCGAAATCGGCCACTCAACAGCTACTTTACAAGCTGTCCACAAATCTCCCGGTACCACTATGTCAAACAAGGTGTTCAAATCGATCCATAGCACTTTTGAAATTTTAACAAACCGCTCAACCTGCTTGTACCACTCTACTGGTTTCTCCCTCAGCCGAGGAAAATCATTTGTAAATGCAGCCAAATCACCTCTATTCCACGGCACATGCACATACCCTCCATTCTGTACTTCTCGTAAAGGAAAATTTCCAACACCCGTCGCCCCCCCTCCTGGAGGCGGCGTTTCCCCCTCAGCTTTCTTTGCTGGTTTCTTCTTGGACCACCTTTCTTCCCATTTGTCCAACAAAATCCATATTCTCATTCCTACAATCAGGTCTCTGGTGTGTGTCCTTAATCCTGTGATTCTTTTCTCCTCCAGCTCCTGGTCACTGTATTGTAATCTATGCGGTCCCTGCAACGCTTTAGTTTTGTTCAGGTCAACCTCATATCTTTTGGCCAATTCCTTTAATCTATCATGTGCCATTCTAGCTTTTCGAGTCACATCTTTTGCTACAAACAGCAGCTCATCTGATCCATAAATTTCTATCCTTTCTAGAGGCAGACCCCCACTGATCATCTCGTCTACCTCTGCTTTCAACCTTACGACGTCTAGCAACCTTGCCTGTACTGCACTCCTCAGTACCTCTCGACAAGTTGAACCATCCCGCTCATCACAGTCACTATTCTGTTCTTGTGACCTATTCCCTTCCATCATATTCCTGGAACTTGGTCTGTCTTCCGAGATATTTTGTGCCCTATCTCCTGGCATCCTATCCTCTTGGTTTGTTACTGTTGGTGTCCACATCCTCAAAGCTGACTTGGATTCCTGCAAAGACCTCGGTCTGACTGGTCTCTCCTCCTCCTCCTGTCTAAAGGAAGAATCCGCAGTAGCCGGTAACGGCGTACTTGTCTCCACTGGTCTTGGGAAATGAACCCCTCGTACTCCGAACCCGTTCCCGCTCTCGCTGGTTGCTTCTTCCCTTCCCCTCTGTACTGAGCTCCCTTCTCCCACTCGGTCTGGGTCATATACCGGTACTATAGGGCCAATGGTAACCGGTACTGTCAAGGAGTCCGGTAACCTTGTGTTCCCAACAGGAGGCTGTGTTATCATAGACGTCGTTGCCCCTTCCGTTCCTGTGGAAATCCTTCCCACTACTCTCATGCTAGTCTGATTCTGGCTCCCATCAATTGTTACTGCTGGAGTCGGCTTTCCCTCTTCTGAGTCTGGATTAAATGGTGGTGGCCTCTCTGCCAGCAACCTATCTAACAGGCTGTCGTCTGTATCACTGTCGTCCTCATCGATTCTTATAATCTTTCCGTTCTGTACTATCAATGGGTATAACTTATCTCCCTCGATTGTTTCCACTCTCCACCTTTTCTCCAGTGCATCCCACCTTGCATCCTGAAATGCCCTGACCGATTTCTTCACCCTTTCCTGGCTCTTGTCTTTCCTCCTATCGTACGCTGCTCTAATCCACGCATGTAGCGCCTCAAACTGTGTCGGTCTAGGTAGTGGTCGTAAAGAAGCCATTATACTTTTTAGCTGGTACAACACCTCTAATCTGAAAGTACCATAGCGTGGGAAAGACAATTCTCCTTCTCCTTCTGTCATTTTATGCCAATTCTCAAGCCATATTATAGTATGCAATCCTACATTCTTTGCCATATAATGTGCTGGCGTATCCTCGGGAGGAGCTTCCTCTCCTTCCCGAGTAACCACATGCCTATCACCTCTACACAGTTCCCGTAAAACTTTAAAACATTTCATGATGAATCAACTTTTTATTTGCACTCAAAATGTCAGCTTTTACTTCCTGATTTCAATCCACCAATGCCAGCGCGGCTCACACCAACCGGCCTATCACAGCGCGGCACTTGTCTGACGTCACTTTTCCTCCGCTCGCAGCAGTTCCCCTCCCTTCTAATTCACTCGTTCTCGCTCGCACCTGTCCCAATCATACTCTGAAATAATGTCCGTCCTACCGAACAATTACCTCTCTGACCATCAGTCTTACCAATGACCGATCAGCCTCTTGAGCTTGTTGACCTCAATCTGGCAACCGTCTGTCCGCGAAACGACCGGACAATCGCCTCTAACACACTCGATAGGATTCAATCACTCGATGTTCTGCACACAATAACCTACGACCTGCGTCGGTTATTCACCCACTCACACATATGTTCCCTATCTTCAGTGGGTCTGTCAATGACGTCTCATGACCCCCACAACCTCTGGTCAACGTTCTCAACTCTGGGTGTATTCTACACCACAATAAATCTCCCGGTCCCGCGCGCGCTCACGGTCCGGTTCTCAATCACACAACTCTCGTTCCAACTCCGCAAGACATCACACAACAATAAAACACCGCAATCTACCAAACGCCACTCTTTTCATACTCACTCTACCACGAACTGCTACTTCCGCCGCACCGTCACTCTCCGTCAGTTTTCAACGACCTCCGGTCTTTCTCCCGCGGTCCTCTGGATCTGCGTCACTCGGGCTCTTTGGGGCAACTTAGTCTCCTATCTTGCTCTAGATCTCCCCTTACCATCAAAGGTAACCATCCTACTCTGCTACCAACTGATAACGCCGATTCTTATCTAATTATCTATAAGAACCTTCTGGTCGCCAAGATCTTTTTACCTGTTGAATAGTGTAAAGGAGAGAATCTCATCTGGTTATATAACAGCATTCATTTTGTCTGAAAGGACCACTGACTCCGAAGTCAAGTTTAAGAATTTATTATCGCCAAAAATAACTGGACATGCAAGCACCTCAACACGAGGTTAAAGAAATAGATGGGCACTAATACAAATAATAACCTACGCAGGAGTCTCATCCGACTCAGGATAAAGAGAATAGAAAGTTCTAGAAGGATCAACCAAGCTATGATTGCTCCAATTTCTACGTTGCTCTTCATTTATCTAAACAAGCTTTAAATCAATTGCTGTCCCTACACTAACACTTAGTGACATCCCTGCATAACGATTTTTCCAGGCAAGAGTGAATAAAAGGTGTCAGCTGTGAAGACTTCCTAAGAAGTGCAATCACATAATACCTAAGCTCAGCTCTGTCCTTCTCTCTGGTCTCCCCTACCTCTTCTCTGGCCTCCTCCCTCAGGGCACTATCCCTAATACAAAACCCCAATACAATTGTACACGCCTTTGTCACGCCTCCTTGGCCAGGCCTTCTTTCTTGTACTTTTCCATCGAAACGGTTACTTCATCCTGGACGGTTGCGATGACCTTGAGTCCCAGGCACCTTCTCCGCTGAAAGTACCATCCCTAAATTCCATTGCACTCCCCGTACCATGCCTCCCATCTCTCTAACTTTTGAAAACAAAGAGTTAGTCTTTACTAACGAGACATGTGTCCTTGCACCTGCAACAAAGATACGTTCAACAGAACCCTTCTACTGTGCTAATTAAATCTACCGTTTGTGCCCAGAGAGCCTTACCAAGAGAAACTTTTCTCGGCCTACAAAATAAGCTAACATAAGAATAAACCAGGCCTTCCCTAAGCATATATGTAGTCAGGCCTTTACATATAACTTTTAAACACACATCTTACTTTTCCCTATAAGCATTTTCATTACAATTCATATGCAAACAATGAATTACGTGTGCAACTTTAATATGGTGCACGTTTAAACTACTGCAATTGAATTACACACGAACTAATTTCTCTATGCATTATGTTCACACAATTCAATAAGCATTACATTATATGATTATCATAACACAATTATGCTGCTGATTCACTTTGTCTCAGCGAACTATCCATTCTTTACTAAACATGCATGGATATACAACTGAATATATACTAATATATGTCTGAATACATGCGGGTGCGGACTATCAGTGATTATGATGCACCCCTACAATTCACAAGAACATTTCGCTCTATCAGTGACGCACCTCCCTAGATGCGTCACGTTGTAAATATAGCGCAACGCGGCACATGGTTTGCGTCGCCGCTGCATCACATGCGTGACGCAACGGCGGCGCAAAAGTGGCGCAAGGGGCTTGTAAATATGCCCCAAAGTGCTTGCTTGGGGGTTGATACATAGTTGGCTTTGCCAGAGGACATCCCCCCTCTTTTCCACCCTTCCTCTCCCATGAGCTTACTATGACCCGTGAATCTCCTCCCTTACAGGCACATACCCTTCGCTTCCACCCACCTTATTGTGGACTAGGACTCCTATACGAGGACAGTAGTTGTTAGTTGCCGCTCTATGGATATTTCTTCCAGACATAGGGATTGGAGGAGATTCACTTTATATCAAACCCTTTTCGAATTGCCCGGTGCCTTTGTGCACATATATATGCCCTCCTGTACTGGGTTATGATCTGCGGCTCTCTATTTCCGGTCCCTGCCCCTCTCTCTGTTCCCCACCATCTTCACCTGGTTGTTGGTAATGTCTGTCCAGCTGCACTTGCCATTAGTATATTTCTATTTTTAACTGCGGCAGCTTTTGCCTGATGTATGTTGGTGTACGTAAATTACTAAATAAACGTGATAGAAAGTGTAAAAAAAAAGAGACGTAAAAGTACATTCATTACCTGCTCGCTGCTTGTCTGTGGAAATACCATTGGCAACATTACATTTGACCCTACAGGGTCACGACCCACAAAATCACAGTACGCCCCATACAACTATATAGGAGTGGCACTTTAAATTATGTCAATGTCACCGCACTTAAATACCAGGGTCACATGTCATGGTACCTTATTCCATCACTGACCTCAACAACCATAATCCAACTGCAATCCATTATAAGTAATACCACATGCCAACCATGTGCACACATAAAACATTACAGCCTTTCAGGAATAATCATTACTGTCAGCAGTAGGAACACCTTTAAATAAAGCATTGTTCAAACATAAAACATGTGTCTGTGTCTTTCTCAGACAACCTTAGGCCACATAGCATGCAGCCATGAGGGTGCTGCACTACCAGCTGTAGAGCACAAGCACCAGCACCAGCTTTGGGAGTGCTTGAGGTTCTAGCTAGAAAACCGGGGGGGGGGGGGGTTTCATCTTTTGTTTGACCCTGTCAACCTTTTACTTGGGGTGAGCTGCTGCAATCCTGCAGCTCCCCAAGGCTCTAATTGTCTAGTTGGTGGTGTATCTGCCCTCCTGGGGCCACCACAAACAGCCAAAATATTTTTCCAATGTCAGCCCTGCAGGGCAATATGTGTGCTCCCTCACAGGAAGCATGAATGTTAAATAAGTGGCACCAGCCGCTTTCTTTGGTTTTTGCCACACGGGAGGGTGGGGGGGGATTTGTAGACTTAGGCATGGAGTTCCACGTGCTCCGATCCTCGGGTGGGGGGGTCAAAGGTCAAATCCATCTTTCTTGCATATCTCTGGCCCCGTTGGGCCATTTCTCGCAATTGTGGGCTCATTGTGGCAATTTCTGGCCATCTAGGACTTTTTCCTTAGGACTCCTGGCCTCTAAGTTGGCACACTTTCCAGGAAGAGGTTCCATTGGCTCCCGGCAACAGCCTTTCTTCTTTTTCTGTCCTCTCAGGCTTCTCTCCTCCTGGGTGCAGAAGTGCTGTTCTTCCTCCAACTTGTCCTTAGGGAATGTAAGGGAACCAGCTTAGCTGGTCCTGGAGAGATGCAAATTGGTCCTGGAATCAACTGAAGTCAGAATCCTTAGTTCAAGAGGGCATCGGGGGTTCTTGCTTTCAGTTGTCCATGGCTGCTCCTGTCCAGTCCCAGTGTCCAGCTCCAAATAAAAACACTCTCTCTCTCCCTTGTGCAAGATGTTTTTGTGTGAGAGCGGAAAGCTCTAGAAACCAGGCACTCCTTGCCAATTCTAGGGTGCTACAGGACCTCTTCACCCGATCTCAACCTTCCTGCACAGCATGCTGTGATGGGGCCATTCAGGGGTAATTGGCCACATCTCCTCTGGGGGCTTCATCTCTGGCCTTCACTGACATCACTGCCTGGGCCTTTCCCACCAAACTTCAAAGAGACTGTGTTGGCTCCAGAGGTCTGGACTCCCTACTTTATTTAGTGGGCCTGGGCTGTCCCAAACCAGATACAGTGTGACAGCTATTTAACCATTGCAAATTGTTCCCCATCCCTGTTGACTGTTTGTGGGGTGTTGATGACTGTAACTGTTTCAAAAATCTTCCCCTAGTTCACTGTACCCTTTTTATTCCTAATAATTTGCGGCTGGCCATTTACTAGTTTGCTCTACCATCAACACAGCATTAACACTGAGTGGGCAGAATAATTATTCATGAATTGGGATAGTGCTTAGGTGCTAAGCCAATATGATGATGAATTAAGTTGCGCTCTGATTTGCTAAAGAAAGGATACTTTTTCTCACATCACAGTGATTCTGCAGTAATGTTAATTTAATATGTGAAAATTATGTATAAAAACCCTCGATTTTGGGAGCGAGCCAGAAGACTTTCCTGAAGACTTAGATGCTGCTAGGGATGATGTTCATTTCTCTCTTGATTGTTCTGCCCCCGTGGGACTTGGGCCAATTTTCATATTTTGTACTTCTCTGTTCTTCCCTATTCATTGAGAGCTGCCATCATGGCTTTGACTTCGTGCCACCTTACTTTTGAATTTTGTAATAAAACTCTTTAACTAATCCGCTGATCTTGAACTCAGTTATTGAGTGGGTCCTTTAATTGAAGGCATTTTCCTGATTTGTGCTGTGTGGAAGTTGCCTAAGCCTGGGGACACATTGCCTCATGAAATTGAGGTTTAACAATGTCTCTGACCATCGAATTCTGAGCATTCTAATTAATGTCGATTTTGGGGTATCAAAATTGTGATGTCCCCCGCGCCCACACCTCCACTTTGCAATGTTACTTAGCTGGCACAGTATATGTGGGCATCCTCTACATAAAACAGCAAGAATGAGCGAGAATAAGCGTTCATATCCTTAACATCAAAGATATGTGTTTTCAATATAAAAATTAACACATTTAACAACTATATAAAATACTAAAATAACTAGTGTGCATAAGAGTATCCATGTTAAAATGTGCTCCCTTCAGAACGCAATTTCTTTGTTTATATTTATTGTTTTAAGACATGTTTTAAGAGAAGAATAGCAATACCAACATTCTCTTTTCTGCAATGACTTTCATTTTATTTTTTATAAATGTCGAAAACTGCAGCATTTGTAAGTTGTGTGCCTGACAGTTGTCTATTGACTTGTGAAGTCCATAATTGCCCATTTCGATTCCTTTTGACTAGGGGTAGGGTTCGAACAATGTACTGTTATTTACGCAGCATTCATTTATTATTTAGTATCAACATATCCAATAGTTAGAGAAAATCAAACCGTAAAGGAGGCTGCACAATTATATTTTGGCACTCGAGGTCACATAAATAATTGTTAGTTGTACTGGAGTAGGCTGCAAAGATATGTAATAGGCTTAAATGTGGCGTGCAGCCAATGTGAACAAAACTAAGAATATTATAAAATGTCCCTTACTGAATTAGTTTCCGTGCTGTGTGGTCACTAATATTCACCTTAGGCTTTTAGCAAGGCAGAAAGAAGTACTGATGATGTTAGAAACCGTGAAACCAATTTTGGTGGTGTATTTTTTCTTTCATCTTCATCGATGTTGTAGTAATATCAACTTTAACCCTGATTACAAGTATAGGGCTTCATTCTGATCTCTGCGCAAACGTGAGTTTGTGCAGAGATTCAAATATATGTGAGTCATGAGGTAATTGCAAGTTTCCCCCCCAACTGCAATCTTCCCGTGAGGGTGGTCTATCCTGCTGAAATTTACTGGGGTAAAATATGCGGGAAAAACGCTGTTGCGTGCAGAAATAGGGAGGTACCCACCAATATTCACCTGTAAGTCCCCAATTTTTGGGTTGGAATACGAGGCATAACCAAAACCAGTACCTCACCCCGTGGGTTTTGGTATTTATTGGCTACAGAACATGCCTCACCCCATTTCACTTATTACATGCTTGTCCTACTATAATCACTTGGAGCTCAGTTCCAATGTTGCATAGATTTACACCCTCATTTTGAGGCTGTATCCCATTCACCTTATTAATACAAGTGTATTATATCCTGTGGCACTTGTAATAAGGCACACATGATATCAGTCACGTCTTTGACAGATCTCTCGTCTTTGACAGATCTCTCTGCCAAACTCTAAATTTGGCCATAGGTCTTTTATGTCAAGCAATTGCCTTACTAAAGCTCACTGGCAAAAGCGCCAGAGTGATCCAAATGTCGGCTAATCTCTACATAAATTATTAAAATCCTAATTATACACTACCATATTTATAGTGTGGTCTTTTTCATTAAAGTAATTGATTCTATAATATCAGACAGGGTGCTAATTCTGTCCCTTTTAAATTCTTTCACCACAAGCCTACCTTTTACAAAGATATCTTGGTAAAGAAAAGGCAATATAAATACATCCAAAATTGGCTGTTGAGCCCCTTAGTAGGTCATGTGACTCTCCAAACGTTTGCTAAGCCTGTGCATCAATATTGCGTCTCATGTTCAAAACTTTCAACAAATTTGAAATTAGCAAAATCCAATTTAATATTGAATTATGGCAATTAAGTATACTGTCTAGGGTGCATATTAGCCCATTACTTTGCTTTTTGGTTTAGTAGGTCATTTTCTTCACTTTCATGTACGATGTCAAAGGCTTTAATGAAATCCAGATATAACTTTGCACCCAGGAACTTATCTGTCAATTAATTTAATAACAAATTTTCACACCTCTTCAAAGATTATAAATATTGTATGATCATCCTTTAGTGAACAAAGACTGGCTTATTTATGAGAGGCCTACACTGCCCTTGTTTCAATAATTTCGATGCACCAGCGGCACAGGCAGTACCCCATATTTACAAATAGATGCATGTGGGCAAATGCGTCTGTTTTATTAGGTCAGCGTTGGAAAATACCTTTGCTAGAACCGACTCTGCCACACAGTGACTAAAATATTCAAGGTAGGCCTTCCCCTGTAAAATCCAGTGTAAAAGCCACACAGAGATATTCATGGTATGGTCAATGTGTAACGGATCGTCGTCAAATATCACACAGAGTCTGAAATGCGCCAAAATTCTTATTCTTGCGCATCTGCAACCCAGGCATAGGAAATGATGCATTGGCTGTGGCACATGAACACAAGCCACACAAAACATTTGAAAAGCTCAACTACACCATGGAGATGCTAATCTTACAGCTGGGAGTTCTGAGGAGACCCCCATCACCACCATGTAGGCAGCACAGCAGATGGGAGTGCGTTTTTTACCGGCAGACTTCCTTCTTTGACCTCAGGGAGGATGAGGTCATCACATACTACTGACTCAGGAGGGAGTCCATACTAGAACTGCTGAAGCAGATAGTGCCACAGCTCCAGCCACCAACTGCTAGGCCCACCAACATTCCACAGCAGGTCAAGCTGAAGGCTGTCCTCCACATGCTGGCATCTAGTTCATTCCAGATCACAACAGCCAGAGTGGCAGGAATATTGCTGCCTTACTAGCCTCTGTCCTCGATGGCATCTTCCGCCTAACACTCGAGTACCTCCTCTTCCCCAAGACACAACAACAGCGGCAGGATACCAAGCAAGGTTTCAATGCCATTGCTGGATTCCCACATGTGCTAGGTGCTATGGATTGCACACATGTGCAACTGGTACCCCTTGCAGCAATATCACATCTGTGCAGGAACCAGAAGCATTCCTATTCTATCAATGTCCAGGCCATCATGGACTGTCAAGGGGTGTTTACCAATGTACTGGCAAAATACCCTGGGAGTGTGCATGATGCCTACATCTTCAGGCACTGCATCATCAATGAGGGCTTCCAGAATGGATGATATGTGAAGGACCTACTTGTTGGTAAGCAAATCTAAGGTACATAACAGAACTACTAGCAATAAGCAATGCATTACAAAATAGCCATCTCTGTGTCTGTTGACAGAGATAGGACCATATGTATGAGGGGCCTGGCTCATTCATGCACCATGCATCATGGGACATGTTATAGCAAACCCCCAAGTCACACATGCGAAGACACGTAAAGTCATTTTGTGTGCCTTTGAACGGTGTAAAGGTATATAGCAATGCAACACTGGGCCAAATGAGGTGTACCATCACTATGTGATTAGGAGGTGTTCCTTGGGCATTTTGCTGGATTCTCCATGCAACTCCCATGGTTCATGAGGCATGTCATGTATCCCACACCAGGTAAACTTAGAAATGTGACAAATCAGTTGGTCTCCCCAGGTGATGTGTAACAAGGAAAAACAGCTGAAGTGATCCAAGTCACTCACACTTACTATGTGTGCTGCATTCTGTGGCACACATACATAGACGATCAGGACTCTGAGGCATCATCATGTGAAGGTAGGTGCCCCTTCCTGCACATAGACAATTTCATATACAATGCAGGCACCCAAGCACTTTGGTGCAAGTGTGCCTGTGTTTGTGCTAGACTGCACATTGTGTGCCAGTGTAGGCTGAAATGTGAGGAAAGTGCGGTATGGCCTAAATACTATGCACAACTGCCCTTTATCAGAGACGCAGTGCAGACAGGTGACTTGCAGCAAAGCACAGTGCTACTTTCCCAAATATTTGGGTCAAGGTGTCATGTGCACATAGTGGGAACAACTCACTGCAACGTGTAGGCAAAGATGTCCCACATTGTCATGCACTTACTAATCTGTCAATGGCAGCAGCGAAAGGACATCAGTGAGTAGCAATGTGTAATTTCACCCTGTGTGGATGGATAGACCACATCAACCGCACTGGGTAAAAAATCACTTATGAAACCATGTGACATGACAGACAAGCCAACATGAGTACAAAGGCAACACAAGAGAAAAGTCTGATATTAGTTTCTGCTCAATGGTGTACCTACTCTTCGTATCAGTCAAAGGTTAACAAGGTCAGTGGTGTGAGAACAAGTACTGTAGACATGAGCAAGCGTGTCACACATGGCAGTATAAATCTATGTTGATTAAGGTTACTGGACCAACAGGAAGAAGTATGTGGAGAAGCCATGTGTGGCATGCCATGTCAGTGTAGGCCCCAGACATGTGTAAATGTCAATAATGGATGACATTGTGACACCAACAGTGCAAAACAAACATATATCTCAGCAATACTGACAGTCTATGCATACACATACATGTAGGTTGACTGTCGCATTGACTGATTTAACTATTGTGATAGCTCACTTTGTTCTGTGGACTAGGTAGCCAAAATGAGAAGCATATGAATCTAGCAATGTGAAACTCACTAAGTCAAACACAATGCAGCCAAACATGTCATCCATCAGTCATCCATCAACATAGAATAAATTCCAACCTGGACAAGGCACCAGAGTGTACTCAGGTTAACAATCTCAATATACATTAGCAACAGCAATGAGTAAAAAAAAAAATAATAAAGGCATAAAAGCACACAATCCCGTGTGTGTCCTGCACTTCATGGTGTTGGTTTCTGTCTTACATATGTGGATGACAGTATAGTCTACATGATGTCCTGTGAGTGTCAACAGAGGGACATATAATGGTCATGGCCACACAATGTAGCCCAGATAGTCTCTCTGTACACGACAGCTATGTTTCCAATCACAGGAACCTCCTCAAGACCGCTCTATTCTAATAATGCCGTCAGCCTGTCTAGCAGCACCGTCCAAAGCGCAGAGATACCCCTTCGGGGGTGATTCAAGCGCTATATAAAACCTACAAATAAAAATAAATTGCAAGAAATGTAAGGCATATAACATAAAACTTTCAATTGTCGCCTCTTGCCCTGTGTCCGGTTGGATTGGCTACCTAGGCCCAACATAGATACATTTGCACCGTGGTGCAAGGGTGCCTGCATTGTAGTTAGGCTGCCAAAAATGCTACAGTTTAGGGTGAAAAAACAGGAATGCACCGTATATGAAGAATACGATGGAATCCTGCACTTTAACTCTGATGTAGGGCAGCATAGCTAGATGAATTTCTGTGTTGCCCTACGCCAACTGCCCATGCATTGGTCCCTATGACCAATGAAACTTCACACATCAGAAAAGATTAAACCTGTTAGGTAAGAAAAGAGGAGCAAGGAAAGTGAGACCAAAGTGTGTTTTCCTGCATTGCACTATTCCTTACAGTGTATCCCAGACAATATGCCACTTACGTGGGTCACAACCCACGCAACCCATTGACCCATTTGCATGTCGCATTGCCCCATTGCCTGGGTTGTAAGCCGCACATGTGCACCAATCCGTTGAAAAAGCATAGTTGCTAATGCATTGTGCGTTAATCATGTCTTGGCAATTTTGGTACCAAGGCATCAGAAACAACAGCGCTTTTGGAAAAAAGCAGGCGGGATTCACCCAGGAAGCGACGCATTGGGTGTGGGTGGCAGGAAGTCTGTGTTGGTGTAGGAGGTTGTTTGAGAGTGTCTGAGAGTAAAGTGTGCGTTTTGGTCTTGTGAGTGTGTGTTGGGTCCATATTTTGTCTCTGTCCCATACATATATTATCCTGTGTCATAGTTTTGTATTGCTATTTGTGGTTGTACTGTCGGTGTAGTTCTTGTTGGGTTTTATCTGTTGGGGTAGTTTGAGTCTGTAGAGAGTTAAATTTAGGATAATTTATTTGTATTTTTGGGGAAGGTTGCGAATATGTCTGGGAGGGGGTGCAATTTGTCCGAGCCAGAGTTGGGACGGCTCATGTGGCTCATTGTCCACTACCTTCCTAGGATGCTTGTGGCTGGTGGCAGAGTGAGCCAGGGCTACCCTGCAAAGGAGAAGGACAGATGGAAGTGGGTGTGCTGGCACGATGAACAAACATTGAAGGTCGGCCGAACAACCCACCAGATGAAGCACTGATGGGCAGACATCATCTCACAGGAGGTCGATATGATTGACTACTGGGACTTGAGATTGGTGGACCTGTCGGTATGTATGTATGTTCTGTCTGCATTTTGGGATGTACCATTATCCGTAATGGAAAACATAAACATGGATTGTACTTCATTTGTGTTTTTAGACAATATTGTGACAAGCAACATGTATATCAGTATAAATAAATATGAGGAGATGATGTAAAGTAAGAAAACTTAGGGCCTTATCAGTGGGGATTTGGCATAGGCCAGCACAGCAAGTAGCCTTGCTGCGCTGCCCGATGCCAAAGTGTAAGAGCAGGAATGCACCGTATTCATCCAATACAATGCATTCCTGTGCCTTCACCATCCACTGGCCCTCTTTCATCAGACTATTACCAACGCACATACGCTGGCACCATGGTGCATAGGTGCCTGTGTTGTTGGCAGGATTGTGTTTGTGCTGGAAGGTTAAACGACCTGCACAAAAACAATTGTGTGAGCCTTTTTCCTCTTTCTATGTGTGCTGCCAAATGCAGCACACATGGAAAGAGGATAAAATGAGGAGAAATCAAGGTATATCTCCTTGTTGTGCCTCCCCTGGGTAGCCGTATCGTTTTGGAACAACCCCAGGTCTACCTGGTTTTGTAAATCCAGGGAAGCGTCAAAATAAATGGGCGTGGGAACAAACACCACAAGGCCCATTGAATGGCTCCCTAGTGCATAGTAAGGCATTTCAGTAATTTGTGCTGCCTTGCCTTACTCCATATCTAACAGGCCATTCTAAGCCACTCAAAGTGACTTTGTGTGACCACATATATTTGATTTAGTGATTAGTGCCACTGGAGCATCACAAAAAATGACACTAGCGGATCATTATTATGCCCCTTAATTACCCTTATGGTCAATCATGTCACCCTTTTGGCAAGGGACACTGGACTCTGCCATTATGCTGCCCAGCATTACGTAATCTATCACATCTTTGACGAATGCTTTAGGCATGTCATGATGGGTACATCTGAAGTTCTGCATCCAGCCTTCTCAGGCCTGCAAACGGACTAGATGTGTGCAATATACTGGGCATATTGCCATATGTGTGTTTCAGCTGTTGTATACATCTGCAATACTGGGATATCATGGTTTCGTTATTAAAAATGTAAGCATTTGTGAAAGCAATATTAACAATGCTCTGTTCTCTTTCATGTCTTCTAGGTGGACATCTTCCATTCGCAAGGGGAAAGGTGCAATCCTTCCAGGACCCCGATGCTAACAGTAAGTGTAATTCGTGCATGTATGTACCATTATGATGTCTGTGTGTTATCTATGTGGAAAAGTTCTATTGTGGTGTGTGGTGGAAGATAACACTCAGCTACCATCAATGAGCTGTCAGTCTGTGATTCAGTACAGAACCTGCCCACATTTTGTTTAGCATTGCTCATGGACTAAGAATTTTGAGACTGTAAGGTGTATGTAAGCAGGCCCACAGGGAGTAAACATATCTGCCTGTACTGTATCACCTTATCAACTTACATTTCGGTTGAAGATCATTGATCAGCATATTTTCAGGACGCAACTCTAAATCCCAATTAGGGTACCCAGGCCCATCTGTCAACTTGTAGAGCAGGACATTTTCATGAGTGTGAACATTTGTCCTGTACGATATGGTATCTATCTCATTGTGAGTACTGTTACATTTTGTGCACCCACACAGATGGCACTTGACTCAATACCCCAGGTTCAAGTTGGGGGTGTTTATGAAGTGACAACATATTTTCCATTTATCTATCCCTATTGCTGGTATTGGTGTGGTCAGGAGCATTTGATTGTGTTAAAATGTCAGACTATTGCTCACAGACGTCATGTACATATACTGCCTCTGCAAACAAATTATTTCTATTTTCACCCTTGTCAACATGACAGCTGATGATGCACACACTTTTGAAATACGCCAGGAACGTTACTGACATGTGAGGAACATCGCTAAGGCATGAAAAAAGATGCAGAAACTGTATGTGCATGCAAGGGTGGCGGGGTCCTATCACATCTCTCGACCAACCACACCTGCAATGCCAACATCGCCCACTGGCCAGGATTGAGCAGGCCCAAGGCAGGACAGAGCAGACCCAAGGCAGGACAGAGCTGGCCCAAGCCAAGCCAGAGCAGGTCCAAGCTAACCCAGAGCAGCCCCAAGCCAGCCACAGCTGGCCCAAAGTGTATCAACACCGGGTCCCCCTGCCACCACACAGTGTCTTCCCACACAGACCAGGACACCCCCTTGAAGGGAATCGCTGTTCCACTACACCATCATATGTGTACTGCTCAAACTAAACCAGAAACTGGACGGTATTCGTGAGGAACTGGCCCATCAGCTCATCCGCTTGTCAAACCTAGAGGAGGCAATGGAGCATATCTCACAACTGCTATGAACATTTGTATTTCAATGTTTTCATCCTCTATATTGTAGTAGTTTAGTTAGTTAGTAGATAGTATAGATTTAGATAAGGTAGGTTTTAGAGTTTTAAGATATTTTATAGGTTTTACTTTTTATGTATTGATAAGGCTTTAGTGGGTGGGGGGAGAATGTTTAGGCTTTGCAATAAAAGAAAATACAATATATAAATGCCCCAAAAATATATATTTGTTTATATATATTTCTTCGTTTTTAATGTGTAGTTTTTTAAAAATATGTTTGTGTGTTTTCTAATGTTTTTATTGATTATTTATATAACATGCACATAGTGAATCACAACATCACAATGTCATATACAGCTGGCATATTGAGTAAATAACGTTATACATGTCCATGCCAGTGGGCGGCTGGGATGTAGTCATGGAAGAGAACTGTCCACATAGTGGGAAATCAAAAAAAAAGGAGGAAATTATATTACGATACAAAACAGTGTGTTTATATTAAGCACCAATCACGGGGTACAGAGGTGCACACTCCTGAATGCAGTTGCACTTAAAAAATGTGTGTGTGAGCAGTATGAGTAACTCTGCATGCAAAATTGAAAATAGAGATCTCGAGAGTCTGTCTGGCACGCATTACAGTAACATTATTTGTCACCCCCGCTTCGTCATTTGAGAAACGCAAGGGAGTGACTGAGAAAACTGTGCACATGATCGCTTCGGAGCTAGAGAGCACTGCATGAAATAAGTGACGTTGCGATGCCGGCTTGCATAATTTCTTTACAAAAAAGGTCCCCTATGCTCTTTTGCCTCCTAACACAAGCGCACGTGATGGGGCGTAGCACATTTGCTCTGATGAAAGCACCATGGCAATGATGCTGACGAGGATGAGTGTACCATTTTGTTTCTCTCTATGTATGACCGTGTATGGATGTTTCCCTGACATCCTAGTACTAACCCATATGATGGATGTGAAAGTAAGACGCTTCACTAATACAAAGCCGCATAAAAGGCCCGTAAAGTGATTGGGCCTGATACTGTCTAAATTTAAGGGCTGTGAGCGAGTCTGGTACTTAGCCCTTCACGTGTATGACCACTGATACACACTACGTTTTTCTCCTTCTTTTTACCTTTACTTTCTCTTCACAGGACACAATACAAGACGTATTTTGATAGAACTATCATAAGGATACTTTGCAAGTACTCTCTACCCACGCCGTGCATGGTTTAGTACGCGTGCACCTAGTTTCCTGGTCCTGAAGAAAGCCACATTGACCCTCCGGGGCTACTGATAGTGGCTGAAACATCTACACCCAGGATGACCTTAATGAGGGTACATGGGACCAATTAAACATCCCATATACATCCACCACTTGTTTTTCACATTAACCGGGAACCCTCTAACTCCAATTAAAAAACTATTTTGAGGCTTCTCAAGCCAATTTTAATAATCACTAAGTCACAAGCACAAAAACAAACCAGCTCTGCAGTAATTCTGGTGTTGCAGCACACCCTGGAAGCATTCGGCAACCAGGGTGGGAACCCAATGATGAAGCATGTCACCTACTAAGTAGGTGAGTGAGGGTTCTTTTAAAACACCCTGCGGGTTCCAGGGTCCCTATAATGAACATCTAGAGGGACATAAGGAAGAAGACAGGAGCAACCATAACATTGATAAATGGCTGATCCGTTCTACATTTGTTTTGTATCATTTTGGATTGGGAAGACGAACGGAACACAACTTCTCCTTCTCTCTTTGTTTATGTTGGAAATTATAATACTCCTCGGAGTGCTGTAGGCAACTGTAGGGCACAGGAGTGTTGAAGCTGGCTTAGTGGACAGATCTCATTTTTAATAGTACAATTAAACCACTAAAAGAACAACTACTTAACTATGTTCTCCACATGTGGCGAGGTGTGTTGCATACTGCAAATAACTGCACTGTTAATATAGTCGTGTAGAAGAGCCGTTGGCCCATCTAGGGGCGAGAGCCCATGGCCAGTGTGCGTGGTGGGCACATTATGTGTGGGTCGACAGGGGAGGCCTAGGAGTGTCGACTAGGGGGAGAAATGGAGTGTGAGGCATAGCAGGGAGTTGCAGTATATGTAGCATGAGAGCTCTGGGATGCATCATTCACCACTAGTAGGTAGACGTGTTGGGGTTGCCATATGTCTTTCAGCCAGGATGTTGGGGGTTGGAAGGAGGCATATATTTTGCTGGTGGTATCTCAGTGTACCAAGCTGCTGAGCCAGTCTTTGGCTGTAGACGGGCGTCCTTTGCCCCAGTGGAGTGTGACTTCATGCTTGGCAAGAAGGAGGGCGATTGCTGTAAAGTGTCTAGTGCGTTTCGGGAGATCTTGTACATATCCCAGTAATGCCGGGAGTGGGTCCGGGTCGATATCAGTCGTTTGGGCCAATGGGGAAAAGCCCTTACTCCAGTAGAATGCCTTTGGTATGGCACTTAGGGCAGTTGGATGGTCTCATGTGTCCAAACCTATGCTGATCGCTGGGAGTGATATACACTCTGCATAGGAATTTGAAGTGTTTAAGTTTGTGAAGGCAATTGGGTGAGACTGAACAAGTTGGTGGACAGCAGACAGTCCACATCTATGTTTCGCATTCTGGGCTGGCAATAAGGCCACACTTGCATGATATTATCTCAAAACCAGTCAGCCCCTGCTGTTGGTGTCGATTTCTAGAGCTAAGGGGGTACATTTGTCCAGTGCTAGTGGGTATGTCAGAACATTTGCTCGCAGTGCACTGTAAACACAGTGCATTACAAAGTGGTCCATGGTGGCAAATTCAGCGTTCGTGGAGTGCACAATGGTGTTCACATCTGGGAAGAGGTTCCCAATTATGTGGAGACCGTATTGTGCCACAGTACGTTTAACCAGGGCATCATGGTGATGGGGAGCCAGGGGTTATCTGATAATACTAGTCAAGGTGATTAGAGCATTGAACCTGCCAACAGACGCTGAAGCTTTTGCCACTCCCAGCACATGGTGGATAAAGTTTGTATGTCAGTAGGGTCAAAAGGGATTCCCACTGGGAGGATAAAATCCAGAGGTGTTGGAGCGGCTGGGCTATTTCGAGTTTGGTATATCAAAGTCTGGCATACGCATGAAACCAGTGGTGTGCAAATTTACATTGTGCTGCCAGATAGTACAGGTGTAGATGCGGCACACCGAAACCACCTCTCTCATAAGGAAGGACCAATGTGTCCCAGTTGATTCGTGGACAACTACTGGCCCAAATAGGCTTTAATAACAAGCCACATAGGGGCATATTCACAAGGAGCTATCGCTGAATTAACTGCACTTTATCGCAGCCAAAGTCGTGATAAATTTACCCCCCCATTCACAAGCCGGTGTAAACAGCCCACAGCACCATTTTACCCGCGATAGCAGCAGCAAAAAACATCGCCACAGAGGACCCCCGCAAATATCGCTAATGAGATGCAGAGTAGGCGTTCCAGTGTGAAAAGTCGAGACAACATCACACCTCAACATTCACAACGACCAGCCACATCGGCGATAAGAACACAAAACAGGCGATAAGGTGCGGTAGCCGCAGGTATTCAACACCTGCCTCAGGCAGGTGTAAAGACGGACGTCTACCTGCAGTAGGCAACGGAGTCCCGCACACAGCCATACCCGAAGAACAAACAACGCCATGGAGCTACTCTACATGCAGCTCGGAGCCCCAACAGGGCCACAACACCCACCGCCACCACCCCCTGGACCGCCACCACCCCCAGGACCCGGACCCGCTCCCCCCTCAGACCACCACAGAGGCAGCGTAGAGTAAGACAGCGGACCTACCATAAACGCACCACTCTCACAGACCTAACGCCCGCGGAAGTCATTGCCCACTACAGGCTCAAAAGGACAACCATCCTCCGCATCATGACCCACATCGCCCACAGGCTGACGGTCCCAACACAGCGGAGAACAAACATCCCTCCGCAGACAAAGCTGCTGGCAGTGCTGCACCTGTTGGCCTCTGGGACCTTCCAACCAACAACTGCCAGAGTCGGAGGGGTCTCACAGCCAGCCCTATCAAAGTTCATCACACCCGTCCTGGATGCCATCATCAGCTTCATACCCCAGTACCTTCACTTCCCCAACACTGTGCAGGAACAGCTGGAGACTAAGCAAGGCTTCTACGCCATAGCCGGAATCCCGGCCGTGTTGTGGGCAATCGACTGCACACATGTCCCACTTGTGCCCTCTGCGGATACTGCACACCACTACCGCAACAGGAAGCACATGCATTCCATCAATGTGCAGGCAATAGTGGACCACCAGGGAACGTTCACCAATGTCGTCGCCAACTACCCAGGCAGTGTACATGATTCCTTCATCTTCCGACAGTCCATCATCAACCAGCGCTTCCAGGATGGCACATATGGAATGGGACTGCTCGTTAGTAAGTACCAAATCAACACCCCACACATTCCACAGCCACCAACGCACAAGGCACAACTGTGGGGATGCACACGTGACCTAGCCACATCCGACATGTCGAACTACACGACCACCTACCAGACACGACTACACCACTCCATGGTCATCCTGGGCTACCCCTGCACCCAATACAGACTTCACATGGCACCACAGCCACACAACAGCTGAACGTGTGGAGGTGCGGAATGCAGCCATGACATGTGAGGCACTGCTCTGCCCTCATGACCCTACCCCAGTCTCCCGCAGGTCAGCGTCTTGTGGTGGTGGGCCCGTGTCGGCCGCTGTGCATCCGGGGCGACTAGCCCTGTGCTCCTCGAGTCATCCCCCTTGTAGTTCTGACATTGCATGTCTGTGTGCCTGATGACTGTTGGTGTAGTTGCCAGCACCAGCTACTCCCTGAGGGCTGGCTTACACTCACCCCACACACAGCCAGCACAGGCGTCACTGAATTGGTGGGCCTGCCATCACATCCTGCCGAACCAAGTATTGACTCTTTTCTCCCTGCACTGTCACAGGTGATCAAGGATATGCACTCTGCCCTTGGATGATGACACCCCTACCAGAGACCCGAACACACCCGCCCAGAGGCAGTACAATGCGGCCCACATTCGCACCAGGGGCATCGTTGAACGCACATTTGGTGTGTTGAAGTCACGTTTCAGGTGCCTGGATGGCACTGGTGGGAAGCTACTATACAGCCCGGACGTCGTGTGCAAGATGACCGTTGCATGTTGTGTGTTGCACAATCCCAGAGGTACCGGACGATGATGGTGGTGATGGGGCAGGTGGCCCACATCCCACTGCAGCTGCGGCAGGAATAGCCCGTAAGGACTCCATCATTGACACTTACTTCTCATGAGCACGTCACATTGTGACCGTCCGTGGCATTCATGGGACAGTAGTAGATGTCCAATTGCACTGCATGTGTGAATAAAACATATTTGCAGGTCACAGGTTGGATTTGTACATTGTCATGTTACATGTTACATGTCCCTGGGGTTTCAGATGTGATTTGCCATGTTGTGCACATTTTCCGAACCAGTTGTGTCCTGTGTTCATTTGTGGAGGTGTTGCTGTTTGTACCGGGATGTTGTCACTGTCCGGGTGCACTTCTGCTTATGTGCGTATGCTGCACGGTGGGTGTGTCACTCCTGCGGCTCTGATTTGTCTGCCACTGGTCTCTTTCATGTGATGTGCCTGTGGGTTCAGTTCTTCCACGGTGCGTGGATGTTGTGGTGTGCATGTTGTCTTCTGCAGTTGGCCAGGGTGCATCCGTGGTACTCCGCTGTTGATGTATTTTGTTCTGTGACATTTTCCGTATTGCGCGTGCGTATTGCTGCCCTCGCGCTGGTTGTCACTGTTTTCTTATCGTGCTTTGGCCCATCGCAGCTTTTTTTGCATTGTGGTTTGTGTTTTTATCTCCGTCGGGTTGGTTGTGTTGCGAGCATTGGCAGCGGTGTCGGCCAACTATCGCATGCTACCGCCGTGTTGTGAATTCCACGTTGACACGGGGTTATTTTCCCGAGATAGGCTGCGGTATTGAAAGTTGCGTTACGCTATTCTTGCGGTAGTTATCACACGTTCTTGTGAATATACCCCATAGTGTAGTGAAGAATGAGTTGATGATAGGGATGGGAATATTTTGAATGAAATAGAGGAAACAAGGGAGAACCAACATTTTTATAATCGCGATTCATCCGGCCAGTGACAGCGGTAAACAAATCCATCGTTCCACCTGCATGGTTAGCGTATCAATAGCGGGGCCATTGTCGAACCACACCACTTGCTCCCTGCCCCGATGCAAGTAAATGCCTAGATATTTAAACTGACCGTTGCACCAGGTCAGTGGGAATTAACATTGAGAAGGTGTAGTAACATCCATCAGGGGAAATATTTCCGATTTAGACCAATTGATCTGGAGGCCAGAATGGCTTTCAAAACGGACTACCTCCCGTAGAATCAGGGCTAAGTTGTCCTATGAATGTTGTACTAACAGCAGCACATCATCGACATAGACAGAGAGATAGGGAGGGGACCTGACGTAGACTGCCGGCCTCGGTGCATATGGTCTTTCTGAAGGTGCCGGACCGGGGGGTCCATGGCCATTATAAAAAGCAGTGGGGACAGGGGGCATCCCTGCTGCCTACCATGCATAACAGGGAAGGGGGGGTCAGTAAGCCGTTGGCCTGATGTGTGTCGTGGGGCTGGTGTATAAAAGACTGATCAATGAAGAGAACCCGCGCTGGACACCCAGCTTGCGCAGAATAGCATCGAGAAATGGCCATTCCAGGGAATCAAAATCCTTGGCTGCATCCAGAAGGGCTACTGCCGCTGGAACATCAGGTGAAATCCTGTTAAGAACTGGGAAGACAGCGAGCATATTCAAAGATGTGGAATGGTGGGGGAGAAATGCCGACTGAACGGGGGATATTATTTGTTCCATCAGGAAGGCAAGGTGGTTAGAGAGCCAATATCTTATTGTTGAAATGTAGGTGCGATAAGGGTCTATATGATCCATAATATTGAGGGTCCTTGCCAGGTGTGAGGAGTAAGGTTATTACAGCTTCCCGCAGTGAGGGAGACAGGATACCAGTCTCAAGAGATTCCCCATACATGGCCAGTAGACGTGGCGCAAAGAGGTGCTTAAAGTGCTTATAGAACTCCCCGGTGTAACCGTCCAGACGGGGAGCCTTGGATCCATCCGGAGAGTCTATGGCTTGTACAAGCTCCTCACTGGAGATGGATTTGTTAAGGAATTGCTGCTGGGCAGAGATAAGCCACACCATTGCTATCTCCTCTAAATATGCAGTTTGGGCCAATGTATCCCTGAAAAGTCAGTTGGCATATTGGTGTGTATAATATTGGAGTAGAGTCTCCAGAATGTCTTCGTTGGGGTCACTGGGGGAAATAAAACGGGACGCTGCGTGAGGTCGCAGCGGACGCGCCGCTGGCGCGCCTAAGGCAAACCCGTCTGCGCCCGTGAGCGTCCCGGAGGCGACCGGCGCCGGTAATGCTGCTGGGCGCTCACCTGATTTCAGGCATCACATAAGGTATAGCAGAGCGAGGCTATTAGCTATCGGTAAGTGTGTGAGCTGCCGCTCCCACTTTTCCCTTTCAGCTGATGCTGACTGCCTTGCATGCAAACATTGCGACTGGTCAGCCGTTCCTCCCCTCAGCGCTACTGGTGCTGAGGTTATACGGAAATCTGATAATTACATCCATCTGATCGGATCCTTGGGGAAGGGAGCCATCTGAAGGCTGTTCTACTAAACACCCGGTCGATAAACAAACATGAGCTTCAGCTCTACGACCTTCTAACTGACCTAAAGCCCTACATTATGTTTGTCACGGAAACATGGCTAAATGACGGCTCCAACCCTACCATGGCTAGCGCGATCCCCCAAGGTTATCTGATCCTTAGAAAGGACAGGCCGGGTGGCAGGGGCATGGCCATAATTTTCAAGAACACCTACTCCTGCTTTCTCCTTCCTACAAAGCGATACAAAAGGGGATGATGGGCGGAGCATTTGAGCAAATCAAACACTCACCCCCAGTCAACTGATCTGGGTTTAATCCATCATCATTCTTTAGCTCACTCCACCACCCCAGTTCAGACATGGCCATATGCAAATCAGTCTGACCCTGTGCCTCATGGGAACAGTCCAGCCCGAACTGCCAAGCCATGTCTTCCCTGGACCAGAAACAAGCACCCTGGGACCGGTTTCTGGCTATTCAGCCGTCATCAGCCAGGCTAGCTTGAATCCAGTGGCAAAGTGAGCAAGGGACCCACGTCTGGGCATACCCTGCCAACTAAGGGCGAACAAAGCGATACAAAAGGGGATGATGGACGGAGCGTTTGAGCAAATCAAACACTCACCCCCAGTCAACTGATCTGGGTTTAATCCATCATCATTCTTTAGCTCACTCCACCACCCCAGTTCAGACATGGCCATATGCAAATCAGTCTGACCCTGTGCCTCATGGGAACAGTCCAGCCCGAACTGCCAAGCCATGTCTTCCCTGGACCGGAAACAAGCATCCTGGGACCTGTTTCTGGCTATTCAGCCGTCATCAGCCAGGCTAGCTTGAATCCAGTGGCAAAGTGAGCAAGGGACCCACGTCTGGGCATACCCTGCCAACTAAGGGCGAACAAAGCGATACAAAAGGGGATGATGGACGGAGCGTTTGAGCAAATCAAACACTCACCCCCAGTCAACTGATCTGGGTTTAATCCATCATCATTCTTTAGCTCACTCCACCACCCCAGTTCAGACATGGCCATATGCAAATCAGTCTGACCCTGTGCCTCATGGGAACAGTCCAGCCCGAACTGCTAAGCCATGTCTTCCCTGGACCGGAAACAAGCATCCTGGGACCGGTTTCTGGCTATTCAGCCGTCATCAGCCAGGCTAGCTTGAATCCAGTGGCAAAGTGAGCAAGGGACCCACGTCTGGGCATACCCTGCCAACTAAGGGCGAACAAAGCGATACAAAAGGGGATGATGGACGGAGCGTTTGAGCAAATCAAACACTCACCCCCAGTCAACTGATCTGGGTTTAATCCATCATCATTCTTTAGCTCACTCCACCACCCCAGTTCAGACATGGCCATATGCAAATCAGTCTGACCCTGTGCCTCATGGGAACAGTCCAGCCCGAACTGCCAAGCTATGTCTTCCCTGGACCGGAAACAAGCATCCTGGGACCGGTTTCTGGCTATTCAGCCGTCATCAGCCAGGCTAGCTTGAATCCAGTGGCAAAGTGAGCAAGGGACCCACAGCTGGGCATACCCTGCCAACTAAGGGCGAACAAAGCGATACAAAAGGGGATGATGGACGGAGCGTTTGAGCAAATCAAACACTCACCCCCAGTCAACTGATCTGGGTTTAATCCATCATCATTCTTTAGCTCACTCCACCACCCGAGTTCAGACATGGCCATATGCAAATCAGTCTGACCCTGTGCCTCATGGGAACAGTCCAGCCCGAACTGCCAAGCTATGTCTTCCCTGGACCGGAAACAAGCATCCTGGGACAGGTTTCTGGCTATTCAGACGTCATCAGCCAGGCTAGCTTGAATCCAGTGGCAAAGTGAGCAAGGGACCCACGTCTGGGCATACCCTTCCAACTAAGGGCGAACAAAGCGATACAAAAGGGGATGATGGACGGAGCGTTTGAGCAAATCAAACACTCACCCCCAGTCAACTGATCTGGGTCCCTTGCTCACTTTGCCACTGGATTCAAGATAGCCTGGCTGATGAGGGTTTTAAACCCGAAACCGGTCCCAGGATGCTTGTTTCCGGTCCAGGGAAGACATGGTTTGGCAGTTCGGGCTGGACTGTTCCCATGAGGCACAGGGTCATACTGATTTGCATATGGCCATGTCTGAACTGGGGTGGTGGAGTGAGCTAAAGAATGATGATGGAGTAAACCCAGATCAGTAGACTGGGGGTGAGTGTTTGATTGGCTCAAACGTTCCGTCCATCATCCCCTTTGGTATCGCCTTCTCCTTCCTACAGCAGAGATAGAGCGGGCCGAGGGCCTCGGTTTCCTTTTGACCGTATCGGCCCACCAATCTATCGCCGGCGTTGTAATCTACCAACCACCAGGGTTGGCTGGAAAATTTATAGAGTCAATCGGACATGCTATTGCCCCTATCGCAGCCAAATACAGGCATTGCCTGGTACTTGGAGATTTTAATATCCACATGGATCAGCCAGCGGAACTTGAGCCTTCCAGGCTGTACGAATCATTAGGCATTTTCAACCTCGCCCCCTATGTGCTTCTTCCTACCCACGAAAGAGGCCACATTTTAGACCAGATTTTTTCCACAACCAGGATAGAAATGGATGTGCCTCTCCCCATAATATGGTCAGATCATTTCCTGCTTACTTTTAGAGTCTATAAAGAATCAGCTAGACCTCAATCATACTGTAAGCCTCGTGCTTACAGTTTCAGGCCTTTTAATCAGCTCACTGCAGAGGCACTGGACAGTGCACTCAGGTCACACCCTATTCCTTTAAGAGGAATGCTGGAGAGCGATGTGCTCTCCTTGGAGAACTAGCTACAGCTCCGTTCTCTGGAGCTTGCTCCTCCTACGACTCGGTCAGCAAAAGCCAGTAGAGCCTCGGCCCCTTGGTTCACGGAGGCCCTCCGAAAAAGCAAAAGTGCATGTAAATACCTTGAGAGAGTATGGCGGAAGAACTTTAATCCCGCTGACAAAGCCACTTACAAACGGGCCTTGAAAGTCCATTACGCTAAAGTCCGCGACGAAAAGAAACTTTTTCTATCCACCAAAATTGACCAGGCCGGGAACAAGAGTAAGGAACTGTTTAAAATAGTAAACGATTTTGCATCCCCTAATGCAATGGATAGCCCATTTACCCCTACCAGTGACTGGACCAACTGCTTAGCTCGCTATTTTTTTGACAAAATTAAAATCATCCAAGATTCTTTTGAGGTGCTGCCCCCGGCAGAGGGGGTAAATACAGGTGCTCCCTCTAGAAGTAACCCTAATTTAGGTGTGTCCCTCTTACAGTTCCCTCCTGTCTCGTTGGTCAAACGAGATAATGAAAGCTCTTAAAGTTATTAACCCAGCTGTCAATTTGGTTCTGAACACCTCCTTATCTGAGGGGCTAATGCCTGAGAGCTGGAAACATGCAAAAATTCTCCCGCTCTTAAAAAAACCTACAGCAGATCCATTGGTTGCTAGTAATTACAGGCCAATCTCACTGCTGCCTTTCTTCTCCAAGGTCTTGGAGAAATATGTAAACACAGGGGCATATTCACAAGGAGCCATCGCCGAATTAACGGCACTTTATCGCAGCCAAAGTCGTGATAAATGTACCCCCCCATTCACAAGCCGGTGTAAACAGCCCACAGCACCAGTTAATCCGCGATAGCAGCCTCAAAAAACATCGCCACAGAGGACCCCAGCAAATATCGCTAATGAGATGCAGAGTAGGCGTTCCCGTGACAAAAGCAGAGACAACAGCACACCTTAACATTCACAACGACCAGCCACATCTGCATTAAAAACACAAAACAGGCGATAAGGCGCGTTAGCACCAGGAAATCTACACCTGCTCTGACCTGGTGTAAAGTCGTACGGCAGCCAGCACCACAAAAGGGAGCACAGCCCAGGGCCACATCCGAAGGGCAACAGATGCCATGGAGCCACTCATCATGTGGCCCGGACACCCAAGAAGGCCACAACACCCACCTCCACCACCCCATAACCCCAAACCACACCCGGAACACCCCCCCCCGGACCACCACAGACGCAGCGCAGACAAAGACAGTGGAACCCCAGGAAACGTACCAGCCGGACAGACCCAACAACTGACAATGTCACCGTCCACAACAGGCTGAAAGGGACAACCAACCTACGCATCCTGACCATCATCGCCTAACAGGCCTACGGCAACAACACAGCGGACAACCAACATCCCACCCCACACAAAGCTGATGGCGTGGCTGCACCTGTTGGCCCCTGGGACCCCCAACCAACACCCGCCAGAGTCGGAGGAGTCTCACAGCCAGCCACATCCAAGTCCCCCACACCTGTCCTGGACATTACCATCAACCTGGTACCCCAGTCCCCATACGTACAACACAATGCGCAGGATCCGCTGGAGACCAAGCAAGGACCATACGCCATAGCAGGATGCACGCACGTGTCGGGGGCAATACACAGCACACATGTACTACCTGTGCCCCCTGGTGACAGCACACAATCACCGCAACAGGAAGCACACGTCTCACACCAATGTGCAGGCAACAACAGAACACTGTGGAACACCCAACAATGTCGCCTTCAAATACACAGCCAGTGTGCATGATACCTTCATCCTCCGACAGCCCATCATCAACCAGCATCCCCAGGATGGCAACAAGGGAAATGCACAGCCCCTCGGCAATATACAAATGAACACCCCACACACCTCAACTCCACAACCATGCAACTCACAACGCTGGCAATGCACACGTCACAAAATCACATACAACTGGCACAACAATATGCCCACCCACCAGACACGACAGAACAACTTACAATGTCCACATGGGCAAGCCCTGAACATGAGCCAGCAACGGCATGGCACCTCAGCCACATCATAGCCGAATGTGGGGAGAGGTGGCAACCAGGCATGTGTGAAGGATGCAGTAGAACCATGATTGGGAAAGTACACAATGCCAAGAGTGCCGGAGATGTGCTGGACACCTCGCAGTATGCAGAACACACCCATAACCATGGCAACATACACCACTTGCGTATGGAGTGTAGTGGACAGTGGACGCCACCATGTCACCCCAGCCATTGGGGGACCTCGCGGGAATGTTGCCTGTTACGCCCCCCCCAAGCGTCAGCGGAGTTGGATGGCCCAGCGTACGTCACGCCAGCGTAGGGGTGTGAATAAAAAGCACGTAGGCCTGGGCGTGGTCGTCTTCCGGAAAGACCCACGTCTCTGCCAGGGCGGTGCCTCCCACCTCGCCACAAGGCCGACGCCATCCTCGTGAGCGGAGTTGCCTGCGATGCCATGCGCCTGCTGGACCCCGGCACGCTGGACCACGAACCCGTCATGCCAGCCCCTGCGCAGCCAGGCCACACTGATCACCTTCCGACACCGGCGTGTGTCAAGGAGGGCCCACCACGTGCCAGCGCACACCCAAGCCTGAGGCCTGAGACCTTGGCAGCCACCTCAGACCATCACGGCCTCCACGACAACGGCCCGCTTTATTCCTTTTTCATTGACGTACTCCACTGGCGCCCCCGGCCTACTCTTCGGACCAGTAGGTCCCATATGTGAAACTGTGTCCTGAGTCATGAATGGCAGTGACCCCAAATCCGGGCCAGCGGCCACAGCACCAGACCCCCCCGATCAGTGAGGCATAGTTCCATATGGGCATCTTGCGACACGTGGTGCAACTAACCCTGTTCAATGCCAGCCTGCTACACGTGGTGCCACTAACCCTGTTCAACGCCAGCCTGCTACACGTGGTGCCACTAACCCTGTTCAACGCCAGCCTGCTACACGTGGTGCCACTGAACCTGAACTACGCAGGCCGGTGGGGCCATCCAACCTATGCCGGCGACACTCTGTGATTGGGCCGTGCTGACCGCTGCCTCAGGCCTACACCACGGTCAGGTAGGTCACACATTTGGAACTGAGTCTTGATTACACCATGGCAGTGACCCGATGTCTACTGCAGGGGTGATATCACCAAACTCCCTGCTATCAGAGAAGCAAACAAATGCATCACAAGCACACGACACGTGTCTGTGGGCCACTGCTGACCACTGCCTCCGGCCTACACTGCGGTCCAGTAGGCCACAGAGCCTTGATTTGGCATTTTTGGAGTTCTCATCTGTGTACCGGCATCATCGCAGACTGCATCCCCTCACAGCACCTGTGCCACTACGTTTGTTCCCCGACATCCATGGACACTCACTGGTCATACATTGGTGGCGTTTGAGTCTATGGACTAGGGGCTAGTTTTCATCCTCATGTAGCTGATCCCGAATTGTTGGTGCAGGCGAGGGCTACGCTTTCCACTCCTCCATTTGCTGCTTCCAGATGACATCAGACCTTCCGCATCATGCCCTGGAGGACACCTTCCACTGTCCCCCGAAACCCTCCGCAACATACACCTCGGATATTGATGGGTACCCGCTCAGGTCGCATGGCCCATCTGACTGCACCGCAAGTCACCGTCCCGTGGCTGGGTGCCTGTGCCGGCCACAGTGCATCCGGGGCCACTAACTCTGTGCTGCTCAGGCCTGGGACCCCTTCTTCTGAGACATTGAATGGCCTCTGTAGCGATGGTCTTGGGGTCATCAACGCCATGTGTCCGTGGCCCTGCGCTGTCCGCCTCCTCCGGCCCCAACTGCTGGCCACCAGGGCCCACACATGGCATCGGGTCTTGACCGGCCCGGACGTCGCATCACCGCAGGAGGCACACACCACCACCGGAAGGACCACCTACAACCGCCATCTGCCAGAGTTGAAAGGGTGGTCCTGACAGACCTACGGAGTTGCTCAGACTTGTCGTGGATGCCATCATCGGCCTGATACCCTGCTCAGCACTCCAGGTGCCAGTGACTCAGTGCACCGCAAACCATTGTCAGTTGCTGATTGAGTTTTGTGCTGTTGTGAGGTTGCGCAGCAATGTCACCTCATGCAGTGGGGAAGACCTTGGACCATGAGGAGGAGGATGTGTCAAGTGTGCGGACGGGAGAAGGCACAGACAATGGGAGGGCAGGTGGCAACAGCCCCAAGGCAGGAATGCAGACTGGTGGCGGTAGTCAAGCTACACACCCGGATCTAATACTGAGTATTGCGCTGTGGACTGCGGACGCAACTGTCACCTCAGGCAGTGTGGGAGACCTGGGATGTTGATGATGAAGTTGATGCAGGTGTAACACACCCCACTGCATCTGCATCAGGGCTAACCCGAAGGGACATAATCCTAGCTATTTCTTCACATGAGCGCGCTCTTCTCTAGTGCCCCTACCTCAGTGCACTGCAACTCACAGGATGTCCAGACTGAATATTGGGTGACCTCTGGCCTTACTATGGATCCCTCCATGTTGCTCTGCATTTGACTCTGTTATGCTGGTGTTTTCTGTTTCCATGACACTGGTGTCCACTTTTCAGGTTGTTGCCAGCACCAAGCAAGCACTCCGTGTGGGCTGGCTTATACTTACCCCACACACATCCAGCACAGGGGTCACTGTACATGTGGCCCTGCCAATAAAGGGGCCGGGCGCACGTGCCCGTAGCCAGTTCAACATGATATGTGCATGTGTCCCTGTGGTCTTGTTGTATGCATGGGGGCCTGGGCCCTATGACATTACATTGTGCTGTGTACAGTGGATGCAGCGATGTCACCACAGGCAGCGGGCTAGAACCTGGACTTGTAGCTTTGTCGTCACCCACTCAATTCGTAAGGGGAGTGGACTGTGCCGTCGTACGCAGAGCCAACGTGGGTGTGTGACTGATATGTGCGTGCCCCTGGGTGTGGTTCTGTACTGGGTATGTGTTGTAACCTTGATGGTTCATTCCGTCACCCCCCATGCTCCCTTTGTAAATGGTTTCCCCCACCCAGAGCTTACCTTGGAATGTTGGGGATGTGGGACTTGTGGAGAGTGGATGACCAATAAACGAGTATCCTCCCGACTTGTCTGGTATTCATTGATACTTGTAACACTGGCGACGATTTCGCTGCGCAGGGGGCAGCATTGGTCATTTCCCTTTTGAGTTCTCTCCATCTGCTCTACAAGACCGGCGTGGGTGAGCTGTCTCCGTGTACCAAGGCTATCCGGCGTCCAGTGATCCGTATGCGGAAGCAATAGCATACCACAGTACACTGCTGGGCTGTCAAAGAGAAGCGGAGTATCGGCGGAGCTGGTTTGTGTCCTTTCTCCCCTCACGCTGGAACTGCGTGCTACAAGTACACCGAGTGCCCACCTCGTTCATGTCCAGCGGGGCAGGGCTGCTGCGGTGCTGGTTCAAAGCTGCAGACAGTTGCTGCCTTCTGGGGCGTTTCTGGTGTGCAGTACCGTGGGGTGCTGGCATTGTGCGGGGCACACCTCCTGTCAGAAGCCGGGATGTCAGCTGGCACTGAAACGGACGACCGGCGTAACGAGCAGTCCTGGTAAGGAAAGTGGCATACTTCGGTGGACTGACCCAAGGAGTGCAGTACCGCCATTTCACCTGCAAGTCTGGGCATTTCTCGGCTGAGGGCACGACGTCAGGCTACCTCGAGCTACGCCCGTCACAGCTGATCACTCAAGAATGTTGACGAGAGCGCTTCTGTGGAGATTTCTCTGACTATATAAGTGCAGTACCACATTTCTGCCTGCGGGAGAGGAGTTCTTCCTGTCAGAACGGCACGATTGTCAGCAGTTTCATCGAGCTACGTCCGTCATTAGCTGGATCATGAGCCAGGAAGTGTAAGCCGAGAGCGTGAGGAAGTTTCCAAAGCGTCACCTTAGTCCAGGACATCGTGTGGTGAGTCAGTGTTTCCCCTGCTCTGCGCTCTGGAGGCCGGCTCCGTGAGGGAAAGCCTGCTTCAGGAGCTGCGTTCTCCAGCTACGGCCAGGGTGAGTCAGCGCTTCCTCCGATCGCGCCAGGAGGCTGGTTCGGAGGGGTTCTCCAGACTGGTAAATACCTGATGGTTGGGACATTCCTTCATTGGATGTTTTTTTCTCCTCGAATCTGATCGTGACTTTGGCCTCATTTTTGGGGGACTGGGTGTAATTTTTAATTACAGTTGTATGGGCAGTTGCGGTGAGGGTGCAGGGGTGTTTCAGGTTCTTGAAGGGGGTCACCTGTGCTGGGTAATGTCTATCGTTTAGATCCTTTTATCCAGGGTTGCCCCGGGAACGTGCTACCTGTCCCTGTCCGGTTCTCAGTGCTAGCTTGTGTCTACCTTACTGTGCCTTACCTTTAGTCCTTACGTCACTATGATGGCTGCTGCAAGCATGAGTCAACCTCCTCCCTTTTTAAATGAGCTAGGGGAACCTGAGATATGTTGGAAAGAGTGGTTCAAACTTTTTGAATCGTACATCATAGCTATAGGGGGGGAACGTTTTTCTGCATTGCGTAAACAGCACATCCTCCTACACAATCTAGGTGTGCAAGGGCGTAAGGTCTACGAGACTCTGCCAGAAACTGTGGTAGGTGCTGGTGGGGAGGAGGTGGATGTTTTTGCGAATACTGTGGGGAAGTTGGAAACACATTTTGGTGACAAAGTTAATGTAGTGCTGGAGCGGCATACGTTTTTTAACAGGGCACAAGGAAAACAAGAGTCAGTTCAAAATTACATTGCTGTGTTATGGGGTCTGTCACAACTGTGTGAATTTGGTAATCTCACTGATTCTCTAATCAGGGACCAATTGGTGCGTTGCACCATTAACACGCGTATCCAAGAAAAACTCCTTTCGAGGAACCCCGGGTTGAGAGAAGCGGTTGAGATTGCCAAATCGGTTGAACACACAGCAAAATGCGTAAAGGAAATGAGGCTCAACAGCGAAGTAGTTGCTAATATTCAAAATGAGGAGGAGTCAGAAGGGGTGTACAAGGTAAAAGACAAAGGGGGACTTTTTTATAGAACCCCGGAGAAAGGTCACCAACCAAAGTGTTACAGGTGTGGGAGTAACAATCATTTTGCAAATTATCCCCAGTGCCCTGCTAGAAGTGTGACCTGCAAAAAGTGCAACAGGAGAGGGCATTTCGCTAGGGTATGTAGAGAAGGAGAGGCACACACAAAAGAGAATGATAGAGAACAGGTGAAGGCCCAGAGTAAAGAGATAAAATATGTGGTACCGAGTGAAAAGAAATATGTATTACAGTTGAAGGATACTGCTGATTCGGTAAATGTCATCTATCCCTCATGTGAAGTGTTGTTAAATGACAAAGCAGTAACAATGTTTGCCGATTCGTGTTCTCCGTTTACTCTACTTAACAAGAAGGATTACGAGAACATAGGTGAGGGCGTGGTGTCCTGTTTGGAAAAGCCTGACATTACTCCTACAGGGTACAGTAAGGAACCCATAGATTTAGTTGGAATGAAGGAAATGGACATTCAATTCAAAAACAGAGTGACCGTTGGCAAGGTATACATCGTGGAATCAGGATCCAATTTGCTTGGCTGGCAGCACCAAAAAGAACTGGGGATAATCCTGGATCCTAATGGCAAGGAACAAGTACTACTGACTGAAGGGATTAGTAGGAGCGACAGCATCTGCGAGGAGTTCCATGAACTATTTAAGGATAAATTAGGATGCCTGCGCGAATTTCAACACAAAATCAAACTCAAATCGGGCGCCAAACCAGTAGTCCACAAGGTGCGTCCAGTACCCCACCAAATGAAAGGACCGTTGGAGAAGGAGCTGCGTAGGTTAAGTGAGATGGGAGTCATTCAGCCAGTGGACTGCTCGGAATGGTTGGCCCCAGTAGTTATCGCAGCCAAGGCCAACGGAGAGGGCATTCGGTTGTGTGTGGACCTTCGCAGTTTGAATGAGAGTATCTGGGTGGAACGGCACCCACTGCCAAAGATTAACGAGATGCTCAGCACCATGGGGAGCGCCAGATTCTTCAGTGTCATCGATTTGTCCATGGCCTATCACCAAGTGGACCTGCATCCGGATTCTAGACCTTTGACTGCTTTCGTAACCCCTCAAGGAGCGTTCATGTTCCGTAGGATGCCGTTCGGCTTGGCTTCAGCGGCGGCGGTTTTCCAGAAAATAATGCAACAGATTCTGGAAGGGGTAGACAGGACTATGTGTTTCCAAGACGATATCTTGGTATATGGGAACAACATAGAAGAGCACGATATCACCCTCAAGACGGTATTCCAGAAACTCACGGATGCGGGGTTATCCGTCCAAAGGAACAAGTGCAAAATCAGAGTCAAGTCAGTGGAGTACTTGGGGCATTCCATTTCCGAGGAGGGTTTCAGGCCAAAGTACAGTCTTATGAGTGCTGTAAGAGATGCACCGTATCCCAACAGTAAAGAGGAACTCAAGTCCTTCTTGGGTCTCATGGAATACCTGGCGAAGTACATAAAAAACTATGCTTCCAAAAGTGAGCCGTTGCGTAACCTCCTAAAAAAGGATGTGGAGTTTGTATGGGAGGATGAACACAGAAGAGTCATGAGTGAACTGAAATAAGAGATTTTGAACTCACCGGCGTTGGGAACTTTTGACCCTACTAAGAAAACCATCCTCACTACGGATGTGTCAAACAAGGGATTGGGTGCCACCCTCATACAAAGAGAAGACAAGAGGGAGAAAATCATTGCTTTCGCGTCCAGGAGTCTCACGAGAGCTGAGTACAACTATTCCGTCATTGAAAAGGAGGCCTTGGCGTGCTTCTGGGCGGTGAAGCATTTAAAATTTTTCTTGTGGGGTATGAATTTCACGATCAGGACGGACCACAAACCGCTCACATCCATATTCACGGTAAAAGGAATGGAGAATTGTTCACCGCGAATCAGCAGATGGATTTTAGGGTTGGAAAATTTCAATTTCAGGGTGGAGTATGTGCCTGGAAAAGAAAATACGATTGCAGATTACTTGTCAAGAGCACCTCTGAGCAATGAAGTACAAGAAGAAATGTTGGACAGCCCCATAATGGTGGTGGATGATCCGGCCATTACGGAAGAGGAGTGGGACAAGTTCATGGAAGATGATGAGGATTTGAAGGTCCTTAAAACCATTATGAGAGAAGGATGGCCAACCAAAAGAAATGACCTCGTGGAGGGATTAAAGGATTTCTGGGAGATCAGGAATGAATTGTGTGTCATAGGGGACAAGGTATACCGCCAAAACCGAGTGGTGCCCCCACTGGTCTCAGGAAAAGAATTATAGAATTGGCGCATGAGGGTCACTTAGGGCGGAGCATCACCAAACACAAGGTCAGAGCGAACTTTTGGTTCCCCAAGATGGACACTTTGGCTGAACAACTAGTCAAGGACTGTTTGTGCTGCGCCAAGAGCGACAAGTCCAAAGCCTTGCGGAAAGCGCCTCTGTCACCGGTGGAAGTACCTTCGAGACCATGGAACAAGTTAGCCATGGACATCATAGGGCCAATGGACAGTTTGGGGGTGCAGAAACGGTTCATGATTGTGCTCGTCGATTACACATCACACTGGATCAGTCAAAAATGTGTGCATCGTGTCAACACCAACACTGTGCTGGAATTCCTTAAGGAAGTGTTTTCAAGTGAAGGGATTCCATCAGTGTTGGTCACTGATAATGGTGTACAGTATACTTCTGAGTTAATGAGAGAGTTTTTGGAGAACATGAATATAAAACATGAGTTAACGGCACTCTACTGCCCTAAAGCCAATGGCCTAGTGGAGAGGGCCAACAGAATGATCAAAGAGCATATTCAATTGGCGGTAGCCAATAATCAGGATGTAGAATCTCACCTATGCAAGTGTATGTGGGCGTACCACACTGCCCCCAATTTGGTGACGGGTATCTCTCCCTTCATAGCTCTACGGGGAGGGAGCCTTGCACCAAGTTCAATCCTGGGTGGTTAGAAGGAGGTAAAAGTCAGTTCCTGACATGGAGGGTGCCACTAGGAAGGTTGAATCACATCAGTCTAGATACAAGGCTTGGTATGACAAGAAACATGGGGTCAAAGCAGGGTTATGGAAGGTGGGAGATGTGGTCCAAGTAAAAGGGGTGGGAAGGACGGGCGAAAAGAAAGTAAATTCTACCCCCTCGCAAAGTAGCCAAGGTCTTGGAAAATGTGGTTCAATTGGACAATGGGCAATGGTGGAGTTTCGACAACATTGTAAGATCCGAAATATAACCAGTCCGAACTTTATGTTGTGTCAACATTGGAAGTTAAGAGTTGTAAATGTTCTAATAATTGTTCTTTGGTTTGTTAGGTAAGGAGGTGTGTTGTAACCTTGATGGTTCATTCCGTCACCCCCCATGCTCCCTTTGTAAATGGTTTCCCCCACCCAGAGCTTACCTTGGAATGTTGGGGATGTGGGACTTGTGGAGAGTGGTTGACCAATAAACGAGTATCCTCCCGACTTGTCTGGTATTCATTGATACTTGTAACAGTATGTGCATCTGCATGTGTCTCTATGGCAGTGTGGGTCTCCTTTGTGGGGTGTAGGTGGTCCCTGAAGGGTATTGGATACCCACGTATGTGTTCTAGTTCGCATTCCATGGGTTGGGCAACACCCGCACCTGTTGGGCCACCTCCTTTTGGCGTTCTGCCACCTGGAATTGGGGTGCCATGTGTGGGTGGGTGAGGTGTTGTGAGGCAGCCGTGATTGCGGGTGCTTCATGCTGTGTGGTCTGTTGCAGGGTCTGGGTTCTCCTCTGTGTAGCTTGTCTGCCCTGGTCCTGGTGGTGGGTTGTGTGGGATGTCCATGGGCTGTTGTAGGGCGTGGGTGTCGGGGGTGTGGTGTTCGTCTCGGGCAACACTGATGGGTTGTCTGTTCTGACCTGCTGGAGGTGTTGTTTGTCCCTCTGCATTGTGAAGGGGAGGTGCATGTGTGGCATTGTGCCCATCAACCCACGTCCCCCCAGTCCCTGTTGGATCCTCACCCTGTTGTTGTTGTGTCAGGTCCTCTCGAGCTGTGTCCGTACTCCCTACTCCTTGCACCGTCTCCACACTGATGACTGTGGCCTGGGTTTCCTCCAGCTCCTCCTGTGGCGCTGGACTGCCACCTCCTGTCGCCGTTGCTGCCTTCCTGTTGGCAGCGGGTTTGTACCTGGTTTAGGTTGTCACGTCCTGCCGGTGCCTCTTGGCCTCCTTAATTGGCCTCCTGGGCACTCGGACTGCATTCCAGGTGGTCTGCTTGTGGGTCAGTTGCTGGTAGTGTTCTGTCGCCTCCGTGGCCTTGGTCTTGTTTTCCTGCGGTCTGCACCCCGTCTTCCTCTCCCTTTTCTCCTTGGCCTTCCCCGACCCCGTTGTTCCTTGCTGGTGGTCTGTGGGGGTTGTGTGGTTCTAGTTGCCCTCTGCGCTGGGTCAGGGTGCATCCATGTTGCTACATGCTTTGGCTTGTTTCTGGTGTGTTGTGTCTGTGGTTTTTATGGTGCGTTATCTGGTGACTATCGCATGGTATAGCCTTGTTGTGAATGCCACGTTGACACAGGGTTATTTTCCCGTGATAGGCTGCGTTATTGAAAGTTGCGTTACGCTACTCTTGCGGTAGTTATCACACGTTCTTGTGAATATACCCCACAGTCATTACGGAATATGTGGAGGCTAACCACTTACTGCATCCGAGTCAGTCAGGGTTCAGAGCAAACTTCAGTACCGAGACGGCCTTACTAGAAGTCTCTGAAACTATCAAAACCACCTTGGATAGTGGGGACAATGCGGTACTGGTGCTATTAGACCTTTCTGCGGCCTTTGATACCGTGCCCCATGTCCGACTCCTACAAAGACTTCAGGATTGCAGTGTTGGTGGCACGGTATTTAAATGGTTCACCTCCTTTTTAAGTGGCCATCAGCAAACAGTATGGTCCCCCCCCTTTTTCGGCCCCCATCACCCCCATGAAAGTTGGAGTCCCCCAGGGCTCAATTTTGAGCCCGTCTCTTTTTAATGTGTATATGGCCCCCCTTGCGCTTCTAGCTGAGGAATACGGCGCAAAAATTGTATCTTACGCCGATGACACGCAACTACTGTTCACCTGTGAGAAGGGTACCGTGTTCAGAGGTAGTGAGATAAACGCCTTCCTAACGGAGGTGTTCTCTTGGCTTAGACAAAACCAACTAAAGTGTAATCCGGAAAAATCAGAGATTATCTTCTTCGGCTCCAATCCGTGCGAGGGGTGGCGCCAGTGGTGGCCACAGGACATGTCTCCTCCGGCGACCTCAGTAACTACCGTAAAAAACCTCGGGGTTAAGCTGGATACTGTCATGTCCATGAAGGCTCAAATTCAAACTGTGGCTGGTACTTGTTTTGGGCTACTGAAAATGCTTAAGAATTTCCTCCCCCTGCTCCCGGTCCCCCACAGGAAGACGGTAGTCCAGGCCCTGATTGTATCAAGGCTGGACTACGTCAATGTCCTGTACTTGGGCCTACCTGACTATCTACTGGGTCACCTGCAGGTGATCCAGAATGCGGCGGCCAGAGCGATTCTTATGGTTGGCCCCAGGGCACATATGACCCCCACTTAAGATCTCTGCATTGGCTTCCGGTACGAAAGAGGATCCAGTTTAAAGCTCTTGTCTTGGCCTTTAAGGCCCTACATGACTCAGGGGCACCCTATATCAGGGAACTATGCCCCTCAACGAACCCTAAGGTCCTCTACTCAGTGCCTGGTGACCATCCCAAAGTTTTCCCGCTCCCGTATGGGTGGTCGCTCTTTTCAAGTGGTGGCATCCCGATTATGGAACAGCCTGCCACCTTCTCTCAGACAGGCACCGGACCGCCTTGTCTTTAGGAGGAAACGAAAAACTTTTTTTTCCCAACAGTAGAACTAGTTCACCTGCCTTAGCACACACTGCCTGTCTTGCGGTCCTTTTAGCGCCGGGACACTTTGTGGAGTAGCCGCGCGCTTTATAAGTACCTAGTTACATTACATTACTGTCGATCTCCCACCAAGATGTAGTTCAGCAATATAGAAGGAGCCCCTTGGGGGTCACAAAAGTTTGGCCAGGTTGCATCCTGGACATTTTCCCTCTCCATATTGGCATGCCCTGGCATGTTTCCCTAAGAATAGCACCTCGCGTTCAGCAAGCTCGCAATATTCCGCCAGTAGCGCGGCTTGGTTAAGCAATTGTGAGTTCCCATGATGTTGGGCGTCAACCAAGTCTAGCTCGGTCACATCTTTCTCAATGTGGGCCAGCCTTCTACGCATATCGCGTAACCCTCATGAATGTTTAGCTTAGCCTAGGGATGAGTAGCTTGGTTCCAGGGTCTGTGCTCTGGCTCCTCTATATAGTTATGTATATATATAGTACGATTGATGTCATGTGTGGTTACACTCACACTCAATGCATGTGAGGGCTATCAGGGGCAAAGTGACATAATGTCCCTACGTATCCCAGTGAGCCTTATTACACCATTTACCATTTGACACACGATCCCAAATACTTAGTAGTTGCAGATCATTCTTAATGATATTTAAGGTGCAGCACTGAGCTTCTACATCTTTGAATGGCATATGTATGATGCTCTACAGAAGGAGTCTGGCCATTAGTATCTGCATATTGTTAGTGCATGCATTATGAAAGTACTTATAGAATATCTTTAATTTAAGCATTGAGGCTGACATATGTGCATGATGACGTTTCCATGATAATTGAGCAAGATATCTGTGGATGTGTGAAAATGTGTTAGTGGCTCACAGGACTCACAGAACCTAAATTGGGCAGTTATGCAATTGTGTGATTAGTTGGCCTTTTTCACTGTGTGGCACTCAAGATACAGATGCCTATTGACACACCATGACGTTCAATAGTTCAAAGAGGTTTTCCACATAATGCCATGGCAGGAGTGGTACATGATGCTTGGTCATGTCCAACAGGAGCATGTGATAGGGACTGTAGCACAATTCCCTTGAGATGGTAGGAAGTGGCTTTTGGATATACACATCCACCATTGTCTAGTTAGTCCTATCTACAACAGACATACAACACACTGGTTCAAGGTAGTACATTTATTTACAGGCGTGTACATAGGCTAATTAAAAGTAGCAGTTCTTGCGGCAACAACCCCAATATTGTTTGAGAGCCTAAGGATGTCCAGATAGAGTCCGTGGGGGATACATTTCATGTGACATGTCGAGAAGAGGAGTATTTTAGTGAGGAGAAAGTCCAAAGTTCCATTAGGGAAGTTGGCCTCATTGACAGTCGACAAATGGATAAGATTACCAGGTGGGTTTACTAAAAAAGGACTGTACCAAGTGACAAGGACAATGGCATGATAATTAACACAGGTTCAATGGGAAACTAGCAAAGAGGCACAGACAAATGTTACTGGGTAGATCGCCGCCAGAAAGTGATGAAGTCCACATCTTCCTACTCTGATGTGTGTTGTGCCTCCCCTGAGGGTGGTGATGTTTGTGCATTAGGCATTTGAGGCACATGCACATCAGGGGCTGAAGATGTGGCTCCCTTGCCCCCAGCAGCATTTGTCTGTGCCAGCAATAAGGACAGCACAGCACTGACAAGGGCATAATGGCTTGTCAGCTAGGCAACAACATCGTGGTGGAAGGCACCCATAATAGCAATGTAATAGTCCCCGTTCCGCTCAATAGATTGGAGGATGGTGCTGATGGCCCCCAGCTGGGTAGCAACCTCACTGGTGTCACATTGGCAGGCTGTTGTTGTTGCCTCTGCCTCATGACACCAGCAATGCCAGTTAGGTGTCTTTCATAGCCACAGAAGTGTCCTTATTGGGACTGAGGCACATTCGGATTCCCTGTAGGGTGCCCACAATTTTCTCCATCCCTGCCCGAACCTCATCTACCAGCTTCTTCTGGACTCCTAGTGCTCACAATTTGAAGACAAATTTGGGGGCCTCGTAATCCAGGCTTGGACTTCGGCTGGCAGATGGGGCATGTTCTGTGGTTCCTTTTGAGATCCAGCAACGTTGTCACCCCTTGCTGTGACTAAACAAAGTGTTCCAATGGAGTCCAGCAATTGCTGGAAGGTGTCATCGTCCATGGGAGGCAGGATGTCATCTCCAACAGATTGGTCTCCCAGGACAGGCTGGTGGTCAGAAGATGTTGTTTCTCCCTCTGCAATGAAATGGTAATACATTAATAGTGGTCTATGCTAGATGTTGACATGAGTAACTTTGGCAGACATACAAATGTTATTTTCATTCACTTTCAGTTCAACATTGATGTGTAGGGCATATGTTACTCATAGGAATTATGGCCAAGATTCACTGTAGTTGCCTTTCAGATGGCATTATCTCTACATTGTTCACAGGAGCCCTGTGTAACAAGGGTGAAGTTGTGTGTCATACCACACCTTGCAACCCAGTTACACAGCTTGCTGTCCTGCTCTGCCGGAGAGTGTAAATTGAGGTAAGGTCCACATCTGCCTTGGTAGTTGTCTTTCTTCTTCATGATGGCTATACTGAATGGAGGTTCAGTTTTTAACACCAATACTGTGCACATTGCAGCAAGTCACCAGGGTGCCTGAATTTCCCCAGGCCAGTTCTCATCCCACAGCCCCTGGGAAAGTGATGTGGCTTTGGTCATGTAGAATTTTTGATCCTGCAGTCTACCGTTCACATAGTACACCATGCCCCAGTCTACCTTGTTGTGCTGTCTTGCATGCACATTGTGCATTCCTGTGGCCAAGGGCTCATATTTGACACGCATCCACATAGCTATACACAGCTAGCAACCTTGTAACACTGCTGGCATGTTTAAGGGCATGTACTTACCATGGCTTCCCTATTTGTGTATACTTATGTAATTTCAGTACACACACAGTTGTCTACATAGTTCAGAACCATAGGCACCATGTACCAACTCTGAGGGGATGGGCCCAGTCAAACTTGGAAGGTTGCTACCACTGATACTCACCCCATTTTGTCATTGCCAGATTTGATTATCTGTAGAGTATCACATATCACTCAACTTAGCCCCACTTGTACCTGTACATGATTCCTTTGTCAATCCTCTAGTGGACCCAGGGACTCAACTTTCTGTCACAAACTGATGGCACACAGATCATACTTTGACTCTCATGCGACACCATCACCCCCAGTGTGAGTCAGCATTAGCAATTGAGCAACATGGCTGCCTGTATCTGAGGACTATGGCTTAAGCTGGGGTCCACATGAAAGTAGTAATGATATTCAGTGACATGTACCCACTCAAGTTGGCCACTCAACTAGGCCTGTACACCTCACCCTCCAAACATCACTAAGACCTGCCCATCATTGTGGAAACCTATCTCATCCTGTCACTTCAAGATTAACTGTTTGACATCCTCCTGCTTTGACATATGTGGCATAGTCTGACATTTCTCTTTCCAAATCCCTCCTGACACGTGCCACATCTTCACCTAGGTCCATATCACATATAGTATGTAGTACACCAATGCCCTCTTTGGCATCCCTTCTCAGCTGCATCACAAGTGTGACAATATCACACACAGAAGTGCATCAGTATTACTCAGGCTACCTTTCAGTACACAAGTAACTTCTCACCTCCTTGCTATGCAATGTCTTACCATTCAGACACAGTTCATTGTGCTCAGCCACACTTACATTACACTACACTACCAGGGGTCCACCAGGCTCATACACCATCTATTCTTCCTGCATACACTCATGGTCCTCTAGTGTGCATCATTTCGATTCCCTTCAACCCCCAGTATAAATGTGTACATGACAGGAGGTAGGGTGGTCTCTACTATGGCAGCCAACACCTGTGTGCTCACACCCCACACATCGGGACATCTGCGTGCAATGCATTTTCATGCTAGTGATTGTACCTGTGGCTTTTTGCATTTTCATATGTGGTGATACTTCACATACACCACACCTGTGCCCCATCTCAGGTGAGGATTTAATCCTCTGGCAACCCCATTCCATTCCATTGCTTTACAATCCAGATTTGGCTGCATGGCCCCAAGACAGACACACTAGCCTCATGATGCAAGGGGGCCTGCATTGTCAAAGTCAGGGTGGGCAGGGTTCCAGTGTCCATGCATCAAGTGGTGTTCCAGTCCAAGTTTTTTAATTGTGTTGTGGGACTTGTAGTTCTGGCCACTCGTATTATACATTCCAGTACAAGTCCCAGTATACAAAGGTGAACCTGGACTGATGCTGCACATCACAATTCGACTGGACAAACTTGAAAGAGATGGACTGGGCTGTGCAACATGTAACTAACTGGGCAGTATGACTTACAGTTATGTGATGTATGAATTAAGTGTGAGATTCCTGCCCTTTCCCTTGCACACAGCAGAGTGCATCGCAGGAGCAACTGTTGCTGTGCTTCACAGCATGACATTTTTAACCATATTGTCCCTTGTTGCCACTTATCCTGTAGATCTTCCTGGTTCTCTAACACAGCACTGTCCTGTCCTGGCACTCCTGCCACAGACTCTGCTGGGATGACTAATGACACCTGCTCCTCCAAGGTGTCCAGCTCCTCCTGGTCGTCAGGTCCTCCTCCTCTAGCCCGTAGGTTGTTGGCCAGTTTCTCCTTGGTCCTATGCTTATAAATAAATAAATCCAGAATTAGTAAAGCACAGCAAATCACCCATGAAGGTATCAAGGTGTTGAACTATAGGCACAGGGAGATTAAGCGATTTGTCGAGAATCACAGGATAATGACACCAGCGCTGAGACTCAAACCTGATTTCCACCGGCTCCAAAGTCGGTAGCTCAGGCCGTTACACCACATCATGCCAGCACTTCTTGCACTCAGGCACTGTCCTTTTAGCTTGCCCTACACTGTTAATCTTGTCCACTATGGACTGCCAAATGGTCTCTTTCTTCCCTACTGGCAATTTTGTGGTGACAAAGAGTTGATGTTCATGCTTAGTCACCTCTGTTATTAGAATATGATTCTTCTCCCCACTGAAATTACTCTTCCTCTTCCCATAGGGTTCTGTCTGGACATCCTGGCAGGTGTTTGGGTTGATGGGGTTGTTGCCCTGACTGCTTCATCTCTCCTTTTTGATGTGTTGGTAAAACAGTTTTTTTCAAATGCATCTTTTTTTAAGGTATTTTTGACGATGGACGCACTCCAATGAGGGGCAAAACTGTTTTGCGGCCCATAAGCATTGCTTTACGAACCGCAAAGCAGCCTAGTGTCACTTTGGGTGCAGATGTGTCACTTTTCTCAGTGGCATCTGTGCCAAAAATGCGTAATTTTTTTGATACATCTTGGGGCCTTACGACATGGTGCGCCATACCATAAATACGGCACATCCATGGCGTTTAGAACTGTCGCACTACAGCGCAAGTTTTTCTGACGCATCGCTGCCTCGCCGCAGCAATGCATCAGTTCTCATAAATGAGGGCCAAAGTGTTTGCATTAATGTTATAGTTGCCACTTTCTTCTACCGCCACTATGACATCATGAGATTCTGCTTTCTTACAATTTGTCCCCTTTGGTGGAAGATGATAGGGATGTTTTTAGTACACTGATAGACATTTTTATGCATGTGTGTGCGCATTTAGAACCCACTAGTAATGTGGCATTATTGATAGATTACAGGCAACTCGTAAAAAGTCCCTTAGAAGTTGTTCACAGTCCCTATCCCACTACTAGTACATAAACACAATTTCCTGAGGCATCTACTTTGAATCAAGGAGACAGATCGGTCTGTGGTCCAGTGAAATGGTTGCCTTTCTTCATTTTGTTTTTTTGAGGTCATATTACAGAGTTACACCAGGAGCTCAGCAGGTGTCATGTTGCATTGATATTGGACACAGTCAATGTTTACTGTTATTTTCTGATCATTAATGAGGCTACATGCCTCGAAGGCTCACTCTTCGTTAGAGACAACATACTATATTAACAAACCTTTTTTCCCTTGTAAATTAAACTTAAATGGGAAAGTAGTTGCAATCTGTACAGATAATATTGGCCATGTTTTACAAAAATAGGATCTGATTATTTTTCAATGTGGAAATATAATTTACAACAGAGGTTCTGCTGACTGTATGATGTGTCTTGCAATCATTTGTAGCAATCAGGTGAAGAATAATGGATGTTCCCAGAATAATGTAGGGGGCATCTACTGATGTGAACACCCCAGTCACAACATTGCTCCTGTTCACACTGCATGCCCTTTCCAACAGCGAGTGTATAGACATAGCAATAGATGACTTTGCCTTAAAGCCCATCCCCTCTACACTAATTACACGTAAACTAGAAATGGGCCCCCTGGCCATTCTAAATAACTGTAGCTATTTACTGCCTCAGAAAATCATAAATAAACCCTTCTGGTGCACAGTCCAGAAATAGGAGATCCTAGAGACAAGTACTAGGCAGCAAGGACAGGTCCTTGCTGCCTTGAATCTGTCTCCAGGAACCTAAATATCAATATAGGACATTGTAGACAATGCCCTCCTGACCACAGATGAAAATTACCCCTGCCTCCTGATATTGATGGACCTCTCAGCTGCTTTCGACACAGTCAACCATCCTACCCTTGTATGCACCCTGAAGTCTAGATTTGAGATTCACTGACAATATCCTTCTATGGTTCTTCTCCTACCTTTCCAACCAACACCAGTTTGTCAAATGGGCACATCCAGGTCACAATAGATCCCAATTACCTGTAGAGTCCCCAAGGGCTTCATACTGTTTCCTGTCATCTTCAGTCTATACATGGAGCTGCATGGTTCTCTACTCATAGATAACAGCATCCAGATTCACCATTATGTCCATGATACGAAACTCTACTTGAAAGGCTCCTAGACTTTAGACATCTAGTGCCTCAAACATTGTTTGCACATCATCCAGACTTGGATGGCCAGTGCCTACCTGAAGATCAACCCAATCAAGACAGCATTCCAGTTATTTGCAAAGAACAAAGACAAGATGCAGTATACACCTGCCTCACTGACGTGAAGTTTGACAGCTTCAAACCGCAACTTGTACTGGATGGCAAGTCACAGGATTTACCTTTGACACCAACCTCACCCTCAAGGAACACATTGCCAAAGAAACAAAGGTAGCCTGGTACCAACTCTTCCTTCTAAAGAAATGCAAATTAATTCTACCAGAAAATTACTTCAGAACTGCTGCTGAAGCTCTCATACTCTTGCATCTGGATGGTGGTAAGCCCTACACCATGGCCTCCCTGACTCTACACTGGCTCCCCTTAAGTGAATCCTACATGTTGTAGAATATCTCATCCAGGGCTTGCAGAAATATGATCACATCAACCTCATCCTGACAGAACGCCAATGGTCACCCTTGCCAGCCACATCATTTTCAAAACCTTTTGCATCATTTACAAAGCTGTCACAGCCATCACCCCTGCTTATCTTTCAGACAAGATCCATAAGAAAACTTTCTGTGAAGGTTAAGTTCAGCAGGGCATGGCAGCAGGCAGTGTCCGAGTAGGAGGCATCTTCGCCAGGGAGACAAGGATTTTTTTTCTACCACGACATGCAAATTTTAAAAGCACATGCCCATCTTTTTAAATACATTGCACCCTGCCCTTAGGGCTGTGTAGGGCCTACCTTAGGAGTGACTTATATGTATTAAAAAGGGAGTTTTAGTCCTGGCAAGCGGTTTATTTTGCCGGGTGGAAATGACAGTTTAAAGCTACACACAGGCTGCAATAGCAGGCCTGGGACTTTTACAATTTGCATGTCCTGGTAGAAAAAAACTGTCTTTGCCAGGGTGAACCACAAAATTCACTAAATTAACCTGTGCTTAACCCTCTGGTAGCTTGGCACAAAAGCAGTCAGGCTTAACTTATAGGCAATGTGGAAAGTATTTATGTAGCACATGACAAAAATGATAGAAATCCAATCAGTACAACATTTTATTGAACTATTAAAGTTTAAAGTGAAACATAGCGCCTAAAAGACCAAAGCGCCAAATGTGGACATTTAATCACGCAATATTGGACCAGAGTAGAAGGTTATGGCTGACCGCGATGGAGCGCAGTTCAGATACATGAAGTGGATTTGGCCTAGTCTCTGCATACCTTCGGGCTTAGTACTATTTTTTAGGAAAAATGTTTGTGAAGGTAAAGTTCAGCAGGACATGGCAGCAGACGGTGTCTGAGTAGGAGACATCGTCGCCAGGGAGACACTGGATGAAATTGTGGTGAAGATTTCTATGTTTGGAATTAGTCTCTTTTATGGATTGTTGAAAATCTCAAACTGCATGTAGCTGCAGGATGTAGCTGACAAAGGCTGGATACCCTTTCTACAAAGGACTGCTGAAAAGGATTTATCAGGAGCTGCCGGGAAGACAGGCCGACCAACGATGCACCTTCAGGTGGATCGTGAGCGCCTAGGTTCCGGCTTCTTCTTGGTTCTCAGAGCACTTTTTAAGGAAAAATTGTCCCAAGTTATGGATTTTGGGTTTCTGGGCACCTTTAGCACCACTTCCAAGGGTCCAGGACTGGAGAGGCACCACTTGGAGAGTAAGAAATCACTCAATCTGTGTCCAGATGTGGATTCAAGATGGTTGGAGCGTTTTCTGTCCCTGAAGCTTTGATCAGGAGGCCAGTCAACTAGCCCTTGGTGTCACTCTGGTAGTCCTGGTTGCAAGTAGTGGAACAGGGCTCAAACAGAAATGCAGGCTTCTGAGAGTTCAAGGCAGGGTTCAGGCAGCAGAGGAGTCTATCCAGGTGCAGCAAAGTAGTCTTCTGAAATACACAGCGGGCTACAGCAGCAGGCAGTCCTCTGAGAGTATTTCCTCGGGTCCAAAAAGTGAAATGAATAGTGGGTATGAGGGTCTTATTTTTATACCTGGTGCCTTCTTTGAAGTAGGGAGAAGTTTCAAGAGATTATCTTTGAAGTGCTTGGAATTTCCTGTGTCTCCTGCCCTGACTCCAGCCTGGTTCCAGGTACAGTGGGCTACTGTGAAGTTCTTTATGTGAAGGCAGGGCACAACCTATTGATTTGCAAGTGGGGCTGGGCCAGCTCCGCCTCCCAACCCTGCCAGTAATCGCCCATCCAGGCACATATAATCCCTATATTGTGTGGCTGTCTGGGAGAAATATACAAAGACCAATTACCAATTGCACCCAGTCATGTGACCCAGTAACAGGCTAGATGAACCAAATAATTATGGCAGGAAAATACCAACTTTCTAAAAGTAAACACAAGGAGATGATGGACGGAGCGCTGAAACTTTTCAGACACTCATCCCCAGTCACAGATTTGGGTTGAATCCATCATTGTTCTTTAGCTCACTTCGCCACCCCAGTTCAGACACAGCTATATGCAAATCAGTCTTGACTCTGTGACTCATGGGAACAGTCCAGCCCGAACTGCAAAGCCATGTCTTCCCTGGACCTGAAACAAGCATCCTGGGACCGGTTTCGGGCTAACAGCCCTCATCAGCCAGGCTAGCTTGAATCCAGCGGCAAAGTGAGCAAGGGACCCACGTCTGGGCATACCCTGCCAACTTAGGGCGAACAAAGCAAACACAAGGAGATGATGGACGGAGTGCTGAAACTTTTCAGACACTCACCCCCAGTCACAGATGTGGGTTGAATCCATCATTGTTCTTTAGCTCACTTCGCCACCCCAGTTCCACTGCCAAATGCCACTTTCTAAAAGTGGCATTTTACAGAATTGTAACTTAAAATACGACTTCACCATTAAAGAGGATTTTAAATTACAATTTCTCATACACAAAATATTACTTTCCTACCTGTTTCCAATCAAAAGTTAGCATTTATTAAATGTAATAAGGCAACCCAATATTATCCTATGGGAGAGGTAGGCCTCACAGAAGTGAAAAATTAATTTGTGAGTTTTTCACTACCAGGACATGTAAAACGTAAAAGTACATGTCAAACCTTTTAATTACAATGCACTGTGCCCTATGGGCTGTTTAGGGCCTACCTTAGGGGTGATGTATATGTAAAGAAAAGGGAGTTTTAGGCTTGGGAAAGGGGTTACTTTGCCAGGTCGAACTGGCAATTTTAAAAACTGCATACAGGCTGCAATGGCAGATGTGGGACATGTTTTAAGGGACTACTTAATTGGGTGGTACAAAAAGTGCTGCAGGCCCACTAGTAGCATTTAATTTACAGGCCCTGGGTATATAGTTTACCACTTTGCAAGGATCTTGACTTAAAATTAAATTAAATAAACCAATCAGGTGTAAGCCAATTTTACCATGTTTCAGGGAGTGAGCACAAGCACTTTATCACTGGTTAGCAGTGTTAACGTTCAGAGTCCTAAGACCAACAAAATGAATTCAGCAAAAATAGGATTATGAAGGCCAAATTTTGGGGGTGACCCTGCAGATAGGGTCAAGTCCAACACATAGGTCAGCCACTAAGTCAACAGAAGGAGTTACTTGTGGTGGGTGCAGTGTCACGCAAGTTCACCCCTATGTCACCCCTATGGACTTGAAAATGATAGACCAAAGGGCATAGTGAAGGCTTAAATATATATCTCAAAAGTAGCATACAAAATACAATGAAAGGATAAAGCTGTACAGCAAGCCTAAATAGTAACAAGACCAGAGTCGAGAGATTTGAGTTTTCAGATTCATTATCTTATCACGGTAAACGTAGATGGATGCTGTTGGAAAAGGATAGTGTTACAGCAAACAAATGATGGACGGAATGCTGACAATGCAAACATTCTCCCCCAGTCAAAAGATCTGGGTTAAATCCATTGTTCTTTTGCCCACTACGCCACCCCAGTTTGGACCCAGCCATATGCAAATCAGTCTTGACCCTGTGCCCCATGGGAACAGTCCAGACCGAACTGCCAGGCCAGGTCGTCCCTGGACCAGAAACAAGCATCCTGGGACCGGTTTCAGGGAATGTCACCCTTCTTCAGCCAGGCTAGCTTGAATCCAGTGGCACAGTGAGCAAGGGACCCACGTCTGGGCATACCCATCCCACTTAGGGCAAAAAGTGTTACAGCAAACAAATGATGGACGGAATGCTGACAATGCAAACATTCTCCCCCAGTCAAAAGATCTGGGTTAAAACCATTGTTCTTTTGCCCACTACGCCACCCGAGTTTGGACCCAGCCATATGCAAATCAGTCTTGACCCTGTGCCCCATGGGAACAGTCCAGACCGAACTGCCAGGCCAGGTCCTCCCTGGACCGGAAACAAGCATCCTGGGACCGGTTTCAGGGTATGTCACCCTTCTTCAGCCAGGCTAGCTTGAATCCAGTGGCACAGTGAGCAAGGGACCCACGTCTGGGCATACCCATCCCACTTAGGGCGAAAAGTGTTACAGCAAACAAATGATGGACGGAATGCTGACAATGCAAACATTCTCCCCCAGTCAAAAGATCTGGGTTAAATCCATTGTTATTTTGCCCACTACGCCACCCCAGTTTGGACCCAGCCATATGCAAATCAGTCTTGACCCTGTGCCCCATGGGAACAGTCCAGACCGAACTGCCAGGCCAGGTCCTCCCTGGACCGGAAACAAGCATCCTGGGACCGGTTTCAGGGTATGTCACCCTTCTTCAGCCAGGCTAGCTTGAATCCAGTGGCACAGTGAGCAAGGGACCCACGTCTGGGCATACCCATCCCACTTAGGGCGAAAAGTGTTACAGCAAACAAATGATGGACGGAATGCTAACAATGCAAACATTCTCCCCCAGTCAAAGATCTGGGTTAAATCCATTGTTCTTTTGCCCACTACGCCACCCCAGTTTGGACCCAGCCATATGCAAATCAGTCTTGACCCTGTGCCCCATGGGAACAGTCCAGATCGAACTGCCAGGCCAGGTCCTCCTGGACCGGAAACAAGCATCCTGGGACCGGTTTCAGGGTATGTCACCCTTCTTCAGCCAGGCTAGCTTGAATCCAGTGGCACAGTGAGCAAGGGACCCACGTCTGGGCATACCCATCCCACTTAGGGCGAAAAGTGTTACAGCAAACATGCCACTGGAATCAAGCTATCCTGGCTGAAGAGGGGTGAAACCCCGAAACCGGTCCTAGGATGCTTGTTTCCAGTCCAGGGAGGACCTGGCTTGGCAGTTCGGGCTGGACTGTTCCCATGTGGCACAGGGTCAAGTCTGATTTGCATATGGCTGGGTTCAAACTGGAATGGCATGGTGAGCAAAAAAACGATGGATTTAGGCCCAGATCTCTGTACTGGGGTGAATGTTTGACATTGTTCTGCATTCTGTCCATCAACTGTTGTTTTTGCATTTGTCACCCCGAGTAGGACGGGTATGCCCAGACGTGGGTCCCGTGCTCTCCATGCCACTGGAATCAAGCTATCCTGGCTGAAGAGGGTGAAACCCCAAAACCGGTCCTAGGATGCTTGTTTCCAGTCCAGGGAGGACCTGGCTTGGCAGTTCGGGCTGGACTGTTCCCATGAGGCACAGGGTCAAGTCTGATTTGCATATGGCTGGGTTCAAACTGGAATGGCATGGTGAGCAAAAACGATGGATTTAGGCCCAGATCTCTGTACTGGGGTGAATGTTTGACATTGTTCTGCATTCTGTCCATCAACTGTTGTTTTTGCATTTGTCACCCGAGTAGGACGGGTATGCCCAGACGTGGGTCCCGTGCTCTCCATGCCACTGGAATCAAGCTATCCTGGCTGAAGAGGGTGAAACCCCGAACCGGTCCTAGGATGCTTGTTTCCAGTCCAGGAGGACCTTGCTTGGCAGTTCGGGCTGGACTGTTCCCATGAGGCACAGGGTCAAGTCTGATTTGCATATGGCTGGGTTCAAACTGGAATGGCATGGTGAGCAAAAAAACGATGGATTTAGGCCTAGATCTCTGTACTGGGGTGAATGTTTGACATTGTTCTGCATTCTGTCCATCAACTGTTGTTTTTGCATTTGTCACCCCGAGTAGGACGGGTATGCCCAGACGTGGGTCCCGTGCTCTCCATGCCACTGGAATCAAGCTATCCTGGCTGAAGAGGGTGAAACCCCGAAACCGGTCCTAGGATGCTTGTTTCCAGTCCAGGGAGGACCTGGCTTGGCAGTTCGGGCTGGACTGTTCCCATGAGGCACAGGGTCAAGTCTGATTTGCATATGGCTGGGTTCAAACTGGAATGGCATGGTGAGCAAAAAACGATGGATTTAGGCCCAGATCTCTGTACTGGGGTGAATGTTTGACATTGTTCTGCATTCTGTCCATCAACTGTTGTTTTGCATTTGTCACCCCGAGTAGGACGGGTATGCCCAGACGTGGGTCCCGTGCTCTCCATGCCACTGGACTCAAGCTATCCTGGCTGAAGAGGGGTGAAACCCCGAAACCGGTCCTAGGATGCTTGTTTCCAGTCCAGGGAGGACCTGGCTTGGCAGTTCGGGCTGGACTGTTCCCATGTGGCACAGGGTCAAGTCTGATTTGCATATGGCTGGGTTCAAACTGGAATGGCATGGTGACCAAAAAACGATGGATTTAGGCCCAGATCTCTGTACTGGGGTGAATGTTTGACATTGTTCTGCATTCTGTCCATCAACTGTTGTTTTTGCAGTTGGAAAAGGATAAGCATAAATGATGCTGTTGGAAAACCATATCCTCCCAGAAGACAGAATATGGTCATGCCATCTGACATGGTCAGCAGGTTGTTCATCTATCCATCACAGAGAGGGTTGACATCTAGGAGATTTTGGTAAGTATAATGTTGAATGAGAAGAGATCCTCCTCACTGGGAATCCCCTCTTTCTCAGATTATTGGCAGAAAAGTGGAGTTGAACAGGTGTGGAAGGAGTGCATATGGGATTCAACTGATGTATGTTTTGGTTGAGGCTTGTGTGGAGGGGTATCCTTTGTAGCCAAGACTAGTATCTGTGGCTGCTGAGCTGTGGCTGAGGCTTTTGTTCCTCAGAAGCATTGAAGGAAAACCGATGGCTGGCCATGAGGCAGTACTAGAGAATGCATTCTGGGTGGGGCCATCAATATGCTCCTTCTACTCTTGTTGCTGTGGTGGCAACCGAGATTGCAGCTTGAAAGAGAACTGAATGTTCGCTTTGGCACTGCCCTCCCTAATTTGCTTGTGGATGTTGCAGCATTTTTTCATCCACAGGACCTGCAAGAGGAAGATGTAATAATTTGTACATCAGATAAAAAAGAATGTGTTACTTCCATCACTGGTCATGTTTCATATTAGCTGTCAGCAAGTCACATTTCTACAGAGTAACCATATAAAGTTAATATTTGATCCATAGAAGGCCCTACATGATGACGTCTGAGCTGTTGCTGCCACGGATGTTCCCTTTGTAGATGGACCCTTGACATCAGCTGCTGAACCAGTATCCTTGAAGACGGTAGTGGTAATGTGTCCTTTGAGCGAGTATCCGAAGAAAAGAGAATTGGGAAAGTTTAGCTATATGATTATGGGACAGAGGAGAAGAGTTTTAGTTGACACAAATGATGGCATTGGAGAGAGAGTATATAAGGCATGAGTCATATTCCATTCAAAAGGATAAAAAGGTCATAGAGAATACATTGGTAGAAAATGTGAAATGATGCTGGGAAAGTACAAATTAAGACATGCAGTAGTGAATGTATGATTTTCACAGCCTTACCTGAATGACAGAAAGTAGAGGGCCAAATTGCTGCTGCCAGGATGTAACATGATGTCATTTTAGGTGTTGGTTGTAGTGTTCACAAAAGAGAGTGTTGATTCATTATAGCTGACATGAGAGATATATGTCGAGTAAAGAGACATCCAAAAACCAACAGCATGAAAGTACGGTGACATGTTTTGATACATTGTACATCAACCTCGTAGGTTGCTCTCCTTGAAGATATCAACTTTGATTAAGGAAGGTGTCATTATTGTACTGATATAGCAATGATGTGTAAGAGCAATATACACTGTGAGTTTCAGTGTGTTTCAGTATGTGTGACTGAATGGGGGATATTTTTTTCACTTCTGTAATCTTACAAAGCTGCCATCTTCAACAAGGTTAACTGTCCAGTTGAGCGCTTGGAAGGCGCTCGGGAGGCGGGCGGTAAAAGGAGAAAAAAGGATCTGTTAATCACTAAAGGTATCCCAAGCAGTGTACTAAAGGCTCAGCGCTAAACTCTCGAGGCGTTGCCTGCTCGGCGCGGGAACGGAAGCAATTCCTTTTTGTTTAGTAACCCTCACACACCCTACTGGTGTCATGCTTCATCATCGGGTTCACCCTGGCTCCTAAAGGTCAGGGTGGGCTCGACCATATTCCAGGGAGCTCTTTGGAGAGATAGGCCATGGGGTCTATAGATAAAAATCCTACTCCTTCTCCAGGTATCCCTTTATTTACGGAGGCGTAGTGGATATTAAAATTTTATATACAAGGGGTCTTCAGGAGGTGATGGTCCTATGACCCTAGTGTCTTGCCAACATGTTTCAGCCCTTCAAATTAGCCTCTTGGGTCCAGGGCTTTCTTCAGGGCAAATAGAGGTTCCCTCCCTGGTTATTCACAAAGGGATTTCCCTAACTTTTTAGTAGGAGGATGCAGAAAGCTGCATTCTCAGCAGTGGTATGGAAGGTATACTTATCTTCCATCTGGTTTTCTTATGTCTTATATCCGCCTGTAAGAGAAAGTGAGAGAAAACCAAAACAAATTTTTTACATTACATTTTGTACATTTCACCCATGTAACATCAACATACTGGTTGATGTCATGTGCTCTCACTGGTGGGCAGTCAAAATATCGAATTTTAAATATCGACCTACACTAATATCGAGCTTTAAATATCGTAGGGACAGAATATCGATGTCAAGAATATCGTTGACCAGAATATCGACTTTAAGGTAAGTAATATCGATTTTATTAATATCGAAGTAAGTAATATCGAAGTCATTAATATCATTAGCAAAAATATAGTTGTTAATAATATCGATTTTTCTTTTAGTGTTATGTATTTTATATGTATGTTTAACATTTTTTTAAAGTTTTTTAATTATTTTTAAATATATGTATTAACTGTTTAGAAAATAGTACAACATTTTTAAAGGAAATTTTGCGTTTTAGTATCAGAGCGGGTTGTGGGTTTATAGGGGAATAGGGTGGGAAGTAATTTAATTATAATGAATTAATTAATATGTTTTTATTTTTTGTTATTCATTGTTAATTTATTGTTAATTAATTATTAATTGGTAATTAATTTATTTTAATTGGTTAAATTATAATTATATTAATTATAATTAATTTATTATCAATTTTTATTTATTGTTATTGTTAATTAATTTACTGCAAATTAATTATTAATTGGTAATTAATTTTAATTCATTGATTCATTGGTAATTAAATTAATTATGTTATTTTTAATGTGTAGCGGGTTGTGGGTTTATAGGGGAATAGGGTGGGAAGTAATTTAAATATAATTAATTAGTTAATATGTGTATATTTATTGTTGTTGATTATTAATTTATTGTTAATTAATTATTAATTGGTAATTATTATTAATTGGTTAATTAAAAATTATATTAATGATAATTAATTTATTATTATTTTTTATTTATTGTTATTGTTAATTAATTTATTGTTAATTAATAATTAATTTGTAATTAATTTTTATTAATTGATAATTAAAATAATTGTGTTATTTTTTAAGTGTAGCGCGTTGTGTGTTTATAGGGGAATAGGGTGGGAAGTAATTTAATGTTATTTATGTCAATATTAATTTAATTTAATTGGTATTTATTAATAATTATTTGGTTAAATAATTATTAATATGTTATTTATTTAAAAAAAAAAATTTATAAGTATGTTAATTTAACCCCTACGCGATCCTACATTTTCCCTACTGTTGCACTCACTGGAGTGGGAATAGTAATTTTTACCCCTACGCTATCCAACACTTTCCCTACTCTTGCACTCACTGGAGTGGGAATAGTAATTTTTACCCCCCGCTATCCAACACTTTCCCTACTGTTGCACTCACTGGAGTGGGAATAGTAATTTTTACCCCCCGCTATCCAACACTTTCCCTACTGTTGCACTCACTGGAGTGGGAATAGTAATTTTAACCCCTACGCTAGCCAACACTTTCCCTACTATTGCACTCACTGGAGTGGGAATAGTAATTTTAACACCTACGCTAGCCAACACTTTCCCTACTGTTGCACTCACTGGAGTGGGAATAGTAATTTTAACACCTACGCTATCCAACAATTTCCCTAATGTTGCACTCACTGGAGTGGGAATTGTAATTTTAACCCCTACGCTATCCAACACTTTCCCTACTGTTGCACTCATTGGAGTGGGAATTGTAATTTTAACCCCTATGCTATCCAACACTTTTCCTACTGTTGCACTCACTGGAGTGGGAATAGTAATTTTTACCCCTACGCTATCCAGCACTTTCCCTACTGTTGCACTCGCTGGAGTGGGAATAGTAATTTTTACCCCCCCGCTATCCAACACTTTCCCTACTGTTGCACTCACTGGAGTGGGAATAGTAATTTTAACCCCTACGCTAGCCAACACTTTCCCTACTGTTGCACTCACTGGAGTGGGAATAGTAATTTTAACACCTACGCTAGTCAACACTTTCCCTACTGTTGCACTCACTGGAGTGGGAATAGTAATTTTAACACCTACGCTATCCAACAATTTCCCTAATGTTGCACTCACTGGAGTGGGAATTGTAATTTTAACCCCTACGCTATCCAACACTTTCCCTACTGTTGCACTCATTGGAGTGGGAATTGTAATTTTAACCCCTATGCTATCCAACACTTTCCCTACTGTTGCACTCACTGGAGTGGGAATAGTCATTTTAACCCCTACGCTAGCCAACACTTTCCCTACTGTTGCACTCACTGGAGTGGAAATAGTAATTTTAACACCTACGCTATCCAACAATTTCCCTACTGTTGCACTCACTGGAGTGGGAATAGTAATTTTAACCCCTACGCTATCCAACACTTTCCCTACTGTTGCACTCATTGGAGTGGAAATTGTAATTTTAACCCCTATGCTATCCAACACTTTCCCTACTGTTGCACTCACTGGAGTGGGAATAGTAATTTTAACCCCTACGCTAGCCAACACTTTCCCTACTGTTGCACTTACTGGAGTGGGAATAGTAATTTTAACACCTACGCTATCCAACAATTTCCCTACTGTTGCACTCACTGGAGTGGGAATAGTAATTTTAACCCCTACGCTATCCAACACTTTCCCTACTGTTGCACTCATTGGAGTGGGAATAGTAATTTTTACCCCTACGCTATCCAACACTTTCCCTACTGTTGCACTCACTGGAGTGGGAATAGTAATTTTTACCCCTACGCTATCCAACACTTTCCCTACTGTTGCACTCACTGGAGTGGGAATAGTAATTTTAACCCCTACGCTAGCCAACACTTTCCCTACTGTTGCACTCACTGGAGTGGGAATAGTAATTTTAACACCTACGCTATCCAACAATTTCCCTACTGTTGCACTCACTGGAGTGGGAATAGTAATTTTAACCCCTACGCTATCCAACACTTTCCCTACTGTTGCACTCATTGGAGTGGGAATTGTAATTTTAACCCCTATGCTATCCAACACTTTCCCTACTGTTGCACTCACTGGAGTGGGAATAGTAATTTTAACCCCTACGCTAGCCAACAATTTCCCTACTGTTGCACTCACTGGAGTGGGAATAGTAATTTTAACACCTACGCTATCCAACAATTTCCCTACTGTTGCACTCACTGGAGTGGGAATAGTAATTTTAACCCCTACGCTATCCAACACTTTCCCTACTGTTGCACTCATTGGAGTGGGAATTGTAATTTTAACCCCTATGCTATCCAACACTTTCCCTACTGTTGCACTCACTGGAGTTGGAATAGTAATTTTTACCCCTACGCTACCCAACACTTTCCCTACTGTTGCACTCACTGGAGTGGGAATAGTAATTTTTACCCCTACGCTATCCAACACTTTCCCTATTGTTGCACTCACTGGAGTGGGAATAGTAATTTGATTTCCTCTGCTATCTAATATTTTGTATTTTTTTAGCTAATGTACTGTATACTTATTTTTAAAAAGATTTAAAATAATTTAAATTTTTTAAAATTTGTTACATATATGTATTTAATTTTTATTTATATTATTGTTTTATGTGTATAGATGTATTTATAAATTATAAAAAATAAATTAAACAATTTATAATTTATTAAAATAAATATTAAAACATATTAATAAGTAAGGGGCCCATTACGATACCCGGCGTAAATAAATCCGCCAGGCATGGAAGCGGCAAAAATCCGCCCGCACACACCGTCTGAACACCGACCACGCCATTACGATTACACAAACCGAAAACCGCCATCGGCGAAAAATCACACAAAATACCGCCCGCCATCGTCCGAGTCGGAGTCAAACCGCCCGCCACGGACGGAAACACGCACGACAACACAAAACCGCCCGCCCTCACGGTCGACACACCGCACGTGAAATTACGATCGCACCGCCATGAGCGCGGGAAAACTACAAATATACCGCCCGCCAGCGCAAACTACGCCGATGAGAATCGACACGGCAGAAGCCATGGCGCCCACGTCCCTGCACAGAAACCATCCGCTCACAAAACCAATAGCACACAACATGGCCAACAAGTCCACACAGCAAGGCACGCACAAATACACAAGCACAGTACACATCCCGAAAACACCCCCCGGACAAACAAAAACTACAAAGGCCAGAACCCCAGACACAACACACCTGAAAACAACAGACCATGAGGACACACCCACATAGGTAAGTACAAAAGCAGCACTCCCACAGACCACAACCCCTTGCAACATTGCAAACCAGAGAGGAGAGGAGAGGACACAGTGACACAGCAAGGACAACAGCACACCACAGAAACGCACACATCACAACCACCACCACCACCACCACCAAACACCGGCACCACAAACCCCCTGCACATTACACAACACACACCGCACCAGCACCACAAACACCATGGCACCACAAAGAATGCCCAAGTTCACGCCCATTGAGCTGACGGTCATGGTCGACGAGATCATCAAGGTGCACCCACAAATCTATGGGAACATGGTCCAACACACACCACTAGCCACCAGAAACAGAATGTGGAACCGGATCGTAGACCAGGTCAATGCAGTCGGGACCCTGCCCAGGAACAGAGTCGAAATTAACAAACGGTGGAATGACGTCAAGAGCCTGGTCAAGAAGAAGGAGGGCAAAAACAGAGAGCTGGCTGCCGTCACTGGCGGAGGGAATCCCGCGCTCTTCAAGACCTTCAAAGCGTGGGAGGAGAAGGTGCGAGTCATCATACATCCCGAGATCCTCGCCGGATTGGCAGGGGGAGTGGAGGCTGGTAAGTACAAACTAATGTATACCAGCACACCGCTATGTACTCACATGCACTACCACCATGCCACAGCTCCCAGGGACAAACACCCCCATGTCCAGCACACAATACACAACACACACATGCAACATAAACCACCACACACAGCCCAAACAGAACAACTGTAAGATGCGTGGGGACATGTGTACATTCAGCCAGCCACGTAACCACCAACAGGTCCCCAAATATGCCAGAAGCACCACAACGAGCACCCACCACACCCATGTGTCCGCCACAGCTGCACAAACCGACAAGTAACAGGTAAGTGGCAGGAACACAAAGTGCAGTGGGTGGGACGGTGGACAGCCCAAGTACAACACACACCAGGCCCCTAGTCCCACAGCACAGCAAGGAGGAGCATCCCCCACACCCCACAGCCACGTGTCAGCCACCGCAGTGCACAACGACAGCCGAAAGGCAGACATCACGGTCCACAGCAATCGGTGTCAGTGGGTGTCCAGCCACCCCCACGACCCACAACACCCCCCACCCCCACAGACCTGCAACATGGAGCACCCCCGCTTAGAGCCATGTGGCATCCAGTACAGTGCACGCACGAACAACCTGCAGGTGGGAAACTGGACAGGGCTGGATTACTGGAGGCATGAGGACCGGTACACGACCAACACATGGGACATGTCACGTAGCAGACGAAAACGCAGCACCGCCCACCGTCACGAACAAGTGAACAATGTGCACACGGACATGAACAACAGACTCACACCCCACATGACCCATCACAGACATAGCAACACCCAAGGAGCCACGTCTGCATACACAAGCCACACTGAAAATAGTACCACACGGCAGCCACTGTGCAACTCATCACACACAACCGAAACACCATTGAAGTCCTGTCCATGTAGCCCCTACTGCCTGTCAACCACACACCCCACAACTACGCCTATGTAAGACAAACAACACTAGACGCAACAGAGCGGAACAACAGAAATGTACACGAACACCACTGAACCCATCAAACACACAGACACACCATGCACATACAACATACCATCCATCCCATCCGTCAGCCCCAGTCTCATGAAAGGCATGTCATCCGCACAGCTGCCACACATACAGCAGTCACGCTAAGATACATGCCCATGACCAACCATGTGCCAGAAGTCAATGAAGCGCACGACACACTGTGAGCAACAACACACAACATGGGCCACACCCCCACGAGCACTG